>CM021101.1:553616397-553895508 GCA_007115665.2 Sequoiadendron giganteum | reverse complement strand
GAGATGTAGTTCTTGAGCTCAAGGGACAAATTTTCAGATAAAGGGATGGAGATAGTGAGAGAGAGAGGTCTAGAGAATAAGAGATGAAAATGAGTAAGATAGAGAGAGAAAGATGAAATTTGACCTCCTGATTACTGAAATTTGGCATACTGATTACTGAAATTTGACTAAGTCTGAAATTTTTAAGATCTTCCAAAAACTAGGATTTGCATTATAACTCCTAAAGATCTAAAACAACTCTCAAACATCCCACCTATATACATGAAATATAACTTGAATTATAAGAAAGTAAATGTCCATATGTAAATGTCAACTTATACTCCATGTATATAGTTTCCCTGATAGAGAAAGAGAAAATCAAAGAGTTTAGAACAATGCATTCCAAAAGGCATGAATGGCATTTGGTGAGCGCCAAATTTGGCACTCGCCAAATGAAGCAACCCATTTGGCGCATGCCAAATTTGGTGAGCACCAAATTTGGTGTGCACCAAATAGGTTGCATTGGGAAATAGCAACCCAATGGGTTGAATTTTGCTTTGGGCATCCGATCCAAAGGTTTGGACAACCATTTCATGAAAAAGATGTGATTTTTTGAAAGGGTGCCAAATTTCCTCATATTTTCATTTGTGCTCCCCTTCTAATTTACACGCCTTTCAATGCAATTTTATAAAGAAACCGTGATAATGTTAACCTCTCTCTTAGCTATCTAAATATATAATTCTTTTTTAATTTTGATTTAGTTAAGGTTTTGATCCATGGCTTTTATTATAAATGCCTTCGTTTTTGGTCAAAAACCAACATGTGCTAGTTTTAAGATAGATTTTTACTCGTTCATCAAAACGTGAAACAAATTTTTTTTTTTGAAACTAGACTCCATTCTGCACATGATGAAAAAAAATCAATTTTTGATTAGTTTTCAAAAAATTTAGGGGGGAGGATGCTCAAATTTCACCTTTTCAAGATGCGTCCAATTTGAAAATTCATAAAATATTATATATTCATTTAAAAAATTATCCGAAAGAAGGAGGATAAACTACATGGTGTTAGCTGATTTCTCACAGTTGGGATTTTTAAAATTCTAAAAAAAAGTTAATCAAAAGGGGGAGCCCTCAGGCGTTATGCTATTTTTTTTGATAAAAACAAGACCTATTTTTCCTCCCCCCCTTTTTGAGACCCTTAATATTCATTAATTTCAAAAAAAAATAGTAGCTTAGAAACTAGACTCTAAGCACTTCAACTTTTGTTCTTGCTGCATCTTGAAGTTTTGAGCGTAACTATCTTCATTTTCTTGTGCACATCAGATTTTTCTGATTTAAAAAAAAAAAAGTGGCATCTTAAGAGCCAAAATTATGTCACAAATCCATGCACTTACCCTAATGTAAAGAATGAAGACCAACATAATATGACAACCACCACTAAATGGGGAACATTCACCTATGCAAAAATGACTTTGGCCTGTCCAATGCAGGGGCCACTTTCAAGCATGCAATGGACGTCACGTTTAAGGATTTGACCAATAAGATAATCCTTATTTATGTAGATGACTTGACTGTAATTTTAAAATTTAGGGGTGATCATTTTGATAACTTGGAAAAGGTCTTCTAGAGATGCCAATAGTTCATGATTTCTCTAAATCCCAAAAAATATGTTTTCAGGGTTCCACAAGGCAAGTTGCTTTGCTATGTGGTCTCCACAGAAGGGATAGCTATCAATCTCGAACGGGTAAAATCTATAAAACAACTACCACTACTAGTCAACCAAAAAGGAGTCCAATATTTCTTAGGAAATATTGGTTTTGTTAGCAATTTTATTTTCAATTTTGCAAGAATTACAAGACCCATTACACTAATGTTAAAAGAAATGGTGTTTAAATAGATTTTAGAGCCCGAAAAAGTTCTTTCCAAAAATTAAAAGAAGCTATTTCTATAGCTCTGGTATTAGTGATTTCATGAACCGAGAGATAAAATTTGTGTTTGCATGATAATGATTTCCATTTGAGATGAAATATGCTCCCAACACCCACTTAAAAGTAATAATAATCAATTTGTTCTTAGTATTCAGTAACCACTTTATTCTCTCATCAAAAAATTCTTCCATAAAGGCAACTTGATTCTTATTATTCAGAAACCTAATTGGGGTACCCAGGCCTCTCAAAATGCAAAAATGAGAAATGCTTTTCACAATAGGTTAGAAGACAACTTATAGATAAATTGAGTCAAAAATTTCTTGAACAAAAATATTTTCTCTATCAAAACAACAACAAGAAATGCAAGTTGGCAATGTGGAATAACAGGAAATCATATGAAGGAGGATTTTGAAAATTCTTGGTAATCAATACAAGCAATGGAATTTATGCTAGACATGCAATAGTTTGTCGTGTGTCCGACCACATTTTTTCTTACTAGGTAGCATCACCATGTGAAAAGATCTCTATTAACACAACCTCCTTCCTATTTAATATGAGCATCTTTTCATATTACGCCTCCCATTTTTTGATGTTGTCCTTCTTTAAAAATAGTGTGTAGAATGTACCTAGATTACCTTCCCAAAGTGGAGTTTGCATTTCCCAAAAATTAAGTTTTTGATGCACATGTATCACCTCATTGGTAGCATTCCAAAGGTTAATTATGTCGACAATGCATTTATCCCCAGAACGTTTTGAGTAGAAAGTGAATAATAAAAGAGCATTGGCAATTGAAAATTATTCTAAGTATGAGCTCTTTAGAGAAAGGGTGAAATTCTTTGGTGTTGAAGCAGTGTTCTAGCAAGGTTCTTTGAAAATTATAATGAAAATGGCGACTAAAGCATCATCTTCTGGTAAAAGCATCGAAGTTTCTTCACCTTTTGCCTATTATGCTAACATCTTTGGAGAGGTTTCTTTCTCCAACACACCGATTCTCAAGGACTAAACCTTTTATTGCACTACATTTGTATAGCCTGGTGATCCCATCAAACTAGAATTGATCAAAATTTTTACAGATAACATCTATGACCCAAGACTACACTAGAACCTTGAGATCCTATGAGAAGGATCCTTCCAGAGAAGAGTTGTAAAGTTGAAAAATGGAAATGTAGAATCTCTTGGAGTTCAACTCTGGCATTTTGGTCTTCCCCAAGCACACATATATCCTGAACTGGTGGAAATTTGTGCATAAAAGCTTGATAAAAGTACTAGGGTCATTAGCGGTAAAAATTTGAGAATCGCCATTAGTATAGAGGCTGTCAGAGATATGTTGTGTATCCCCTCCAACATTATGGAAAAAAATTCTCAAGGAGAGTGATGGAGTAGTATTGGGCCTCAAGGAAGGACCAATTATCCTTTTATAACCTTGAGACAAATTGCAAGTAGAAGGACGTGATGCCAATTTTCCCTTTGGCATACATTGAATTCAATTTAGACTTGCAAGATGTCTTCTTGATGCTAGCCCTTGTTTATGGATTAGACTATGATGAGGGGTATGTGCAGGATCATCATGGAAAAAATAGGCCCTTAAGTGGCGATGAAAATTCAAAAAATCAGAGTCATGCAACTTGACATAAAAATTTGAATAAATTATCTATATATTATTTCAACAATATACATAATAATATAATTTGTAGCAAATTGAATGTAGTTTCTAAACTACTAGGTTTATTTAAAAAAAATCTATTTGGTGAAAATTTTAAATTTCGATGTAGTAGTACTTAAATTTCAGGGAAAAATTAAGAAGTAGGTGTCTGTCTAACCACCCTAACCATAATAAAATGATAATATTTTTTTATAAGATTTTAGATATAAGTAGAGGACTTGAATGTCTTGATGTGATGCATTTTTTTTTGTAATTTTTTCCAAGTAAATAATTAATTATGAATTTTTTATTACAACTTTTAAAAAATATAAAAATCTTGTATGTCTAACCACCTTAACTTGGTCAAAATTTCATGATTTTTTTATTTATTTTTAATCCTATAGTATGTGAAGCATAGAATGTGATGCATGTTTCAGATTCAGAAAAAATGATACCATTTGAAAGCTATAGATTTTTTTCAATCAGCCTATCAATAAGGAATTTAGTCATTATTCAAATAGAAAATAAATAATAATTATTTCTTAAATTCAAAGTAAAGCATAATTTATATTGGTGGAAATTTGAGAATCTCCTTTAAAAAAAAATTTCGTTTTATCGATTTTGGGTATTGAAAAAGTTGTCAGCCACATGAGCCATCATATCACTTACATATCACCACTTTTTGGCTCATCATGATCCTACACATACCCTGATGATGTTCACAAATATCATATGGGTTTAGCTTCCAAGATTAAGAAGAGGAAGGGGTTTTTTTGGTATGATTTTTCAAAAATAATTTCAGAAAGGATGGTTAGGAAGCTAAGGGAATATAGCCATTCCTCTAAGTTAAAGTATTCTTCATTTCTTGTACATGTGGTTTTACATCAAAACCCTAATTTTTTTGGGAGGCATATGGTTCTAGACATTAAGAATGCGGCAAGGTTAGTCAAACCAATCCCAGTATGGACTCATGTGCTTTCAAGCACACATGATTACTATACATTTGTTGACTCCTTCCTAAACCTAGCTCTCCAAGATTTTTCTCAACAACATTTTCTCATCAGATTCTCTCGTGAACATCTAACCTAGATGAGATAACATAAATCTCAGTTTGATTATTTCTAGAGGCCAAATATTAACTTCATTAGGCTACATGGATTTATAGGAAATCCTTTAATGCTACCCAAGTGCGTAAAAATTAGTACACTCACCCTAGAAATGTATCAACAATTTTTTATTGTAAATGATGCCTATGGAACTCAAACAAAGAATTTTTAACTTTATAAATCCCCTCTCACTTTTGTTAGTTGAAAGTTAGTGCTCATGAAGAGAGAAGCATAGAAAAAAATGATCAGCAAGTTGGCCTATTTTGGCCATAGTCTCATATATGATAAATGGAAGTATAATCCAAATGGGTACCTATCCATGAAGCATGATCCACATCCATATTGGGAGGAAAAGTGGAATCCAAAGAAAGAAATAGAGGATTCACATGTTGACTTATCCCTCTTGTCATTCATATGACCCCCATGGCTCTATTTCTATCAAATATTGAAAGAGTTTAAACTAGATATCTAGATGGATAGGATCATGAGGTAGAAATTAAAGAAAAAGGGATTGTCCAAAAGAAAAATAGTCAATTTCAGGAGATATCAATAGAAAATAAAATAGATAAGCACCTTGCATGAAGAAATTTTGACAAATGAAACTTTTGAGGAGATTTATGATGAATAGGTCAGGTTTGGTTACGACAAAAATTCTAACTACCACCCTTGTAGGCTGAGACACAAAAGAAAAATGAAAAAGAAGAACCATAAGGCTAGGAGTAGTAGCCATCCACATCTACCAATATATCAATAAGAGAAACACATACCTAACAATCTACACGAAAAGCTTGGACAGTTCAAGGAGATCAAGGTTTGTTAGAATCGACAGTTGAAGGGTTTAGTGCCACAAAAGAGCCTCCCACATAGAAGAGGAGAGCCCAAGGATCAAGTAAGTAGGGACCTTCAGAGAAGGAAAATAATGAGGTGATTTATGTCCTGAAAACACCCATGGCTCCCACAGTGTAGGTATATTTTTCACCTGCCATTGTATCTCCTTCTTCCTCTTTGGTTTCTCCAAACTTTCCATCCCAAACCCAAGTTGCTTCACTAAGCACTGTTGAACCATCCATATTTGCTACACCTCCTATGATGTCTATTGTTGATTCTCCTTCATAATTCACACGGGAAAAGCATGCATCCTGTACAACATTTACAGTTGACATTTTAATTGCCATGTTGAAAACTCAGGTTTTGGAACCAAAACAACCCATATTGGAAGTCTCATTGTCTTTGCCCACTTCCAAGAATATGTCCCTTTTCTCAACCACTACTCCCCTTACCCTAATAAGAACCCCACATTCCACACAATATTGGTGGGGTATCCCACCTTTTCTGCCAATATCTTTAAGCTTCCTGACTACTTCTCTCTATAGTCAACTAACTGAGAATACTCTTCGCTCCATTGCTTATGGCCTCCCTACCATTATCCCTATTTCTACACAGAGTATTGAGTCTCCTCAAGATCTCCAGACTTAGATAGATTTATACAAGTAGGCTCGCAAGGAAAGGAAACTAAAGTAGCTAGAAAAAGCCACATTACCTCCATCCTCCCTAAAGGACACTAGGTTGAGATCACAAAAAAAATGCAAAGATCGCCTATTTGAGGTAGGCACAAAATCAACAAAATGAAGTAGTTATGTCACTTCAAACTATGCAAACAGATAAAGATCAAGTTTAGCCATAATGAAAAATATGTCATGAGATTCAAGTCGAGCAAAAGGAGGGATAGAGCTGAAAAAAATAGATTGCAAGAAGTGACAAAAGGAGTGGAAATGAAGACAAATAGAGCTCTCTGACATATTAGGCCAACAAAATTACAAGTGTGAAGATTTGCAAAAGGAGATGCAAGAAATGCAAATAAAATGGTTTGAAGCTTCAGACCAAGCAAATTAGCTATGTGAACACCTCAAGAAAGAGAAGAATAAGATGCAAAAGGAGTTGGCCAATGCCAAATCCCAAGATATAGATGAAAAGAGTGATAGAGAATTGGTGGAGACACAACCCAAAAAAAATGGAAGATCTGCAAAAGGTGTAGCAAGAATTATCCATTGTTTCAAGTTTATAAGAGTAAGGCCAATGGGATTTTCAACATTAGGAAAGCCAACACTAGGAAGAGCTCCAAAGAGCCCATGTGGAAATTGATACAGATAAATGGGAGAAGAAAAAATTTGAGTCTAGTTTGCAACCTCGTAGTGAAGAAGTAGAATGGTTGCGCCTTGAAATTTTAGGTGCTTTGGAAATGATTAATCAGTTGAGGGAGGATATAAGGAAAAGGGAGTCTCAAGCTCAACAAGAGCAGGATATGGAACGAAGAGCTGAGTTTCTTCCTATGCTACAAAAAAATAATATTTATCCTATTGGGAAAAGATCAAGGTCATGATGACATCCCTAAGGCCTACTCTAAGGTTCTTGGAAGATTCACAAGAGCTTGGTGCAAAAGTTGGTCCAGTAGTTGACCAGATCTTACACTCAATCACTCCCTAATATGTGGAGTCGAAGAACTTAATTATCAAGCTTTATAAAGCTAATGAAGAGAATTTTGTGAGTGTTGGGATACAAGATAGAAGAGAAGATGTGAAGAAAGAAAATGAATTCATGGTTTGTAACCAAACCACCCAAAGGGACCAAAATTGCTAGACTGCATTTGATAGACGAGGTTAACAGGATGAAGAAATATTTTAAAGGTTTGATCCAGATGGGATTAGCTTCTTCATTCTCACCTGATGTGGTAGTGTTAATTGAAGAATAGATCAAGGAGGCATTAGTGAAGGAAACAACAGAGATAAAATAAAAATACATACATTGCAAATTATTTGACACAGAACAGATTTTTACAACCTTTGCTACTTGAGAGCAAAAATTTAATTATATTATTCTCACCTTAGAATTACAAAGATATACCAGTATATAAAGATTTTCGATCTAGTCAAAAATTTAATACAAATTTAATGTCATAAACACGCCAGCAGATAATAGTCCTAAACAAGGTCAAATCGGTTTAATTATAGTCCTTATGCATTACAAAATATCCAAAAAAAATCATCCTTACCATCGTGGAGACCACTTACAAACTACACCGAAAAAGAAAAAAATTCAACCATCGTTGACTACCACACTACCATCGCGGTTTACAAGGAGACCGCGGTGGCTTCGATAACTGCGAGAGCTTCCAGGAAGGTTCTTACCTTGCTACCACTGCGGTTAAGAAACAGACCGCGGTGGCTGTGGTAACCGTGAGCGTTGCAAGGAAAGGAGTTTACCGCGCTACTGTCACGGTTAAGAAGCAGACCGCGGTGGCCGCGATAACCATCCACCGATGGAATACTAATTGCCAGAGAAGGACATTGCGCTACTGCCAGTGAAAAAAGAGCAGACCACAGTAGAGTGGTAATAGTACGGACTGATGGTGAGCGACACTTGCTGGCGGTTAATCGTGTTACCATGGTGAGAGAAATAAGAGGTCGCGGTAGTGCGGTGGTCACCGCGTTACCACGAGTTGTTGACTGAGTCGGCGCGGTAAGTGTTGATAGCGACTGCGAGTGTTGAATGGTTTGTTGACTCGCTATTTGGGAAAATTTCCAACACTCCCCCTTGAGCACAACTCGTGCCATTTTTGATTCCCAGCCAATCTCATTGAAAGTTGAAGCTCTTTGTGCTTAGTTCCTTGGTAAATATATCTGCCTACTATTCATCTGACTTGCAAAAAATTAATGAAATTTCCCAGCCAAAAATTAGTTCCCTGATAAAATAAAACCGTGTATCAATGTTTTTGCTTCGTTTGTGAAATACAGGGTTCTTCGACAGAGCTATGGCTGAATTGTTATCACATAAAATCTTGGTTGCCTCTATTTGCTCATTCTGGATTTCCTGTAGTACTCTTCTCATCCACATTGTTTGGCAAGATGCACTTGTAGCTGCAACATATTCAGCTTCAGCTGAAGATAAAGTGACAATAGGTTGTTTCTTTGAAGCCCATACAACAACACCACTTCCAAAGTGAAAAACGTAGCCAGAGGTACTTTTCCTGTCATCAATACTTCCAGCACAATCACTATCTATGTAACCTATTAATTTAAATTCATCTAATCTAGGATATTGGATTCCAAAATTTCTTGTTCCACTGATATACCTCAGAATTCGCTTTCCAATTGTCCAGTGGTTCTCCTTTGGTGTTTCCATGAATATAGAAATCAAACTCACTGCATACATGATGTCAGGCCTTGTGGCTATCAAATACATTAAGCTCCCTACTAACTGTTTGTACAAAGTTGGATTAACATCTGAGCCTTTATCTTCTCTGCTCAATTTCAGTCTAGTCACCATTGGAGTAGGTGCTGACTTACAGTTTGACATATTGAATCTCTTTAAAACATCCTTTGCATACTTAGATTGTGAAATAAAAATACCATCTCTATTCTATGTTACTTCAATGCCTAAAAAATACTTCATCATTCTCATGTCTGTCATCTCAAACTCTTTCATCATTTTTGTTTTGAATAGTTCAATTGACAGATTTCCTATTAAAATCAAATCATCAACATACAGGCATATGATTAGTATTTTACCTTCATCATTCACTTTGGTATACAATTTTGGTTCACTATTACATCTGGTAAATCCATTATTTGTGAAATAACTGTCAATTCTGCTATACCAAGCTCTTGGGGCTTATTTCAAACCATACACTACCTTCTTCAGTTTATAGACTTTGTCCTCTTGTCCTGATATTCCATATCCTGGTGGCTGTTCAATGTAGACTTCCTCTTCTAGATATCCATTGAGAAATGTTGACTTCACATCCATCTGGTGAACTAGCCATCTATTATGTGCTGCTAATGCCAATAGCATTTTGACTGTGTCTAATCGTGCAACTGGTGCAAAAGTTTTGTTGTAATCTATTCCAGGTTGTTCCGCATATCCTTTTACCACCAATATTGCTTTGTGCTTCTGCACTTCTCCATTTGCATTAAACTTGGTTTTATAAATCCATTTGATACCTATTACATATTTGTCTTTTGGAAGACTTTGCAACTCCTATGTCTGATTGTTTTCTATTGAATCTATCTCATCATCCATTGTTGTTAACCACTTTTCTTCCTTGATTGCATCCTCATAGTGAATTGGATCTTCAGCTTGTGAATAAAAGGAAAATAGTGTAAATTATTGAGAATTGTTCTCACCTTCATTTTGATTATAGATATTAGTCATGCTTCTGATTTTCTACCTCCTCATGCTAGCCAAAGTTGGATTTGATAAGTCACTTGAATCTGCAGAGTGTGGACTTGAAGGTCCTGCACCAGAAATTCTTGTTGTGGTTGGTGTCTGTAGACCTCTTGTTGCTGCTCTTGTATTACTAGCTGGTTTCAGTTGTTGACCACTTGCTTGAGGTTGATTAGGAACAACATGTACAATAGTTTGTACTGTATTTTCATTCTCATCTTGAGGGATATTAACAATAACATTGACTGTATTTTCTTTGCTTCCATCCCATGCTTCATCTTCAACAAATTGGACATCCCTGCTGATTATTACTTTCTTGGTTGAGGGATTAAACAATTTGTATGCTTTGGATTCTTCACTATATCCAACAAAGATGCATTTCTCTCCTTTGTTATCAAGCTTTCTTCTCAACTGTTCAGGAACATGTGCATACGTAACACAACCAAAGACTCTCATGTGAGACACACTGTGCCTTTTACTTGTCCATGTTTCCTCAGGGATTATGTTCATCACACTTTTTGTAGGGAATCTGTTCATAATGTATGCTGCACAAGATACAACTTCAACCCAAAATTCATTTGTTAAGTGCTTGGCTTTTAACATACTTCTAGCCATCTCCATTATGGTTCTGTTTTTCCTTTTAGCTACACCATTCTATTGAGGTGTGTATCTTGTTGTGAATTGTTGTGAATTGTTTGTGTATTACATGTTCTTTGCAGAAATTTAAGAACTCTCTTGAAATGTATTCACCTCCTCTATCTGTTCTCAACACTTTGATGAAACAAGCACTCTATTTTTTCAGCTAAAGATTTAAATTAACAAAAGTAACTAAACACTTCACAATTCTGTTTCAGAAAATACACCCATGTCTTCCTTGAATAATCATCTATAAAAGTCAAAAAATAGAAACTACCACCTATTGAAGGTGTCTGCATTGGACCGCATAAATATGAATGAACTATTTCTAATGGGGCTTTTGCTCTAGTGGATTTCCCTGCTGGGAAAGACTCTCTATGTTGCTTTCCAAGTATGCAACCTTCACAAACTCTCTCTGGTTTTTGAATTAATGGAATTCCCTTTACCATGTTCTTCCTATGAAGCAAATTCAAACCTCCAAAATTTAAATGACCAAATCTTAAATGCCAAAGCCAATTCTCATCCTTTACCTCTGCCTGAAAGACAGTTTGAATAACAGTTAATTCCTCTTGTGCTTGTGCAAAGTTTGTACTTAAAGCCGGCTGAATTCTCAAAGGAAACATTCTATTGTTTGTCATGTGAATTTTTGCAATCAACTGGCCACTTGGGTATCTGTCTAAAATAGTGCATAACCCATTCTTGAAAGACACTCTATAACCCTTTTGAATTAACTGGCCTACACTCATCAAATTGTGTTTAAGGCCAGGCACAAAATAGACATCAGAAATATATTGTTGCTCCCCCTGCTTGGTTAGAATATTAACATTTCCTTTTCCTTTAACTGACACTTTGTTGTCATTACCCAGGGTGAAATCTGACTTTATATTCTCATCTAAACTTGTGAACAACTCTAAATTTCCTATCATATGATTACTACATCCTGAATCTAGAAACCAAACTTCTTTCTCACTAGCTTGAGCTACATTACAAGCTAAAAACATTGTGCTCTTATCAGGTCTGTTATCTTGACTCTCTCTAGAAAAGTTTGCATTTTGTCTACCCATTTCATACTGTTTCTTTCTACACTCATTCATGTAATGACAAAACTTTTTACAATAATGGCATTGGACCTAAGATTTATCATACCTTTATCCTTGAGGAAAGTTTTGAGATGGGTTTTGGCTGCTGCCTCTTCCACTTGAACTTGGCTAGTTATTTCTTCCACCTTTGTTGAAACCTCTTCCTCTTGCTCTGAAATGTGATCTACCTATGCTTCTTCCTTGGTTAATTGAAGCTTGTGACTTGAATGCATGCTCCAATGACATATTTGTTGTTCTGCCAAGTTTGTGCTCATGAGAAATTAGTGAAGCATAGAGCTCATCAAATGAATACTGTGTGAGATCCTTTTTCTCTTCTATTGTGACTGCAATTGACTCAAATCTTGTGGGTAAGATCCTCAGAATCTTTTCTATAACTTTGACATCTTCTAGTGTCTAACCATGTGCTCTCATCTGGTTTACCAATCCTATTATCTGAGTAAAATATGAATCTACAGACTCATTTTCTTTCATAAACAAAGTCTCAAACTCTCTTCTCAGTATTTGTAACTTTGCAGTTTTGACTTTGTCCATATCTTGATATGCTATTTGTAATATGTCCCATGCTTGCTTAGACTTGGTAGTGGCTGATATTCTGGGAAAAATACTTTCATGTACACCTTGTAGAATAAAGAAGTGAGCCTTTGAATCCTTTTTCTTGTTATCCTTCAAGAAATATTTCTCTGCTTGTGTCAAGGCATTGTATGTTGCTGCATCTGCTTGTTCTAGAAACCCATTCTCTACATACTCCCATAAATCTTGTGAATAGAATAAAGCTCTCATTGTTATACACCAGTAGTCATAATTATTTCCATTCAACTATGGAATTTGAGGATTACTCAAGCTTGTGCTTTCTGCCATGATTTACAAATTGTCTACAACTAACCTTACAACTCTGATACCACATGAAGGAAACAACATAGATAAAATAAAAATACATACACTGCAAATTATTTGACACAGAACAGACTTTTACAACCTTTGCTACTTGAGAGCAAAAATTTAATTATATTTTTCTCACCTTAAAATTACAAAGATATACTAGTATATAAAGATTTTCGATCTAATCAAAAATTTAATACAACTTTAATGTCATAAACATGCCAGCAGATAACAGTCCTAAACAAGGTCAAATCGATTTAATTATAGTCCTTATTCACTACAAAATATCCAAACAAAATCGTCGTTTTATGCCACCATGGAGACCACTTACAAACTACACTGAAAAAGACAAAAAGTCAACCATCGTTGACTACCGCACTATCACCGCGGTTTACGAGGAGATCGCGGTGGCTGCGGCACCTGCAAGAGCTGCCAGGAAGGGACTTACCGTGCTACTACCGTGGTTAAGAAACAGACCGTGGTGGCTGCAATAACCGTGAGCGCTGTGAGGAAAGGAGTTTACCATGCTACCGTCACGGTTAAGAAGCAGACCGTGGTGGCCGCGGTAACCGTCCACCGATGGACTACTAACTACTAGAGAAGGACACCACACTACTACTAGTGACAAAAGAGAAGACCGCAGTAATGGTACGGACTACCGGTGAGCAACACTTGCTAGTGGTTAATCATGTTACAGCGGTGAGAGAGATAAGAGGTCGTGATAGTGCGGTGGTCACCGCATTACCGCGAGCTATTGACTGAGTCGGCGCGGTATGGCGGTAAGTGTTGACAGTGACTGCCGGTGTTGACTCGCGAGTTGGGAGAATTTCCAACAATTAGAAGGAAAGCAACGAGATCAATCAACCCTCCAAGCTTTGATCACATTGCCCAATGCAGAAGAAATGAAAGAAATACTCCTTCCATTGGCCCAACTTTACTTTCACATCAAAGTTATGTAAGGACGATTGGGTGAGGTCTCTTTTTAGAGAGATACTCAACTTAGACTAGGCTTCTAAGACATTGCACGCACTATTTCTACCCTCTAATATGAATTATGTATCTACATTTTGTATTCTTTAGGCTTTGATCAGGATCACATGTCTCTTTTTCATCTTTTCTATTTATTCATTTTGTTGGGTTTGTGCCTCCATAGGTGTAGGTACCCTATGAGTCGCCAAAGACTATAGAGCTTTCCTTTTCTCTAAGAATTTTAATATGTTATGTCTAGCTATTCAGCCCCATGGGTTTTCCTACTTTTACCATCTTTAGATCTTCTCTTTTGGCCTTAGCCACATATTTCACTAGTGCACTTTTTTTGGAGGTCATGGAGTTTCCTTTTACCAAAAGCACGCAAATTCAACATGTGGTGGTTGCACAAATTTTTAATATTGTGTGGCTCTTGGGCATAGAGTGAGACATGAAACTACTCTATGGGGTTTTCACCAAGCAACTCAAAGGTTTTTAGAAGCACCCACCATTGTGCCACATAGCCCAAATTTTGTCGACCGACATTCTACAACATTGGGAAGGACACATTCAAGGTGTGTTGCCAAGTGTAGACATTTTTGGCAAAAATCATAAATGCCAGTATCCACTCTATATCACCTGTTGATGCTTGTAGATGATCAAATCATATTTTTCAACCAGTGCTTCACGATGGCACATTTTTCCTTTGACAAGGAAGAATTTTTTTTGCAGCTCCTAGGATTCTAGCTCAACATGTTGTTACACAGTTACCAAACAAAGTAGCTCAAGTTTTATTTCTTAGGATCTTCTTGATAAAATCTAATTCTTGTGAGGATATTAAGGCAACATTTTATTGCCACCTATTAGGGTTTTTGTTTAAGGTTATGGAGAGTGCTTTATTCTTTTTTCTTCCCTTGTCCTATAAAAGGGAATTTTTGAGCCTCTCCTTGGGTGAAATATTTCTTACAAAAGTTTTTGTTATCTTGTATTAGGTTTTTTCTAATCAATTTTAAGATAAGTGTCTGAATCGATTATTTGACCTTAGGATATTTTCTATTGTTTCTTAAATCAAATTACAATAAAAGGAATGAATGTATTAGACTATTCCTAGGTGGCCTTTATCTTACACTTTACTTTTTGTTCACACATAATCATGCTCTATGTCCTTCTCATTGTTCAAGATATAGTCTTGATAATTGATTCTTGTTAATTCTAGATTTTTCATTTATAACTTGGATCTATAGTGGATTGGATCATGTTCTTATACTCTCTTATTTCTTATTAAAATCATGTTAGATTTCACATTATGTTGTTAGGGAAAATAGTTTTGTAAGGGTTTGAAGAATTATATCCAATTTTAGGAATACCATTTTTTGTTGAGCCTTAATGGGTTCTTCCCATGTGAAAGGATGATTTTCTTTGCTTCTATGCTTGGGAGATAGAATAAGAAAATCCAAACACTCTCATTCAAGAACAAACCTTAGAAATCTCAACCTCAAGTATGCAAAGGAGAAATAGATCTTGCAATAGGGTGTCCCAGGGTCTGATTGTAGACTAATAAGGGGTTCACCACCAAGCTAGAGCTTGGAAAAACTAACGAAATGCAAGACCTAATGCTTAAATCAAATGCAATTTAATCTTACACTAAATGACCTATAAAAGCATATAAATCGGAACAAAAAGCTGCAAGAGAAAAGTTGTGCACCTTGAAATCTAAAGATGACTGGATGGAGGCCTAAAATTTTGAAAACATTGATTTTAAAGCCAGTTGGGACTCATATGCTAGTCTGGGCAATTAAGTCTCATATCTAGGTTTCTATGCAAAAAATGAAATCTGGCAAATGGGTGTCTGAAATGCAAAAACCTAGAAACTGACCTAAAGTGGGACTCATATGGCATAACTATCATATCAATCTAGTTAAGGTTTTTTGAAGATTCAAAGTCTGAATCTAGTCTTCAATGTTTTCTTTGTCCTTCTCAGTTGATTTTCAGATCTCAAACCCTGATTTGCAACTTGTAGAAGTCTTCCAAGGATCTCCAATGCAAGGTGACAACTTTGACAACTTTATGCAAACTTACCCTTCAATGTGTCTTCAACCTAAACTTGTAAATCACACACTAAAGAGTGGGAAAAATGTTGATTTTTTAGTGGATAGGGGTTTTCCTTGTTCAAACCCCATTTTGGTAATCAAACCTTGAAATGAAATGAAATAGGAATGGAGAATGATGAATGAACAAAATATGATGTTGCAACTCACCAAACTCTAGCAATAAAGTACTGCAAACATGTATGAAGTGGCTCCAATGGATGTATATCTTGACTCTTGTTTGAAATTGATAGATCTTGAATGAAATGCTAGCTTGAATCATAATACCCTACATCAAAAAATTTAGCTCAAAAATAAAGATGATGCATGAAGACTTTGACATGATGCTTGATGCTTGAATAATGCTTTAAACCACTTGATAATCTACCGTTGAATGATCTTGGATGCTCTTGTAAACACTAAAATCATCTTTCGAACCCAAAATTGTTATAAGGATGAATACTTGAATGCTTGGGGTGAAAATGAGTGAAATAACCTTGTATTTATACTTAATTATGCCAAATTTCCCAAAATTGCAACACTAGAAGCTAACATCAGATCTAGGAGGATAAAATCCCATCAAGAAATTGAACTAAATTTAATTTTGGGCCACATGAGACTCATATTCCCAAGGTGGAATATGAGTCCCATTAGGCATAAATTATGGGACCAAATTAAAAAATGCTTAAAAAGGTGTAAAATCGAGATCAGGACCCAAAACCCTAGGTTGGACTCATATGCCCAAGGTGGTGTATGAGTCTCAAACCACCAAATCTAGTCCACACAACCTAAAATTACATGAATTATGATTGGATGTTGGTTTGTGTTGAGATTATCCTCAAAAAAATGCATTAAATGATGCTTGAGGGTGCAAAATGAGGCCAATTAAAGCATAACAAAGCCCAATTATTAATGACAACCCTAGAAAAGTGTGGAAGTGTGTTAAAACACTTTACAACACCCTAAATAAGCTAGGATTAGGCTCATTTTGTTCACAAGGGCCCAATACCTAATGTGAATGTGTTAAACACATTACAAAACTAAATCAAGGCATTAAGCTCAATTATTTAAGGAGGGCCCAAACAAGTGTGAAAATGTCACTGATGAGATTTTTTGACACTACACCATGAAAGGAACTGAATGATTTCTCCATGCTTGAATAAGCCTTATTTGTTCATTTTCCTTTCAATAATGAAGGGTCTATGACATTATGTGTTCATTCTATAAGAATTGAGAATCCATTAGGTTTTTGAAAAGTTATAAAAGCATTGGCGCATCGCCTCATATAGTTGTCATTTTCTGCATTTTCTTCCCCCTTTTTCCCAAAGAACAAGGAAGAGGCAACTTCTTTGAAAATATCATAGGTTATTCAGTGAAGCACAACATGTCCCTCATTCACTAGATTTCACATAAGGTTGTTTGGAGAGGAATAATATTTTATGATCAATAGTATGTTTTGAGGAATTTTTATACATCTTCCTCTCCATATCCAATCATACATAAGAAATTTTTAGTTGTAATAATATGTGGTTCCTTTTCAACTATGAATGAATCACTTTCTACTACAATAATATCTCCTTCCATTTCAACTATCAAGTCCTCACTTAGCCTCATGTCAATTTTATGCATAGTAAAATTTAATGAAAAATAATCCATTGTTCGAAAGCTATTAATAATATTAAAATATTTTAATGCTTGGTTGAAGGCCTTGTCGCTAAAGGTTTATCAACTCCCTCCTTCTTATTTTAATTTGGAGGTGGCTAGCCATCCATGTTGTTCTCTTTTGTTTGAAATAATTTTAAAAAGGAGAAAAAATAATCACATCTAGGGGTAGAGACTTATGGCTAGTATTTTCTTGGACATTGAGTAGGCCAATGCATATATGCCTTGCTTATTCAATTTTCTTGAAGGTTATGTGGTTGTCATGACCGTGAATAATGAAAAGAGATCTATTATTTGGTAAAAGCCACCTAGGCTAGATGTAAGAAAATGTTTCATCCAATAAAGAAATAGTTCTTTTTCCATCCAGGAATTTTCCTATGCTATCATGTATGCCCCTAGCTCACAATTGTCCATATGTTTCTTAATGTGTCATTCTATTTAAAAAAGAAACCATGGATACTATGACCATATGCACTTACACATGCTAATAATTATATCCACTCATTTATTTTCAATACTAAATGGGGGACACATCTAGAATCTAATATTGTAATTATATTCATGCTATAATTTTGTCCAACTTATAAACTAGTCTTGTTTTAGCTCCAAATTCTACTTGAGCCTTATCGATGCTCACTATATAGATTTTTCTAGTTGTCATAAAAGGATTCCACTATGCTGGCCTTAACATTATCACTCTATCAGTGTCAACCCCATCTATAACTTAAATTGTCAAATATAGATTCCTTTGTCAAGAATATTCCCATCATAACCTCCTTGGCATATCATCTATAAAAAAAATTGGCCTAGATTGAATCATTTAAGCCACATAAAATTTAAGTTGAAAAAAATTAAGTTAGTGGCTAAAATCAATGATTTCCTTACACCAATAGATAATTTCTATTTCCTCCTCATAAATTAAAATGGTTCATAGACCCCTTCATTTGTTTCTAGTAACACCATGCATCCATTTCCTCAAGCAACTAGGAGGCATTCCCCACTTCTTCATTATTTCCTTGATAGACATACAATTGTATTTCACATCATCTATTACAATTTGAGTTTCATTATTTGACCAATTACTTATGCAAACCTTTGAATATCCCAATTACAATTTTATTTTTTTAATAATATCAACAACATGCTCCATATTTTCATTATGTATTGAGGGGAGTACATATTCCACAACAACATCTTATTGTTTGGTAGTAAGTATATAATCCTCTCCAAATTGTATAGAAGTGAACTTCATTCTTCATGGTACTTTAAATCTCTATATATAATCCTCTCCAAATTGTATAGAAGTGAACTTCATTATTCATGGTACTTTAACTCTCTATATTTCACATATTTTTTTCCCCTTTTGACCTCCAACCATAGTTTTGATCGAATCTAAACTTTAAGGAAAAACACCAATAGTTGTAGCAAAGTAAAGATATAATATATAATATAAACATATTCCATGACATAAGTAGATGATTTCAAATTGTAGCATAAGAAAATGATTGGACTATAGCATAAAGAAATGATGTAATTTGATGTGTAATGACATGGTGGTGAGAAATATGTGAACCTAGATTCCTAAAAAAATGTAAGATGAATGTATATATAGTGTTTAACATGGGTTGTTAATAGTTCTACATATGTATGTGCATACAACTATATCTTACATACAAATATATAAATTCATGAACCCAATTGAATCCTTCATAATTGAGGAGAAACAAAGATTATTTAAATGAGAAAATTAGTATGGTTTGGGATGGCTGGAGTTATATATATGTATATATGCATGTGCATATAATATCTGTATATACATGCACATCCATCTATCTATATGTAAATAGAAATAATAGATGCTGAGAAGCTTATGGTTTTTAAAATGTTGTACATAGAGTACCTACTTACAAAAAATAGAAATATGAAAATATGGATTTGATATGATTAAAATGCACACATTGTTTGAATTTATATAAATATATATGTGTGTGTATAAAACTGTGTGTGTGTGTAGATATATAGTAGGTTGCTAATGTCAATGTCTTCAATAGAGGGAAAAAGATTCAGTGAGTTTCTAGAATTATGGACAATGTGATGATCATGAAGGAAAGATTATGAAAAATGATTAGGGTGATAAGCTAGGTCATTCAAAAGGTGCAAAATGCATAACTTACTCAAACTTGAAATATTATAAAGCGAAAACTAAATAGAGTGTAGTCTATGCTAATAGAAATCCCTAACATGATGTTTGGAAAAAAAAAAAGACACCCTAAAACTTTAATGCCTTAATTTTATCTATAATTAAATCCATAAAAAAACTTAAAACCCTATATATAATTAAACCATGAATATATATATGTAATGTAGTTTGAATATAAACACATATGTATAACATATTCACATACTTCTAAATATGAAACCTTCAATATCAATATAATATGTCTATGATAATTTATTTAGAAGTATGTAAATTCTCATTAAAACACTATCATGTAAACAAATATAAGTATTTAAACTCTGACCATAACTATGATTGTATATAAGGATGTAGCTGTAATTTTACTAAACATCATTTATGTTTTTCACATTACAAAATAAGAAAAGTTGAGAAGCCAATAAAATTTACAATGTTGCACACAAATTACATATGAATGAGTTCTAGAATATGTAAAAACTTGTAGAAGATGTTTAGTGAAGCTTTGGAAGTTACAAAGGATATTTGTTGTGCACCTAGAGAGGAAATTGATAGTTTACTACCTCAAGAATATGATATTGCATAATTTTACTCTTATAATTGACTTAATTTTGAAAAAGAATGTATTCAATTTGGTTGTTAAATTAAAATTAAAATTAATAAAACTTTCATCTGAATTTGAAGTTGTAATTTATGTATGAAATCTACAATGTCATCAACTAAGTCGTGAAATATATTTATTTTAATGTCTAATAGATGACCCTTACACCATTTATTGTTTATGCAAGTACCTATATAGTAAATTGGCTTGAGCCATGTGAATGTAAGAGCGAGTATGGGAGAATGTGTCTTTCACAACACATCTAGTTTAGAGGGGCTTAAATTTGTGAAAGCTTAGGCACGAATGAGTGAGCACAAAAATGTGTAAATATAAAATATTTGACTTTTGAATCCTCTCAAATGGGTGGTAATTGTAAACATTAAATTTTGTAAATAATTTTAAAAGTATTTATTTTAATTTGAAACATCTTCCATTTGGACCAACTTGTCTTATATTACAAATGCACTAACATGTATTTTGTCCATCTTTAATAGTAAAATACACATGCACAAGTGAACATGTATTAATGCATTTGGAATACTTTATTAAGCTTTTAATTTCGATGTATTATTGTAAAGATTTTAATTGGGAAGTTAAGTGCCCGACATCATAACGACTATAGCCACTATTGATACAAAGGCAGCTAGGTCCTCTGCCCTATAAAAAAACAAGAATAATATTAAATAAAAATCAAAAAAATCAAAAATTAAAACTAACATAAAAAAATAAAATTATATAATTATAAAAATTTATGATTTTAAAAGAAGAAAGAAATGTCAGTATAAAAGACAAACATAACATGTTAAGCTTGACATGAGAAGACAATCATAAATTTACAATTTAATGTTATATATATATATATATAAAACAACAAAAGACGTTATACTGCTTAAACGAACGATGAATTTAACAGCTAGCATGGTCTGCACAAAAGACGCGAATCGAATCACACAAATTCTCAGTCTTCAGGTGACGGATGGTAAAAGCTATATGCAATATTGCTGGATTTGTAACTTTGTAAGGCGGTATGAATTAGAAAAATTATCTTAAATTCGATTGATCAAAAAAAATTCATGATAGGTATATCTTACAACTAAAATTGATCCACACAATCAAGAAAATTTTGTGTAGATCGCTTGGAAATAATCGAGATTGAGGCGGTCAAGTTTCGTGGGAAAATCCGATATACTTTTTCAAAAGTTTTGAATTTTAGGTTGGGCTAAGGAGAGGAGATCCAAAACAAAGCCGGCTTCACCATAGAAGACTTCGCAACTCTCTGTAACGTAACCTCCGGTTGTCTTATAAATACAGGCTTTTTAACAACTTCCACTCACACCCAAACGTTCAGAATTCCCTCTTTCTGCAGTGTAAATATTGAGAAAGAGATGGAATTTAATGGAGCTTGTTTGATGGCAATTTTAGTGGTATTCAGTAGTGTTACCGTAATATACGAATCGGATCCTGATATTCTCACTGATTTCGTTGTTCCGGCGGGACAGGACCCACTTAAATTGACTGGAAATTTCTTCACTTACACGGATTTCGAGAATTGGCTAACAACAATTTAACTGGCCAGACGGCAGTAAAAGTGACAAAGGCGGTGGCGCCAAAGTTTCCTGCGCTGAATGGGCTGGGCGTATCAATGGCGGTGCTGCAGTTCCCGGCGGGCGGAGTAAACCCTCCTCACACTCACCCCCGTGCATCTGAACTTCTCTTTCTTGTGGAGGGATCTCTCCTTGTTGGAATTGTGGACACCACGGGGAAGCTCTTCACGCAGACCCTCACTACAGGGGATTTATTTGTGTTTCCCAAAGGACTCCTCCATTTCCAACTGAATAAGGATAATGCTTACGATGCCGTGGCTGTTTCTGCCTTTGGGAGCGCCAATGCCGGCACCGTGTCTGTTCCTTCTGCTCTCTTCACAAGCGGTATTCCCGATGATGTTCTGGCTAAATCATTCAAGACAGACACACAAACTATTGAGCAGCTCAAGGCTGGTCTTAAGCCTTAAAAATCCCTGATTACTTGGTTTCTTCCAATCTTCATCGCCTATAGAATAATGTTTTCCTTTTCTTTCCTCTCTCTTAGCTTGAACACGCTTTTCAGTTTGTTTGATTTCTTTTGTGCTTGTCACTACAATAAATCCTTTGATTTGTCTTTACTAGAAAGTAAAATAAAAGTTCATATTCGAGGCAAGTCATCCAAGTCCTGTTGGACAACGATAGTGGTCTCTTTTTCTCTCTCTATCTATATACTCAACATTTGAAGAATAGAGGAAAACATAAGATGTTAAATAATGGTTTTAAATATTTTGAAAAATAAAGAGATTGTAATGATCAATTAGAATCATTGCATTTAGAATGATTTTAGATAAGATATGTTTTGATATTCCAGTGAAAGTATCATATCTTTATGAGTGTCATATATCTTTTGTGCTTAGTATTTTGAGAGATGTTAGGAACGATGTGGATTTGGATAGATCGAAATGGAAAAATTCAACATTAATATTACTTATTCTCTTGATACATATGAATGGATTTTCCTTTGTTGGTGCCTGATATCATTTGGCACATTTTACAATTTTAGATTTTTTCTTTTGTATATAGTTTGTGGATTTAAGGTTGCTTGGGAGAACAAGTCTTGAAGTAGGACTGTGATTATGGGGTTCTTTCCATATATGGAGGCTGTGTTTTTGATTGAAAATATATATTTATTTATGAACAATGAAGAGATCTTCTTAATTGTCGCAACTTTCTTTTTTCTTTTGGAATAATTACTCATGCATTCTTTAGATTAGAATCTCAATTTATTGAGCATAATTACATTCATTATAATCGTTATTATATTTCTACTTTATGTCTTCTAAGCATGGATTAAGAAGGGAGTAAAGAAAAGAAAAGTCATTGAGGTAGGGAGAGTGATATAACAAAAAAGATGTCATTGAGGAAGGGAGAACGAGAGAAAAAGATGTCACTCATATACACAATACTGAAAGAATTGAGAGGAAGGAAGCATTGCGCCTATTCACAGATGAAACATTTGTCACCAAGCATGTGAAAACAAATTTTAATACTATATAATTACATTAGAATCCTTATATTAATACTCTCAAATACTAAATTCATCATCTGCCTGTTTATCACATGTTAATACTATATATAGAGAGATTCTATAGTCTATTTGGACATGCAAGGAGAGCCTTTCTACTTATTTCCAAAATTCTAAAAAGGAATACCTAGCTCTTTTCTATTGAGGATGGTAACTATCAAGCATCATGCACTATATAGATCTTATTGTGTGGATCTTTAAAAACCCAACCATGAGAGCAATTCTTTTTTTACTGTAATATATTTTCACATATAAGCATTGCAATATCAACAAATAATTAGTAGCAAAACTAGTTAAGTATACACAATTATGAAGTCCAAAAAATAAATATGAAATGAAGATTCATGTTTTAGATTACCTGGCATATATAGGCATCAAAATTGGTAATTGACATGGTTTTTAATACCTCATGGGGTGCAACACACCCAACCATGTGAACCATAGCCCAGTCCACCCCAACCAGGTGGACCCAACAAGCTATACTAGGATAGACCTTCAATTGTTATGGTTGTGGATGTGAAGGTAACTAACAAGGTCAAAGCTCAACTATGAAGAGGCTTTGGTATAAGGTAAGGGTGTGTTAAGTAGGTAGGTGGGGGGAGGGGCGGGGGGGGGGGACTCTCCATTATCCCATCTATAGCATCCCAATAGGAATGAATGATGGTGTATTGCACACTCTACCAAGGGTCACATTCATTCCCCGATCTTCTACTCTAGGTGGGATGGCACTATGGATCTAAAAATGGTGAAAATTGGGGCTCTTTTGCTTCTACGGTTTTGGACCTAAAAGGAGAGAGACCAAATTCCAATCTTTTTCACTTAAGAACAAGCCCTTGAGATTTCAATGCAAAGGAGATTGGAATTTGGCAAAGGGGTTGTTCTAGGAGATGAATGATGCCAAATGAGGGGTTCACCACCAAGTGTAAGGTTGGAAAAGACAATGAGTTGCAAAACACAGTGTGATGCAAAATGACCTAGAAAATGCCCTAGAAATACAAGTAAAACGGAATAGGAAAAAAAATTATGAATAGTGTGTACTTGGAAACCTTGAAGAGACTAGAAATAGCTCTGAGATTCTAGAAATTTTGAATTTTTGACAAACTAGGAATCATTCACCAACCTAGGTGAATCCATCCCAAATTTGGATTTCTACACAGGAGTCTGTTTTGGGAAAAAGGGTATCAGAATCTACAATCTGATCTGATAGGTAGTTGCAGTGGGACTCATTTGCCACTTGTGGCATATGAGTCCAATTTGACTTTTCTAGAAATTCAAAGTTCTGAACTTCACCCCTTAGTTTGCTCTTTTTGCTTCTCTAGGTTCCGAGATCTAAAACTCTAATTTCAGGCTTGTAGATGACCTTTTAGTGAAGATTTTGACCTTGCAAATGGGGATTCACGCTTGAAACCTAATCTTCAATGATCTTCAAGTCTTCAAACCACCTAAACTTGCAATCACACAAAGAAAGAGAGAGAAAATGTTGATTGTTAGGGAATGGAGGTTTGCCTTGGTCAAACCCATTTTAGGTAATTAAACCAAATGATGAAATAAGATAATGAAGCATGAAACATGAAACAATGAAATTAGAAACTTGCCATGATGATGGATCTTCAATTGCTACAAAAAATGATGAAACATCTTGCCCTTGAATGCCTTAGAATTGATCTTGAATGCTATCTTGATGATCTTGAGATGCTTAACCCTTGCTTGCTTGACAAGTGATATCATGTAGACTTATGTTTCTTGGATGAAATAAGGATTTGAAAGCTTACTTATATAGAAAATTCACCTAATAACCCGTGTATTTGATCCCAAAGGCCAACATAGGAAAAATTTGAATTGAAAACCCACTTTTCCTACTCAAATCTTTAAAAGTAGGCCAAATAGTACTCCTTCGCCCAAGGTGGTGATGGGTCCCACAGGGGCTATTTTCCATGCTAAAGTGTCAGGGAGTGAAGAATTTAAGTTTATATGTTGATATTGTCGGATTTTTGATTAAAATATGCCTTGGGATGCATAATATGGGGTCATAGGGGCCTATTAATGATGATATAAAGGTCATAAATGCAAGAGGGCCCAAAACTCAATGTGAAAGTGTAGATAAATACACTTTACAACACTAAATTAAGGAAAATTTGGGTCTGCTTAGCTTAGACGGGCCCTAAATCCCATGTCAATGTGAGAAACACAATACAACACTAGATTAGGTCCACTTGATTTACAAGCCTCCCAAATTTAATGTGAAGATGTAAATAAATACATTTTACAACGTTAAATTAGGACAGAGTTAGGTTAATTTAGCTTAGAAAGGGCCCAAGACCTAATGTGGATGTGCAAAACACCTCACAACACTAGATCAAGGCGACATGAAGTCTAATTTATCATTAATTATTCCCATATCAAGCAAGGGAAACTTTTTTCTAGCCTACAAGATCAAGCAGCACTAGTCTTCTCGATAGAGGATTCAGTGCATCCTATAGACACTAAAAAATGGCTTAGGCCTATGACTACATTTTTTACCAATTCAAGATACCCACAAAATGATTAAATGATTTTCATTCAATTATAACTTAACATAACATTTCCTCTAATTAATTAAATAGTTTTAACCATTTAATTAATTAATTTTTATTATTCTTCTAAAATTGATTAATTAAGTAAATTGCATTAATTTATCTTAATTATGTCGATAATTAATTTTAATCTCTTCTTTTGATTAATTAAATAAATTTCATAAATTTATTTAATTGTGTCATTTAATTCTAATCTCTTCTTTTAATTAATTAAATAATTTTCATAAATTTATTTAATTAAGTCATTTAAATTAAATCATATTCTCCCACATTTAATTAAATAAATGATTATTTGTTTAATTAATTATTCTATCTTCTCACCTAAAGTGCCTTCATAAATAAAATAGAAATTACATAGTTCATTCAACTATTTAATCACATACACGCACTTCCTCCACAAAGAAAGGAATTAATTTAATAATTAATTCTTTTATTTGATCACATGTCTCCTACATTTTCAAGTAAATATCTCATGCATAATTCTCTCCACTCTTGACTAACACTCTCTTTTAGTTAAATCAGCTAACTGATCTATCATCTCCTTCTCACTCACACTCTCTCTCAGTTATATCTCTTGACTAATCAATCAAATTAGCTAACTATTCAATCAATCTCTCAATCAAATTACTTAACTATGCAATCGGGTCCTCACTCTGGATCTGGACCATTCAGACACAAATCAATCTCAATCGTCAAATCTATGAAGCTTCTATAAAATAATCTTTTTAATTCTATTTTTGGTAATCACAATCTTCAAAGTTTTCCCGTCAAAATACTTACAAGCTAATATTGCACACTCACAATCTGAGGGCATTGGAGCATTTCAAAGCAAAGTTGAGGAGAATAATGGAGATGAGTCAATCAAGCATGGGAATTAGGTGATATTGTTCTTGTTTATTGAGTTCTATTGTTGCATTGCACTTCATTATCGATTTGGGGGATTTTAGCATGATCTAGGCAATTTGTGATTGTTGTCATTTTTTATGCTTTCTTATTCCTATTTATTTTCCATTATCACATTTGGTGAACTTGACATGAAGTAACAAACTTCAAGAAAACTTGTAGAAAATTTTATTTTTGTAGGAACAAGTACAAATCGATACATCTGATGCACAAAAAAATGCATTTGACATCATGAACCACATCTAAAGAGGGAAACATTGTATCTGACTAGAAACAATGCATCTATGGATTCCTGCGATGCATCTGACTGGTAACATGAATTTTTTGATTTCTAAAAGTTTGAGTTTTGATTTTAATAGTTAGAAGACTATTATTACTAATTAAGAGTTTACAATGTGTGATCTAGTGGAGTTAATTTAGTTTTTGTAGGACGATTGATAGAAGACAAAATACAAACTTTCAAACTTCTAATGTGTGGTTTTGTAGGATGATTGTCGAAGAAAATAATTGAAAAATCCTATCTTATCTTGCTTTCTTCCATGTTTTGAGTCTTCTCAAAGGTTTTCTTTTAATAATTTAATGGTTAATTAACTCTTCTTTGAGTCTTCACTTAGTAGGTTGTTATTTAATTAGGGTGGATTTATTACCGTTTTTTGTGCTTGGGAAGGTTGGTAGGCTCATATGCTCACACCTTTGGAAACCTAGGTGATCAGAAAGTCAGACCCATCCACTTTTATGTTTACCTATTAGAGGGCCTTCCTTCGTGGGAAAAAGTAATCACCCCAAGGGAATGACCCAATCAAAAATGAGCTAAATCCAAGCTACTCCCAACTAGTATATAAACTTGAATGCTACTGGAAATCTATAGCATTATAGGTGCGGATGTGTTATGCAGACAAGTGATTCCCTTAGTACTTGTGTGTTACATTAAAACCTTTAGATCGTAACCTCTACAGGATGGGAGTCCTAATTATCAAAGCTAATCTTGCCTCATGTATAACCACCTAAATGAGTTTCCTAATTAAAAACCTTTTGTTTAGATTGCCAAAAACCTTCTATCTACTGGTGCAAGAATGCTCGTTTTGAAGCCAAACCATATTATACACGTAGTTTAGTAGTAGAGATGAAAAATTCCTTTCTCATTTGGGAATTTAGATCTTGGTGCACCCGAGAAGTGTGTGTCATGGATTGTAGCTATTGCCACTAAGATCCTAAGTCATCCACTCTAGATAGTGCGATTGGAGGTAACTCTAAGTGGGAGTCCAATGGATATTGTCCTTGCCAGCCTTAAGATTGTAATTGTCTATTTGTTTATTTCAAACACTTTACTTGGCATGTCTTACGTGTGTGTTTAGTCAAATATGATCAAACAAAACATCTGAAATTCGATCCTAAACAAGTCAGAAATTTGTCAAAACTTAGGATTAGTTCACTATTCAATGCATCTATCACACAGAAACCCGCATCTGACATTCCGAGTCGCAACTATTTAAATTGAAAATTCTTCTAACATAATGAGTCATAATTGCTATAATCTGCAATGCATCTAATATTATAAACCACATCTATGAGCCTCTATGAAGCATCTGACTTATTGAATCACATTTTCAGTCTAGAACGACGCAACTGCCTATCACAAAAAATCTTACATTTGACAAAGTGGAAACATGGAAGATTTACCGTAGTATTTCACTATTTGATATACCCTCTACTGTAAACTTGATCCATACCTATGACTTTCTCATATTTAGGTCTATCCTTAGTTTCTCTAAATAGTTTCATCATTGTATTACCTATATCATCCTTAGCATACTTAGGAAAATCCTTGTGCATAACAGATTGTAGACCTTAGGGTAGAGAAACTATCTTACCTTCATTGAAAACACTGATTTAAATACAATTTCCCTAGACATATAATTTTATAATTTGTCCTTTGTCATCTTAGTGGAATACCTCAAACTCACTAGGCTAGTTTGAATTCCACCTAGTCAACTTGTCACTTAGTTTTTCTAGTATTGATCCTAAAAAATTATTGGTAATCTTAGTTGGAACTTTACATCAAACTTGGTCAGTTAGTGACTCATCCCCTAGTTATCCAAAGTTGTTGACACATAGTTTGCATTATACCTTAGTCATTCAATGTCATAAATTATGCCAAAATGCCAAAAACATAGCTGGGTAGAAGCACAAAGACGAGTCCACGAAATGTGGAAGTTTTTGCCTTAGGCAAAAAAATGAAATCAGCTTGCAAAAAACGAGATCTCGTTTAGGTTCAGGATCCCGTTTCATAAGAAATTAATTTTTTTATGAATTTAAGAAATGGGATCCCGTTTCAAAATGGGATCCCGTATTTTAAAAAGTGGGATCCCATTTCAAAACGGGATCCCGTATTTTAAAAAGAGGGACCCCGTTTTGAAACGGATCCCTTTCAAAAATATATAAAAATTGTTTTTGTGATTTTAAACGAGATCCTGTTTCAAAACAGTTCCCACTTTTTAAAATACAGGATCCATTTGAAACGGGATCCCTTTTTCAAAATGGGATCCCGTTTTTTAAAATTTGAATTTTTGGTTGGGTTTTTGCTTTGTTTTTTGGTTCGGGAAAAGTCTTGGGGACTCGAACCTAAGCTTTGGACCTGGTTTGATCTGCAAGTTGAAGGTCCTAGCAATGTCACAAGAAAATAGTGAGTTTCTTAAATTCATATATTTTTTTTTTTATGAAACGGGATCCTATTTTTTAAGATTTTAATTTTTGGTCGGGTTTTTGCTTTGTATTTTGGTTCGAGAAAAGTCTTGGGGACTCGAACCTAAGCTTTGGACCTGGTTTGACTTGCAAGTTGAAGGTCCTAGCAATGTCACAAAAAAATAGTGAGTTTGGGCATATGGCTAACGCCTTTTTTTGCATAATTTTTCGACGAAATTAAAACCCATTTTAGATGAGACAATGTAGATTCCAAATATGTAATTTTTTTTACAATTGGATTATTTTTTCTATTTTTCAATTAATTTCTAATGAAATTGGTCCTTAAACTTTAAATATCAGTGTTTTCTACTATTTTAATAACTTTTGATCAACATAACATTTTGACGAACGGATTGCACAAGGACAAACTTCAGACAATTCTTTTCAATTTTTAAAAAGAAAATGAAAAAAATGATAACTTTAGGTCATCTTATGCGTGTTGTACACGACGATTTTTCTAAACGACAAATATGCCTGATAAAAAATTAACAAAAAAAAAAAATTCAATACAAAATTACAAAAAAATATCAAGGACAAGCTTCAGTGAGTCACAAGTCTTTTCCCAAAAGGATTTAGAAAAATATGATATTTTAAGTCAAAATATGGATGTCGTACATGTGCATGGTATGGTTAAAAAAAATGACTTTTAAATAGTGGTTTGTACAAACGCCTATTGAAACTCAATTTGTACAATCTAGGTATTGAAATAAATTACATATTTGGAAACTAGACTTCGAATACTACATTTTATGATTAGTGACTTGTTTGAAGATTTCATCTCTAAGTGCTTCAAATTTTAAGGTCAAATGTGTGAAACTCTGAAAATCAAGGAAAACACTCACTTTTTGGCCAAAAAGTGGACTCAACTTCTTGCCAGCACCTAGCTTAACTTTCACATCCTAGATATTTTCATTTTAGACGTTATCTTAGGTCATACCTTATTCTCAAAAAAAAAAAAAAAAAAAACTTAGGTAGTTTCATACCCTATAGTTTTCACATTTACAAGTCATTCTCCTTTGAGCAAGTCCTATATTATGGTCAAGACCAAATTACAAAAGAGACGATTAGAAATGGACCCTTCACGATAACATGAGGAGCTTTTCAATCCCACTAGCGAAATGAATCTTGATCATACACCTCACCAAGTCAACAACAATACCACACACATTGGGTCAACATCACAAGAACCTATGAAGTCTAAATCATATGTTAACCCATTTGAAAATTTCCTCATGAGAGATGACCAAGGTTGTATCACTGTTGAGGAACTTAAGATAGCAACCCAGGATCCCGAGGTTGCTGAATTTGTTGATGAGATCATCATGCTTGACCCTCAAATATTTTTAGCCAAACTCCTAGAGGACGGAGTTAAACTACCACTTGGATTTGACATAAACAAGCTACAAGTTGTGCCTTTTCCTCGAAATTCCTAGAAATGTCTCAAACCAAAACTAGGGTCATATGACACATATTCCATAGAATGTTACACCTCTAGTAAACCTCAATATACCTTTAGGAGGAGCTACACAGAGTGCTCCAATGATTCACACTACTCCCACTTTTGGGATTCTGTCCACAACTCCACCTATAGCATCATCTGTTACATAGTCCATGACATAGGCTGCGACCTAATCAACATCAGTGCATGTAACACAGTTAGCAACACAACCGTTGGGAACTAACCCATTTGGGACCTCAAAAAATACTACGAATACCTCCTCAAACAATCCTAATGGATGCAAGAGAATAAGATTTTCAGGTTCAGGACCCACACCCACAGTTAATGTCAAGGGTACCACATTTAGTCATGTTATCTCCCAAATCAGTGCTACACAGGGACAACAAGGCACACATACGTTGCTCATACGAATTCAGCCCAACTAGGATTTTGATCAAATACCTTTACGTCAAACACACCACAAAAAGGTACCCATGCACAACCCGAAGGTCAAAACACATAAGGGCAACCCAATATGAACACCTTATATACACATATACGTCAAGTGCAATAACAGATGGCTCCATACACCTACCATATACCTATGAAAAATGTGGGACCCAACAATATAAATGACATACAAAACCCACAGGTGGATGCTCTAACTACAAAAATGCTTGATTTATAGAAACAAGTTGAGAACATGCAAGTAACAACCAAAAAATCCTATAACATGAAGGACTTGCATCCATATCCATTTGATAGGAGTATCTACATGCCTCCTTTTCCACAAGGATATATAATTTCAAACTTCCCAATGTACAAAGGGACAAGAAACCTGATAGAGCACATTAGAGAATTTAGCATGACTTGTGTTGGCATTGCCTCAGAGCATACACACTTAATGAGGTTATTCCCTAGAACTCTAATGGGTCCCACACTTGAGTGGTTTTCACGATTACCTGGAGGAATACATACATGCCCAAGTTAACCAACAAATTTGTAGACAACTATGTATTTAACATCAAAAATGATATCACATTATCCACCTTGTGTACCTCAAAACAAGAAGAGTGAGAGTCCTTTATCAAATACTTTCAGAGATTGAGAAACTTGGTGAGCTGATCCTCGGTAGAGATCCTTGAGAAACAAAAGGTGGACATGTTTGTCGAAAACCTTCGAGATTCTTTAATAGATCCCTTGCAAGATCATTGTTGTGCCCAATTTTTAGACTACTTGAAAGAGGAACAATGATTGATAAATCACTTGTTGCTAAAGGTTCCCTTAAGCTCACTAAGAGTACAAACAATCAACATAACATTCAATGACAAAAATAAATACTGGTCTTGAAACAAGAATGTCACAAATGACATGGTTGTGGATACCAAAGCAGTAAACAACACTAAACCTGTTGTCACTTTGAGAGGACCTAGAGCATCACCAACTACACCATAAACCCCTACACCAACAAAAAATGCCATATGAAACAATCAGGGACTAGAACAACAAAGACCACCTAGGCAATACGCTAAATGTGAATACACTTCCGTCAAAGAACGCATTGAATCGATATTGAATAAATGTGTTCAATTCGGTGCCATACAACTACGAGAACCCATGCCTTATGCGCTTGAATTTAAACCCTCTTGGTGGGATGATAACACCTTTTGTGAATACCACCAAGGTAAACAACATAAAACATCCACTTCTGAACAACTGAAAAATATAATTTAGGACCTTATCAAAGATAAACTAATCAAGGGAGAGGGACAATAGTAACACACTTCCAATAAATATCACACAATCTACACGAATCCTCTTCAAGACCAAACTTTAGCGAAAGCCTCCAGTTCAAGTACTAATAATAATAACTTAGCCAATTATACAACTACTACCTATTATTATACCAAAATCATCCATCTTCGAGATGCAGATGAACATATCAAAACCATTATCTTCAAGAAGACCCCAGAGTGCACCGTAAACACTTATAGAACTAAAATAACCATACCTGACCCTTTGCCTCCCAAGCAGTCCCAAGCTAAAGGCCATTTTAACTTGTTGGATCAACTAGGAAAAACCCCAACATAAATATCCATACTAGATCTACGGCGCACATCACCTGACCATGGGACCATCCTAGATAGGATGATGAAAGAGACCACTATCCCAAAAAACCTCGATGTCGACTAATTTCAAGCCATGGTTGGATTCTTGGTGAGCTCTCACCATGTTACCTTCTATGACAAAGACTACTCAACCCAAAATATGAACCATAGTGTCTCACTACACATTGAATCCTTCATCCATCGACATATGATCAAATGAGTCTTGATAGATGACAGAGTGGGATTGAATGTTTGTTCCCTAAATTTGGTTAAGACACTGGGTTTCTCTAAATCATATGTGGATAAGACAAAGAGAATAGTCATAAAAGGTTATGATGATGATGAACGAACCTCTGAAGGCATAATAACACTTCCACTATGAGTGGGACCCATAATGTTTGATACGACTTTCCAAGTATTGGATATGGAAATCCCTTATAATCTTCTCCTCAATTGATTATGGATTTATGCCATTAAGGTTGGTCCCTCCACATATCATCAATGCCTAAAGTTTCCCTACAACGGCACCAAAATTACTATCCAGGGTGATCTTGATCCCTTTGAGTATTGCATTAACTTAAAAGGAGTCTTTGAATGTCAAGTGCCACTTAACCATGAAGCCTCAAGGTCAAACTCATCCAAATACATTGATCCCTCAACACTTAATAGGACATCTAATGCCACTCGGTCATCTACCTCCACATCCCCTTCCATTGCCAAATCCCTAGACCCTGAGATCCAAATCCAAGACAAGGGATGTGAATAGTACAATATGAACACTTCCTTCTACATTACCACGATGCCAAAATCACTAAAGATATATGGAAAGTCATGTTAAAACATGGGATCTAAGGTCCTAATTCATGTACATCCTAAAATTGCTTTCCTCAAATGGGGAGACCTTGATAAGGAAGATATTAAGGACATGTCTAACTAGATCTATAAAAAAGAGGTGACACCACTTCTAATAGATAAATATGGTAAATTTTTTCTAATGATGCAAGCAAAAGGTTATGATGGAACTAGTGGGTTAGGCATAAACAAAAATGGAAGAAGAGAACCCTACATACCTAGCAAATGGGGGAAGAATCTTGGGTTAGGGTTGAAGCCACCGAAGATTGGTTCCACTAAAACCAAATTTCCTTCAAATAAGGAAGTAAATGCTTCTAAATGTGTCAAGACATTGGAGGATTCTGACAATGACTTTTATGATGACAATGATTCTAACAACTGGGAATTGGAATCATATGCCTCTAGCACTTATGAACTGGATAAAAATTTCCATGATTCAAACACACATAGCCCTAAGGTAACCACTTGTATGAATGTCAACATCTGATTCAATACCTCATTCCTTACCTTATTAGCTGCTTCCCCACAATTTACAAATACTGATGATGGTATTTCCCTAGTCTACCTAGAAGTGGTTGACTGGGATCAACAAGGTGCTATCGGTTTGGATACCTTTGAGAATGGCGAAGCTATTGTTGAGTTCATGGGAGTGAAAGAAGGAATGCCATGGGGAGACCATAAAAGTGGCTTCACAATAGAACTTTATGTGACAACGTACTTTGGGGAGACTGCATCACCCTCTAGTCACAAAAATAATAATAAAGAGAAAAATAAAAGGTCTTTGGGTGAAAACCGTGAGGTGCTCTCTAATCAAGAAAAAGTAAAAACAAAGGACGTATTCAAAGGTGAAAACCTCCCTAAGGCACCTAAGGATGGAGGGTTGGAATTTCTCCCTATCACATAAGAGTGATCACCAATGCCAATTGAAGATACCCTGGAGGTCAACATTGGAGCACCTAAGGATCCTAAGATGGTGTTACTAGCAGATTCCTTGATAGAAGAAGAAAAACCCAAGATCCAAGCATTCTTCACACAACAAAAGGGTAATTTTTCCTAGTCATATGCCTAGCTTCATTAAATCTATTGATTATGCAGAATGGATCCCCAATTTGGTAACTATCACAAAACCAAATTCTCAAATTCGCATATGCATTGACTTCAAAGATTTAAACAAGGCCAACCCAAAAGATGACTTTCCTCTCCCCAACATCGACATGATTGTGGATCTTACATCAGGATACGAGATGTTGTCCCTTATGGATGGTTTCTTTGGCTATAAGCAAATTTGTATTGCTCCAAAAGACCAACATAAGATAACTTTCACTAGTCCATGGGTTACCTATTGCTAGAATGTCATAACTTTTGGGTTGAAAAATTCAGGAGCTACATATCACTGGGAAATGACCATAATATTTCATAACCTAATACATAGCTTAATGGAGGATTATTTTGATGATCTCCTTGTAAATTCTTTAACCAGAGACGATCACCTAAAGGTTTTAGACAGGGTCTTTCAACGACTAGAAGAGTACAAGGTCTGTCTCAACTTGAAGAAGTGTGTCTTTGGGGTAAAGTCTGAAAAATTATTGGGATACATCATCTCACATCGAGACATAGAATTTGATCCCATGAAGGTAAAAGCCATCATCGACATGCCTCCACCAAAAAACATCAATCAATTAAGGACATTGCAAGGGAGACTACAATCTATTAAGAGATTCATTGTTCAATTCGTTGAAAAATGCCATTGATTTCAGTACCTGTTATGTAAAGGGATCCCTTTCATATGGACTGACAAATTCTAGGAAGCCTTTCAATAGATAAAATAGTATCTCCTAACACCACTTGTCATCATGCCACCAATATATGGAAAGTCCCTCATATTATATGTATCCACAACCACAACAATATTGGGGGCACTACTTGCTCAAAATGATCACGAGGAAAAGGAAAGAGAAATCTACTATATTATCAAGACCTTGGTGGGGTATGAACTCAAATACACTCCTATTGAATGGGCCTACCTTGCAGTGGTCTTTAAAACATAAAAATTAAGGCATTACATGTTGAACCACCAAACAAAGTTGGTAGAAAAAATTGATCCACTCAAGTATCTTCTCAATAGAGCAGTGTTAATAGGGTGATTAGAAAAATTGGTCATGGTCCTTAGTGAATACGACATCCAATATGTCGAGTGCAAGGAAATCAAAGGATAGGTAATAACAGATTAACTTGTAGATGCGTCAACACAAGCAAAACATCCCCTCATCGTTGATTTTCTGGATGAGTCTCTTTTCACTTTTGAAACAAGTAATTTATGGAAGATGTACTTCGATGGCTCCTATACTAATCATGGCTTAGGTTTTGGGGTATTTTTCATCACCCCACAAGGTGACACAATATCAAAATAATTCAGATTTGCATTCCCTTGCACAAACAATATAGCAGAATATGAGTCCCTATTATCAGGATTGCATATGGCGGTCAAGTGGAAGATCAAAAGTATATAGGTCTTTGGAGATTCACAGTTAGTCATCAATTAGGTCAATGATGACTATGATACAAAGGATGAGAAATTGACTCACTATAAGAAAATGGTTGACAACTTCAAGCTTTACTTTGTCAACATCACCTTTTGTCAGATACCCTACAAATAAAACAAAGCAGTGGACACCATGGAAACCATCAAATCGCTCTTGGGCATACCTAACAATGCATCACAATATGAGTTCTTAGTGGAATATCTATTGGTCCCAGGTTTCAATGTCCCAAAAACTAAAATCATTTGTGAACTTGTTGGTCCCAAGTCACCTTGGTACCTATACACTTATCATTACCTCCATTCAAATATTTTACCTGACAACTTATCTAGTAACCAACACAAGAAATTTATCCAAAAAGCCTCTCGTTACGCCATCATGGGGAATACCTTGTACTGACAAACCTTTGAAAATTCCCTACTCTGATGTCTTGATAACATCGAAGCACAAACAACCTTACGTGAAGTGTAAGAAGGAATTTTTGGTGCCCACTCTAGTCCTACCTTAGCCAAAAAGATTATGTGGCTAGGATACTATTGGCCGACCATGGAACAAGATGCATACCAATTTGTTAAAATATGTAGAGAATGTCAAGTTCATAGTGGTCTCATTCATGCTTTGGCATAGGAACTAAGGCCCATCACTTCTCCTTGGCCCTTTTCTCAATGGGGACTCAACCTTATGGGAAAAATTCACCCCACTTCTTGAAATGACCATAAATTCATTATAACTACCATTAAATACTTTACCAAATGGGTAGAGGCCATCACGCTTACCTACATCATTGGCAACCAAATCAAAAAGTTCATTCTTAATTATATCATTTTCTGCTATAGTATTCCACAGTCCATAATCACATAAAATAGCCATCCCTTCAAAAACCAAGATGTCCACAAACTATGTGAACAATTCCAGATCCAACACCATTTTTCCACTTCCTACTACCTACAGGGAAATGACCAAGCTAAGGCATCCAATAAAACCATCATTAAAATCCTTAAGAAAAATCTCAATGATGTTGGTCGTGACTGGCACATCCAACTCAACCCTTCCTTATGGGCATATCAAACCAGCATTTGTACTCCCACTAGGGCCACCCCATTTTCCCTAGTCTTTGGTTCAGAGGCTATTCTCCTCATTGAGGTTGAAGTCCCCTCTCTCTGAGTGTCCATGAAAGGGTTAATCAATGATGAAGAGTACATGATATCTAGGCTGCATAAGCTAGAATTACTGGATAAGTGAAGACAGAAAGAACTAACCCACTTACAAGCATATCAAAACTATCTTTGTAGAAGTTACAAGAAGAGGGTCTTGTTCAAACATTTCAACATCGACAACCCTGATACTAATGCATAATCTTAAAAATTAGGCAGAACAAGATAAACCTGGTAAGTTTGAGCCTAACTGGCTAGGCCCTTATGTCATCACAACTTCCTTCAGTTCCAGTGCATATTAGTTGTCTACTCTAGAGGGAGAACCATTATATAAGCCTATAAAAAGATTGCACCTATGCAAGTTTTACACATAGCTTCAGAGAACTCAATCATAACCACAAAATAAATAAATAAAAAAATAAAAAAAAAACCAAAAAAATAGTAAAGAGAAATAATCCATCCAATAGTGAAAACCATATCAATGGCGCTTTGGATAAGTACCATGGTGAAAACCTCATAAACAGGTGCCATGTGTAGACAATCTTCACTCTGTCATATACTATCACTTCACAAGGTCTTTTCACCTACATGGGCGTATTAATATAACTGTCCTTCCTTCATTCTATGACACCCACAATAAGAATAGTTGCTAGTCTTATGGCTTGAGATTGGTTGATGCTTGTAATGTGTGGATATCAAAATCTGCAAATGGTTAAAACTCTAACACACACATCATTAGCATGGTTAATATTTCAAAACCAAGCAAACATCCAATATCCCTATGACATAGTACATCATGCTTCAAAATGCAAACAAATGACAAAGATGATCAAAGCATATAAAACATGATGTATACCTATTCCATAGTGGATTGGTGCTACTATTTGTGTGGAAAGTAGCCCTTTTCCCAACACTTGAAAAGCCAATGATGATTATACAATGCTTATGACAATGGACAAAATTAGCTCTCAATGTGAAGAGAGTAACTTTGCATGATGTTGTGGATAGTGGATGATTGAAATGAAGGATAGCCTCTCCATTTATAGAAGAGTTTGATGAGAGAAGAAGAAAATGGGATGAATGTGGGATAAAATCCCAACCAATAGGAAGAAGCCACTTGTCACCATATGAATGGGCCAAGGATGTGCAAGTTTTGATGAATGTGCTCATAAATGCATAAATTTGAATTTTCAAAATATTGAAATGACAAGGTGGAGGGAGAGTCAAATGGAGTAATGGCCACTTGGCTCAAGGCAAAAGAACTTGTAAGGTGAAATAAATTCCTTGTTGGAAGGACTAATTCCACTTGGATTTGAGTTCAAATTTGAGGGAATATTCTCTATTATGCCATGTTGAGAGAAAATAGAGATTTAATAAATGAATTAAATCTATTTTCATGTGTAAGTGGCAAAAACTAGAGGATGTGACATGAGTTTAGATTAAATTAATTAGGACTAGATTAATTTAAAGAGGGATTAGATGTTTTGACCTATTTGATTTAGATTTATTGATTAAAATAAATGAAAAGGAGATGGAAAATGATTTAGACATAGTTAAATAAATATTTTGATTTATTTAGCTACAGGGGATGATGTTAGTATTAAAGATGAATTTATTTAATTTAAATGGAGGAATTTAGAGATTAATCAAATAAAATTGATTTATTTGATGAATGGACGAATATGACCTAATTAAATGCATGATGTCAATTTTGCATGTCCAAATTTTTCCCCTCTTTGAAGCAATGTACTTGTTGCATTGGTTCAAAAAATGATGCTGCCGAGATCAAAATTAAAAAAAAATCTGATTTTTTTCGGATGCCCCAACAAAAAGAAGTATGTTAGTACATTGCCTCGTCGAAAGATTGAGTGAAAAGTTCAATTTGAGGGTTGATCTCATGACAAAGAGGTTAAAATTGGATGTATGGATGGTTAGACTTTATGATAATGATGATTTAAATGAGATGTTCTTAAGATGCTTAGAATAACAAATCTATTATTTTAAACAACTTAAATGATGATGCAATGCATGTGAGATTGGATGAGATGGATGATGTTGTCTTTTAAATATATGACATGATTATGCAGGATAAGAGTGCGGATGCAGGATGAATGCATTGTTAGCATGAAAGAGGATAGAAGAATGAGAGGGATCAACCCTTAAATCCAAGAAGATGCAGAAGTCCAACAAGTCCATTAGTCATTGAGACTTTATTCGATATGATGATGAATGATGATGATGTATTTCTTATCCACAAATGGGAGAGATAAAGAGCATAACTTTCCTTATGTTTTATAACACACATAGGCACAATGCATCAAGGTATAAATAACCAGGATGGCGTTGCGCCTAGTGTGATGGACTTTGACTCATCAAACAGATAGGAGGATCTTGTTCACACTTGACATAAAGGAACCTTGCTAGGATGCACCTAACAAAGTAAGTATTTGCCAAGTTATATTACAAGAACATCCAAAAACCGTAGTAGATAAAATGATAATGGTCATTGCCCCATTTCATTCTCTCAAAACTTGTTTTGTTTAGGCATCATCGAGAGGTCCTTGGAATGAGCACAAAATAAGATAAGTCAAAAAGACCAAATAAAGTAAAAAAACAAGCTAATCTTCTTCATACCGCTAGCCAAGACTAAACTATGATGTTGCTTGATGTTGATGTCCATCATGGGAAGGATGCATCCTAGGACATGTTGTGATCAAGTGATGTTTTGGGTTTGATTGGATGATAAGCTATTGATACTCTGGGTTGACCAACTTGCTTGCTTACTGACCTAGACTTGAGACTTTGATGATTAGGCATTCACTTTTGAACTTGCTAGACTTGCTTCTGACCGATTCACCAAAGGATGAAGGCGACGATGATTTATTATGAGTGATGATTATTGTGGGTGAAAGAGAGATGAGACAGATGCACCATTTTGGGTTTTTTTAGATATTTGGAGGTTTTTGATGTTTTGAGGCTATTTTTGGAATTTTGAGCTTTTTTCAATGTTTTTGGTATTTTCGAGATTTTGACCAAGAGAATAACTTAAAGACCTATCTAGGGCTCTCAGGAGCTGATCAACAGATTAGCCTTGCCTATGTTATACACGTAGAGACCATGTAGTTCGATTGATGACAAAATTGATTGTTGATGAGATAGATGGGCAAACGGATTGCCATTGGGACAGACGCCTAAAGGACTGACCTAAAATGTCTTGGGGGATGATCAAAGATCAACCTTGGCTACGTTCAAGCTCAGAGATGATGTAGTTCGGTTGGATGGCACTATTTTTGGTTTTTTCAGATTTTTGACATGTTTTGGATTTTGATATGATTTGGATGTTTTTGGATTTTTGCATGATTTTGACAATTTGGATATGGATATGTGATGATATTAGTGCTCTGTTTTGGGATTTTGTTGAAAATCAAGCTAGGGTTGATTGATTAGATTGATGGATTGATAATGATAACATTGTTGAGGATACATAATAATGCAAGGATAGTGTTAAGCAACACAAGCATTGGGAAGGATAGCTCGAGATGAATTGATGAATTGATTGGATTTTGATTGATCAAGATTTTGAAGCTTGATTTGGAACAAAAATGTTTGAATGATTTGATGTGATGCTGATGTGCAAGTTAGATGCCACTGATATTGATGCTTTGGATTGATGTTCGATGAAAGATAAAACTTGATAAGGAACATCTTCTTGTCAAAATATGCCTTGGGCTAGTGATTTGGATTTTTTTCTCACAAGTGATTAACCAATTTGATTTCAAGTTTTCCAATGTTCGGATCACCACATAAGTTGGAGGATATAGCTCAAGATTTATTCCCAAAGCAAGATGTAAATATCCACCCCTAGTGTCTAGCAATATATGGAATTCCATGGGTGGACGCTTGGATAGATGTTTGGATGGATGGATATAGTAAGCACGCAAAGGATGTCGAGTATTATCTTGTGATAAGATAACAGGTTCAGATAGAGGATGTTTATTTGGATAATGATTCATGGCTCAGATAACGTTGGGTAGGATAGGATCAATGAAAATGACCCATGTCAAGATGTTTACCATAAACAAGTGTAAAGTGTGAACCAAAATTTTATCAAGATCAAGATCAAGATAAGGTAGGTAGATGGCAATGGGTTGGATAAATGGTTTGTGGATGAATGGATGATATGGATAGAATGTTGGCTTTATTATGGATGTGATAAGATGCTCTCTTCTGAAATGGCGCACATAGATGCTTGATTCTACACATGATTCCTGTTTGCTAGATTTTCATCATGGTACTTGTCCAAAGCGCCACCGAAGTGGTTTTCACTAGAGGACAATTTTTTCTTTACTGTTTTCAATCCTTTTTCTTAATTTTTTTTGGATTTTTATATTTTTTGATTTTTTATTGGATTTTTTGCTAAAATATTTAAGCTCGTGCTTAATTACCTAGTACTACTGACATTGATGTTTCTGTCATAATGTGCCACTGATATCCTACTTAAAGAAGCTACTTTGCCAAGATACGTGCACTTGAAAACAACTTTCGAGATTTTTGATTTGCTTTGTTGATACCCGATTTAACTTTGTCTTTGTGTGCACATCACAATAGAGTGCCTTCTGAATCCTTATGATGAAGGGTCATTGCCAACACATGGTCAATGTGAGAATTGGATATCATGTGTGGAGGCGTGGATGGAGTGTGTTTAGGAATAAAATATGGATTGGTTGTTAGTTTGGAACCTCTAACTCTCCAAACTTGGGAAGATGAGCAATGATGGGTGGATATGGAAGTGTGCATGGAATTAGGACCAACAACTCGATATACTTTTCACATTGCTTGAGAAGCCTGATTTTTCCTTTGTGGACATCTTTGATGGATACTTTCCCCTTTTTTATTTTACCCCATAGTTTTTTTGGCTAATGGAGTTTTATAGGGATCATTTTTCTTTGAATTTTTTGGTATCCATATGTATTTGATTTGTTTGATATTCTTATTAGCTTCTTTTTCTTTGATAACATTCTTTTTGATTTGATTCAAAACCTTCTGTTGATGTTGGTCCCAATTCATGGATGGGGTGATGGTTGGATGAAGATTCATGATGTGGCGGGTTGTAGTATTGAAATCAGTTTCATCATAAGGATCCTTCATGCTCCCTATGTTGATTTTTTCTTGAAACGAAGTTTCCCCCAGTTTTATAGAGGTATCACTAATATGTTTATATCCCTTGATTGTCGAATAACCAAGGCCTTGATGCTTAGGATTGCCAATAATTTGCATTAGTTCTAGGATACTTGTTAATGCAAACCTAATCCTTTGCCTTGATAATTCATCTGCTCAAAATTTTTATCTGCAATAGGATATCATTTACCTTGGAAACAAGGTGGTAATCCTTCTCTTCTTTGTGGTGGATCTTCAAAAGTGACAACTTCTTTGTTGATGAGATAGCTTTCCCTAAGAAAGGTAAGTGATCCAAGTTTATAAGTGATAGGTTCCTCCATATGTGGGATGAATGCCTAATTGATCTTTTTGGTTTGATCTTGTGAGGTATCAGATTGTAATGCTTCTTCAAGAGGTGTTGGTGATTCACTGTCCACATAAAATTCTTCCCCATGATTCTTTTCACATTATATTGTTTCTGATTCATGACTTCTATAAAAGCCTTCTTCATGATCTATTTTTGATATGTCTCCAGATTTTTCTATATCTTGATCATGTATACAAATGTTAAGAGTAGGAGACTCTTGTTTCTTGCTAATGATATCAAGAGTATGAGACTCCAAGTGTTTTGAATGAAGATCATCTACGTGTCCATCCAAATAAAGCATCTCATGGGTAGACAAAGGAGTATGTGTTATATAGATATGATCATCATTTGCGACATCTTGTATAGATAGGAGAGTTTCTATTACCTCATTGTAGTATCTTGGATATACGAATTCTTGATCTTGGTTAATGTCAGAATTTATTTCAACATGCTTTGGATCAATTTCTTGACATGGGTCAATTTCAGAGCATGGATTGTCTACAAGGGATTCTTGGACATTGTTATTAGGAATGGGAAGTGGCTCAATATCCTATTGATCTTTGACGAGTCCTTCACTGTCCACAATCATGACATCGAGGGATGTTAGTATGTCTTGGGAAAGACCATTGCTAGACCTTGGTGATAGATGTTGATTATGCTTTGGAATAAATTCTTGAGATATGTCCTCTAACTCATTAGTTGATGTAGAGACATTTTCAACACAATCATTAGTGGATAGATCTTGGATTATATCAATAGGATCAAATAACATCAACACTCCTTGAAATAGATCTTTGTAGGAGGGATATTGATCATGACTAAAAAATGGCTCTTGATGTACGTTGATTTGATCGTTGGATGAGGTGGAAACATATTCAAGGTGCTCATTTATGGGTAGTTTTGATTGATCTTTGATATGTGATGACTTATCTTCGAGATGTGGTGATTGGGTTTGTTGTTGATATTGTTTCCCAACCTCTCGACATTTGAGATATGGTTCTTGATGTGGTTGTGGACCGAACTCAATGCTTTGATGAAATGGTTTAACCAATGGAAGAGTGTATTGATTTTGGGGTGGAGATGTCTCTTGGTGATACGAATCAATGAGTTTCTTGAGTGTAGCAATTTTATTTCACAATATTTGATCTAGACATTCTCGATATCGTTGACCTGGTTGTTGACCAAGCATAATGGGATAGTGTACTAGTTATTTTTTCATGGGATCATGGATGGATTGACTCTGGACAATTTTTTGATTTGGCATTATAGGTTGACTTTAAAAATTGTTGTGGTTGAGAATGATATTGCCTTGATTTAGGTAACTTTGATTTTACATGGGGTTACCTTGACTTGAATCAACATATGGAGTTGTCAATATATTGCCTAGATTTTGAACAACATTGGGGGGATTTGCAAGCATATCTATCCCAAAGTTCACCAAGTGTGGATTTGAAATGTTCATGTTCGGCAAACCTATATTTGGCATGTATGGATTGGACGTGATAATGTTGTTTTGTTGAAGACTCATTTTTGGTTGATAAATTTGTAAGTTTTGACTTTGATTTAAATCTACCATAGGGAAAGGTGGTCCAAAATTCGGATTAGGAAAACTCACATTTGTATCATTGCGGTTTGGAGGAAATAATGATGCCATGTATGGATTCCATAAATGTGAGTTTTGATAATCAATTGGCATTGTGAGACTTGGATAGTTTGGTTGACTTGGATTACTCATGATGTATGAGTCGAGATTGAACTCCATGTTTTTCTTGTGTTTTGACCTTGTTGACCTCTAAGGGGTTTAGGACCAATGATGAGATGAAGGATGAAAGGGGTGAATGATATGGGTGTTTAAACTTTTAGAAACTTTGGATCAATGCTAGACTTTAGGAATTGATTTGATTTGAATTTTTTTTAGGATAGTTTGACTAAGTGTGTTAAGTCAAACAAGGTGATTTGGATAATGAACTTGTAAATTCTAGGAAGTTGTGTTATCCTAGAGTAAACTCATACACAAGAGGATAATTTGACTAAGTGTGTTAAGTCAAACACGGTGATTTTGGATAATGAACTTGTATTTTCTAGGAAATTGTGTTATCCTAGAGTAAACGCATACACAAGAGGATAATTTGACTAAGTGTGTTAAGTCAAACAAGGTGATTTTGGATAATGAACTTGTAAATTCTAGGAAGTTGTGTTATACTAGAGTAAACTCGTACACAAGAAGATAATTTGACTAAGTGTGTTAAGCCAAACAAGATGATGAAATCCTAGAACCCAAGATGTTGGATTTTATCAAGAGGTAAATTTGTTCACAAGGATTTGATGATTTGACTAAGTGTGTTAAGTCAAATAATATGATTTTGATTTCGCCTAAAATTTTATCATGAATGATTTTTCCAAAGTTCCCAATTGTTTGTTGTTGACGTGATTTGATTGATATTTGAGATGGGTGAAGTGTTTGACTTGATCCTAGATGAACCTAAGAGGACTTTGTTTACATGACCAAGGTAGTGAAGAACACACTTTTCTCTAAGTAGTTCAAACCAAAAGACCAATGTTTACATGAAAAACCATAAGACCAAAAGATACCAAGCATTGTGTGAGGCTCAATTGGAGTTAATCTTGATTAGTGACTTGCTTCTTTTTTTTTTTTTACCACAAACACTTCTTGCTTAGTTTTTTCAAACTAAATGTCTATGTCCCAAGTTTCTTTCATCCCACAAAGTGCATTATGTGGAATTCAAGGAAATCAAGGCAAAGGTTACCTATTGTTGACTTTAGTAAGCAAATTTAGATGAAATCAAAATTCTTAGAAGCCTCTAAGGATACGAATCCCAAGGACAAGAAATAGCATGTGAATTTTTTTAAGGGTATTTGCTTCTCTTAAAGGGTTTAAAATTTTTATGATCTTGTTGAATGTTTGCTTTTCCAATGTTTTCGAGCAAGAAAAGTGTTTTATATTCCAAGAACATGTACAATCCTAGGATGAAGAGACAATATTTGTTGGGATCCCACTTGGAAGAATCCAGCTACGCATATTTAGTACAAATGATTAGATGCTTGACCACACAGCCTCCCCTCCATGACACACACTTCTTAGGTCATCCAAACATTAATAACCATGAATCTCCCATGGAATACTTTTCATCTCTACAACATATCCACATGTTATGTGGGGCAGCTTCAAAGGACATGACCTTTTGCACCAACAAATACAAAAGTATTTTTGGCTTCTAAAAAATGTTTGTAGTAAGGGCATCCAGTTTAGGGGGTGCAGTGATAAACTCCTTGTGAGAGATCTCCCAACCCTTAGAACAAGGGCTTTATGCATCACATAGATACTGGGGGAGATTTATCATGCGTCACTTCCCATTGTCCATGGCTTTCACCGTGAACACAAATTTATATAGCGGTTTAGAAGAGCTTGGCTTTAGCTCGTTACCGCTTGAGTCGTTCCCTTGGGGTGAGTAATTTTTCCCACCAAGGCGGAACCTCTAAGGTAGAAAAAAGTGAGTGAACATATCTATAGCTCGATCAATCTTTATTGAGAAATAAAGAGAGAACACATGCCATATGTTCCACTCACACTCGCAAGATTGATTCAATTTTAAAACCCAATTTTATTTTTTTTGATGAATAGGCAGATATCTATATTAATTTAAAGATAAGAATACATGTTCACAAAAAAGGAGCAGGTGGTAAGAAGGCACACCCCGAGAGTCACATGGGCAGAGCCCAGAAAAGCTAAAATAATAGATCACATGGGCCTAGCCCAAAAGTCTAAAAGCAGGAAGTAAAAACATTCAATTATGCGGCCAAAGCAGAGCTTGGGGGATCTCTGTCATCCAATTTTTCCCCCATACATCAGCGGGGTTTGGAGTGATGTCAGGAGGAGCACCCCAACCATCATCATCTTTGTCTTTATATTTATATTCTTCCTCGTGCCATGGCGAGATCGCAAGAGCTAGTCGCAGAAAACTTTTACCATTGGCAAGCCAACCAGAGCCAGAAGTAGGCAGAGCATCAGAGGGCCACCCAAAATTGCCACCATCACTCCCCATCACACCACCAGAAGGCCAACCTCGACTAGGCTATGGCAGAGGAGAGAAAACTTGCCTAGGAGGACAGGAATCCTGCCGAGCATGAGTCTGGGAGTGGGGACGCAAGAAGTCACTCTGCTTTTGACCTTGAGAGGGCGACTAGCCATGGGACGAGGAGGGTGAATCGGGGATCTGAGCCACAGTATAAGGAGAATTGCCCTAGTGGTCTAGGAGGACCTGCAGGTGAGCCACCTCCAGTGCAACTTTGTTGGCTTGCACCTGTATCTATAGGAGAACATTAGAAAAAATAACTACTTTAGCATAAGGAGAGACATTAATATCCAAATGAGAATGCACAAATATGCAAGCATTTTCGTCTTTCCAGATATTGAAGAGGATTTCCACCCTGAAAGTGTGCCAAAGCTGGGTGAACTTAGTCAGGATCCCAGGCAAGTCCCCCAGCATAACCATATGCCAAGAAAAGGGTTTCGGCTGAAAAGGCTAAAAGAAATCATGAATCCAAGTCCAAAGCTGTTGAGCTCTGGGAAAAAACCAAAAAAGATGCTTAAAGCTTTCAGACTGCCCACAAAAAGGGCAGCGAGGGTCAAGAACCCCCAAATGAACAAGCCGAGAACCCACAGGCAAGCCTTGGAAAAGAATACACCAAGCAAAGTGGGCCAGCTTTGGATTAACAATTGCAGACCAAGTGGCATCAAACCTCTTATGCCAGGCATGGGCAGAGGAATTAAGAAGCCACCTCTGATTCAAAGTACTGATCATAGGAAAATGGGGTGAAAGCCACCTATAACCAAGTCGTGGCTTGTAGCTCCTGAGAGGAGTCTTTGGAAACCATTTCTAGTCCTTCCACCAAGGTTTGTGCCAATAAATTCCAGCTTTGTGTAACATGTTCGTCAGAATGGCGCTCACCAGCCCGTCAAATGTAGCGCGGTCCTAGTTTTGAAGACTATAATGGGCTTTAAAAGCATCCCACTGCAAATACGCATAGTGGGCCAATGAAAGAGTTGATGCAGGATTTGAATGCCATTTTTGTGAAATCTAAGGGCCTTGAGCCAAGGTGACTTGGCCAGGGGTTGACCATTCTGAGCCAGAAAGGGAGACCACCATAAGTCTTGCTGGTTGAGGGAAAGCCCATCACGAAATCTAGGCCCGACCCAACGAAGCCATGACTTTACAACTTCCCAAGAGTGCTAAATGCTCTTGGCCACAAAGGAGCCAACAATTTGAACTAGCTCCCTCATAACTAGGAGGGTTTGGAGACCAATTCCTTTCCAGGCGGGTCTATGAATAGGAAAACCAGACTAAATACAATGCCTAAGGAAAATTTTCCAAGCTTCATCTTTGGTGAGAGCCCAGATAATCCATTTGACATAGAGAAGTCCCTTGTCATTGAGTGGAGAGCAGCCCAAGCCCTCTAGAGTCCTTAGGGAGACAACAATACTCCCAAGCAACCTGATGAAAACCTTTGTGGGTTTCAGAGGAAGCTCATAAAAAATCCCGAAGCAGCTTTTCAAGCCTACTGTAGGCAGATTTGGAAGGAGCCCAATAGGAAGAGTAGTAAACATGAGTGGCTGCCAAGATTTTAGAGCAAACCTGGAATTTACCAGCCAATGAGAGAGGCTTAGTAATCCAATAGGCTAGCTTCTGTTCAACCCTGGAGAGCACGGCTTGCCATAGCTCCCAAGGGGAAGCCTGAAATGTGAAGGGGATGCCTAGAAAATGAAAGATTTCTCCCTACCCAATCCACCTCTAGTTATAAGTTTGGAGCCACGTAGGAGTGGGTAACACTGATTTTTTGTAGCATAAGGTCTTGTGCCACTGAATTGTAGAGCTAGAAGCAAGACAAAAAGTATCAAGAAAATCAAGGGCAGTAGTGATAGTTTCTTCTTCTTCCAAGAGAGTGAGAAAGGAATCATCCACAAAGTGGTCATTAACAAGCTTCTCCTGAGAGTTTGGGAGAGAGATCCCTTTAACACACTGCTGAGAGACAACATGGGCTAAAAGATAGCCAAAGCCTTTAGCAACCAGCACATACAAAGAAGGGGCAAGAGGGCACCCTTGGTGAATTGAATGAAACAAAAGCAAAAGATTTGCGGCCATTAATGGTAATACAAGTTGAAGCATTGGAAAAAAACATACAAACAGACTGAATGAAGTTGGGACCAAATCCCAAGGCTTGCAAAATCGCAAGAATGAAAGGCCATTCAATGAGGTCATAAGCTTTGGCAAAGTCAATTTTAATGAACACCGATTTCTGGTTGGAGCGCTGGGCCCACTCCATGCCTTCCCAAATAGCAATGATATTATCTAGAATAAACTTGGATTTAATGAAACTAGTCTGCTCAGGGCGCACAACCTGAGGCAAGAGGTGGTGAATTTTCAGAGCTAGGGCTTTGGCAATGATTTTTTAGGAAATATTGAGAAGCATGATGGGCCTCTAGTTGCAAATATCCTCCGGATCCCTAGGCTTAGGTATGAATTTTATATTGCCTTTATTTATTAAATTTCCTAAAGAGTTGGTTTGAAAGGTTTCAAGATAAACATGATGCAAATCGCTTCCAACACAGTCCCAAAGAGTTTTGTAAAATTTACAAGGGAAGCCATCAATCCCAGGATCCTTGTCATCGGCCATAGAGGAAACGGCTTCTTTGAGATCATCAATTGTTAACAATTGATCACAAAAAATAATCTGGGTTGAAGAGAGCCTATGTGGCACAACAACAAGGCAGTCCTAAAGGGCTTGCTAGCACACAGGTGTGGAGTCCTGAGTAGTGAAAACCTATTCATAATGGTGCACAAAGGCCTGGAGAATATCGGTTAGCTCAGAGAGCACTTGGTTACCATCTTTGATTTTTTTGATGCCTAGGGATGAGTGCCTAGCATGAAGAGCCAAAAAAAATTCTTTGGAGGCACGATCAATGATTTTAAGCCAATGAAGCCGAGCTTTGATTTGAGCGCCTCTGGCAGTATAATTATCAGCCACTTTCTTTTGCTGCCTTAGTTCTGCCACCCTGACTTGATGTGACGGGGAGAAAGGACTAGCTACCAAAGTCTCCATAGCAGCACGCAAGTCGGTAGTGGTGGCCTCATAAGATCGCTGATGAAAGATAGCCAAATGGCACCCATAAATGTGCAAGAAACGTGTAGTATGAATGATGGCATCATTCCACCAAGCAATCCAGCCTATTTGGCCAGCTGGTGTACACTTCAAATTCCACACCCAATGAATGTGGGCCAGGGTGGGCTTATGACAAAGAAAAGACGTGTTACAAAAGAATTGGGTCTTACACATGCGGGGCTCACGAGATACCCATTCAATGCGAAAATGAATTGGGAAGTGATCAGAAAGAGTCACATCCACTAACGGCTTCACTACCAAGGCATAATTAGTAAAGGAAAAAAAGATTGAGTCGAGATCATGGCATGATCAAGGCTTTTAAAGACTCTATTAGAACCAGCCCTATAGTTACACCAAGTGTGCCAGAGAGAATGAGAATGGCGGCAACTCATATTGGGATCAAAAAGCCCCAATTTATTGCACATGTAAAACCACGCGTCCCTTTCGCCCACAGCCCAATGGAAAGGCAAGGTTCCATCCTTGTCATATGCCATCTCCACCATGTTAAAATCCCCGCAAAGCAACCAGGTGGCAATTGGCAAAGAATCAACAATCTAGCGCCAAAGCAAGCAGTGCTCCACGACATCATTAGAGGCATAAACATTAATAATCTCGAAGGAATGATTCTCAGTATTGAGAAGAACCAAGACCACCCACTGGTAAGGGTCAACCCCATGGTCCACCACCCAGGAATGCAATCATGGGGCCAAAAGAGTGGCAACTCCACCACAACCAGCCTCATGCAACGTGAAAAACATAGTACTAGCTCACCAAATAGAGTGACAAGCCGAAGCAAGCAAAAAACCTAAAATTTTAACTTCCTGGAGACAAAGCACTTCAATCCCTGAGTATTTCTGAAAAGTATTCTTGACAGAATAATTCTTGGAGAGTTCAGTTAGATCTCAAACATTCCATGAAATAAAATTCATGGATGAAAATATTCCATACTTGCAGAATCCAGGTCCTCTTCAAAGAGGGAAGAGAAGCTATTATTCAAAAACTCTTGTGGAATGGAACCAATCTGAATAGGATGAGAAAAACTCCATTTTTCAGGCACATATTCTCCTTCCTCCGATGGTGGAGACGGGCTGTGAGACCTCCGTTGAGCTCCCGTTGTGGGAGGAATAGCCGGTTGAGCACACAAAATAGCCATAGGCTGAGGCGTGGCCTTTGACCTAGGCTGTACATAAATAGAAGTAGCTCTTGAGGGAGCAACTGTCCCCTTCTCTGAAGGGTTTGAAACCATTTTGGTTGGTTCAAGGGCCTTGGGAGCCGACCCAGAACTAGATGACTTATTTTTCCTGTTTGAAACCGTAGTCCACTTTGTTTTAGCCTTAGCAGAAGGCTCTGCCTGGTGAGGCTTTTCAACATCTCGTGACGGTGACGGTGTACAAGGAACTGTCAAAGGGTAGTCCTTGATCTTGTGGTCGGTTGATTGGCATCGATAGCACATGTTGGGCAGATTGAAATATGTGACTTTCTGGGTGTGCCTCATAGCACCAATTTGAATGTCTACAACTCCTTCAAATCCTTGGATAAATCAACTTCCACATAAACCCTCTTCTATGGTCAGGCTTGGAAGAACCTATTAGGTTCGATACAAACAACCCTCCCCAAAGAGGAAGCAATATGGTTCAAGAAGGGAACACATGGAAGAGGTAACCCGGGGAACTCAATCCAGACCGGAACACACATTTTGGTGTCGTTTGAGATAACAAAATCCTGGGTACATGCTTGGAAAACCAACAAGGAGGACCTAACATACCAGGTCCCATGACCCAAAATAGCTTGGACATGACTAACTTCTACAAAGCGGAACATAAAAAAGCCTTTGGTCAAATTATGGACCATATCAAGGCGGACCCCATGAGGGACCCAGGCCTTGCTGACCCATTCTTTCAGCACACTTTCGGGGGGAGTCCTCCTAAAAAAATAACCCACAAGGGTGTGTTGTTCGAGCCATTGGCATGCAAAATCAAAATTAGGTAAAGGTAAAACTACATCAACAAGGGCATTAGAATGCTTACCTCGTGAAAGACTTTCAGAACAAATTTCCGAGGATGTTTGTTTGGTGGGGGAGCCATTAAACTGCGCCGATGAACCGCTAACACCAGCATGAATTGTTGGGTTAGTACCGGTTGAAGGCATAATAAACCCCTAAAACCACAGTAAATGTGGTCGTACTCAATGAAGGAAAAAAAATTCTGCGCAGGAAGCATAGTGTGATGCAGGAGGGGCCAAGGATGACCTCAAAAAACACAAAACCCTAGCAGAGCTCCTACACCCGATTTTTTTTTTTTTCACACTTTGTCCTAAAACACAATTTTAGATGTGAGGGAAATATTTTATGCAACTTAATGTCACCAAAAACGATTTTGATATTCAAGATCGCCATGAAGCGCGAGAGAAGTGCATACAACTTTTTAAATGAAATTACTTTGCAAAAAAAAAAAATACAAGACACAAAAGCACATGTTCATTTTAATTTTTGAAGCAGAAAATGAGTTCTTTTTAAAGCCCCAAAATCAAAATGTGAGTTGTTTGTCCAATTTTCAGAGCCCAAATTGAAATTTAGTAAGTTTCTAAGGTTCAATTTTAATCTAGCTTTGAAAAGATCAAATCATTGATTGATTTTAAATAGAAAATGAAAGCGGGAATTGGAAGCTCTAGATTATCACAATAAGCATTAAAAAATGCTTTTGTCAAGTTCAAGTTTAAGTATCCAGCTCAAATCTGCTTGCTTTTGCTTGATTCTCATGTGAGAGAGAGACCACCATTGTTTCCTAATGCCAATTTTGAAGATTGTGATGTGTTTCCACCTCACGTTGCTCCTCTTTAACTCCAGTTTTTAGTTTTAAAAAGTAGATCAAACTAGGCAAAACCATTGATTACCTCAACCTTTGTCAACAAACTTTCCTGCACAAAAGACTTAAAGATATCAATGTTGAGGCTCATAAAGTGAATCTATATTAATAAATTTCATGTCACACATCATAAATGTACCATAGATTTCAATTCATAAATAGCAGTGAACATCGATTATAGAGAAATAAATAAAGAAAAAAAAGTAATTTACTCCCCTTTCACCAAGTCAATCAAGTTTCTCGTGACTGGCGCAAGTAAAAATGAAATTAAGAAATCTGCATTTAAGATGTTGTAGGAAAAATCCTTTTAGGAAGATTGTTGGATCTATGTTGAACTAGATGAGTGAGGTCACCTGGAATTATGTTGAAAACCTCATGCCACAGTGGAGAGGCGGCCATAAAAGAGAGCCTCAAAGGATTAATCACCACCCTCTATTAGAGTTGAATCACATTTATTTGCTTTGCACAAAACCCCATAGTCATTTGATTTAAGATTTTTAAATTTCCTCATAGATTGAAACAATAGAATCAAAATCTATCAACAAAATATTTCCAAAGGACATACATATTTCACACTTGATCCCACTGTAAAGAAAAAGTTAGAGATCGAATTTAAAAAAAAAATGCATTGCAAAAAGCTCACAGTCCAAGATAACAATAATGACTTGTCCCTCAAGAGGCAGAATATTTTAAAGAGGGCCTACAGGGTAAAATCATCCCTTGAAATCAGCATAGGCCCCTATGAATCAACTTAGGAACTCTAGCTACAGTTCTTCTCTGCATTGATGTAGCTATGACTTTACCTAAGTCTACAAATATGGCAACACAATTATTGGATTAGGCTCAATCATTACTATTTGAGATCTCTACAGGAGGCAGTCAAAGAGAAGTTTTAACTCATTGGGAACAAGCTTCAAGAACTACGCGTCATTTATGTAGTAAAGTGTGTTCTCCAATGCTTTTGAATTGCAGCTTATACTAGAACAAAGTTTTGGAATAAGCACGGTGAAGATGTAAATGATGGTAGCATAGACAAGGTACATGAACTAATTGACAAAAGGCTTTAAAATTGTGGTCTTCGACAACTGCCATGATTGCAGCGTTTAAGCAAAGTACGACTGCATAGATAGGGAATTTGAATTGTTTGATAGCATGTCCTCAAAAGATGCAATTAATGTGGAGTTGATGATATTAAATGCAAATTACCCGTGCAACTAAGAGATCACTCCTACAAAATCTAATCATAATTCCAAAAAGATACGCACCAACAAAAGCTTTTGAAATTGAATTGAACACCCCAAGTAACATCAAATATCTACTTGATTCCTTTTGTCTTCCAATGTCAAAGACTCTGAATGAATTTTTTGTTGCTCTAATCGATGGTGGCTTCCTGAAAGAATTTAGACAGCAAGATAATCTTGATACGTATGAGTAAATATAGATGCTTCAGTCAAGATTTAGCTAGATACGCCATCAATGTTGACATGATAATCGAAGCCATTGAATGTTCTCCCAATTTTAATTTTCAAATGGATAGTGGAAGTTTGGATAGTAGTGCCACCTACTGACTTATCATTACTCACAAAAAGAAATAGAAATTTATAGATAAGAAGTGTAAGGATTGTGAGATAAGAATATTCTACTTACCACGAATAGCTATAGATGATGGGGAGATGTAGCAGGATAAGAATATTCTACTTACCAATGGTCTATGTGAGTGCCACAGAGAGTGGGATATTTTTTCTCCCACCATTAGTATCATTTGCCTGGCAATATGCGCAATGGTTCCTCAAGAACTTCCAGCTTGGTTCACGTAATGGTTTGGCAGATGCAAATTTATACACACTGCTATACCATTAATCAGGAAGGAAACACAATGTGGAGGTGCTATGATAAGATGGGTAATCACAGTGTCCTAGACCAACTTCTATTCATTGCTAGTATTGAACAAGGAAAAAAATGCTAAAGACATGCTATTGACATGCGACGCTTAGTCCAAAAGACACTATACAATTGGTAAGTACCGAAAAAGAACTAAGAAATCTAATGAAAAATATTTGAGCTTAGAGATTGTACAAGTTTTGCTAGACAAGTGTGGTGAGGATAGTTGAAATCATTTTATCAATGCCGCAGATGGGAGAGGAAGGACCACTCTTCAGAGTGCTTCTCAGAGGATGAATTCAAGTCTTTGTAAACTGCTCATTAAATTGGGCACTTCAGGGAAGCCTCAAGGCCAAAACATTATGACACATCTGTGATGGAATATACAGAAAACATAGAATACAAAGGCTGAGGCTTTGTTGTTTGTTACATGGAACAACATAGAAAATTATCATTTTACTTCCAAGAAGACTAAAAGGTTGAAGATCTTTATGTATTGTTTCATCGATAAAAAACAAATTAGAATCTAAATGAAACTAAATGTATCTGGTTAGTGATTTTAATATCTAACACTTGTCACAAGCTTCCAAGACTCATGAAGCACTAGTGAGTCTATCGATTCAAGATTAGCTATTGAGAATAAACAAGAAGACATGAAAAACTTGAATACAAGTGCAGTTAGATATGGAGAGAAAAAAAATAAAATAATAACTAATAGAATGAAAAAATGCATAGATAAAAGACCACATCATGTTTATTTTTGTGTATGCATTTAATTCTCTTATCAGCAAATAGTTGCAGGGACTATCGCCTAAGTAGAAATGTATTCAAAATGCAGAAACATAGACAAAACATGTTAGCTTTTAGAAACCTTTTAGCCAATGAAATCCAATGTTTAAACTGTCATATTAGTTATTAAAGAAACTCAATCTAAATCTGAATGTTAAAACCAAAATCATGGGCTCCAGGGCCCTCCTTCTAGCGCCAGTATGTGGATATCAAAATCTGCAAATGGTTAAAACTCTAACACAAACATCATTAGCATGGTTAATATTTCAAAACCAAGAAAACATCCAATATCCATATGAAATAATACATCATGCTTTAAAATGCAAACAAATGACAAAGATGATCAAAGCATATAAAACATGAAGTGTACCTATTCCATAGTGGATTGGTGCTACTCTTTGTATGGAAAGTAGCCCTTTCCCAACCCTTTACAAGCCAATGATGATGATACAATGCTTATGAAAATGGACAAAATTAGCTCTCAATGTGAAGAGAGTAACTTTGCATGATGTTGTGGATAGTGGATGATTGAAATGAAGGATAGCCTCTCCATTTATAGAAGAGTTTGATGAGTGAAGAAGAAAATGGTATGAATGTGGGATAAAAACCCAACCAATAGGAAGAAGCCACTTGTCATCATGTGAATGGGCCAAGGATGTGCAAGTTTTGATGAATGTGCCCATAAATGCATAAATTTGAATTTTGAAAATGTTGAAATGACAAGGTGGAGGGAGAGTCAAATGGAGTAATGGCCACTTGGCTCAATGCAAAAGGACTTGAAAGGTGAAATAAATGACTTTTTGGAAGGACTAAGTCCACTTGAATTTGAATTTAAATTTGAGGGAATATTCTCTATTATGCCATGTTGAGAGAAAATAGAGATTTAATTAATGAATTAAATCTATTTTCATGTGCAAGTGGAAAAAGCTAGAGGATGTGACATGAGTTTAGATTAAATTAATCAGGATTGGATTAATTTAATTAGGGATTAGATGATTTGACCTATTTGATTTAGATTTATTGATTAAAATAAATCAAAAGGAGATGGAAAATGATTTAGACATAGTTAAATAATTTTTTTGATTTTTTTAGCTAAAGGGGATGATGTTAGCTATAAAGATGAATTTATTTAATTTAAATGGAGAAATTTAGAGATTAATCAAATAAACTTGATTTATTTGATGAATGGATGAATATGACCTAATTAAATGCATGATGCCAATTTTGCATGTCTACACAATGTACCGCACAAAATCCCTCTTCTCATCCAATCCCACATAATACTTGACTGGGGGCAAATACCTAACACCCATTCTTGGTGGAATAAACCTCTAGATCTTCAGGACCTAACACACTTGGAAAACACAAAAAACATTAAGAAAACATGTAAAAAACACAAAAAAATTAATCAAAAGTGTCAAAAAATGCTAAAACATTCAAAAAATGTCAAAATCCCAAAAACATCTAAATAATCAGAAAGCTACAAAAACAAAGTCAACGTCTGTTGTGTTAGTCATTGTCATTATCAAACTACGTTACCTCTATAACTTGATGTAGGAAAGGCCATTCGTCGATGTGCCCCCGAGGCATTAGGGAAGTCCCTTTTAGGTTCGTATAATAAAACACAATAAAAACATGACTTACTCTTTGTCAAATAAAGAAAATTCAGTTTATGTCAAACTACGAGGGCTTTGTGTATAACGTAGGCAAGGTCATCAATCGATGAGCCCCCGAGGCCACACTAGGTCAGTCTTGAAGTTTCATCACATTCACTATCACTCACATTGGATGTCTTCTAATGAACAAATCTTTTTTAAGTCAGTCCTATCAATCAAAGTTTGGTCAAACTATGAAGCTTTTGCATGTATCACATAGGCAAGGCCATCAATTGATGTTCCCTTACGACCCTAGATTCCATTCCTCTTAGGGTTTATCATGTCAGTCATCTCACATGGTCATACAATGAATGACTTGAACACAAGGTCAAAAACAACGCACAATCCAATTAGTCAAAAATCAGTCCAACATCAAATCTATCAAATCAATCATTTAAGGGTCTTCAAGATGTGTCCTTAACGTCAAACTCTCTTGTGTTAAACAATTTATTTAGGATATGTATTTCTTGAATCAATATAAAATCTATCAAATCAATGATCTAAGGGTCTTCAAGATGTGTCCTTCTTGATGTCAGACTCTTTTCTGTCAAACAATTTATTCAAGATAAGTCTCTCCTAAATCAACAACAAATCTACTAAATCAATCACTTAAGAGTCTTCAAGATGTGTCCTTCATGGCGTCAGACTATCTCCTGTCAAATGCAAGCCTTCAAGATGTGTCCTTATTGATGTTAGACCTTATCATATAATCTATTCAAGATGTGTCCTTCCTGAATCTCGACCTTGGCAATAGTAAAATTTTACATTTAAATCTTCTTTAGGATGTGTCTTTCCTAAAGAATGACCAGTCAACCTCATCATCACCAAGTCAACCTTGGAAAACAAAGATCTAAAACACATGTCTTGACAAGCACTTTTCATTTATTTTTCAAAGATTTTATATGACCATGTACCTAGCCACCTTGATGATGTCCTATGATGGATTTAAAGGAGCGACAATGTTACATGAACATATCTTTCTTTTTTACTGATTATCTTATCTTTTTGAAATTGTCATGTCACTAGCCACCTCAAGGATGTCCTGGCAATAGGATTTAGAGGAGCAATGACATATCATGATGATTGTCTTATATTTTCAAAGTTTTCATGTCACTAGCCACCTTAAGGATATACTAGCAATAGGATTTAGAGGAGCAATGATGTTTCATGACACATTTTCTTTGGATTGTTGTTTGTGGTTTGTCTCAACAAAAAGACTAGGAACAATTGGGATCCTAAGTATAAGTCACAACAATCCTTGTCTGCGACTATTTTTATTTGATGAAAGCATGACATTGCACACCATTGGTCTACCTCATATTATGGTGTTTCCTATCCATTGCGATAAACTGCCCAATGATGATTAAAATGAAAATGCTTAGTATAATGACAACAAAGTGATGACATATCTTTCTTTCATGCTAACATAAATCATCTTCAAGCTAACATTCTTCTTACTAAACCTAATCGAGACAAATTCCAATGACCATTTCACTTACTAAACCTCGCGAAAACTGATTTCTTTCACCACTAGTGAACTTCTGGCTATCCAATTACCTAATCGGGACAATTTCCAAATTTTTTCTAAATTTTTCAAAAATTTATCATTTTTCTCAACAGGGCATACCCTTACCTATTTCACACTAGGGCATGACTAGGGCATGCTATTCATTATTCTTTGACATCAATGCCAAAATAACATTATGTCAAAGACGGGCAAAATGTAGACACTAAAAAATGGCGTAGGCCTGTGACTACATTTTTTACCAATTCAAGATACCCACAAAATGATTAAACGATTTTATCATTTAATTATAAATTTTAAAAATCAAATTTCCTCTAATTAAATAAATAGTTTTAACCATTTAATTAACTCATTTTCATTATTCTTCTAAAATTGATTAATTAAGTAAATTACATTAATTTATCTTAATTATGTTGCTAATTCATTCTAATATCTTCTTTTGATGAATTAAATAAGTTTCATAAATTTATTTAATTACGTCATTTAATTATAATCTCTTCTTTTAATTAATTAAATAAGTTTCATAAATTTATTTAATTAAGTCATTTAAATTAAATCATATTCTCCCACATTTAATTAAATAAATGATTATTTGTTTAATTAATTATTCTATCTTCTCACCTAAAGTGCCTCCATAAATTAAATAGTTCATTCAACTATTTAATCACGTACGCACACTTCCTCCACAAAGAAATGAATTAATTTAATAATTTATTCTTTTATTTGAGCACATGTCTCCTACATTCTCGGGTAAATATCTCATGCATAATTCTCTCCACTCTTGACTAACACTCTCTTTCAGTTCACTCAGTTAACTGATCTATCATCTCCTCCTAACTCACACTCTCTCAATTATATATCTTGACTAATAAATCAAATCATCTAACTATTCAATCAATCTCTCAATTAAATTAATTAACTATGCAATCAAGTCCTCACACTCGATCTGGACCATTCAGACACAAATCAATCTCAATCGTCAAATCTATGAAGCTTCTATAAAAGAATCTTTTTAATTATATTTTTGGTAATCACAATCTTCAAAGTTTTGTTGTGAAAATAAGTTTACAAGCTAATACTGCACTCTCATGATCTAAGGGAATTGGAGCATCTCAAAGAAAATTTGAGGAGAATAATGGAGATGAGTCAAGAAAGCATGGGAATTAGGTGATATTATTCTTTTTTATTGAATTATTTTGTTGTATTTCACTTCATTATTGATTTGGGGAATCTTAGCATGATCTAGGCAATTTTTCATTGTTGTCATTCTTTATGCTTCCTTATTCCTGTTTATTTTTCCTTATCACACATCCCATACTACATCATGGGTCCATCCTCCAACTAGAGGGTCAAAGAGAATTCCAAAGTAGTGAACACACAATACCTCAGGTAACATTTGGCATCAGTCATTTTCATGCTTACTAGTGACAACTAGTGAACCCCTTAAATACAATGGTTAGCTCTAAATTACCATTACCCGCATGAATGGGTCCCTGCAACCACTATGACCACATCATAACCAAGGTATCCCATATCAACCTTTACCTCTGTGAAATAGATGAATGTCAACTAGTCCTTAGCAGTACCCCAAACATCGATCATTGTCACGATCCAATGATTTCCTATCATTGCTCATATATCTAGGTGGTTCATACTTCGGTCTTCCCTAGGGTAGTCATATTTGACAATCTAAGTGTCAAGGTCTCAACTCGGGAAGAAATCTGCAGCTCATGAGATAATTGTTGTAATCCCCTTTTTTGATATTCAAGGCTAGTAATTAGTAACATACAACCCGCATCTTGAATAAAGTTTTGGTGATGTTTTGAGTTCCTTATTTAATTGGAGGGGGAAAAGAGGACATGTGCAATGCATGTACCTTTTTTGAATAACTTTTATTGTTTGTCCATAAACTAGTTATGCTAAGGCTATGAGCACAATTTTCCTTCTCTATTTCAATCCTTAATGATGATTTACACTACATAAAATTAATTATGGATTGACTAAAATTTCTCACTTTGCTATCTTTATCTTAAAGTAGACACAAAATCTTGTATATAGTGGGGTAAATATAGTGCTTCCAAGGTTTATAAGGCATTATTCATCCTAACAAGGCTTGTTTTTCTTGAATAAACTATTCCTTCATGTTGGATTGTGGAGCATGGTTCATAATTCATAATGAATATTTTGGTGAAAAGGTTGTTGTAATTTTATTTATAATTTTGCAAGAAATGAGTAAGGCTAGTAATTATGTCATGTGATGTTATTGTTTATATTAAGTACATTGGATTTTGCTACATGCCTCAAGATCATGTGGTTCCTATGGTTGAAACATTTTACTAGCTACCAATGCTTGAGTTTTGATTTATTTACTTTTGCTAAAGCAACCTATGATGTCTTTGTGACAATTAGTAAGGAAATTAATGTTTCACTTTCTCTACTTAAATTTCAGGGCATTGGTCAAGCTTTTCCTTTCTCTTCTTTACATGTTTAGTATGCTAGATTTAATAAGTATCTACTCATTTCTTTGGATAATAAGAAAAAGTGGCATATTGGTTTATCACACCATAAATTAAACCAAAATATCACCACCAACAATTAGATTAATTGTTGACTGTTAAAAAATTGTGATTAATAGGTCGATAACTACTATTGTTTTGTTGTTCAACAGTGCATATTTCTTGCAATTGATCAGTTGGAGAGTTAAGAGTCTAAGAATATTATTATTATACTTGAGCGAATGTTATAGTTTTTTGGGAGGGGATTTATAACAAGTTTCTAAAGGACTTAACTCTTTCAACTAGTTTGATTGTAACAAATATGGAAAAACCCTTATTTCTATCTTCTACATTTAATGGTTTATGTTCACTGTGTGCATTCATGTGGTTGGAGAGAGTGTAAAAAAATTTCTAAACCAAGGTAGTAGAATAACTCAGAACTAAAACATAAGAGTTCTTATTTTTCAAAATCATAGTTTCCTTTTTGCAAAGATTTTAATTTATTCATTCTCCCATTCTTTTTTTTCTAACCAAAACTAGAACCCCAAATAGTTGCAGACCATAAATTAAAGAAATTCTGAATTTTTTTAAAGGACTCAGTAAGAAGGGGAAACCTGCAAGGAGGATGCAAATGTTTGGGCGCAACTCTCTCTCATTCTTGGAATCCACATGCCTACTTCCCTCTTCTCTCCTCTACAACTCCTATTGTTGCCTCCCTTATTCACTCTTGCCTCTTCTTCTTCTTTCCGTACTATCATGTGTGTTTGAAAGGGGGTGTCATAGGGTTTTTAAAGAGGGATTTTGTTGACCATTTTCCCTAGGCAACTAGAATTCTAGGTGCTTCTAAGACATGGGTGCCATACCTTTGCTACTATGTGGTCCTTCCTTGTATTGGCACCCCTCTCCTAGTTAATGTTGGTTGTTTCTAGTGTGATGGGCATTAAATCTTCCCTCCTCTCATTGAAACTACCTGTCCTTACCATCGCATGCTTCCTTTTGTTTTTTTTTTTATTTCCTCTTTCTTTTGTATGCCTCCCCTCTTAAATTAATTGTGTTTCTATATCTTATTTTCTTTTACTCGCCTTTTCACATTCTCTACTATTTTTACTTTTTAATTTCTTTTAAATTAATTTCTTATGTTTTATTTATATATTTGATTTTAAAATCGTAAGGTAGGGATTTAAGTTAGTCAATCTTATTTTATTTATTTATTAATCTATTTGTCTATTATTATTTTATTTTTTTTTATTTTTTTTCTCTTTGTCTTCACCTAATGGCTCAATTTAAAAATGTTCACAGGGAAATAAGTGGGTTAACTGACTCATTTCCAAGGTAAAGAAACTTGTATAGGTCAGGCATTACTATTGGTGATGGATAAATTATTGATTAGGTGAATTAATTGTCCAGTGACTCAGCTTCCAACTCATCAAGCTAGGCTATCGAGTTTAATGTTCTTTCCTAAAATAGGTTTCCAATTCCACCTTTGTTTCACCCCTAGCACCTGCAAAACTCATCCACATTCTCACAGAATTATTAGTACCTGGTTAGTTTGACAAACAAATAGATATATCCATGCCAGCATCAAATAACATAATTAAATTCATAAATATCAATTATTTAAATATTATTTCAAATATCCCTTTAAAGTGTTTAAATATATTATATTAATATTTAAGTTCTTATGATCATCAACATAAGGATTGCAATCATAGTTATAGGTTCAAAGTTTTCCTTCATCCAAATTGCATCGTGACGACAAGAAATTCACACTTACTAAAGTATAAAGTCTACGAGGGATGTGGCATTCCTCCCCCCTTTGGATAAGTCATTTTGGATTACTTAAAGAGGTGGGGGTATTCTTGTTTGATAGTTTCTTCATCTTCCCAAGTGGCTCGACGATCACCATATTGGTCCCAAAGGACCTTAACCTATTGTATGGTGTGGTTGCATAGTGTGATATTGTGCTTGTCCATGATTGTGAGTCGACTTAGACAAATTTCTCTAGCCTCTTCCACCTATAATGCATGCCAATCAATTACATGGGTCTAGTCGGGTACATATTTCTTGAGAAAAGACACATGAAACACATTATGTATGTGAGAGAGAGATGGGGGAAGATCCAATCCATAAGCCACATGACTAATTTTCTCTATAATTTCAAACAATCTAATGAATCAAGGGGAAAACATAGATGCCTTGCCGAATTTAATCGAGTTCTTTTGGGGTTTGACACAAAGGAAAACTTTATCCCCTATTTCAAATTATCTTGGGGTTCTCTTTGCATCTACATAGCTCTTTTGGAAATTTGAGGACTCTTTTAATATTTCCTTGCATGTGAAGGGGAGAACATTCGACCGAAAGATAGATCAAAACACGCCAATCTAAGAATCTATAATAAGATTAAACATATTAATCTAAGATCTAAACCTACACATACAAAATGAAACGAAGATATTTTAACATGCATAAATGAATCTATGATTACAATATTGATTGTACATGAATAACATAGTCTAACCATCCTATAGTGGAGTGTATTCGCTTGATTTTGGGTTGTTATTATCACCACAAAGCCTCCAAAGTTTGTGTGCAAAAGATTGATGAGTGATTGATTTGTTTGGTTGATCGAAGAAATGGTGAAGCTCTATCAATGGTGTTCTTGTCAACACTTTGTTGCTCAATGTATGTTGATTCTTCGATCCTTATTTGTGAGGAAAGGGGTTTGTTATATAGAAAATGAGATTTGAAATAGAGGATCAAGATTGTTTGAAGAATATCCAAATCAACGGTTAGAGTATGTTGAGAGGAATTAGACATGAGAAAGTTGTGCAAAGTTGATTAGACAATTTGGGTGATTGAGAAATAGATTGGCTATTCAGGGATGTGATTGATTAGTTAAAAGATTTAGAATGATCAGTCAAGATTTTGATGGCTTAGTTAGGAATTTGATGGATTAGTTAGGAATGTGATGGCTTAGTTAGGAATTGTGATTGATCAGTTAACAAAATAGATTGTTCAATTAACAATTTGGATTGATCAGTTAATAAATTAGATTTTTTAGTCAGCAATCATAATTTGCTCAATTACAAAGTGGGTGAGGAATATAATTAGTTAATTTAATTAATTAATTCCTTTTTGGAGTTGAATGTGCAAAACAATTTTGACTTTTGCAAACAAAGTTGCATTAGTTTGATTTAATTTTTTTGATAATTGATTTGAATAGTTTGATTTAATTATTCAATTTTTGGAGGGAAAGTGTCATAATTAAATTATTATTTAATAATTTAATCAACTTAGGGGGAATAAGGTGATTTAGCAACGTAATTAAATAATTGGCATTATTTAATCAATCAAGATAAAATAAAGTGAGATTAGGACTTCATTAAATAAATTTTATTTATTTAATTGGTTGAAATGATGAAACATGAATTAATAAAATAATGTTGCTTTATTCAATCAATAACAGACTTAGGATTTTTAGGACTTTATTACATAAATAAAATTTATTTATTTTTCCAAAATGGTAAAAATGTGAATTAATTAAATAATGTTGTATTATTCAATTAAGAGAAGAATTAGGGGTTTTGATGTCGTTTTGATGTGGTGCGATGTGGGAATGTTGTGGTATAATTCTAAGATGATCTGAGATGTTTCGAGACATTACAGAATGATTATGAGCTATTTTAGGATGGTTTTGAGATTATTCGAGATGTTACGAGATGATTCTGAGATATTATGAGATGTTACAGGACAATTATGAGTCATTCTAAGATGTTACAGGATAATTTTGAGTCATTCTAAGATGTTACGGGATAATTTTGAGATGTTACAAGATGATTTCAAGATGATGTTAAATATTGTTTGATGCTATTTGAGGTTGTTCAATGTTGTTTGATGTTGTTTAGTGTTGTGTGATAGGTGTCAAGTTAATTTTACATGTCTATATTTTGCCCCTCTTTGATATTGTGTGAGGGGGAATGAGGACATTAGAGAAATTTGATGAAGAAATCTAATCTACAGTCAAAAAGCTTAAATCTAAAATCTAGAAACTCCTACACATATAAAATTGAACTATACTAATACAAAAATAATAAGAAACCTATTGATTATCAAATGAACTGAAAGAAAAAGATAGTTTCACAATCCCGTAGTGGAGTATATTCGCTTGATGTTGGAGTGCAAAGTGTGGCCGAATTCTTGATGTGTTTGGTTGATCGAAGAAAATGGATGAAGCTCTCTCAAGGATGATCTGGAAAGCACTTCGTTGCTCAATGTATGTTGACTCTCCAATCCTTTTTTGTGAGGAGAGAGCTTTGTTATATAGAAAATGAGATTTGAAATGCATGATCAAGATTGTTTTGAAGAATATCCAGATCAACGGTCAGAGTGTGTTGAGAGGATTTAGATATGAGAGAATTGTGCAAAGTGGATTGCACAATTTTTATGATTGGGAAATAGATTGGCCAGTCAGGAATGTGATTGATTAGTTAATAGAATAGGTTGATTAGTCAAGATTGTGATGGCTTAGTTAAGAATGTGATGTTTTAGTTAACAAAATAAATTGATTAGTTAACAAATTAGATTGCTTAGTCAACAATCGTAATTTTCTCAATCAAAAAGTGAGTGAGGAATATGAATTAATTGATTTAATTAATTAATTCATTTTTGGAGTTTGAAAGTGCAAATCAAGTTTGACTTTTGCAAACAAAGTTGCATTAGTTTTGATTTGATTTTTGATAATTGATTTGAATAGTTTGATTTAATTATTCAAATTTTGGAGGGAAAGTGTTGTAATTAAATTATTATTTAATAATTTAATCCACTTAGGGGAATAAGATGATTTAGCGACGTAATTAAATAATTGGCATTATTTAATTAATCGGGACGAAATAAGGTGGGATTAGGACTTTATTAAATAAATAAGATTTATTTAATTGGTTGAAATGATAAAACGTGAATTAATCAAATAATGTTGTTTTATTTAATTAATAGAGGAATTAAGGTTTATAGGACTTTATTAAATAAATGAAATTTATTAAATTTGTCTGAAATGATGAAAAAGTGAATTAATTAAATAATGTTGTATTATTTGATTAATAGAGGAATTAGGGTTTTTGATGTCGTTTTGATGTGATATGATGTGGTCTGATGTAGGAACTTTGTGGTATGATTTCGAGATGATATGAGACATTATAGGATAATTCTAAGATGTTCCAGGATGATTTTGAGATGGTGTGAGATGATCTGGGAGATTAAGGGATGATTTTGAACTATTTTGGGGTGATTCCAAGATGATTTGAGACGTTATGAGATTATTATGAGTTATTATGAGGTGTTATGAGATGATTCTGAGTCATTCCGAAGTGTTACATGATGATTCTGAGTCATTCTAAAGTGTTATAGGATTATTCCAAATCATTCTGAAGTGTTATAGGATGATTCTGAGTCATTCCAAAGTGTTATAGAATGATTTGAGCCATTTCAAAGTGTTATGGGATGATTCCAAGTCATTCCAAAGTGTTATGGGATGATTTTGAGTCATTCTGAAGTGTTATGGGATGATTCTAAGCCATTTCAAAGTGTTACAAGATGATTTTGAGTCATTCTAAAGTGTTACGAGATGGTTCTAAGTCATTCTGAAGTGTTAAAGGATGATTCCAAGTCATTTTGAAGTGTTACGGGATGATTCTAAGTCATTTCAAAGTGTTACAAGATGATTCTGATTCATTCAAGGATGATGTGAGTTGATGTTCCATATCATTTTATGTTGCTTGAGGCTGTTCGATGTTGTTTAGTTTTTTTTTTGTCATTCAGTGCTATTTGATAGGAGTCAAGTCAATTTTACATGTCTACATTTTGTCGCTCTTTGATATAAAGTATTGGTTGCTTTGTTTCAAAGATTAAGTTTTTGAAAAAAATTATGCCCCACTATGCCCCAGTGTTTAGTGGAATGATGGTAGGACTCTGTGTTGCCCCCTTGAGAGGTTGACCAAAAATTTCAAGCTTTGAGCTTGAGCTCTTGACACTATTGTATTTTTTGTTTCGATGTTTTTAGATGGAATATTCTATGTTAATGTGAATCGTTTCTCATTCAAAGCTTCTAATTTGTAAGTAGGAAGATTTCCTAAGTGTAATTAGGGTTTCCTAGATGAAATTAGGGTTTCCTTGAGGTGTTATATAGGCAATTTGTCTTCAAATTGGATAATTTGTGCTTTGTTCAATTTGCTAATTCTTGTCTCTGGATTCCACATTTTATCAGTTGTTGAGAGAGAATGCCAAGATTTGAGGTCGCCCCACATCGTTTCAAGCTCGTTCGAGAGTATAGACAACCTTCAAACATCGGTGCCTCGGTATGTACCTTTCTACCCTTCGCTTTTGCCATGTTTTCATTTTTGTTTTGTGTGTGCAAAGTCCTATCAGACAAATGCACTAGTTTTGAGGTTTTGGCGCATCTGTCTCAGTTTTGGTGCATTTGTCAGGTGTTTTTGGTGTTTTTTCCAAAACTAGCGCACTTGTCCAAAACTGGCGCATTTGTTCTGAGCACTTGTTCAAAAACTATGCAGTTGTCTAGAAACTACACAATTGCCTTAAAATTGTGCATTTGTCAAGAAATTGCACCCAAAATCTTGTGCACTTATCCTAAAACTATACATTTGTTCAAAATTGGTGCATTTTTTTGTCTCTTGTTGAGCATTCTAAAACCTTTGCTTGTGTTTTTTTATCATCTCAACTATCATTTGTCACCTAGCATGTGTCATTCTACATTGTTTCACTTGTTTAGAGTGAAACCCTAGCTTGTATTTTTTTTTCATTTAAGCATATTTTTTCGTCATGCTTGTGTTTGAAACCATAGCTTGTGCCTATTTTTCGTTAAGCATCATTTTTTCACCATGATTGTGTTAAAAAACTTGAGCTTGTGTTTGTTTAGTGTCATACATGACGTTTGTCATCTAGCATGTGTTGTTTTATGTTTCATCGCTTGTTTAGAGTGAATCCCTAATGTCTTGGTTTATGTCGCTTGCAAGCGAATCTCTAACCGCTTATGATGAGAGAGAGATGTCCTTGTCACTTATTTGATCCTATTGCCCACTTCATTGTATTAGAGAAAAACTTTCTTGATGTAGTGGGTTTGTATCATATCTGTTATATGCCTCCTATTAGGACCAATATGGCAATGTTGACCGCTCTCATAGAGAGGTGACACTCTGAGACATCCTATTTTCATTTGCCTACAAGGGAGGCAACCATTGCTCTAGAGGATGTGTGGAGGATTCTTCACCTTCCTATTCATGGTGAGCTTGTTACATACCAGATTCATTGAGGTGCCTGTGCTATGCAACATTTGTTAGGTGTGGATGTTCATGATGTGGAGATTGATTCATCTGATTTTGCAGATAGCACGAACCCTATTGTTCTTGTCCTTTGCGGCTTAGTATCAAGATTAGTTGTTCCCGATAGATGAGGTCGACAATTTATAGTAGGTTGGGGTGTTTGTATTGAGAGTATGCTCGAGCATGGTATGAGATATGCTTGGGGTTCCTGTTTGCTTTCCCACCTTTATTGAGATATGCACAAGGTGGTGTATCGGGGCATGAGGTCATTGTCTACAAGTGTATCCCTTTTGCATGTTTGGGTGTGGGAGCATATTGTAGTTACTCATCCTAATAGGATTCAGGATCATTCTCTAGGTGATCCATACTATTATCGTTATGGGGATTTTATGCACTACACTTTGCTTGGAGATCTGCCTTATTGGTGTTGTGTGTTTGATGAGATGCCTAGTTTTGTATGGAGACCTTACATGAGCTGCGAGGTTTGGCTAGAGGATGTAGATCAACTTGTGTATTGTCAACAGACCTATTGATTTCTTGGTCATTCATTATCCTTGATAGAGCGTTATCTACCTGATCAAGTCTATTGTTTGTTTGGTGAGAGAAAGGGGAAGATTCTTGATGCCTATGAGGCTTGGTTTTGTCAGACTTTTCAGGAGGTCCATATATGGGGTATCTAAGTTGATATAGATATTGTTACTATCGAGTTTGTAGCACTTTCCCCAGTTGGTTGGGGATGGTCAGTTGGAGTGGAAAATCCGGGTACTACTCATGATTATGAGTGTTGGACATGACATAGGCCTTTGAGGCTTATTGATCCTAGAGGTGGTCCTATTGTGGTAAGACTTGGCATCATAGGTCATCGTGGTGATTGACAACATGTCGAGGTTTTGGTAGAGCAGTTGGGTTGAGCTTGACGTGATAAGGTAGAGGATATTTAGGATGAGTGAGTGACTCATGCACATGGTCAAAGACAGGTTCTAGATCCTCCTCTACCAGCTAGTGATGTTGATTTATTTCTAGCTTAGATGACTTTAGAAAGAGATGCAAGGATTGCACGATGACAAGCCACATAGGCTTTGGTAGATACTCTAAGGGTGGAATGAGATACTATGAGGGTTGAGAGAGATAGTGCATTCAGTAGACTACATGTGGCAGAGGCTCGGGTAGTATTATTGATAGCAAAGAGAGATTATCTTCGACCAGATCAAGAGAGTTATATTAGTAGATGATATGTTGTAGAGGCTCAAGTACTATTACTGACAGTAGAGAGAGATACTCTCCAGATAGAGTGTGATGGTATTCGAGTAGAGCGAGATAGGTATCTACAAGCATCTACCTATTATCAGAATTTATATGATGCTACCATTCCTAGGGCCTCTCGGTGTTCGTAGTTTGGGGAGCCTAGTGCTACGACCGACAGCGATGGCAGTGTTGGTGCTGGTGTAGGTGATCATTTTGTGAGACAACCCAATCATTTTGGTTTTTAGTAGTGTTATATCCATCTTGTTGGGGTTTTACCATTTTTTATATCTAATCTTCATGTTGTTTCATGGTGCAGAGGAATTTTGTAGACATGTGTGCTATATATATGTTATGATTTTTATACTTTCCTATCACACTTGTGGCATTGCAAATGTACTTATGAAATATTCTTTTTTGATGATGATGATATATATATGAGATATACCATCTTTGTTTCAGCCTCATTTATTGTTTATGTGATGGTGATATATGATGATGTATGTTTATTTGTGTTTTTGTGCTTTTCTAATGTATGAATATGATGTAGATGTTGAAATCATAGTCTGTCTCATTTTATGATGATGGTTGTTTGATAGATGAATGCCCCATATATGATACATGATGTTTTTAATTGGTTTATTATCATCATGATATGCATTGATAACATTTGTGGATGTAGAATGGATATGCTATAGATGATGTGTTATGCAGGATGATTGTTAATTTAGAAGAATTATGATGATAGATAGAAAAATGATTTTAATTAGAAGAAGTATGATGATGGTGTGTTAGTATAGAAACATGATGATGGATAGAATTGATGATGACTTTGCTTCAATTTAGATACTTCATTGTTTGAACAATCTTGTTTGATGTAGCAAATAGATACGATGCACCAGGGTATGAATTACCAAGGTGACTTTGTATCCATTGCATGGACTTTGAATATACAAACAAAGAGTATCTTTGTTCATACCAAACATACAAAAACTTTTTTTAAAGTATAGGGGGGATTTCATGAAAAAAGTTTCAGACCAATCACACAGAGAGGTATAGAACACCTAACATGTAACTACTTCACAAACTGTTTTAATACAACTTCCATGCTCAAAAAAGAAAGTATTCACCATGGTAATATTACAAACATATCTTACAAAAAAAAAATTGAAATGACGCTCAATTGACCCCATTCCTTCTTCTCTAAATCCTTTTGGACATCCTTGAGAGATCCTAGGAATGAGTCAATAAACTAAATCAAAAAAAGTAAAACCACAAAAAGATAAAAACACAGTTGCAGTATCACTTGCCATATTTGTTTAGGGTGGGGCTATTATCCATTGTTGATAATTTCTATCATAGGAACAGATCCATGAAGGCATATCTTAGGATGTTGTTGAGACTTGTTTAAAAAGATAGGTAGTTGATACTTTGGCTTTTGTTTTTTTTTTTTCTGTTTATAGTCATCTCTTATGCAATTGTTTTTGCTTGAAATTTCTAGCTGTTGATGTTTGCTTTGTTTGTTTGTTTTGTCAAAGAATCAGTGTGACGATTTGTTTATTATGGATGAACCTTTATTATGGATAGGCAATGGTGGAAATAGGCTTTTTAAAAATATTTTTTAAATGTTTTTATGCTTTTTGATGTTTATTTGATGTTGTTTTTATTGTTTTTTCAAGTTATTTGAATTTTTTTGTTTTTTTGATTGTCAAGGAGCTATGGAGAGGATTCAGGGAGCCTCATATCACATGGATACGTTTCAAGAGTTTGGATGTCCTTTGGGAATCAGTTTTGTAGTATGTACCTTGTCGCTTCTTGTTTCACTTTGTTACATTCTCATTATGTGGGTACAAAGTTTCTTGAGTCAATAGCAAAGTTCTGGTGATTTTTGAGCATCTGCATCGGTTTTGGCACTTTTTTACTTGTGAAAACTATGCTTTTCTCTAAAATTTACGATATTATCACAAACTAGTGCTTTTGTTTTAAGAAATTGTTCATAAACTATGCAGTTGTCTGAAAATTGTGCAGTTGTTCTAAACTGGTGCTTTTGTTTTAAGCAGTTGTCTTAAAATCTCGCTTTTGTTTCATGTAATTGTCCTAAAATCTCACTTTTGTTTGCTCTGTGACTTGTAATTTTACCCTATCTTCAAACAACCATATCTTGGTCATACAAAAGTATTTTTCAATGCTTTTTTTTTTAAATGGGGTAGAATTTCATGATCTTAGCAATTATGTAGGTGGTTTTTAGTTTTTGTGTAGTTGAATTTTCCATTGGTGTTGTGATCTTGCATTTTCCCTTGTTTCATTTAAACCCTGTTAGCATTTTCTTGTTGTCATCCTAAATATCATTTGTCAGCATGTTTTGTATTGTTTTGTGTTGTTTGACATGTTTAGAGTGAAACCCTAACATTGTGGCTTATTATATTGCAATTGGTCCTCAAACCACTGCAACTGAGGGAGAAACGACTACGAGATCTATTTGGTCTGATTATCGGTTTCATGAGTTTTTCTATTTTGTGAATGTTTTTGAATTTTTTTGGATTTTTTTTTTTGACTAAGTTAAAATAAATCATGTTGGAAACCTAAGGGGATTGACCTAGGGTCTTGAGGGCTAAAATCCTTTCCTATGTTGTACATGCAGAGACCACGTAGTTCGATTGTTTGACTCAAAGCATGAATTGTTTTTTGGGATAAAAAAACATCGATAACATGGATTGATATTCTATTTCTGTGTCTAGAGGATATGTTGTGGGAAATTCACTTGAACTAGTTGTGAGGTTCAAGCAAATGTTGATATATTAGACTATTTGAGTGAAGGAATAACCCAACGATGTTGTTTTTTTTTTATGTTTTTTAGATGTTTTTGGATTTTTACCCTTTTGCCTAGGGGGTAAGATTTTAAAAACTTGGATTGATACTTCACCTTGTTTTTCTAGAGGATATGTTGTGGAAAAGCTTACTTGAACTAGCTATGGGGTTCAAGCAATTGTTGATATCTTAGAAATTTCCAGTGAAGGAATAATTTGAGTTGTTGGCATCTTTGAAGGTTACCTTGGTAGTGCATTGGTGGTACACCTTGTTTTTGGGCTGAATTGTTTCAAAGGCTACCCTGATAGTGCGTTGGTGGTATACCTTGTTGTTGGGATGATGTCTAGATCATGTTGTGAGTTAGAAGACATAGATCAAGATTTGTTCTGAAGTAAGATGGAAGAATTTGCCCCCAGTGTCTAGTAATGTAGGTGATGGATTATCTTGTGATAGGATAACATGTTTGGATAAAGTATGCCCTTTGGATAATGCCTCATGGCTTAGATAATGTTGGATAGTGTAGGATCAATGATAGTGACCCATGTGAAGATATTTTTGATAAGCAAGTGTAAAATGTACATCAAACATTTGTCAAGATCAAGATAAGTTGGATTTTAACAAGCAATGGCTTGGGTTTTTTATGGATAGGTTGAGATGCTTCCACTTCAAATGGCACACATAGATGCTTAATTCTTACACATGACATCTATTTTCCAAGTTTTCATCATGGTACTTATCTAAAGTGCCACCATAGTGGTTTTCATTGGAGAACAATTTTTCTCTTGACTATTTTTCTTGATTTTATTGATTTCTGATGTCACACAGGACGCCTATTTACCAGGTTTTCATCATGGTGACATTTTTTTGCTCATGTTGAACCACCTGGTGGTGCTAATGTAGATTTTGTTGGTTCTGATATGGTTTTTGTTGTTGTCACGACATGGCAATGATATCCTACTTGGAGGAGTTGTTTTGCTAGGATACGGGCACTTGAATGCAACCCTTGATAATTCTTATCTTCCTTGTCGATACTGTAGTTAGCCTTACCTTGATGTGCACATAACAATAGAGATCCCTTAGAGTCCTTATGATAAAGAGTTGTTTCCAATGCATGGTCAATGTGAGATTTGGATATCATGGATGGAAAAATGCACTAAGGGATATGATATTTAGATTGATTGGTTGATAGTTTGGAACCTTTGACTCTCCAAACTTGGGATGACGAGCAATGATGGGTGGATATGGAAATTTGATTGGGACCAACATCTTGATATACCTTGTAGGTCACTCTTGAAGATTTATTTTGTATTGTTGAACTTCTTTGATGGATGAACTTTCCTTTTTGACTTTTCCCCATAGTTTCTTTGACTAATGGAGTTTGATAGGGATGATTTTATTTCTTTTTATTTTGTATCCATTTTTCTTTGTTCATTCTTTTGCTTCAATGACTTGTTTCATTCTTTGATATAACTTTTTCTTTTGTTGTTGGTCCCAATTAGAGGATGGAAATATATGAGGATGATGATTCATGGCATGGCTAGTTGTAGTGTTGGTATCAGTTTTATCATAAGGACTCTTTGTGCTATGTATGTTGATGCTTGCATTAGATAAAGTTTCCCCTAGTATTATGGAGGTATCCTTGATGTGTTTAGCTCCCTTAGTTGCTGAATAATCAAGACCTCAATGCTTAGGATTGTCCATAATCTGCTCTGGTTGTAGGATACCTTATTTGTGTAGAGCTAATCGTCTACCTTGATACTGAATCCTTTGAAAAATTTAATTTGCAATAGGATATGTCTTACCTTGGAAATAAGGTGTTAGTCTTTCTCTGCTCTACTATGGATCTTTAAATGTCGTAGCTTCCTCATTAATAGTCTCCTTTAGATGTGGGATACCTTCTTGATTGATATCTTTGGCTTGATCTTGGAAAATATCAGATTTTAGTGCCTCTTCAAGAGGTGGTTTTGATTTACTATACATGAAAAAGTCTTCCTCATGATTCATTTTTGATATGTCTTCATAGGATGTTTCTAATTCACAACTTATGTATAAGTCTTCTTTATGATCTATTTATGATATGTCCCTAACTTCTGTTATGTCTTGATCTTGTGTACAAATGTTAAGAGTAGGAGACTCTTGTTCTTCGGAAATGATACCAAGAGTATGTGACTCTTGTCTTAGATGAAGATCATCTACATGTACATTAGGAGTAAGCATCTCATGGGTAGATGTATGTCTTCTCGGTATATGGATTTGTTCATCTTTTGGAAAACATGGGATGTCTTAGAATATATCTACCAAGTCATTATAATATTTTGATGATAGGGATTCTTGATCTTGACCTTGTGTGGTGTCATCTTTGGCATGCTTTGGATCACATTCTTGACATGGATCAATTTCAAAGAAGGGATTGCTTGTAAAGGCTCCTTGGATTTTCTCAAAATGTGGACATATGGATAATGACTCTTGTCTTAGGTTTTTCGCATTGGGTATAAGTGTTGGATCAAGAGTCTCTTGATCATCACTATGTACTACCATGAGGTTGGATGGCACAAATATATCTTATACTGGGTCATTTCTAGACTTTGGCACTTGATTTTGATCATGCTTGGGATTAAATTCTTGATGTATGTCCTTTTGCTCACTGGATGATGTAGAAACATTGTCAATGTGATCAGTGATAGATAGCTCTTGATCGTTGCTTTCAAATTTTGAGGTTGAGACATTATAATTGTTCTTATTGGTAGATGGCCCTTGAACATCATTTTTAATAGATATTTATCCCCGATCAATGAGGTCTTGGATGAGGTTCTTGAGTGTAGCACATCTATTCATTGGGTGAACCTTGATTTTGTGGAACTCACATCGTTTGTACTGGTTATACCAAGGGACTTTAAAGCTTAGTTCACCATAATTTGGACTATCACTGATATTGATAAGTTCCTATTTTACTAGTTCATGCATGATTACCTCTAAAGTCTCTCCCAAAGCGGTGAATTTCCTTCTTGGCTGGTAATCTCTCCTCGATGGCTTTTCTTGATTGTTTTGATCTTGATTTTGTGGAACTCCTTGATTCTGTATTTGGGGTATATTATGATATTGTACTTGAGGTACACCTTGGTGTTGAGGAACTTATTGATACTATGGTTGAGGTACAACTTGATATTGAACTTGAGGTACACCTTGATATTGCATTTGAGGCACACCTTGATATTGTTGATATTGGAGGTGTTGTTGAGGTGCTTGTGGAATGATTCTCATTTGTTGTGGATATGTAATGTCCTAACTTTGCACATGGCATCGACGATATGTTGGATTTTTATTTCTTTTAATTTCCTCAAGATCTCTCTCAATTTTATCTAGTGCATTTTGATGTTCTGGACTTATTCCTTGATGGGGATTTTGAAACCCTTGATGTTTTTTCCCTATTCGATATTGTGACCCTTGATAAGAATGATTTGGGTAATAGATCAACATGTTTTGGGGATTTTTTGATATTCAATACCTTATCAAAAGGTCACTTGGTTTATATCCTCATGGGCCACTTCTATCATTTGTGGTGTTTGTTGGTGGGCTACTAGTGGTATTCTTGTTGGCTTCCATCTTTTTCCTATGCTATGATCTCATGGTTGTCATAAAAAACTTGGGTTCTCTATGGGAAAGTGGTGTACTCTCTAGTTGACTCAAATTCTAAAGACTTGATGTTGTCCTACAGATTATGTAAGATATTGGAACTATTTGAACATACCTCAATTCTGACAATAGTAGAAGGAATACAAGTTCAAATTATTTCTGGAAGCTCGTTTATAGAAGTTATATACCAACCTAGTTCTATTTTCGTGAAGTTCCCAAAAGTGTTTCTTGAGAGATTTTAGACTTAGATGCCTGAGTTTGAAATGGTGACCTATGGTCTTTACCTTAGGGATCTTGACCTTACGTGAAATCATGAAGGGGATAATTATTTCCATGCGGGTTGTGGTAATATGGGTCTCTTTGCTACTATGTCAGCTTTCTCTTCCTCTTCATCTAGAAAAATTGATGCAGTGAGAAACTGGCAGGGTGTTTCAATTTTTTGAAAACTGAAGGTTCTCAAGATGTTTATGATGTCTATTTGTTGACCTTCAATATATGTGAGACTAGGTTGAAGGATTAATGCTATAGGATCTAGTTGTTGAACTGGGGCAGTTGGTCGCTAAATGGTCATAAAGTTTGGTGGGGTTTATGGGATGGTTGTTGTGAAGCTCAAGACCCTAGGGTTTGAGTTTTGTTTTAGATGACACTACTTCTTGGAAATCAAAATTTTGAAGAACTAAAGTCTATATTCCACTTCCTTGTCTAGAGGATATGTTGCAAGAAAGTCTAATTGTACTACCTGTGAGTCCCAAGTAACTATTAGTATCATGGACGTCTGAGTGGAGGAATGAACTTAATAGTTTGTTTGATTTTTATTTCAAATAGGTAGGATGGCAATAATGGATGTGGGACTATCTGACCTTTTATATTTCCAATTGTTTTGGTTTGAACAATGATCTTGTGAACAAATATTTTTCAACTTTTTCTCCGTGTTTTGAAGTATGGCAAGTGATAAGACAACACATGGACTAACTCAACAAGCTTGGAGTTATGTGACCTTCATGTCTATAACTTAGGTTGTGAAATCACAACACCCAAGCCATAGTTTCCAAATGTTTACTTTGATTAATGTACCGTGAAATCGAAGCCAGAATGTTCATAAACCTTTAAGGAAAAATATTTTCAAAGGGGTGCAAACATAAGGCTTCTCTCACAAGTTTGCACTAAATCAAAGGGTTTTTGGTTTAACCACCTCGTTCAGTGTTTGTTTTGAATGTGTTCTTTTTCTTTAAATCAAACACAAAATTTGATGTCAAATTATTTTGAATGTAATGGGCCAATTTTAACATAAACTAGCAATTACAACCCTAGGGGATAGACACCATTCTCTTAGGTAGGCCTGCCTCATGCTCCAAAGAAACAATTTTACATGCAAAGTATGGTGTGAGCCTATAGTCAGACATGGCAAGTAACTTCTCAGAAGTAAATTCTGATGCACCACTTTCAGAGAATATTTTTGGATAATAAGGTGGCTTCTAAAACAATTTGGTTCTTAGTGATAACTATGAATGTAAAAATATAACACTCACCCGCTGGCCACTTAAGGCTCTTTAATCATTCCCATTCCACTTAAGGTATGGGATTAGGTGCAGTCTGTTGCCAACACAAATTGAAGCTACTTTCTTAAGAGTCTACAACCTTTAATATAGCCTACCAGTAAACGTGCTTCGAGACCTTGCAACGAGTTCTCCAACACAAGATGCATGTCAAGGAAATCCCCCTCTTTAAGGTAAACTTAAAAATAAAGTGCAATGCTCAATTTTTTTCTTTCACTCACCCAAGATTTCCAAAAAGGTGTGAGGGGAGAAGATAAAACACTTTAGCTTTGCCAATCAATGAATTCATATTAAACAATCCATAGAAATTTGATTCATTTTAAACACCTTGAGCAATGTTGTCCCAAAAAAATTATGAATAAACAAAACAAAAGTTCTTTTTAACTTGCACCAATATGAAGTGTTCAAGACATCAAGCAATTAAGATATCAATGGTGAGAAATCATAAAGAAGCATTGGTTCATTTTTATAAGCTCCAAATGAGGTGTTTCTAAGAAAGGCAATCCTTGTCCTATTTTTTTCAACAAATGTAAAAATGTGCGTGCGTTATAAAATAAAAAATGATTTTGCTCTTTTTATGCACCAAAATTAAAGGTTCCTACTTATGAAAATATTAAATATGTTCATTTTTAGAGCCTAAAACTGAAGTGTTTTTGTTCTTTTTATGAGCACCAAACGAATATTCCTAACTTAAAAAGCTTAAAATTGGTTCAATTTTAACAACACTAAAAACAAGTGTGAGTTTGTGTTGTTCATTTTTAAATCACCAAAAGAAATTTCCTAAGTTAAAAAAAAATCTTTAAAAATTGTTTATTTTAACAACATCAAAAACAAGTGTGAGAGAGCACCAAAGAAAATTCCTAAGTTAATTAAAAAGTAATTTAGAAACTGGGACCGATCATCTTCCCTACAATAAACATGTTAGAATCATTGAAATCCTACATCAGATCCACCAATTCTTGCTTACACATCCAAAAAATAGAGAACCTCTTAGTGAAAACCTATTACAAAAGTGCAGGATTGGTGCATTTGTCTGTCAGAATAATTGCTCGGAACAGAAAATACAAATGCACAGGTTTCAGACAACTGCACAATTTTAGAAATGAATGCTCAAAACCCTATCAGACAAATGCTAACTTAAGAAATTACAAATGCACCTTTCTCAGAAAAATGCACCATTCCCATGATAAATGCGTAGTTCTTCTGACAAATGTGCCATTCTTCTAAAAAATGCACAATTTTATTGATAGACAAATGCTCAGCCTTTCTAGACAGATGCTCGGGTCTTCAGAATGAGTGTGTGAAAAATGTGACAAAAACATCTCAAACAAATGTTAGAGGAGGGGACAAGTGTCCTACTAGGCATGCCAAAATGTGAGGGGGAATGAGGACATTGGATTAATGATCCAAGAGGGACATTAGAGAAATTTTATGAAGAAATCTAATCTACAGCCAGAAATCTTAAATAGAAAATCTAGAAACTCCTACACATACAAAATTGAACTATACTAATGCAAACATAATAAGAAACCTCCTGATTATCATATGAACTGAAAGAAAAACATAGATTCACCATCCCATAGAAGAGTGTATTCTCTTGATGTTGGATTTCTCTTATCATAATGAAGCCTCCAAAGTTCATATGCAAGGTGTGGACAAATAGTTGTTGTGTTTGGTTGATCGAAGACAATGGATGAAGCTCTCTCAAGGATGATCTTGACAACACTTCATTGCTATATGTATGTTGATTCTCTGATCCTTTTTTGTGAGGAGAGAGGTTTGTTATATAGAAAATGAGATTTGAAATGGACAATCAAGATCGTTTTGAAGAATATCTAGATCAACGGTTGGAGTGTGTTGAGAGGATTTCAACATGAGAGAATTGTGCAAAGTGGATTCTAAAATTTGTGTGATTGGGAAATAGATTGGCCAGTCAAGAATGTGATTGATCAATTAATAGAATATATTGATCATTCAGGATTGTGATGGATTAGTTAGGAATGTGATTTTTTAGTTAACAAATTAGATTGCTTAGTCAACAATCGTAATTTTCTCAATTAGAAAGTGGATGAGGAATATGAATTAATTGATTTAATTAATTAATTCCTTTTTGGAGTTTGAATGTGCAAATCATGTTTGACTTTTGCAAACAAAGTTGCATTAGTTTTGATTTGAATAGTTTGATTTAATTATTCAAATTTTGGAGGGAAAGTGTTGTAATTAAATTATTATTTAATAATTTAATCCACTTAGGGGAATAAGATAATTTAGTGACATAATCAAATAACTAGTGTTATTTAATTAATAGGGATGAAATAGGGTGGGATTAGGACTTTATTAAATAAATAAGATTTATTTAATTGGTCAAAATGATGAAACCTGAATTAATCAAATAATGTTGTTTTATTTAATTAATAGAGGAATTAGGGTTTTTAGGACTATTAAATAAATGAAATTTATTAAATTTTTCTGAAATGATGAAAAAGTGAATTAATTAAATAATTTTGTATTATTCAATTAATAGAGCAATTAGGGTTTTTTATGTCATTTCGATGTGATGCGATATGGTGTGATGCGGGAACGTTGCAGTATGATTTCGAGATGATCTGAGACATTATGATATAATTCTAAGATGTTCTAGGATGATTCTAAGATGATGCGAGATGATCTGAGATATTGAGGGATGATTCTGAACTATTTTGGGGTGATTCCAAGATGATTCGAGATGTTATGAGATGATTCTAAGTTATTGTGAGGTGTTATGGGATGATTCCAAGATGATTCAAGATGTTAGGAGATAATTCTAAGTTATTGTGAGGTGTTATGGGATGATTCCAAGTCATTCCCAAGTGTTACAGGATGATTTTGAGTCATTCTGAAGTGTTACAAGATGATTCTGAGTCATTTTGAAGTGTTATGAGATGATTTCAAGTCATTCCAAAGTGTTAAAGGATGATTTCAAATCATTTGAATGTGTTATAGGATGATTCTGAGCCATTTCAAAGTGTTAGAGGATGATTCTGAGTCATTCTGAAGTGTTATGTGATGATTCTGAGTCATTTCTAAGTGTTACATGGGATGATTCTGAGTCATTTCAAAGTGTTACGAGATGATTCTGAGCCATTTTGAAGTGTAAACAGATGATTCCAAGTCATTCTAAAGTGTTGCGAGATAATTTTGAGTCATTCTGAAGTGTTACGGGATGATTCTGAGTCATTCTGAAGTGTTACAGAATGATTCTAAGTCATTTCGAGATGATGTGAGATGATGTTCCATATCATTTGATGTTACTTGAGGCTGTTTGATGATGTTCAGTATTCTTTTGATGTCATTCAGTGCAGTTTGATAGGTGTCAAGTCAATTTTACATGTCTACAAATACAAAGTACTAGTTGCTTTGTTTCAAAGATTCTATTTTTAAGATCAGTTTTTTGAAAAGTATTTATGCCCCACTATGCCCTAGGATTCAGTGGAATGATAGTAGGACTTTGTGCTACCCCCTTGAGATGTTGACCAAAAATTTCAAGCTTTAAGGTCAAACTCTTGACACTATTGTACTATCATTTTGATGTTTTCAGATCAAATGTTATATCACTATGTGCATCGTTTCTAGTTTTGATGTTTTCCAAAGCTTCTAATTTGAAAGTAGGAAGATTCCCTAAGTGTAATTAGGGTTTCCTAGATGAAATTAGTGTTTTCTTGAGGTATTATATAGGAAATTTCTCTTCAAATTGGGTCATTTGTGCTTTGTTCCTCTTGCTAATTCTTGTCTCTAGATTTCACATTCTGTCAATTGTTGAGGAAGAATGTCAAGATTCGAGGTTTCCCCACATCGTTTTGAGCTTGTTCAAGAGTATGGACATCCTTCAAGAATCAATGGAATGGTATGTACCTTATCACTTTTTACTTTCATCATGTTTTTGTTCTCGTTATGCATGTGCAAATTCATATTAGTCAATAGCATTGTTCTTGAGATTCCTACACAGTTGCATCAGTTTTGGTGCTATTGGATTGTGAAAACTACATAGTTGTTTGAAAATTATGCTCGTCTGAGAACTGTGTTGTTTTATGTTCTTGTCCTGAAACTGTGCTATTGATCTAAAACTGCGCTATTGACCTAAACTTGCGCCCTTGTTTATGTGCTTTTGACCTAAAATTGTGCTATTGTCTGAAATCAATGCCCATGTTTCATGATTTTGACCTATAACTGTGTTATTATCTAAAAACAATGCTCCTATTTGGTTTTTGTTCAGCATTTTTCCTAGAACCTAGAAATTGACTTCTCCTTCTATCATTTTCTTTCTAGCATTTATTCTAAACCCTATCATGTGTCTATTTGTCATCCTAAATTTCGTTTGTCATTATGCTCATGTCGTTTTTGTGTTGCTTTGCATGTTTAGAGTGAACCCCTAACATCCTAGTTTATAACAATTATAGGCAAGTCTTTGACCACTTATGATGAGAGAGAGACATCCTCATCACTTTTTCGATCTGATTTCCCATTTCCATGTGTTGGAGCAGGAATTTCTTGACACTGTGGGATTAAATTATATTTTTTACATTCCTCTGATCAGGACCCATACAATGATGATGAGTTCTCTTCTATAGAGGTGGCACAATGAGATGTCCTCCTTTCATTTACCTATAGGGGAGGAAACTATTACTCTCGAGGATGTTTAGATGATTCTTCATCTTCCTATTCACTATGAGCTTGCTACATACCAAGTTTGATGAGGTGCCCTTGCTATGCAACATTTGTTAGGTGTGGCACACTTGGATGTTTGTGATTTAAAGGTTGATTTTTTTTATTTTTTTGACAACACCAATCCTATCGTTCTTGTCCTTTGTCACATGGTATTAGGATTGGTTGTTCCTGATAGATGAGGTCAACAGTTTGCAGTGGGCTAGGATAGATGTATTGAGAGTATGCTAGTGCATGGTATAAGATATGCTTGGGGTGCTTGCTTGCTTTCTCATCTTTACTGAGATATGCACGAGGTGGTGTATCGAGGCGGGAAGTCAATGTTTGTAGGTGTGTCACTTTTTCATGTTTGGGCATGGGATCATATTGAAATGACTCATCAAGATGGGATTCAAGATTGTTATTTGGACGATCCATACTCTTATCATTATTGGGACTTTATGCATTACACTTTTCCTAGGGACCTACATTATTGGCGCCATGTGTTTGATGAGATGCCTAGTTTCATGTGGAGACCCTATATGAGCTGTGAGGTTTGGCCAGAGGATGTTGATCAACTTGTGTGTTGTCGATAGACCCGTTGGTTGCTTGGTTGTTCATCTTCCGTGATAGAGTATTATCCACAAAACTGAGTCTATCGCCAGTTTAGAGAGAGATAGGGGTGGGTTCCTGATGCATTTGATGCTCAGTTTGGTAGGCCTTGTTGGGAGGTCCGTGTATGGGGTCTCCAGGTTGATATAGATACATTGATTGTTGAGTTTGGAGCAGTTTCCCTAGTTGGTTGGGATTGGTTGGTTGGTGTGACAGATCTAGTTACTACTCACGATTATGAGGAGTGGTGGGCATGATGCAAGCCTTTGAGGCTTACTTATCTCGGAGGTGATCCCATTATGGGAAAGTAGGTATTATAGGTCGTTGTAGGGAGTCACAGTGCACTGAGGTTCTTGCAAAGCAATTGGATCAAGTTCGATGTGATGAGGCACAAGATATTCAGGGTGAGTGGGTGCCTCTTGCATAGGGTCAAAGACAGCTTCTCCTCCACCAACCAGGGATGTTGATATATTGTTAGCTTAGATTACTTTGTCTAGAGATGTAGAGATTATGTGGCAATAAGTTTTGGAGGCTTTGGTAGACACTCTGAGGGCTGAGCGAGAGAGTGTGATTGGTAGATGGCATGCTACAGAGGCTCAAGTAGTGTTACTGGAAGCACAGATATACTCTTCAGGCAGAGCGAGAGAGTGATATTGGTAGACGACATGATGCAAAGGCTCAAGTACTGTTACTAACAATAGAGAGAGATGTTATCCATGTAGATCATGATATTATGCTAGCTAAACTAGATCGGTATCTATAGAAATCCACCTATTATCAGACCTTATATGATGCTATTGTTCCTAGGGCCTCTCAGTGTCCATGGTTTGGGGAGCCGAGTGCTACGAGTGACGAAAATGGTGGTATAGGTGTAGGTGTAGGTGATCATTCTGTGAGATAGCAAGCTCTTTTAGGTGGTAACTAGTGTTATTTCCATCCTATTGGGGTCTTACTAATTTTGGTACTTGATCTTCATGTTGTTTCATGGTGCAGAGGCATTTTGTAGACATGTGTGTTATATATATTCATTGGTCTAGTCGAGACCTTGTATATATGTTATGATTTTGTATTATCCTATCACACTTGTGCCACTATAAATGATGTTATTATGACATATTCCCTTTTTGATGATGATATATATGAGATATACCTTCTTCGATTTAGCCTCATTTTATGTTTATGTGATATATAAAGATGTACATTTATATGTGATTTGTGATTTTATAATGTATGAATTTGATGTGGATGAATGAATCATACTTTATCTCATTTCATGATGTGATGTATGTTGATAAATGAATACCCCATACATGATACATGATGTTTTTAACTGGTTTATTATCATCATGATATGTATTCATAACATTTGTGGATGCAGTATGGATCTGGTACTCATGATGTTTTATGTAGGATGTTACGAACAAATATTGATGATAGATAGATTTTTGATGTTAATTAGAAGAAATATGATGTTTGTTAGTTAGTAGAAATATGATGGTGGATATAATTGTGATGTTAATTAGAAGAAATATGATGATTTTTAGTTAGTAGAAATATGATGATGGATAGAATTGTGATGTTAATTAGAAGAAATATGATGATGTATGTTTGTAGAAATATGATGATGTATGCTTGTAGAAATATGATTATGGATACAAATTTGATGTGTTAATTAGAAGAAAGATGATGATGTATGTTTGTTAGTAGAAATATGATGATGGATAGAAATTTGATTTGTTGCTTTTGCTTTGCTATAGAGACTTCACGATTTGAAAAACCCTATTTTATGTAGTAGAAAAATATGATGCACTAGGCTATGAATTACCAAGGTGACTTTGTATCCATTGCGTGGAATTTGACTCTACAAACAAAGATTATCTTTGTTCATACTAGACATACATAAACTTTGTTTAAAGTATAGGGTGGGTTGTATGAAAAACATTTCAGACTAGTCACATAGAGAGGTAACTACTTCATGAATTGTTTTAATACAACTTCCATACCCAATAAAGCAAGTATTTTCCATGATAATATTACAAAAATTTCTTACAAACAGCAAATCGAAATGACATTCAATTTCCCCCATTCCTTCCTCTCTAATTTTTTTTGGGAATCCTTGAGAGATCTTGGGAATGAGTCAATAAATTAAATCACAAAAAAGTAAGACCACAAAAAGATAAAAACAAAGTTGTAGTATCACTTGCCATCTCTATTTAGGGTGGGGCTATTATCCATTATTGATCATGTCTATCATAGGAATTGATCTATTAAGGCATATCTCAGGATGTTGTTGGGACTTGTTAAAAAGATAGGTAGTTGATACTTTGACATTGTTTTCATCTGTTTATAGTCAACTCTTATGTGATTGTTTTGCTTGAAAGTTCTATCTTTTGATGTTTGCTTTGTTTGTTTGTTTGTTTGTTTTGTCAAAGGATGATTGTGACGATTCATTTATTATGGGTGAAACATTTATCATCGATTTTGATGACGAGATGGGTCTTTTTTTTTTCTAAGTTTTATGATGTTGTTTTTGTTGTTTTCAGGGGACTAACTCGGGGCCTTGGGGGCTCATAAAGGACAATCCTTGCCTATTTTGTACACATAGAGGCTCATAGTTTGCTTGGTTTGACCTTTTCTATTTTGTGAATGTTTTGTAGATTTTGTATATTGTATATGTTTTTGTGGGATTTTGTATTTTTTGACTAAGTTGAAGTAAAGCATGATGGAAATCTAAGGGGACTGAACTAAAGTATCATGGGATAAAAATGCTTTCCTATGTTGTACACATAGAGACCACGTAGTTTGATCGTTTGACTCAAAGCATGATTTTTTTCTGGGTAAACAACATTGATAGCTTGGATGGATATCCTATTTCTGTGTCTAGAGGATATGTTGTGGGAAATTCACTTGAACTAGCTATGAGGTTCAAGAAAATATTGATATCTTATACTATTTGAGTGAAGGAATAACCCAACGATGTTGATTTATTTTTTATTGGTTTTCGCATGTTTTTGATCTTTGTTGTTTTTTAGTGTTTTTGACTTTTGTTGTTTTAGGACCATGATTGAATGCTACCAGATCTAATCCATGACCAACTTTGGGAAGTTTCCCCCAATAGAATGACTTATCTTAATTAGTGACAAGCCATGGTTGGATACATGATTTATGAAATGAATGAGTGGATGCTATGAATAAGTGCTGGTAGATAGTGATGCATGTTTTATTCACACATAGAACTTGTTTGCCAGGTTTTCACTATGGTACTTGTGCTAGGAGAGCCACAAAGTGGTTTTCACTCAAAGGATGCTTTATTTCTCTTTACAAATTTTCTTTCTTTTTTATTTTATTTTTTGTATTTTTTATCTCTTTTTTTTCACTTTTCTAGATTTTTACCCTTTTGCATGGGGTATTCTGACGCATTTCATGTATAGCACTTTTTGTGGTTGTTGTTGTTCAGTAGTTCAGCTAGAGGTTCTCCTTCAAGAGTAGCCAAATGATATGCCCCAGAGCCATAAATTTTTGTTATGATGAATGGGCCTAACCAGTTAGGTTCAAATTTTCCCTTTTCGTCTTGATTCAAATATATCTTTTGATTCTCCTTGAGGACTAAGTTACCAAATTGAAAGTTTTTGTATTTGATTCTCTTGTCATAGTTTCACTTGAGCCAATTCTGATAAACTTGCAGATGGTTTAACATGCTCAAATGCCTTTCATCTAGGAGCTCTAATTCATCCAATCTTGATACCCTATATTCTTCGTTGTTAACCATGCCTTTTAATGAGACTCATAATGAGGGGACTTCAACCTCGATAGGTAATACCGCTTCTGATTTGTAGACCAAGGAAAAAGGTGTGGTGCTAGTAGGTGTGCGAATGCTAGGTTTAGCTAAAAATTTCAATCACAACCAACATCATTGACAATCTTTTTTAGTATTTTCAGGATTGTTTTATTTGATGCCTCTGCCTGACTATTTCCTTGAGGATAGTAGGGCATAGAAAATCTATGTTGGATAGAGAATTTGGAACAAAGTTCCTAGACATCATGATTCTTGAATGGGGTGCCATTGTCTGTGGGATTCCATACCTATAAATGAGATAATTCAAAATGAATTTTGATATCTATTTGTCGGTGATATAGGTCAATGGAATGGCCTTTATCCATTTAGTGAAGTATTTTATTGTAGTAATAATGAATTTATGCCCATTGGATGAAGTGGGTGATATCTTACCTACCAAGTCTAATCCCCATTGCAAAAAGGGAAATCGTGTTGTCATGGGTCTCAAATCTTGTGTTGGTGCATGAACTAGATCACTGTGTTGCTGAAATTTTTGAAACCTTCTAGAATGTTGAATGCAGTCTTGCTCCATGGAAGGTCAATAGTATCCTACCTTGAGTAGCTTATGGACTAAGTTAGGTTTGCTAGACTTGGATCCACAAATACCTTTGTGGACCTCTTCTAAGGCCATTTATACTTCTTCTACATTAAGGCACCAGAGTAACATACCATCTAGGATACAACGGTATAGGGTTTCTCCTCGGATAATAAATGAGAGGTTCTACGGGTGAAGGTTTTCTTCTGAGTAGTAGTTAAGTCAAGTGGTATGATACCATTCTAGATATACTCAAAAGTGTCTTGCTACCATGGAGAGTTAGGACCAACAACACATACCATTTCTAATTTTGGGATGTCGAATGCAGGCACCAGTAGTTGTTCCACGAGGAATTCATATTTAGGAAAATTTTGAGGAATATCAAGCAACGAGCCTATTATTTCTATTGCATTAGTAGCTATGTTATTAATTCGAGGAACCTATTCAAAGGTTATTTTGATGAAGTACTCCTTGAATTTTTCCACCTTCCTTTTGTATGGTAGTAATTTGTCATCTTTTAATTGGTATTCATCTTTCACCTATCTAATTACTAGCTAAGAGTCTCCAAAGACATGTAGCTCTTTTATTCTTCATTTATCACTATTTTTAGCCCCGTGATAAGAGCTTCATACTCTAAGATGTTTGTGTAGGGGAATTCAATCATGTAGGACCTGGGTATACTATCTCCCTATGGCGTGAGAAATAAAATACCTACTCTTGAAAAATGTTGATTATAGGACCCGCCAAAGTATAAAATCCATTGGCCTATCTATTATGTCATCAAGATACTCTCATCTAGAAAATCCATTGTGAGAGGTTTATGATCATCTATGGGTGCTTCATTCTATTGGTCGGCTATGACTTGTCCCTTTATAGCTCTCCTTTCCATCTACTCTATATCAAATTCACTCAAGATCATCACCCATTTGGCTATTAGACTTGTTAAGGCTACTTTTGCTAGTAATTATTTGAGTGGGTTCACCTTCAAAATCAATTTAACTTTTCTAATTAAGATGTAATGTCTCTGATTTTGTGTTGAGAACATGACTGAGAGATATTCTCTTTCAATGGATGAGTAGTTCAATTCATATCCCACCAGTGTTTTGTTGATATAGATGAGAGCTAGATGATGCACCAAAATGTTGGATCTAGTCCAGGCATGTCAGCATAGGTCCAGGAAAAGTTTACCTTTCTCTCACTGATGAACGCTACAAAATTCATTTTCTCCTCAAGATCAAGTGATGCTGCATGGTATGTTATCTTTGGGTCCTTTGTTGTACCAAAATTTATGGATTTTGTTTCTTCTACAAAGAGTATTGATCTTTCTTGATATTCTAATATGGGGAGATTGAATCCTCCATCCTCGGGTGCCTCTGGGAGGTTTTCACCTTTGGATGCATCCTTTATTTTTCTCTTTTCCAAATCCAATAGAGCCACAGTGTGGTTTTCCCTAGGGGATCATATCTTTATGTTTTTTATTTCATTTTTGCGATTGGAAGATTCAATCTCTCCACTAAAGTATGCCTCTTGTTCTAGTTCCATGATGAACCCTGCTTTGTGATCTCCTACTGGTATGTTTTCTTGAAGTCCCATGAACTCTTCGATTGCCTCGTTATTTTGGAATTGATCTAGAATAGGTGTATGTTGTTGTTGATCCCAATCAATGAGTTGTGGGTAATAGAGTGGAAGAGTATCATCTTGGTCTACAAAGCTTACCAAAGTAGGTGAAAGAGTTAATATGGCTCTAGTGTCTTTTTCCCATTGGGCATCTAAGTCGTCATCACTAGAAGTGGGGGAATCATATCTGGTGATGAAGGAAGGAGAATCCAATTTTTATTCATTAGAGTCCATTTCAGAATGGTAATAGGTGTTGGGAATGGTTTCCATGTACTAGAGAGGGAACATATAAATTATAAAGTTATTGAATAATTCTTCAATGGGTAATTCATTGTCCATGACATGGTAGATATCTAGTGCCTTAACGCTAGCAAAAGTTTCTCATTTCTTCCAAGAGGTTTTTCCAATTTTTGGAATGACCACGCCTTTTGGTTGATAACCTAGCCCCATAATCTTTTGCCTCTATTCTACTATGATAGGCTCTAATCTTCATTTTTTGTGTATCCCAAGTCCACCTATTCCATTGTATCCCATTTGTTTGACTAATTGATAACCTCTAGTGTTAGGATAAATTAAAATGGGTTGTGGATTTTTGGGTTCTATTTGGTCCTCCTTGTAGATCATAGATGAAAGGTCCTCAAATATTTCTTCATCTTTCATGCCTCCCCATCTAGTAAAGATAGTGGGTTTGGATATCATTTGTACTATCTTGATCTCTTTTGGACCTCCATATACTCTAAGTGTTGGTGGGAGCATGTCGATACAAAACGCTAGGTTAAAATGGTAGTTCCCATTTCCCTTGTCAAGTACTTGAATCTTGGCTTTCTCTTTTGGTTGCTCACTCAATGTGTTCTTGGTGGAGGTTGATGGAAGCATGGAAGGGTCAACATAAGAAAAGGAATGGAAGGTTGTATCATTTCTAGGCACACATTGGATTTTATTGTATTTCTCCTCCAACAATTCTAAAAAATACAAAGGTTTAGGATCATCATATAGTGTTACTTCCTTTCCTTCATGGGGGAGCTTTAGGCATTGATGGAAAGTGGAAGGGAATTCTTGTAATGCATGGATCCAAGGGTATCCCAGGATTAGGTTGTATGGAAGTTCAAGATCTAGTACTTGACAAGTAGTTTTTATTACAGTTGGTCCTATCTACACCGACAACTTGACTGTTCCTTCATAATTTCTCTCCAAATCATCATATGCCCTTATAGTGATACTCTTTCCTTTTTCAGTCACATCATTAGAATACCCCAATTGTTTTATCAATTTTAAGGTACAGATATTTAAACCTGCACCATTATTTTTCAGCACTCTTTTGACCATGGTCTTGTGAACACCAAGCTCTATGTATAGAGCTTGATTGTGGAATGTTCTTTGTGGTAAATCTTTCTCTAAAAAGACTAAGTGATTACTCGCAGTAATTTTTCCAACCATGGCTTGGAACTGACTAGGATCGAGGTCATTAGGGATTGACATTTCTAATTCTTTTTCCAATATCTCCCTATGTGCAGGTGACAATTTTAATAATTCATAGATTGATATGAGGGCGAGTGTCTTCTTTAACTATTCCACAATGTTGTAGTCACTTGGGGACTTGATTGTGGGTTTGGAATGTGCTCCTTGCATTGTAATGCTTCTGCGACGGGTAGTTGCATTGCAGTTGTTGTCTCCTCCTTGTATTGTTACTATGTTTTCCCTATTGTCATCAACTTGTGAGAGGGTCCCTAAAACTATGTAACCATATGTGTAATTTTATTTGTGGTACTCTTGTCCCTTTCCTTTATTGTTCCTCTTAGCGTGGTTTGGGATTGGCTTTGAGTATATTTATAGGTCCTTATTTCTGGGAGGATGTTCCACATCTACTTCCCCTTTGTCTATCAATTCCTAGATGATATGTTTGAGGTGCATGCAATTGTTATTCATTTTTCCTTTGATCATATAGAAATCACGCAAGTCCTTTTCATTGTACCACAATGTCTTAAAGCTAGGTTCCTCATAATTTGGGTGATTATTTATTTTGATGAGGTTCTATTGTACTAGTTTGTGCATAATTGTCTCAAGTGACTCACCTAATACAATGAATTGCCTCCTAGGTTGATCATATTTCCTTTGTTTCCCTCCCTGATTTGTTTGTTGGTTTACAACCTGATTGTTCTTGGGATAGGTAATTTGATTGCTTTGTGTGTTGTTCGTACCATAGCTTGTTTGTGCCACTTGTGGTTTATTCTGATTTTTGTTCTGTGTGTTTCATACTACTCTAGCATCTACCACTCCATCATTTAAAATATTATTTCTTTTAGACCAAACTTTCAGTTTCTCATTTGAGCTAGAGGGACTGTCTTTTGAGCTATTTTTACTTAAGGTTCCTCTTGGTATGAGGGCTCTCTCAATATGTAACCCCTTTTCAATTGTTTGTTCAAAGTCTATAGGACAAAGCATAGTGAGTTGGTAGTTTATTTCGGTCAAGACATTTGTTATGAATGTATCCACCAACTCCTTGTCTAGAATGGGTCATTTGCATCGACTCGCTTTGTGTCTCCATCTCTATAGGTAGGAGGTGAATAACTCTCCTGGGTTCTATTTGATCATGGACAGACTCGTAATGGTTACATCTTGTTATATATTAAATGATAAGTGGGTTATAAATTCTCTAGATAGCTCATCAAAAGTTCTAATTTCGGGTTGTAGATAGGTGAACCACTCCATAGCGTGCCCTATAAGGCTGCATGGAAAGAGCCTCATGAGATAGGCATCATTTTTTTTTACCTCGACACATGATATCGATAAGTCTCATACATGCTCTACTGGATCTCCTACTCCTTTGTACTTTCTTTCAAATCTAGGTATCTCAAAGTTTTTTAGAAAGGGTAGTGCCATTATGGAATGATCGAATGGGAACAAACAAATTTCCTATAGAGTGTAGGTCTTCTTTTCTTTTCCTATTTGCATATCTACTATTTTTTGGGTGATAGCATCTAGCCTTAGTTCCATCTATGTTCTTGGCACATGTGTTTGTGAACCTTGCATGTAATAACCTTGTTTTCCTACTCGGTTTTGATCATAGATCGGGTATTGTGAAGGTATAGGAGCTTGATAGCCATATGGGATATAAGGATGGTTAATTCCTTGTTGTGAATAAGGAGGGTTAACTCGTTGTTGGGGTGTGAAATAAGGAAGGCTTCCCTGATGATTTGTTTTTTGGTGACCTTGTTGATAGGATGACTGAAGAAGGGCACTCTGTGGCACACCTTGCTGGGTAGGACTAAATATAAGGTTACCCTAATGATCTGTTGGTGGGATACCTTGTTGTTGGGACAACTGAATTAGGGAACTCTATGGAGCAGCCTATTGGGTAGGACTAAAATGAAGGTTACCCTAATGATGCATTGGTGGGATATTTTGTGGTTGGGATGACTGATTGAGGGTGCTCTATGCCACACCCTACTAGGTAGGACTAAAATTAAGCTTACCCTGATGATGCGTTGGTTGGATACCTTATTTTTGGGATAATTGATTGAAGGTGATGTGTGGAACACCTTGTTGGGTAGGACTAAAATGAAGGTTACCTTGATGATGCGTTGGTGGGATACCTTATTGTTGGGATGACTGATTGAGGGTGCTCTATGGCACACCCTACTCGCTAGGACTAAAATGAACGTTACCCTAATAATGTGTTGGTGGGATACCTTTTTGTTGGGATAACTGAATTAGGGCACTCTATGGCACACCCTACTAGGTAGTACTAAAATGAAGGTTACCCTACTAATGCGTTGGTGGGATACCTTTTTGTCAAAACAACTAAATTAGGGCACTATGTGGCACACCCTACTAGGTAGGACTAAACTGAAGGTTACACTAAAGATTTGTTGGCAAGATACCTTGTTGATAGTATTGCTGGTTTGAAAGAGGACCTTGTGGTCCACCCTATTGAAGGTATTGAATGTTCAGAGAGGGACCCTATGTTCCAACTTGTTGATGGTAATGATTGTTTGGAGGGGGACCTTGTGTTCCACCCTATTGATGGTATTGATTATTCTGGGAAGGGTTGAATTTTGATGTTTTTTGAGGTATATATTGTCTAGGAGGTGGATATTTTGAGGTTCATATTAAGATGGCCCCCCCTTGGTACATTTTTGTCACTATTTCTTGTTCAACCTGAGTTAGTTTTCTTAACAAGGGGTTCTCTTTGGGTTGATTGTTGTTGTGTGATAACATGGGTGGCATATTTGGCATCTCTAGAGGTTGGGTTATTTGTCTCACAAATGCGTTATCCCCTAAGGGAATAAGATTGGGGTCTATGAGAGCTTCTACATTGAAGTCCACAAGTAATTTAGTACCACTTTGTGCTAACCTAAAGAAATAGTAGTTTGGGTCCTTTCTTAAGAACCTGTCCATTATTCTAAGAACCTTTGTGTTGTTAGAATGTTCAAACAGTTCTTCCTCATTTATCTCTTCTTCACCACTTACCTCCTCTATAACTATTCTATTTGGGTCTTGGCTACTTTGTTCCATTATCTCCTTTTGTTTGTGGCTTATTTCTTCCTTAATGAAAGTGTCTTTGTATACTGGTCTCTTTTGGGGAGTTTCAAGGTCACTTGAACTATAGCCCCAAGGGCTACTCTCATCGTTCATGGCATTTTTTTGTGGGATACCGGTGGTATTTTTGTTGGCTTCCATTTTTTTCCTATGTTGTGATCTCATGGTTGTCATAAATAACTTGGGTCTCCTGTGGGAGAGTGGTGTACTCTCTAGGTGACTCAAAATCATAAGGATCCAATGTTATCCTATAGATTATGTAAGATATTGGAATTTTTGGAACATACCTAGATTCTTACAATAGTAGAAGGAATACAAGTTTGGATTGTTCTTGGAAGCCCATTTGTAGAAGTTATATAACAACCTAGTTTTGGTTTCGTGAAGTGCCCAAAGGTGTTTCTTGAGAGATTTTGGACTAAGATGCCTAAGTCTGAAATGATGACCTATGGACTTTACCTTTGGGATCTTGATCTTGCGTGAGATCATGAAAGGGATATTTATTGCCACAGAGTGGTGGTAATATAGGTCTCTCTACTGCTATGTCATATTTTTCTTCCTCTTTGTCTAGGACAATTAATGTGATGAGAAACTCATAGGGTGTTTTGTTCTTGTATAAAATGAAACTTCTCAAGCTGCTTATGATGTCAATTTGTTCACCTTCGATATATGTGAGACTAGCCTGAATGATCGGTGCTATAAGATCTGGTTGTTGAACTGGAGCAGTTGGTTGCTAGATGGTCATAAAGTTTGATGGTGTTATGGGATGGTTGTTGTGAAGCTCAAGACCCTAGGGTTTGAGTGTTGTTTTGGAATGATACTACTTTTTGGAAATCAAAATGTTGAAGAACTAAGGTCTATATTCCACTTCCTTGTCCAGAGGATATGTTGTGGGAAGGCCTACTTGTACTATCTGAGTCCCAAGTAACTTTTCATATCATGGATGTCTGAGTGGAGGAATGACCTTAATGGTTTGTTTGATTTTGATTTCAAATTGTTAGGATGGAAATAATTGATGTGGGACTATCTAACCTTTTAGCTTTCCAATTGTTTTGGTTTGAACAATGATTTTATAAACAACTCTCTCTCAACTTTTTCTCTGTTTTTAAAGTATGGGAAGTGATAAAACAACACTTCGACTCACCCAACAATCTTGTACTTATGTGACCTTCATGTCTATAACTTAGGTTGTGAAATAAAAAAACCCAAGCCATAGTTCCCAAATGTTTACTTTGATTAATGCACCCTAAAATTAAAGCCAAAATGTTCAGAAACCTTTTAAGAAAATATCCTTTCAAAGGGGTGCAAACATAAGGCTTCTTTCACAAGTATGCACTAAATCAAAGGGTTTGTGGTTCAACCATCTCGTTCAGTGTTTGTTTTGAATGTGTTCTTTTTCTTTAAATCAATCACATAATTTGATGTAAAATTGTTTTGAATGAAATGGGGTAAGTTTAACATAAACTAGTAATTACAACCCTAGGGGATAGACACTATTATCTTAGTTAGGCTAGCATCGTTCTCCGAAGAGATGATTTTACATGCAATTTATGGCGCAGGCCTATATTTAGACATGTCAAGTAACTTATCAGAAGTAAATTTCGATGCACCACTTTCAGAGAATGTTTTTGGATAATAGGGTGGCCTCTAAAACAATTTAGTTCTTAGTGGTAACTATGAACATGAAAAAATGTAACACTCATTTGTTGGCCACTTAAGGCTCTTTAACCATTCTTGTTCCACTTAAGGCATGGGATTAGGTGCAGTCTATTGTCAGCATGACTTGAAGCTACTTTCTTATGATTTTGCAACCTTTAATATAGCTCGCCAGTAAATGTGCTTCGACACCTTGCAATGAGTTCTCCAGCATGGGATGTATCTCAAGGCAAGCCCACTCTTTAAGGTAAACTTGAAAAATAAAGTGAAATGCTCAAAAATGTTCTTTTTCTCACCCAAGATTGCCAAAAGGTGCGAGGGGAGAAGATAAAACACTTCAGATTTGTCAATCAATGAATGCACAATAAACAATCCATAGAAAATTGATTCATTTTAAACACCTCAAGTGGTGTTATCCCCATAATTATGTGAATAACATAAACAAAAAAAATATTTTTACTTCCACCAATAGGAATTATTCGAGATATCATTAAAAAATCACTATGGTGCAATACAGAAGAAATAACTTGTTCACTTTAAGCTCCAAATTTGGGTGTTTCTAATAAAACAATCTTGGTCTCTAATTGGTCAACAAATGAAAAATTTGGTTTGCTTCAAAAAATGGAAATCATTTGCACTCTTTTTATGCACCAAATTTAAAGTTCCTAAGTTAAGAAAATGGGAAAATGGTTCATTTTTAGAACCCAAAATTGAAGTATTTTTTTTGGTTCTTTTTAAGATCACCAAATTGAAATTCCTAAGTTAAGAAAATAGGAAATTGGTTCACTTTTAAACACTAAATCAAATGTGAGTTTTTGTTTTGTTTATTTTAGAGCACCAAATTTAGATTCCTAAGTTAATTAAATGTAAATTAAAAACTGGGACTGATCATCTTCCCTACAACAAACATGTTAATGTTACTTGAATCATGCATTAGATCTGTCAATACCTGCTTACACATCCAAAAACAAACAAAAGTTAGTGGAAAATCCTATTACAGTAGTGCAAGATTCGTGCATTTCTTTGTCAGAGAAACTACTCAGAAAAAGAGATGCAAATGTGCAAAAAAAATATAACTACTTAGTTCCAGAAATAGATGCTCAAATTAGATAGCAAAATCTAACAATGTCAAAAAGCAAGCACAAATTTTTTAAACAATAGAACCATTCCCATGACAATAGTGTAGTTTTTAGACAATAGCGCTATCTTCTTGATAGTCAAGTGCGCAGGTTTTCTGGGCAAGCGCATGAAAAATTTGTCAAATGCATTTTTGGGACTTGTAGCTTCAAAAATGACTCAAACGAATGTTAGAGGATGAGACAAGTGTCCCCCTGAGCATGAAATAATGTGTGAGGCATAGAATGTTAGACTGGAATACAGATCGAAACATGTTAATGTAAGAATCTATACTAAGATTAAATATACGAAATGAAACTAAGCTATTTCAACATGCATAAATGAATTTATGATTACAATATTGAATATGCATGAATAACACAGTCTTACCATCCCATAGTGGAGTGTATTCGCCTGATGTTGGGTTGTTCTTATCACCGTGAAGCCTCCAAAGTTCATGTGCAAAATCTTGATGAGTGATTGTTTTGTTTGGTTGATAGAAGAAATGGTGAAGCTCTATCAATGGTGTTCTTGACAACACTTCGTTGCTTAATGTATGTTGATTATCTAATCGTTATTTGTGAGGAAAGGGGCTTTTTATATATAAAATGAGATTTGAAATGGACGATCAAGATCATTTTGAAGAATATCTCAATTAGAGGTCGGAGTGTGTTGAGAGGAATTAGACATGAGAAAATTGTGCAAAGTTGATTGCACAATTTGGGCGAATGAGAAATAGATTGGCTAGTCAGAGATGTGATTGATGAATTAATAGATTTAGATTGATTAGTCAATATTTTGATGGCTTAGTTAGGAATTTGATAGCTTAGTTAGGAATGTTATAGGTTAGTTAGGAATCATGATTGATTGGTTAAGAAAATATATTGTTCAGTTAACAATTTGGATTGATCAGTTATCATATTAGATTGCTCAGTCAACAATCGTAATTTTTTCAATCAAAAAGTGGGTGACGATTATGAATTAATTGATTTAATTAAATAATTCCTTTTGAGTTGAACGTGCAAATCAAATTTGACTTTTGCAAACAAATTTGCATTAGCTTGATTTGATTTTTTTGATAATTGATTTGAATGTTTTGATTTAATTATTCAAATTTTGGAGGAAAAGTGTTGTAATTAAATTATCATTTAATAATTTAATCAACTTAGGGGAATAAGGTGATTTAGCGACGTAATTAAATAATTGGGGTTATTTAATCAATTAGGATAAAATATAGTGAGATTAGGACTTCATTAAATAAATGTGATTTATTTAATTGGTCAAAATAATGAAATGTGAATTAATCAAATAATATTATTTTATTCAATCAATAGAAGACTTAGGATTTTTAGGACTTTATTAAACAAATGAATGTGATTTAATTTTTCTAAAATTATGAAAAAGTGAATTAATTAAATAATGTTGTATTATTCAATTAATAGAATAATTCGGGTTTTTGATGTCATTTTGATCTGGTGTGATGTGGGAACGTTGAAGTATGATTATGAGATGATTCAAGATGTTCAGAGACATTATGGGATGATTCTAGGTTGTTTTGGGATGGTTCTAAGATGATCTGAGAAGTTACAGGATGATTCCAAGATATTATGAGATGTTACGGGACAATTCCAAGTCATTCTAAGATGTTACAAGACAATTCTGAGTCATTTTGGGATGTTATAGGATGATTCTGAGATGATGTTCAATATTGTTTGATGTTGTTTAAGGTTGTTCAATGTTGTTTGATGTTGTGTGATAGGTGTCAAGTCAATTTTACATTACACCTTGAAAACGTTTACCTATTGGTTGTATTCCTAAAGTATCTCAAGTCCTATGTGGACTCTATTGTCCAGTCCTTCCCATCCAATTAGTGTCCTTAACTTCCTACCATAAAGTGCCTCAAAAGGAACCATTTGGGTGGAAGAGTGGTAGGTGTTATCATAATAAAATTACACCAATGGAAAGTATTCTTCCTACTTATTTGGTTTGTCCATGACATACATTCATAGCATATCTTCCATAACTTGGTTGACTCTCTTAGTTTGACCATCTATTTCTGTGTGGTAGGTTGTGCTAAAGTGTAGTTCATCGCTAAGGCTATCATTAGAGTAGTCCAAAATTGAGAGGTAAATAATTTTTCTATTTGAGATGATTACTTCTAAGACCCCATGAAATCTAACAACCTCCTTAAGAAATTTTATTGCTATAGTTTTGGCATCATCCTTAACATTACCAGGTTGTAATGCCCCGCCACGTATCCCTAGAGGAAGATGCTACTACTATGAAAGCGTACAATTTTTTCTTTTAAAGTGCAATAATAACATGAGAGGTTCACTACACTATAGAAATCATACACTAAGGCACACGAATAAGGTTACAACTAATTCCCATAACATAAACATAAACTCATTCATAGAAAATAATTAATTACTAAACATGAAATAAATTACATACATTCAAAGCATTAAACATCCCATAAGATAGAAATACATAAGGATCCCAGATTACATTAATTTCAAATAATATTTACAATACTCATTCCCAGAATAAGGAAGATCGTACAATAGAATTACATTTACAAGAGTTGTCCTCGAATACAATTGAGGAGTAATATAAATACAAATGTCCAACAGATACAATAATCAAATGAAAGGATCATATCAACTGATACCCATGAGCTCTCCAACTGGAAGATCTCACCATCATGAACATAAGAAGGGAACCTAATGGAGTAAGGTGCACAATCCACCCAACCAAGTGGTACCCGAAGGCCCACCCCCCATGCTAGGAGACAATATCAAGGTTCCCTAGGCAAGACCATCTACCACTAGACACAAGCTAACACATAACTGGACTTAACAAATACCAGTACAACACTAACTCATTGGGTACAATGCTTCCAAAGTTACAATAATTAAGTATGTCAATTGAACCATACACACAAACCGTTGTCATAGAAGAAGCGTCACCTCAAGCTAAAAGGGTTACCTTGGTAGACCTTCCTAGGCCCTACCCCCCATCATGAGTCACTTCCCTATAGACAAACCATGGAACAAATCCACAAACAAAGGTAACTAGTGCCCACACTTGAATATTAACACCCAATCCAAGGATACAAGACATCACATCCCCGTTCGTGGTAACCGGGTGATTTACTGATAATGACAAAATGCACTACCCAAGGGTTACAAAAAGGGCTGAAAATAAATTTACAACAACCCCCAACTAAATTCCCACATCTCGAAGTCTTACTAATGCTTCTAAACAAATTTCTCCAAAAAGAGAACAAAAGAAATTACATACAAAAGGGAAATAAAACTACTCTTCAGATTTCCTAAATCCAATTTTCCCCCTTCAGTGATTTATAGAAAATTTATTTCCCAGATAAATTAATTAAATAAAATCCCTTTACAAATAGAGAAGGAAATTCTAATTCATCTATAACTTCAATTCCTTGATTTCTTTTAATAAAATACCAATTTGTTTGCAAGAAGTTTAATAATACACATCTCCAAACCATCTAACTTAAATTAATTTTTATTTACAAACAATATGGAAATCAAATCTATTTATTTAAATCAATTTACCATTTTCAATTATATATAAATCAAATTTCCTCTTTAAAATTATTACCTTTAAATTATCTAATCATGCATTTAATGCAACCACCCATTTTACAAAATCATTACCCTATTCAACTATTTTAAAATCAATTTCTTCTATTAAAATATTTCATTTAAAAAAATATCCAATTCATGCCTTTGCATGTGCCAAATCTATAGAGTACATTATATATATATATATATCAGCAAATAACTGCATATTATAAATATATATAATAAATTTAATAACCTTATTAAATTTATAGTTGAAATTAATTTGAGACCAGACGGAATAAAAAAAGGGCACACCATAATGATTTAGGGGGACAACTGTATTTATAACAGTCGAACCCCCATTAGCAAAGCGTGGCTATAAGCATCCATGGGGGGGCTATGGAGGCATTGCCTCCACAACATCACTCCCTTACATGGGCAGTGGTGGGAGAAGTCCCTCCCCAAAACCCCATTCATTACCATAGAAAATTCTATACAAAAAACCTTGCGAATTTCAATTAAACGCATACAGAAAGTTAAAAGGGAAAAACTCCACCGTACGAAAATCTTAAAGGATTTTCAACAGCATCATTTCAATAATGATAAATATTTATTAATATATATATGTGTGTGTGTGTGTATGTATATATAGTAATATATATATACATATATGTATATAAAATATATATATAAAGAATTCAAAACAATTGCTCTAATTGGGTAAATATTTTAAAATATGGTCATCTATAGGAAAATACACAAATTTTACAAAGAGAAGCAATTTTCAACCCAGGGGTTTTTCTAATTTTCCTTCAGACAACAAATTTAATAGGAAGCAATAATTATCTACATAAAACAAATCCAATAGAAAATTGAAGCAATATTTCTCTACAGGAAACTTTTACCCAAATTTCTCGAGAGGTTTACTTCTACAAAAGAATTTCTATGGAGAGTCTAATTTCTTCCCAATAGAGAATTTTCCAAATCCCTAATGTTTTTCTTATGGGTTCTTCATTGTTTACAACAATCCCAATTTAAAACTTGCAATAGATTCAACTAAAGATTTCATTTCAATAGAAGATTTCTTTTTTTTTTATAGAAGATTTCACACACGACATTTTTCAATTTTAACAAAACTCAAAATCTTCATAATTTGCACAGAAAATCTTTTTCCAGAAAATAATCTAATCTAAGAAAACTTTTCCAAGATTAAATTAACTTGAATAATAGAGGAACCTGAATTTCAACGCTTGAGAGGATGTGAATTGACATAGAGCCTCTTCCATAGAGCCAAGCTTTTTCCAAATCAACCAGAGCTTCCTCTAGAAACAAACAAAATTCTAGAACACAAAGAACTTTCCCAAGACTATTTTTTTCCCCAAAATTTCAGCAACCCAAATGCAATCACCAACTTAATTTTTAAACAACCTTTCCTCACAAAATATTTTTCCCAACAACCATCATTAATATTTTCAAACACATGTTGAAAACAAAATATATTTTAAAATCAAATCGCACCAAATCCTCAAGATATTTCTAGAAATTAAAACATTTTAATAATTTCTAAAATACTTAGCATTTCTAATTTAAACTTAATTCAACTAATTTAATTAATTAATAAAATAAATTTAATCCTAAGATTAAATTAATTAATTAATTAAATTACAAGCTTCTAACATAATAAACAAGATTAATTAAATAATCAACTAAAATATTTATATCACTTATTTACCTTAAACACACTTTGCAACATAAATAATATCAAGGCAAAATTGAACAACATTATAACAAACAAATCAAACTAAAACCGATGGCACACTATGACTAGGGTGGTGGCTTGACATGGGAAAGCTAGATACTATCTCCTAATCAACAATACCATTGGGCAAAGGACACGCTCAAACCTATGAAACCAGGTGGAGTCAATGTCCTGTACCTGCAAACCTACAAACCAAGCATATATCTAGCTTGCATATATATATATCATAATGAAACACACTGTGAAGAGAGAATCGTAGAATCATAGGGTGCTCGCAAGCGAGTGGTGCAATTCCGTCCCCTTCACCAATACAATGTCACAAAACTGACGAATCTAACATCAATAATCTACTCAAGAGAATATAACAATATTAATTCAAATAACACTATACTAATCAAAAGCATGTCATAATAATAACATCAAAATAATGTACCAACATAGCATAATATAAAACCCACATCACTCCAAAGTTAGCAATCAAATAATAACCAAGCATCATAGTCTATCCAAGTCATGGTACAATCAAAAATCATAAGCATAACAAAGTAGAACACTTTCTAAAAATAAGAGAAAAATAGAGGGGTGTTACATCCTCCTCCCTAGGGTAAGGCTTACTCTTGGAAGCCTGCAAACATGCATAGTAAAAAATCCATACAAACTAACATGGTGAAGCAACCACCAACAAGTCTCCAAGAACACATATCCATGATTTAACATACATTCTTCACATACACACCAATGCACATCATCGGTAATCACAACACAAGTCCACACATGGGTCCATCTAGACACCGGAAAGCAGCATACTAATCCATGATACGTAATCCATGAACCAAGAGCCAATATCCATCTCACATAATCCATACATCACAATCAGTGGTTTGATGGTGTTAGGCCACACACCTGGTGAGACCATCCAATCAAGACCACAATGGCCTATCTCTTGTTGTATATGGTGGTTAGCCTCCAAAAGATAGTCATCACACATAGGTGGGTAGTGGTTCCTAGTTGTATAAGAGCCTCACATACCCACATCCTCAACATTCCCTGTGTCTACCTCCTCGTATACACTGACCAAGTTCGCCTCATATGCCCTTGGAGAGGATTCACATTATGACACATTGCCAACATTAAAATAATAAAGATAAATTAGTTTAGCCACCAAGGTCATAAAGAGGAGCAAATAAAAATTCAATTTCAACAATAAGGCAATAAATGCACATAATTTCAACACTAAATCAAATATAACCATGAGGGTTATAAAAAAATAAGATCACAAGTTGTGGCTAAACCATCACAATCAAATATAACAAGGTGTCGGCCTTCACAATCAATAGAAAATCACCAATAACCATAAAGAAAGTCCATAATCTTTAAAATTGCACTATACAACACTGTGTGACTAAATACTAGCCACCAAATGAGGAAGGAGGAAACAATGTCTGGCTATAATAATATCCCTCATGTGGTGGAGAGTGAGCACGCCTTCCACATGACCCAGACTGTACTCCATGACTATGCCCTACATCGAGTTGTCACTTGAAATGGTCATACTCCAGTCGAAGAAGGCACGCACTGGTCGTATACCACATGGTAGTGTGTATGTCACTTTGTGGAAGTAGGCACATGCAGAACACACCCCGCATAGTGATACCTCATAGAGAAGGCACACACAGGTACTCGCCATAGCTAGAGGTATACATGGCTAGGACCTACTCATATGCTATCCAACCAAACATTGTCAAAGAAACCATGAGTATCCCTCTACAAGTGTGTGAGGCCCCATAACGCTCATCACACAAGTAGGCTATCATAACACAATATCATAATGCACCTTCACATGTCTATGCATGTGGCATTGTGTAACACAAAATCATCACCAGCACTATGTCAGAACATTAGTGGGGTGTGGTATCGTATCTATTGCATCATATCAGAACACGTGTAGATACAGTATATATAATTCAAAAATGATAATATTAATATGGGGCTACCCGAGCTTCACCTCTCATACGAATGAGGTTTACTCAATAATGCCAGATCAATGTCGCTATAGATGACCAGGGATAAAATAACAAACCAATGATGTTGTACTCAAATTTGTGGGGCTTGGGCTAACACATATGGATCAAGTATCTTGATCCATCATAAGGGAAAGTAGTGGGTATGTTTCCTCGGGATTGGTTGATTTGAGATGCTTTGCACCGTAATATGTGTACGTTGCACACTCCACCCAAGGAACTTTGTGGCTGCTACTATCCCTTCATGAATTGAGTGGTTGGAGAACCAAAAGAAAAGAATTTATGAAACTAACTTTTGGTTACTCTTATATATAAGTTTCAACCACACATGGGTTGGCCCTCAATCAGGTAACAAACATGCAAACACACATAATGGTTTGGTTAATCCCACACCAAAATATAACTTTTCCCCATGGGTGGGTACCAAGTATCACCATCCCATGGACACAAAAATCAAGTATGGGGTATTCATAATACTCAACCAATGCACAATTACTGGTTCCTCACTTTTACAGGGGGAATACAATTACATAGATAATTCCATAAGAACATCTACTTCCATAACCCATGGGATACACATCATTTCTTTTCATCCATAACCTTTCATCAGTTTTCTTTCACTCTACTCTTTTCCACAAAGCACATGATGCACAATGTCAATGCCATAAACATCGTGATCACTTAACAACTCCACCAACAGATTCACAAGGACAACACAATGGGCTCAAATGTACCCATAGTACCCAGTGTATGAACCTAGGGCTCTAATATCATGTGTAATGCCCCACCACGTATCCCTAGAGGAAGATGCTACTACTACAAAAGAGTACCATTTTTTTTCTTTTAAAGTGCAATAATAACATGAGAAATACACTACACTATCACAAACATCCACTAAGCCCCATGACTAATGTTGCAATTGATTCCCATAACATAAACATAAACTCATTCATAGAAAATAGTTAATTACTAAACACGAAATAAAGTACATACATTCAAAGCATTAAACATCCCATAAGATAGAAATACATAAGGATCCAAGATTACATTAATTTCAAATAATATTTACAATACTCATTCCCAGAATGAGGAAGATCATACAATAGAATTACATTTACAAGAGTCCTCCTCGAATATAATTGAGTAATATAAATACAAATGTCCAACAGATACAATAATCAAATGAAAGGAACATATCAACTGATACCCACGAGCTCTCCAACTGGAAGATCTCACCATCATGAACATAAGAAGGGAACCCAATGGAGTAAGGTGCACATTCCACCCAATCAGGTGGTACTCGAAGTCCCACCCTCATGCTAGGAGATAGTAACAAGGTTCCCTAGGCAAGACCATCTACCACTAGATGCATGCTAACACATAACTGAACTTAACAAATACCAGTACAAAACTAACTCATTGGGTACAATGCTTCCAGAGTTTCAATAATTAATTATTTCAATTGAACCATACACACAAATCGTTGTCATAGGAGAAGCGTCACCTCAAGCCGCATGGGTTACCCTAGAAGACCTTCCTAGGCCCCAACCCCCATCATGAGTAACTTCCCTATAGACAACTCATGGAAAAAATCCACAAATAAAGGTAACTAGTGCCCACACTAAGATATTAACACCCAATCCAAGGATACAAGACATCACATCCCCGTTTGTGGTAACCGGGTGATTTACTAATAACAACAAAACACACTACCCAAGAGTAACAAAAAGGACTGCCAATAAAATTACAACAACCCCCAACTAAATTCCCACATCTGGAAGTCTTACTAACGCTTCTAAACAAATTTCCCCAAAAAGAGAACAGAAGAAATTACATACAAAAGGGCAATAAAAAAGGAAATAAAACTACTCTTCGGATTTCCTAAATCCAATTTGCCCCCTTCAGTGATTTATAGAAAAGTTATTGCCCAAATAAATTAATTAAATAAAATCCCTTTACAAATAGAGAAGGAAAGTCTAATTCATCTATAACTTCAATTCCTCGATTACTTTTAATAAAATACCAATTTCTTTGCAAGAAGTTTAATAATACACATCTCCAAATCATCTAGCTTAAATTAATTTTTATTTACAAACAATATGGAAATCAAATCTATTTATTTAAATCAATTTACCATTTTCAATTATATAGAAATCAAATTTCCTTTTGAAAATTATTACCTTTCAATTATCTAATCATGCATTTAATGCATACACCCATTTTACAAAATCATTACCCAATTCAACTATTTTAAAATCAATTTCTTCTATTAAAATATTTCATTTAAAAAAATATCCAATTCATGCCTTTGCATGCACCAAATCTATAGAGTAAATTTTAAATATATATATATATATATTAAATATATATATAATCATATATGTATATACAACTATATATATATTTAATATTCACATATTACTTATATATTTAAAACCCAAAACTATATTATATATATTTACATTCAAATATACATATATAATATATATATATATATATATAATTTAATAACCTTATTAAAATTCTAGTCGAAATTAATCTGAGACCAGACAAAATAAAAAAAGGGCACACCATAATGATTTAGGGGGACGACTGTGTTTATAACAGTTGAACCCCCATTAGCAAGGCACGACTGTAAGCATCCATGGAGGGGTTGTGGAGGCACTGCCTTCACAACGCCGCTCCCTTATGCGGGCAACAGTGGGGGAAGTCCCTCCCCAAACCCCCATTTATTACCATAGAAAATTCTATAAAAAGAAACTTGTGAATTTCAATTAAACGTATATGGAAATTTAAAAGGGCAAAACTCTGTCGTACGAAAATCCCAAAGGATTTTAAACAGCATCATTTCATTACTGATAAATATTTATAAAGATATATATATTTTGTATATATATGTGTATGTATATATACTAATATATAAACATATATATATATATATATAATATATATAAAAATAATTCAAAACAATTGCTCTAATTGGGTAAATATTTTCAAATATGGCCATCTACAGGAAAATACACAAATTTTACAAAGAGAAGCAATTTTCAACCCAAGAGTTTTTCTAAATTTCCTTCAAACAAAAAATTTAGTAGGAAGAAATCATTATCTACAAAAAACAAATCCAATAGAAAATTGAAGCAATATTTCTCTACAGAAAACTTTTACCCAAATTTCTCGAGAGGTTTATTTTTACAAAAGAATTTCTACGGAGAGTCTAATTTCTTCCCAAGAAAGGATTTTCCAGATCCCTAATGTTTTTCTTACGGGTTCTTCATTGTTTACAACAATCCCAATTTAAAACTTGCAATAGATTCAACAAAATATTTCATTTCTACAGAAGATTTCTTTTTTTTTATAGATGATTTCACACACGCCATTTTTCAATTTTAACAAAACTCAAAAGATTCATAATTTGCATAGACAATCTTTTTCTAGACAGTAATCTTATCTAAGAAACTTTTCCAAGATGAAATTAACTTGAATAATAGAGGAACCTGAATTCCAACAATTGAGAGGATGTGAATTGATGTAGAGCCTCTTCCACAAAACCAATATTTTTCCAGATCAACTAGAGCTTCCTCTAGAAACAAACAAAATTCTAGAACACAAAGAACTTTCCCGAGACTTTATTTTTCCCCAAAATTTCAACAACCCAAATGCAATCACCAACTTAATTTTTAAACAACCTTTCCCTAAAAAATATCCTCTCACCCCTTCCGTGAGGAAGAATCTCACCTCATATGGCTACATCCATTAATTTCTCCGTGAAAATATTTTTCCCAACAACTGTCATTGATATTTTCAAACACATGTTTAAAACAAAATATCTTTTAAAATCAAATTGCACCAAATCATCAAGATATTTCTAGAAATTAAAACATTTAAATAATTTCTAAAATACTTAGCATTTCTAATTTAAACTTAATTCAACTAATTTAATTAATTAATAAAACAAATTCAATCCTAAGATTAAATTATTTTACCAATTAGATTTAATTAATTAAATTGCAAGCTTCTAACATAATAAACAAGATTGGTGTTGGGGCCCTAGCTCGGTTGGCTAAATCTTTCCTGTTGTAGGAGGTTGGTCACGAGGTCTGGTCTCCCCCACCCCCATGGTACCAGAGGGTGTGTCGCGCCAATGCCGTCGGTCACGTTAAAATTTTTACCAGGCGCACTACAGTTTATAGGGGGTCGTGCTACCCGATTCTTGCAATCTAATAAAAAAAATAATAATAATAATAAACAAGATTAATTAAATAATCAACTAAAATATTTAAATCATTTATTTACCTTAAACACACTTTGCAACATAAATAATATCAAGGAGAAATTGAACAACATTATAATAAACAAATCCAACTAAAACTGACGAAACACTATGACTAGGGTGGTGGCTTAACATGGGAAAGCTAGCTACTATCTCCCAATCAACAATACCATTGGGCAATGGACACACTCAAACCTATGAAACCAGGTGGAGTCGATGTCCTATACCTACAAACCTACAAACCAAGAATATATCGAGCTTGCTTATATATATCATAATGAAACACACCATGAAGAGAGAATCATGGAATTGTAGGGCGCTCGCAAGTGAGTGGTGCAATTTCATCCCCTTCACCAATACAATGTCACAAAACTGACGAATCTAACATCAATAATCTACTCAAGAGCATTTAAAAATATTAATTCAAATAACACTATGCTAATCAAAAGCATGTCATAAAAATAATATCAAAATAATGTACCAACACATCATAATATAAAACCCACATCGCTCCAAAGTTAGCAATCAAATAATAACCAAGCATCATAGTCTATCCAAGTCATGGTATAGTCAGAAAGCATAAGAATAACATAGTAGAACACTATCTAAACATAAGAGCAAAATGGAGGGGTGTTACAAAGGTACAAAATGTGCCACCTTGGTCAGTCGATCAACCACCACGAGTATACTATCATGTTTAAGATGTGTTTTTGGAAAACCCACCATGAATTCCATTGAAATTACAAACAATTTATGTTGCATTACCTTATGTGGATATAACACCCTTGCAAGATGGCAATGCTTGGCTCTAAATCTTTAGAATTCTAAGCACCTAGCCACAAAACCTTCCATATCCTTTTTCATTCTTGTCCAAAATTATATAGATCTAAGATCCCCATACATCTTGGTCACACCTGGATGACCCAGATACAGTACATTATGGCTTTCTTGTAGGATTCTTGTTCTCAATCCTCCTTCATTGGGTACCACAATTCGACCTTGGTATCTAAGGATATCATATTTTCCCATAGAGTATTTTGTAGGGTTCATTGATTGCTCCATATCTAACTTCATTTGTTGGAAAAGGGGATCTATTCATGCATTTGCTTGAGGGTATCTAACAGGTTGATCTTTACTTGCACAATAGCTTCCAAACTAGCCCTACGACTCAAGGGATTTGCTACACAATTTTCCTTTCCCTTAACATAATACTTTTCAAAATCATAACTACTCAATAACTCCACCCATCTTCTTTGGTGAGCATTAAGGTTAGGTTGGGTGAATAAATATTGGAGTCCCCTATGGTCTGTATTTAATTTGAGTGGTATTCCTACTAAGTATTGCCTCCAATTTTTTAAGGCATGGACAATTACATCCAATTCTAAATCATGAGTATGATAATTGAGTTCATGATCCTTTAACTTGCAAGAATCATAGGCAATTACTCGATCATCCTACATCAAAATTCTTCCTAGACCCTCCAATGAGCCGTCAATCCATACTACAAAATCTTTTTTGGGATCAAGTACTTACAAGATAGGAGTTGTGGTTAAGGCTCTCTTTAGCTGTTGGAAGGCCATTTCACACTTTTATAACCATTCAATCCTTTTTAATTTCCATTGTAAGGAGGTTATGGAGTTGGCAACCTTGGAGAAGTCCTTTACAAACCTTCTATAATACCCTTCTAGTCCCATGAAACTCCTTACTTCTAACACATTTTTTAGGTGTGGGCCATTCCACAATGGCTTGAATTTTGGAAAAATCAATAGAAATTCCTTCTAAGGATAGGATGTGCCCCAAGTAATGTATTTTTTGTTTGAAGGAGAACTTTATGAACTTTCCATAAAGCTTATTTTCTCAAAGCCTTTGCAACACAATTCTCAAGTGTTCCCCATGTTCCATTGGATTCTTAGAGTAAATTAGGATGTCATCAAGAAATACCAACACAAACTTATCTAGAAAGTCATGGAATACATGATTCATAAACTCATAAATTTTGAAGGAGCATTGGTTAGGCCAAAAGGTACCACTAGAAACTCATAGTGATCATATCTAGTTCTAAATGATATCTTGAGAATATCTTCCTTCTTGACTGTCAACTGATGGTATCCAGATTTTAGGTCAATCTTAGAGAAGATAGTAGCTCCCTTCATTTGATCAAAGAGGTCATCAATTTTGGGAAGAGGATATCTTTTTTTTATGGATACCTTGTTGAGCATCCTATAATCTATACACAAGTGTAGTGTCCCATCTTTCTTTTTAATGAATAACAAAAGAGCTCCCCATGAAGACACACTGGGTCAGATCAAACCTTTATCCATTAGTTCTTACAATTGTGTTTTGAGTTCCTAAAATTCAGCCATATTCATTTGATAGGGCGATTTGGAAATGGGATATGCACCTAGAAACAATTCAATAGAGAAGTCAAATTGATGCTTAAGGAGAAATCCTAGCAATTCTTTAGGAAATACATCTCAGAATTCTTGAAGTATCAGGTGGTCTAAAATACTTGGAATAAGATCTTCACCACATTCCTCTATCTCAATTAAGAGGATTTTGCATCCTTTTCTCACAACTTGTTTGGCTTGAATTTCCAAGATTGTTAGGATCCTTATCAGCCTTGTCACTCCTTGAAGCACCACTAATTTCCCAGGATCATCTCTACACTTGATTTGTTTTTCATATCAGTTGAGGGTCGAAATATGATCCCTAAACCAATCCATCCCTAGTATCACATCATATGATCCTATTTGGAAAACCAATAAATTTACTTTGGTCCATATACCTCCTATGTTGAGTTTTGTGTCTTTTAAACAAAAATCTACCCTTTGAGTCTTACCAAACCCAAACTCTACCTCCATATCTTCTCGACTTAAGTATTTAAGGCTAACATTACATTTATTCAATAAATTTGGAGATATAAAGCTATGAGTTGCTCCTAAATAAGCTAAGACAGTAATAGGTTTCCCATAAAAAGTACTTGGAAGCTCTATCGAAGAGGCTTGATTATCCACCTTATACTTGTGCATGGCTGCATAGATCTTGGCAGTACACTTGATATTTTGATATGTCCTCTTGGAAAAATATCTCTTGTAGTGGTTTCCTCTGCATACCCAACATCCTCCTTTATTTTCTTTCTCCTTCCTTCCCTCATCCTTGTAGGTGCTTGTAGGGGTCTCCATTTTTTATGGCTTTTGCCAGTTTTCCTCTCTATTCTTGCAAGGTGCTACCTTGTTGTTTCGATCTTCTCTTTGATCCTTTCAAAAAAATTGGGTTTTGTTCTAGTCATAGGCCTTTCTTATATTCCTTATTATCAGTACAGATAAAGGTAAAGGAATTTTGTCTCCATTCTTTCTTACTCTTCTTATTTTTCTTTAGCGATGGTCGCTATTTCCACTGCATGGCTTAGGTTCTTAGGTCGAGAAAGCTTAGTAGTGTACATAAAGAATTTTTGTAACACAAGGATAAAATTATTTAGTTTATCTTCCTCCTCCTTTAAGTAATGCTTATATCATAGTAGGCTCATAAATTTTACTTTATACTCACTCACTTTCATGTTTCCTTAATGTAATGAGTGAAACTCTATCTTTTTTTATCATGATGTCTAGCTGACAAATACTCCTTGTGAAATTGCCTCTCAAATTTTTCCCATGTTAAATCCTTGAGATCATACCCTTTTATGGCTGGGAGATGGTCCTACCATAGAGAAGATTCTCCTTCTAGCTGATATATTACCAATACAGCCTTAGTATTGGTATCCATATCAATTAACCTAAAGTACATGTTCATACCAACCAGTCAAGCTTCTACGACATCACATCATACTTGGGTGGCTACATTTTCTTCAGTTCTCAAATTAAGGGGTCCTTTCTTTCATACCCACGTCAATCCTTATGTGGTAGGTCATGATCTGGTATGTGAGAGTTGTTTCCATGGTCAGAATTTGAGGGTTCTTCCTCCATTTCCTATTCTTTAGTTCCCAAAGCAATGTTATGGTTTGTCCCTTGTTCCCTTTTCCTGTGTTAATTCCTCTATTTATTGCTCTTGAGAGGCTATTTTGGCTCGAAGTGTGTTTAGTTCAAATTGAAGTTCCTCTGGCAACCTTGCTGGTGGGGGTTTTCATTCTTGCTAGAACATAAGATCTCAGCTAAGCTAGGACTTTCTCCCATCCTAATTGTCCTCCTCATAGTGGGTATGTTCAATTTTTTTGGTTAAAATAACAAGGTGTCATTTTAGTCCTTTTTAAATAGTTAATTTCTATGCCTTGATTTTATTTTTTTAAAAGTTCATTTCAAAACTGTTGTAAATTTAAATAAGACAATTTGATCAACTGCTTAATCATCATTCATACATAAGTAATCTTTCACATATCACACAGTAAGGGCATAAAAATCATATCACTTATATATTCATATATGCATATATATATACACATTCATATTTTCTTCTTATATGTATAATTGCATGATGTTATTTAGTTAATACACTAACCATCATGATTACATAAGTACACAGTCTCCTCCTTTGACTACATTATTATATTCTTCAGTAGGATCTTCCTCCTTAGGGGGTTCCTTTATTACATTCATGTTTGAGTGGACTCGGTCATTCTTCTATGACCTCTTTAGTCAATGGTAGGGCATAACACCCACATTCAAAGGGGAAATCTCTAATAGTGGATGGTTTGGTCTTCATTTTTGTTTCCTTAGTTTGAGAGGGGGTTGCTTTATCCTTTTTTGGTTTGACCTTCATTCACTTAAGAGTGGAGGTCAAGGTCTCAGTGATGATGATTGTCTCAATTTCACTTAGAGGTACAGTCTTCTCAAGGTCCTTGAGTTTAGGTAAGGGTTTTGATTTAATTTTTGTTTTCATGGGGGATCTATGTTGGCCTTTCCTTCTATGTCCCATGGCTATAAAATTAGAGAATATTTTTTTATTAAACCTAAAATATATGTGTGCCAAGGTCTAGAGTTTGAACCTGAGTGCTCTGATACCAATGTACAAACCCAACCATGAGAGATTTTATTTTTACTACAATACATTTTCAAATATAAAAATTGCAATATCCACAAATTATTAGTAGAAAAACTAGTTAAGTATGCATAGTGAAGAAGTCCATAAACTAAATACCAAAGGAAGATTCATATTTTAGATTACTTGGCATATGTAGGCATCAAAATGGGTAATAGACATGGATTTTACTACCTCATGGGTTGTAAAACACCCAACCATGTGAAACACAACCCAATCCACCCCAACCAATTCGACCCAACAAGCTATTTCAGAATAGACCTGCATTGTAATGGTTGTGGACGTGAAGGTAACTAAGAAGGTCAACGCCCAATTGTGAAGAGGATTTGGTATAAGGTAAGGGTATGTTAAGTAGGTAGGTGGGGGGGAAGACTCACCACTATCCCATCCAAAGAATCCCAATAGAAATGACTGACGGTGCATTGCGCACGACACTAGGGATCCCATTTGTTTCTTGGTCTTCTACTCTAGGTGGGATGGCATAATGGATCAAGGGGCATTATTGTTCTTGTAGAGGATTCGGTGTATCCCATAATACACCATGGGTCCATCCTCCAACCCAAGGGTCAAAGATAATTCCAAAGTAGTGAACCTACCATAACCCAAGTAACACTTGGCATCGGTCACTTTCGTGCTTACCAATGAGAGCTAGTGAGCCCCTTAAATACATCAGTTACTTCTAGATTAATGCTACCCACACAGATGGGTGCCTACTTGTGTAACCACTATGACTACATCATAACAAAGGTAGCCTATAGCAACCTTCAGCTCCATGAAACAAGTGAATGTCAGCTAGTCCCTAGCAGTAGCCTAGACATCGATCATTGGCACAGTCTAATGACTGCCTATCACTAATCATATATCTAGGTGGCTCACACTTGAGTCTACCCTAGGGTAGTCACATTTGGCAATCTACGTGTAAGGGTCTCAACCTAGCAGAAAATATACACCTCATGAGATAACTTTTCTAATCCCTTTTTTTATTTACAAGGCTACTCATTAGTTTAAAATACTACTGGCATCTTGAATAAAGTTTTGGTGATGTTTCAAGTTCCTTATTTAATTGGAGGGGGGGGAAGAGGAAATGTGCAACCCATATATCTTTTTTAAGAACATTCATTGTTTTCCCATAGACTAGTTACGCTAAGGGTATGAGCAAAACTTTTATTCTCTATTTAAATCTTTAATGATGATTTACCCTGCATAAAATTAATTATGGATTGACTGAAATTTCTCATTTTGTTATCTTTAGCTTACAGTAGACACAAAATCTTGTATATATTGGGGTAAATATAGCGCTTCCAAGGTTTCTAAGGTATTATTCATCCTAACAACACTTTTTTTTCTTGAATAAACCATGCCTTCACCTTGGAGTGTGGAGCATGGTTCATATTCATAATGACTATTTTGGTGAAAAGGTTGTTGCAGTTTTATTTAAAATTTTATAGGAAATAAGGCTGGTAATTATGTCATTTGATGTTATTGTTTATATTAACTATATTGGAGTTTTCTACATGCCTCAAGCTCATGTGGTTCATATGGTTGAAACAATTTACCAACTAACAATTCTTGAGTTTTGATTTATTTACTTACTATTGTAACTGAGGGAATTTTCCTAGGGTTAACAAATCATATGCAAAACATAAAAACCCAAAGTGATAATGAAGTGCAAAGGAATAAATGAAAATGAATGAAACAATCTCACCAAAATGTCTTCATTCTCCATGGCTGACCTCCATTATACCTTCTCAACTTGTTGAAAATGTGATGTTGCACTCAGATTTTTGATGAGCAATCTAATGACAATGACAAGTCCTAAGCAAATGTTGAAGGATTTTATATGTCTATGCAAGTAAAACTGAATTCTACATGCAAACTAGCTAGCAAGATGACAAATATGAAGACAAGAAAATAAGAGATGCAAGATTCAAGATTTTCCAGATGTGCAAGATTAAAGATTTGCAAGATGTGCAAAATGAGGATAAAATTGCTATTTTATAGAAAATGCAATTTTGGATGAATGGACAAGATTGAAGATTGAGAAGTGCCCTAGAATCAATGGTCAAGATTCAAAATGACAACCCATAATTAGGGTTAGGGAAAAATTAGGATGAATTCAAAATGAGTGGACAAGATTTAATTTAAGAAATTAAATCAAGGAATGAGAATATGTGTGACAGGGAGATAGGATTTGGCACATAAAAAGAGGGAGTTAGAAAATCAACTAATTTTAGAAATTACATAATTTGTGGAGGAAAATACTGATTTGAATTTAATATTAATTTAATTCAAAATGGTGGGGTCATGTGACAGTAAATAATAATTTAAATTATTTACTTGAAACGAGGGAAATTTAAATAAATGATTTTTATTTAAATTTGGAATATAATTAAATGAGACAATTAAATAATTAATTTTAACTATTTAATTGTGGAAGGAGTGGGTTAGTAATTAAATAAATTGTGGGGGATTTATTTAATTATGAGAAGACCTTAATATTAGAGACATATTTAAATAATCAAGAGGGAATAATGAATTAATTAACTAAATTTAATAATTTATTTAATTTAAAGAGGACATTAGACATTAGTGGCGTATTTAAATAAATGTGATTTATTTAAATAGTCAGGAAGAATAAGAGAGGTGAATGAATTAAATAATTGATCATTATTTGATTAATAGTTGAATTCAGACAAAAGGACATAATCAAATTATGTTTAAAGGAATTAATGAGATGATTGAGTTCGCAGGCCTAGGTCAATTTTATGTGTCTACATTTTTCCCCTCTTTGTCATAATGCAGTTTATCTCGTTATGGCAAAGAAAAAAAGTCAAGGATATGCCCCAGCCAAGGTATGGAGTGCCTATGCCCCCTCAATTTTTTTTTTGAATTTTGGCTTGGGGTCAAAAAAATTTGGAAAGTGTCTCGATAAGCTAAATGGATGCCCAAAAAATCAATGGAGTGATCAGTTTCAAAATTGCACATGTTTAAGGTAGCCAAAAGGGAAGTCAAAGTTGGTCAAATGAGCCTCCAGTATTAACCCAAATGGTAAAACCCTAATTTTCAACCCATAAATAGGTTTGAAAAAGGTAAACTAGGTGTCATTTTCACATTTGCTTTTAGAAATTTTGGAGAGTAGAGCATGAGGAGAAGATAGTGATTCCAACGACAGAGCACCACGGCTACCGAGTTAGGACTTTCTGATGACTCGAGGGCATAGAGGCACCGGTAAGTACCTCTTTCTGACTTTGTTTTCTTGCTTTTCGTGCATTTATAAGGGTTTTAGGGTAGGTTAATGAATGCATTGTGATGCAAATGCATTTGCATAAGTCACAATTTCTATCACGCTCGACGCATTTGTTGCGTTCCAACGCAAGTGCAAGGGGTGGGCAGGGTTTCATTTTGAAATGACACAACTAATAGGGCCTAAGAAGCAACTGCTAAATAGTAATGGAACCATTATGGCCCACGATGCAAAAACCATATTAAAATGCAAATGCAAAGCCACATGATGTAAGTGTTATAGAATTGCACAATTGATATCTAAAACAATGTAATTGATGTAGAGTTTCGCAACTGCGAACTCAAATGACACAAACACCTGAGTGAGACGCATGTGCAAAATACAAAGATGCATATGACTTATCTCGACGCAATTGCAGTCAACATGATGCAATTGACTTTGACCAGGGTTGACCAGAGTTGACTTAGTTTAGACTCATTTTTCAAATGCATTTTTGATCAAGTAGATAGTAATAATGTTTTACAATGCTATTCAATGTGTGCTAACTTTCATTTCTGCGTGTGCACAAATGATTACCACCCATTTATATTTGTGATTTTAGACCAGCCACATATGCATTTAGGGATTAACTACAAGACAGTGAGTGACGACAATTGATGAGATTAGGTTTTTATTATGTCATCAATATGCCCATTATTGGGGAAAACAAAGGATTACTGAAAGCATTGTGTGAGAGGTGGCACTGAAGGACATGCTCATTCCACCTGCCTATAGGAGAGGTGATGGTGACACTAGAGGATGTGTATAGGATACTCACCATCCCAATCAACAAGGAGCAGGTAGTTTATGATCCTCACAGAGGGCGATAGGCCTTGTCAGAGATGTATGATGTTGTTGATGATGTCGGATTGGGGATTTAGGGCTACAAGATTAGATGGGAGTTTGCGGTTGAGCATTATCCTTGATGGGATGCCATGTTGTTCACATTGATTGTTGGAGTCTTGATTCTAGATCGTCGCAGGCACATATTCCCTATTGGATGGGGTGATGTATTGGCTTAGATGCGTAGGGATAGGATAGTGTTTTCCTGGGGGCCATGCTTGTTAGGTATGTTGTATCACTAGCTTCGTGAGGTTGCCTATTAGGAGGGGTAGAGAATTAGTTGTGGGACCACTCTTTTGATGATCTGGGCATGGGAGCATATTCCCAATTTTTTCCCACCAGTTCAGATTTAGCAGTTGGGCGAGGGGATGCACTATGTATACTTATATGCAGGTTCAATCACACAGACCCTAGTAGGGGACACAAGGTATTGGCGACATAGGATAGATAACCGGATGAGTTTTATTTGGAGACCGTACAAAGATTGTGATCAGTGGCCGGATGAGGAGAGGCATTTGAAATTCTGCTAGTAGTTCAGATATTTGATTAGCAGGACCATACAGAGCTAACGTATTATTGAGATGTACCTACCCTAGTGGGTGCTATGTTAGTTTGGAGAGAAACAAGGTGTGCCTATGAGGATGACTGAGTATGCACGATCATCAAGAGAGACCATGGTGGGTAGATCCCATAGCAGTGCCCCTACCAGAGCAGCAGATTGATGGGCTAGTTACATAGGAGTGGAGTTTGGAAAGGGGGGAAAATAGATGTCAGGACGTCAGTAGAGTATGATGCCTAGTGGTAGGTGCATAGGTCGATACCTTTGATAGATCTAGATGGTCCCGCATCGATTGATTGACGATCAGTCATTCCAAAGGTGGGGAGGGAAGGCTGGGGAGGGAGAGATGGTGATAGAGGGAGGGATGGAGGCTGAGGGGATGGTGGGAGAGGTGGAGAGGATGATGGAGGTGGAGGGGTGGAGATTATGGTGGGGATGGTAGGGGTGGGAGGAGGAGGAGAGGTGACAAGGGCAAGATACATCCTAGGAGAGTCTGATAGCAAGTGGGTGGAGCACCATTATCACCGATCAAGGGGGAAGGTGAGGAGGGGGAGAGGGATGATGATGTTAGGAAAGAGGGTGAGCAACCAGAGGGGGAGGGTAGATAGGAGGGTGAGATGGAGACCGAGGTTAGGGTAGAGGCAAAGATCTAGCCATAGGGAGAAATTCGAAGAGAGGAGGATATTTTTGCAGAGCACCGAGCATTAGACATTGAGGTAGAGAAGATTGGAAGAGAGGAGGAGAGGGATGAGGAGGATGAGGAGGGGATAGATGAGGTAGAGAGGAGGTTGAGGGAGCAGATGATCAAGGGAGAGGAGGAGAGTTACAGGCTATTTATTTTTCCTATGGATGCCACCATAGATCAAGAGAGTAGTTGATCTCCAGAGTAGACCAGATGCAACCTTGTCTTAGAACAAGGCGTTATTAGTGGAGTTAGAGGTGGTACAAGTGGAGAGGGTTCGTCTGTGATCCACCAACAGGAGGCTGAGAGATGGGTGAGATAGTTTGCATAGTTGTGTACAGGGCCGACACGGGATATTGCAAGAGAGCTAGCCAGGATGAGTGAGAGTAGAGGCCGATACAAGGTATTATATGAGTAGGTTGTGCCACCTGAGAGATGGGATCCTGGGCTATCGAAGTCATAAAAAAGGACCAATAGTGGCACATGTACACATAGCAACAACAAATCCCACAATAGCAGTCACACTAGTGCAGGCAGGTCCACCTCATCTAGGCAGTCATCTGGTCATAGCTCACACCATTCTCACATTCATCAGGCCATAGTCATAGATCAAGCCTTAGTCATAGGTCAATGTCATCAGGACACTGGTCAGAGTAGAGCCAACCTCCAATCATTGACCCCTCGGGATCCCGGATTCAGGCTACATCCTTTGTATAGGTTACAGTTGAGCTGATTAGTCAGCGTCAGTCACCCCATGGTTCACCTCCATAGGACGGAGAGGGTGCAGTATAGGGCTTATGTTTCTTTATTGTTATGAGACATTTGATATGTTGACTTTCAAGCCTGTGAGCTCCATTTTTAGGATTCCTCCAGATTCTATCTTGTGACATTATTTATTTTGAGATATATATATGAGATGATTTTGATGCAGACTACATGGTTTTTTTTATGATCCTATGCACTATGATATTTTTATGCTTTATATGATGTGATGTTATCTGATGTGATGTTATGATGATGATTTTATTCTTATATTCCATGATGGTCCTATTTTATATGCTAATGATAATTGTATTTTGTATGATGAGATGGATGCAACTATGGATATGTTTATGTGTGAATGAATTATGCATTGTTTAATGACATTATTCTTATATGTATGCATTGATTTTAATGATGGTTATGATGTCTATATGTTAATGCAAGATGGATGGATGTAAATGATAAATTTATATGCAATGTGAATGTCAATATTATTATGGAATTGGATTTATGCAAATGTGATAATGAAATGTTCATATGATCATGTATGCAACTATGTTTTTGTATGTGATAGGATTTCATCAGAGGATGAGAGAAGAGAAGAAGAAGGTGGATGTTAGTGGAGAGAAACATATGCATGTTAGTGCGAAAACAAGAATCCTTCAACAATTGCCATAGTACTATAATAGTTGTTGCTCTTAATCATCATTGGACAAAATATCGTAATGGCCAACAAACACTATGATATGACATAGATCAATAGTGTGCAAGGTCAAACCACCACATAGGACAAAAATTCACAGACAAGGATGATCATGACTCATACAAGAAACACAATTGTCCCTAGTTATATTATCATAACCAACGGCAAACAGACAAGACTAGTCATGAAACATCATTGCTTCTCTAAATCTTGACATCAGGACATCCTTGAGAAACTAGCCATATGGTAGCTGAATCAAAGACAAGAAAATCATCATACTACGTTATTTCTCCGCTAAATCTTGAAGTCAGGACATCCTCGAGAAATTAGCAGCAGGATGATCGAAAGGATAAGGACAATCATCATGATAATCATGGCTCCCCTAACACAAGGAACTAGTATCATGATGACCATCAAAAGATAGATAGTGTTTGCCAAGTGTTCAAAATGTCAAGCTTTTTAATGTCGAAATGCCAAGGTTGATGAGGTCGAAGTTGTTGAATGTTAAGCGATGCCAAATTTAGGAAGGACACATCTTGAATGATGCTGATGTCAAGGGAATCGATTCTCAGAGTCAGGAGAATCCATCAAAATGCCAGATGATAATGTCAAAGCTTAGGAAGGACACATCCAAAAGCATGAATATATGACAAAATTTGTTTCTCAGAAGGACACATCTAAGGAAGAACCCAAATTTTGACATGTTGACTTATTTTGACTAGATGGTAGATTTGATCACTTGCCAATGTTGGCATGCAAAGCTTGATTGAGATGTAGATGAAAAATATTGTTCAAAGTTTGTTACTAGATTGCCTGTTTAGGTTTGATGAATGATTTGATTAATTTGAAGATATTTGATGTGTGTGAAATTGTAGTTTCATGAACCCTAATGGACTAACCTAGTGAGGCCTCGGGGGCTCATCGATTGATGGCCTTACCTACGTCATGCACTTAGAGACCTCATAGTTTGACACAACCAATGACTTTGTCTAAAGGACAGAAGATTGAGTCATGATTTTATTTTGACATACCTAGAAGGACAGACCTAATGTCTCAGGGGTTCAAAGATGAACCTTGCCTATGTAGAAAATGCATAGAGACAATGTAGTTCGTACCATGACAAAGATTGATTGTCATAACTAATGGGACAAATATTGACATTGTTTTTAGATTTTTTTGACATTTTTTGAATGTTTTGGTGTTTTCCTTAGGACATTTTCTGATTTTTATGACTTTTTTTAAGGAATTTTTTTGATTTTTATGACATTTTTCATGACCTTTTCTGATTTTGTTTTTCTGTATTTTTAAGGTTTTAGCCAAGCTCTCTGATGCTATGTATAGAACCTTTGTGGATGAAGGATATTGAAGGGTTCTATCGATTGTTCTCTGCCAGGCGTGGCTAACTGATAAGCACTAAAACTGAATGTGGAAGTAATGATATAAGGACCAAGCCAATTAGGCTCAAACTTTCTAGGATTCTCACAATTAGCCTAATTTCTTGGATTCTGCATGAGGACCAAGTCACCAATTTCAAATTTTCTAGCCACCACTCTTTTATTATAACTCCCGCAGAGATGATTTTGATATGCTTGTAAGTGGTTCAAGGCATTTTGTCTTCATTCTTGCAGCATTTCTAGTTCATGCAAGTGAGACTATTTGTACTCCTCATCATCGATCATTCCCTTCAAGGAGACTCGAAGAGAAGGAATTTTGACCTCAATGGGCAATATAACTTCAGATCCGTAGACCAAGGAAAATGGGGTGGCTCTAGTGGGTGTGTAGATGCTGGTACGGTAGGCCCACAAGGCAGGATTGAGTTGTAGATGCCAATCTCGGCCAGCATCATTGATGGTCTTCTTAAGAATTCAAAGAATTATCTTATTGGACACCTCAACTTGACCGTTGCCTTGCAGATAGTATGGTGTGGAGAAATGGTGTGGGATGTGGAATCATTCACAAAGCTCACAGACATCTTGATTTTTGAATGAACAACCATTGTCTGTGATGATGGACTGTGGAACACCATACTGGCATATGATGTAATTAAGGATAAACTTGGAAATCTGCTTATCAATGATGTGAGGGGGATGACTTCGATCCACTTAGTGAAGTACTCTGTGGCGGTGATGATAAATTTATGGCCATTGGAGGAGGATGGATGGATTTTTCCCACATCCCCATTGTGCAAAGGGCCATGGAGAAGTGATCGGTCTTAGCTCTTGTGCAGGTGTGTGGATTAGATCACTATACACTTGAAATTTCCAACATGTTTTGACAAAATGAAGAGCATATTTTTCTATTGCTAGCCAGTAATACCCAAGTCTGGTGACTTTCCTAGCTAAAATTGGGCCACTTGAATGAGATCCGCATATACCCTCATGTACCTCGCATAACGTTGCTCGGGTTTCATCAATGTCGAGACACCGAAGAAGGGTATTATCAAAGCTATAGTGGTATAGGGTGTTATTGATGATGGTGTGTCGGGAGGCTTTTCGGATGAAGTATTTTCTTTGGTTATTGGAGAGGTTGGGTGGAGTGGTTTGGGATTTAAAATAATCATAGATGTCTTGATACCAGGGCGAGCTAGGACTAACAAGCTCACAAACCATTTCTGACTCTGGATTGTCATATGTAGGTATCAACAATTGTTCGACTAAGAACTCAATTTGAGACACATTATTGGGGTTGTCTAAGAGAGATCCAATAGTTGCCATTGCATTGGCTACCTTGTTTTGTGCCCTAGGGATCTATTCAAAAGAAATCATACTGAAAATTTTCATGAAGCTATCAACCATCTGGTTGTTAGGCAACAACTTTTCATCCTTTGTCTCATAATCATCATTCACCTAGTTAATGACCAACTGAGAGTCTCTGAAAACTAACAGTGTGAATTTTCCATTTTATGGTCATCCGAAGTCCTGTGACAAGTGCCTCATATTCTACAATGTTATTAGTACAAGGGAAGGCAATTCAAAGTGCCTTAGGAATGAAATCTTCAATTGTGGTGTGATGAATAGGATACCAACTCCTAAGCCATGACCAGTATGAGACCCGTCAAAATATAGTTTCCAAGGTGATGAAGGTTCTTCATGGAAGATAGACTCATCAGGAAAATTAGCTATCAATGGATGAGTGCCTTAGATAGGTGCATCTACAAGTTGATCAACTATTACCTATCCTTTTATTGCCTTGTGTTCAACATATTGTATGTCGTACTCACTCAAAATCATGACCCATTTTGCTAGCTGACCTGTCAATGCTACCTGACTCAAAAGATACTTCAACTGATCAATCTTTGCTACCAGGTGTGTTTGGTGGTTCAACATGGAATTTCTTAGCTTCTATGTTGTAAAGACAACTGCAAAACATGTGCATTTGATGGATGTATAGTTCAGCTCATATCCAACCAATGTGCAACTGATATAGTATATAGCCCTTTCCTTTTCTTCATTGTCATTTTGTGCCAGCAATGCCCCCAGTGCACTGGTAGTTGAAGAGACATACGGGATCAAAGGTTTTCCTTCAATGGGAGGCATTAAGATAGGTGGTGTCAATAGATATTCTTTCATTTGTTGGAAGGTTGTTTGACATTTATCTGTCCACACAAATGGAATAATTTTGCGCAACAGGTACTGAAATGGTTGACATTTGTCTACTAGTTGTGCAATGAAGCGTCAGATAGATTGTAATCTACCCTGAAGTTTCCTCAGCTCACTGATTCCCTTGGGCAGAGGCATGTTTAATATTGCTTTTACTTTTTGTAGGTTCAACTTATATTCCTCTTTGTTAAACTATGTAGCCCAACAATTTTCCTAAAGTAACCCCAAAAACACATTTCTTTGGGTTCAAACGAACCTTGTATTCAAATAGCTGCCTAAAAATTTTGTCCAAGACCCTAAGATGATCTTTTCATGTCAAATATTTGGACATGAGGTCATCCACATAATCTTCCATTAAAGTATGCATGAGATCATGGAATATTGTTGTCATGGCTCGCTGGTATGTGGTACTTGCATTCTTTAGGCCGAAAGGCATGGAATTCCAATAGTATGTTCCCCAAGCGCATGTGAATGCTATTTTGTCTTGATCCTCAGGGGTGATGCGTATTTGATTTTAGCTCGAGAAACCATCCATAAGGGACAACATCTCGTATCCTACAGTAAGATCAACAATGATGTCTATGTTCGGTAATGGGAAATCATCTTTTGGACAAGCCTTGTTTAAATATTTGAAGTCAATGCAAATGCCAATTTTTCCATTTGGATTGGTGATAGGGACAAGGTTGGAAATCCAATCAGCATAGTCTATTGATATTATGAATCTAACATCCAATAACTTCTTCAATTCAGCCTTCATAAGTAGCGCAATCTATGGATGCATTTTTTGTAATTTTTATTTGATTGGTTTGATATGTGGAATCAAAGGAAGATGGTGCAATACTAACTCGGGATCCAGCCCTAGCATGTCAGCATATGACCATGCAAAATTAACTATTCTTTCTAAGAAGAATTGTTGGAATTCGGGTTTTTCTTCTTCTGTCAATGATGCGGCAAAGAGAACCATTTTGGGATTCTTTGGTGTAGCTATGTTAACATCTATAGTGTCTTCAATAAGCATTGCTGATTTTTCCTGTGTTATGGGAAGAAAGTCGAATCCTCCATCCTTAGGTGCCTCAGAGAGGTTTTCACCTTTGGATACGTCCTTTATTTTTACTATTGTATTGTCAGAAGGTGTCTTACGGTTTTCACCTAAAGACATGTCTTTTTTTTGTTTTATTTTTTATATTTTTGCGACTAGAGAATTGCATAGTCTCCTTGAAATATGTTTCACAATCTAGATCAATAGAAAATATTGCCTTTTGATCACCACTTGGTATGTCTTCATAGAGTCCCATGAATTCTACAATGGTCTCGTCATTCTGAAAGATATCCATAGTGGGTGGGTCTTGTTGGTCCCAGTCAATGAGGTATGGGTAGGCAAGGTAAATACCATCATCAATGTTGGTAAAGGATGGGGAGGATGTGGAAAGCATGCAAATGGAAGCCTCAAGTGTGAAGGAATAATTGTCATCTTCACTTTCCCAATCAGATTTGATCCAAGGACCATCCTTAGAGTCAAGTGAGCTATGTTTGTGGTCATAGTATGGGACAAACGAATCAGCATCACGATCAATGGATGTTAGTTCAAAGGCATGTAGAATATTCTTAGGCATGGCAGGCTCCTGGGTGGGCTCGAGAATGGGGCAGGATGATGCAAATGTTATTGGCAATAGTTTATGCTCATTTGGGTCCCAAGGGATACTTACCCATTCTTTATGTTTAGAATGGTGATCTATAGGATCAATGTTGTACATTTATCTAAATCTTTCCTCAAAAGGGAGTTGGCTAGGTTCCATGAATAGTTCATCGATATCATAGTCACTCAAGGTTCTATCAGATCCCCATTCCCATTCGTGAGAGTCAGTTTCGGTAGTGGAGTATTCACACTTCTCTTGACACTTTCAAGAGTTGTTACGTCCTTACTTGAAAGTACATAGGTACATCGATCATTAGTTTCAAGTTGCTCAAACCCTAGCCCTAGATACTTTGGTCTAGAAGAAGGAATGATAGGCTCTCTCTTGCCACTGCTTCTTGGTCCTAGTCTGCTAGTTCTATTAAAACCTTGAGATTTGCATATATTGTAGCCTTTTCCATAAATATTTAATGGTAATAGGGGTAATTCCATTAGATCCTTTTAGATCAAAGTAGATAAGTCTAAAATGTTCTCCTTGTTCATTTCTCCCCATAATGTGAATATCATCTTCAAAGGAACCTTGAAAGTATTCTTAGGCTCTACTATGAAACAAGTTCGACCATAGACTTTAGGTGGCTTAAGTATTGTTGTAATATAGTATGTCGTATTCAATTTGAATTCTCCACAACCAATGTCCTAGATCTAAAGGTCAGTACTTGGTATGGTGGCCGAGGAGGATGGTGTGGTGGAAGTCGATGGAATAGATATGGATGACCTAGTGAGTGTAGATGGGTCAATGTATTTAGAAGAAGTGGAAGCTGAAGCCTCTCGATTGATAGGCACCTGGTGCTCGACAGTGGCTCTCAGGTTGGTATAGTATTGAAATGGGTTAGGATCCCCTGGGATAGTAATTTTGATGCCATCAAAAGGGAACTTCAGACATTGGTGGTAGGTGGAAGGAATGGCCTTTAGGGCATGAATCCATGGGTGACCAAGTAAGATATTGTAATGTATATCACGATCCAAGACTTGGCATGTTGTCTCTATGATAACTGGTCCCACACAAATTGGAAGTGTGATGACGCCTTTAGAAGCACATTCTTCATCATCATATAATTTTATCACAATACTCTTGGTAGCATCCACAAAAGCATCAAAGAATCCAAGAGCTTTAACCAATTTTAAAGAGAATATGTTCAACCCTACTCCGCCATCTACTAGGACTCATCTAACCTTATGCTTATGGATAAAAACCTTGATATGCAAGGCATCGTTATAAGATGGTTTAGATGAGGAATAGTCCATGTCTAAAAAAGTAATGTAATGAGGCAAAGTCAAATATCCAACCATAGTTTCAAAATTGTTGACATCAATATTGCTTGGGATGAAATACTCTTGCAAGACTTTATCCAAGATGGCCTTATGCATGGGTGAAATGTAGAGCAATTAAAGGATGGAGATTTGAGCTGGAATTTTATTCAATTGCTTGATAAGGTTAAACTCTGGATTGGGTTTTGAATGTTTAGAAAATGGACCTGGTATTTTAATCTTGGGCTGATGAGTAGAGGGGCCTGGGATGGTGACATTGCCTTTGCGTGTAGTGACATTGCATTCCGGGTATTTTTTAATAGTAATGGTATTGACACTTTTGTCTTCATCAACCGCTCAAAGGTTATTAATGATAGTACCACTAGAATAGTCGAAAGCAACATGGACATAACTGGCTTGATTGTTATTATTCTTTGTGTTGAACAATGATGGGTTACCTGAACCATGGTCCTATAGTGGGTTCTTATGGATTGTATAAGAACCATAGTCGAAAGCAATTTGTGATGTCTTTGTGACAATTAGTAAGGAACTTAATGTTTCACTTTCTCTACTTAAATTTTAGGGAATTGGTCAAGCTTTTCCTAGCTCTTATTTACATATTTAGTATACAAGATTTAAATATCACCACCAAAACTTACATTAAACATTGACTATTAAAACTTTGTGATTAATAGGTCCATAACTAATATTGTTTTGTTTTTCAGCACTGGATATGTCTTGCAATTGATTTATTGGAGAGTCAAGAGTCTAAGATTATTATTATTTTCCTCGATTGAATGCTACAGCTATTTGGGAGGTGGTTTATAACAAGTTTCTAAAGGACTTAACTGTTTTAGCTAGTTTGATTGTTATAAATATAGAAAAACCCTTATTTTTTGTCCTCTACACTTAATGCCTTATAAGTTCACTCTATGCATTCATGTGGTTGGAAAGATGGTATAATTTTTTTTTGTAACCAAGGTAGTAGAATAACTCCCAACTAAAACATAAGAGTTCTTATTTTTCAAAATCGCAGTTTCCTTTTTGCAAAGAGTCTGGTTTTTTCATTCTCTCTTTCTTTTTTTTCTAACCAAAATTTGAACCCCAAATAGTTGTAGACCAAAAATTAAATAAATTCTTAGATTTTTGAAAGGACTTAGTAAGAAGGGGAAACTTGCAAGGAGGATGCAAATGTTTGCGTGCAACTCTCTCTCACGCTTGGACTCCACATGTTGATGCTTCCCTCTTCTCTCCTCTGCAACTCCTCTTGTTGCCTCCCTTATTCACTCTTGCCTCTACCTCTTCTTTCCATAGTATCATGTGTGTTTGAAAGGGAGGGGTCATAGGGTTTTTAAAGAGGGATTTTGTTGACCATTTTCCCTAGGCGACTGGCATTCTAGGTAATTTTGAGACATGGGTGCCATACCTTTGCTACCGTGCTATCCTTCCTTGAATTGGCACCCCTCTCCTAATTAATGTTGGTTGTTTCTAGTGTGGCAGGAATTAAATCTACCCTCCTACTCTCGTTGCAACTCCCTTCCCTTACCATTACATGCTTCCTTTTGTTTTTATTTGTATTTCTTCTTTCTTTAGTATGGATCCCCTTCTTAATTAATTTTGTTTCTATATATTATTTTCTTTTCTCACCTTCTCACATTTTATTCTATTTTTAATTTTAATTTTCTTTTAAATTATTTTCTTATGTTTTATTTATATATTTTATTTTAAAATTGTAAGGTAGGGATTTAAATTAGTCAATCTTATTTTTTTTATTTATTAATCGATTTGATCATTATATTATATTATATTTTTCTTTGGCTTCACCTAATGGCTCAATTTTAAAAAATTCACAAGGAAATAAGTGGGTTAACTGATACATCGCCAAGGAAAAGAAAATTGCATAGGTCAAGCATTACTATTGGTGGTGGATAAATTCTCAATTAGGTGAAGTAACTAAAGTTGCTCGACTTCCAACTCATCAAGCTAGGCTACTGATTTTAAGGTTCTTTCTTGGAATAAGTTGCTAGGTCCACCTTTTTTGTACCCTAGCACCTATAAAAATCATCCACATTCTGACAAAATAATTAGTACCTAGTTAGTCTAATAAAAAATAGATATATCCATGCCAACATAAAATAACATCATTAAATTCATAAATATCAATTATTTAATAATTGTTTCAAATAGCTCCCTTTAACTTGTGTTTAAATCTATTATATTAATATTTGCATTCTTATGATCATCAACATAAGGAGTGCAATCATAGTTATAGGTTCAAACTTTTCCCTTCGTGCAATTTATATCAAGACAATAGGAAATTCACACAAAATAAAGTATAAAGTCTATAGAATCCATTCTATCTTTGTTAGCATTAGATAAAGAAAAAAATTATTCAAGAAATGTACCTCTGATGCTATTCCCAAGACATGAATATCTCATTTCCAAACCCATATTCCAACTTCCATAACTAGGGCTTTAGCTTAAGCTGAAAGGGATGTTGTGTCCCCTCACAATCATCAACCTTCGCTTAATAATGGAACTCCTAAACTCTAAATTTTGGAATTCTCAATAATTGGCAACCCTTCTGATCTTTTCTTGAACTACAAATCCTACTTTAGCTTCTAAAAATATCTTAAGAACCGCTCTTACGGATATTTTTTTTATTGTCTCCTTATAGGCTTATAGTTATTGCATTAATTTTTATTATTTCTTCAAGATCAAATTTACAATAGATCGCATGCCTAGTCTGCATTTCACATTTTGCATTACCTTTTTATCTCTTTGAGACATTCTATCATATGATTCGTGTTCCTTTTCTCTGTTTCTACATTTTGTTAGAAAGTGTTTAATCTCAAGTACCCAATTAAATGCATTCACATATTCATCTTCTAGCAATGAAATAATGTGCAACTACAACAATTAATATGTCAGGCTTTTATTTATGGATAGTTTATCCTTATCTTATCTTTAGTGTTATCCTCCTACTATAAATGAAGCTCCCTAGAGCTATAGGAAACATAATGTAGTGATCTCTAATAACAAATATTGGAATAACTCAGTAGAGTTCTAAATATGCATTTGTATATATATTGATAACAATAAAGTTTATGTTTGAAGCAACATTATAATGCTGAGATAAATTTTGTTTTGTTCAATCCATGTTGTAATGCTTCTATTTTTATTGTTATTGTTACCTAATTGTGCTTTCAAATCAATCAGGTAGAGTTGGAACAACAATAATGATGAAAAGAATAAAAGGTACACATTAAACTCTGCTAAGTTTTCATTATCATACACATAAATGCTATTAAATGAAATTGTAGTTTTATTATACAAGTGTTTTACAAGAGAAAAGATTACACAAAATTTGCATAGAATTGTTGTCTTTTATTCATTTTACAAAAAATATGCTTAAAGTGACCCATACAAGCCATGGGAATGACTGAAAGATGCAACATAAAACTAAATTATACATCTAAAGAATAGTAAAAGAACACATGAAAGGAATAGGTATCTATCATTGCCTTCATGATGAACCCCAAGGTTGATCAGATGCATCTTCATCTCCCTTCATTTAGTAAGCTCCATAAATGCCTATAGGAGATCGGATAAATGGTGTTAGAACTCAAGATTCCAATTCTCCTCATATGCAATATCAACATATATATAAACAAATTTTATGAAGCATTAAAATTATATATGCAACTATCACAAGCATCCAGGAAAAGCAGAGGATCATCAATCATCATAAGGCTTTGAGCTTCATTTTTTTTATTAACTTTTTTATTCAATGCACAAGTATAGGTACATTTAGATTGTAGGATTGCTTTTTTCGACATCACAGTGTGGAGAAAAATGGGCTCCCACAAGGGTTGGGCCAAACATACTACCCTCTTAGTTTTTGAGAGGGATAAGGATGAATTTAATCAATGCCAATCTCATTAAACAACAAATGAGAAGATTCTGGTTAATTTAGCAAGGAAACACTCCACCGAAGCAAGATGCTTTCATATTATAAGTATAGTCTATAAGGACTTTGATGAACATTAAATTAATGAAATTATAATACAATTATTATTCCCAGATCAAAAGAAGAGAGTAAAGTTCTCAAGGATGTTTTAATAGTCAAGTGAAGGTTTGGCAAAGCACAACCATACTACACCATGGATTCCAGAGGAGTGGACAGTGCTCAAGACGGTCACAAGAAGAAATGGACAGTCATCAAGAATATGTTGTCATCATGATGAAAGGGCAGTAATCACTTCTTAAGAAGTGAGATGGAAAATCTCACAATAGAGTACCTTGAGGATAGTGAATAAGTGAATGCTTCCACAAGGAATGGATGTGAGTAACAAGGTGAATACAAGTAAGTGACAATCCAATCATGAAGATTGAAGAAACAATAAGTAATATGTTGATGGGTTTTGAATCAAAATATTAAAATGCAAAGTAAAGAGGCATAAAGATAGTGAACACCAAATAAAGGGGCAAACACTAGAATAGAGTGACCAAAAGAAGAGAATAAAGGATTATGTGTAGAGGGAAGATTTCCATGTATTTTTGAGATGATTGAAGCTCTATACAAGCCAATATCTTTAGAAAAATATGGAAAAATTATTGACACTAGAATAATAAATGAGTTGCTGATAGATTTTTATAAAATAAGCAAACCCTCGGGCCATGAAAGCTGCAACAAATAAAGTATGAAATGCTTACAAAGCACATTGAATAGAGTAAGTTTGTTGGATTTTGTGGTTGTGTTTTTGATATGTGGTTGTCATTGATGTCAAAACTATTAGCATTGATATTTTTGAAGGTTGTATATGTCGAGGATATTGAGGAAATTATAATAAACATGTTGCAGGTTGTCTATGAAGCTGTGAAGTTTAGTGTGGTGGAAAATTCAGTATGTTGCTATTCAAAATTTGCACTTTAAAGGGCATTTTTGTAAGCCTATCTAGTTTATACTTCGAAATTTTTAGAGGTGCGCATCAAGATTTGTGCAAGTTATAAGGTTTCGTGTTCCTATAGTTATTATGTTACTGTAGCTAGTGTTTCTGGAAGAAGAGAATGTAATTATGGTAAGTCTAGTTGTTGTGTATGCTCCTACAATGTTCATTGATGTTTCTAGATCATTCTCTATCCTTGTTGCATGTCCACATTGATTGGTGTGATTGTGATTAGATATTTTTCCATTGTGTGTTCGGATTTTCATGTTCTTGGCCGACATGATTGTTGTAGCATGTTGTGAATCCTTGTGGATTAATTTTTTGATGTTTGAAATGTTCGACGATGTTGTTTTAGGTCTTCAGTATGTTGTGACCAACTTTGGTTGGTACGCATTGAGATTTGTTCATGAATTAGGCCGACAGTTTGTAATTCATTTATTCTTGTATTTTTGTCTGATAGAGTTGTTGATGTAATTCCATGAAGCGGATATATAAGAGCAATTGTTTCTTCATTTTGAAGTATGATCGATGTATGTCTGAGAATTCTGTATGTGAAATGTGTGAATAAATATCAGATCATTCAATTGCAGAGTAGAGTGTGAAGAAGATTGAGCAAAGTGTGAAGAAGTGTTTTTGTCCCTAATCAGAACTATCATCAAGCTTTTGAAGAAGCTAATTTCTCAGTTCAACCTCTTCAAATGGATTTAATCTAAAAGTTCTATGTAAGGCAGTGAGCTCTAGGTAGTGTGCCTGAATACATGTGCATTCCCATTATTCATCTTTATACTTTTAACACGGTATAATCTTGTGGACTAACATCCAAGATGGTTTTTCCCCTAATAGGGTTTCCACGTATAAAATCTTGATGTTCTTCTGTTTCTGATGTGTTGTTGATTCATGCTTTCACTGTTAATTATCATATCTGAGATTAAAGGTTAATAAGGTTGAATAAGTTTTAAATTCTGTGACAACTGATTTACCCCCCCCCCCCTCTCAGTTGTCTATTCTTGTTTTTCCAACAAATTTTTCATCACTTTTTTTCCAAAAAACAAAGGATTATGAGTGTACTGAGTAAAAGTTTCAATCACTTCCAACGGAACTAGGGTTTGATAAACAAGCCCTCAAATTATTGCAAAGGGGAAAAGAGTTTGAAGTGATTTCAAAGGTCGAGAATAGAATATGGAGGGTTTCTCATTTTCATTTTTTCTCAAAAAACAAAGAAGAATTCATAAGGAAAAGTCATGACTTGTAGTGACAACAAACCCTCGAGGGATCAAGCAAAGTGAAACCTAGTGTAAACCCCATATGCAGATAGAGTAGAATAATGAAGGTCGTGGAAGTGCTTGTAGAGGCTGTGAGTTATAAGTGTTTTTTATCATTTTTTTTCAAAGAAGGTAAGGAAACACACTACCAAAGAAAATAGATTCTTCTTCTTTCATAGTAGAGAGAAACTAATAGGGAAAAATGGCATTTTTGTCCATTATTTGTTTCTACCAAAGTAGAAAACTTTCAAATTTCTTTCAAGCAAACATAAAATCCAGCATGTGTTTTGCAAGAAAGTTTCTTACCATGCAATATTCTAGCTTGTATCCTGCAAGAAATATCAAAAAATATCTCCAAAAAGCCTTCAGAATGAAACCCTTGGTGGCAGGAGTAACAGAGAAATGAAAGTGAAAAAAATGCAAAGTGATAGCCATAGCTAGGGTTGACTCTTTTGAGCTCCCAAAATCTGGCCAACTCAATCTGGGGTTTTTTTTCACCTTTATTAATACATTTTGTATCAAAATAATACATTTTCTAATGTATTGAATTGCCTTTGTGATATTTTGCATATTTTTCAAACATCAAAGTCAAATTCCCCTTTATTTTGCATGGGATTGAGGCAAATTTAAAAAATGTAAACATTATTAAAGTAATGAATTATAAATTACTTTAATAAATTTCATAAAAATGAAAAAAGGTGAGAAAATCTATAAAACGTATTAAATTTGATCTCAATTGATTACTTTAATACTTGTTTAAGTTGTTTGTCTTTATCCCAAAGTCATGCGAAAAATAGAAGGGGAGTGAAATTGAAATATTTTGCCTTAATTTTCAGTTATCTGGAGTGGAACTGGCATGCATTTGGAGTTTATCTTTGAATCTGAGTCAAACTGAACCGATTTTGAAGTCCTCTTTGGTTAGTCTGGTTGAGAGAGGGAGTTTCAAGCTATTTTAGGTCAATTTGGAGTAGTTGTGGGACCCTTTTTGGGGATTTTTTTCTTTTCTCTTAAATTACTTTGGAGGAGATATTTGGAGTACAGTTAGACTGCGATGTTTCTCATGCACTTTGGAGTCATTTTTGTATATAGAGGAAAAGACTTAGTCTTTTTTCCTCAATACTTGCTTATTTTCCTTTGTATTTTGAAAAGAGGAGATTTGACTTGTAACTCAACATTCATTTACACTTTTATATACAAAAACATTTTATAGAATATTATACATTGTTACTTGCAGAGTTTTCCTTCCATTTCATTACAATCAAGTGTTTTCTTTCACATTTTCAGGTCTCTTGTCTCTTAGAAGTGATTCTGGATAAAAATTTAATATGTTTTTAATATCAAAACCTTTAAATTTTTGTCTCAATTGTAGTTACAGGTATACAAAGGTAGTTAAATGTCACATGTTGTAGGTTGAGTTATTGGATTGTATCATCTTCAAAGTTTTGAAACACTATTTTTCTTTAGAAAAGATAGATTTATCAAACCTTCTTGTGAAATGATTATGTGATCAAGTTTCCCAAACTGAGTTGTGTGAATAGATTTATGAGGATTAGTTGTGAATCAAGTTGCTCATCATTTATATTTTGGTGCATGACCTCTTAGAAATAAATTTACATTTCCAAAGAATCCTTCTTACCCTTTTCGACCAAATATCATTAGTTTCGAGAAAATCGAAAGGGGAACCAACCCATAATCTGGATATTCACCTTCATTATGAGCAACCCATAGGATCGAAGGTGTTTCCATGTTACACAAGATTTCTAAGATTCTAGGCTTAGCATCTAGGTGCAATCCTACGTGTTCACAATTTTTGCCACACCCGATGGGACACTGAAACATGTTTCAGTCAAGAATTTCATAGATTTTCACTATTGTTCTAGTATATACAACAACATTTTGAGCCTTTTAAGGTCCAAAAAATATATCCGATGACTCTTATCTCTGATTTGAAAGAAGATCTAGTGCAAGTAGCACATGAGAAGAATTCAAACAAGGAGAAGTGTTGATCCTTTTGAATATTTGTATATATCATCACCAAAAAGGAGATGGAGAATAACAAGAAGGAGGTCTAGTACACCTAGATCATGTTCTACTCCTCCAATTACAAGCCTACAAGTCTTGTTCTAGTAATCCAAGTTCCAAATCTACAAGTACCAGTGATTCCAATGGCTCAACAAAATGCATTTGTGTCATTTAATGGGGGCAGCCCATTTACTTTAGCACAACATGATAATATTCTAATGGCAGCATTGAAAATATTGCCTACGTTTATTGGAGAATATCAAACTACACTCATTGAACATATCAAAGATGTTGCCTCATTGTGTGTAGTACATCATATTACTGCTGAAAATTTTGTAGTTAGGATTTTGGTGACATCCTTCAAAGGAAAATATGTTCAATTGTTCAAGGGGTCGACTGTTAATTCTATTTCAACATGGCATGAGTTAGGAGATTCCTTGAATAGCCAATTTCAAGATAAATTTGATCATCTATCCATAGTTGAGCAAATGACAACTATCAAGAGAGCTCCACAAGAACAGATGGTGAATTTCAATTTTTGATTCCAAAAGACTTGGAATAGAATTCTTGCTACAGTAAGAACCTCTACTAATCATGATTTTTTATATTATCTTAAAGCTCTCAACAATGATATTGTGGTAATGATACAATCAATGGGTGGTGTGACATTACTGGGAGGATTTGATGTTTCCATTAGGGTTGAGAATAGCCTTATTCAAGCTGGAAAAATTGCACCTAGGCCTCCAATGCCTATATTCCCTGATATTCATCCCCAAATTCCTATCCAAGTGCCTCCTGTTTCCCCATTATTTGTTCTAGCCTTGACTATCAAGCATATACTCAAAATCATGGTTCTCTAGTCCAATCTCAAGAATTGCAAGAGATAAAGGGGTTATTGCAAACTTTTGGAAACAAATTGGTGAACATAGAAACGAAACAAGGTTAGGGTCTTAAACCATATCAATCCCCATATCAGGAAAATAGGCCACTAAACCAAGCTGATTTACAACCCCAAAGAAGGAATTACAATCCAAGGCCTTTTCTACAATACAATCCAAATAAATAAAGTTCATCAAGAGAATTAGTTCATGTTCAAAATAAATTGGTACAAGATACTGATTGGTATTTTCCATGCAATCAACCACACAATTAGTCTAATTGTCTCAATGGTATTTTGAATCAGGCCTTGATGGTGCAAAATAGTGCTATTATTGAAAAAGGTTCTAAGAAGAAAAATCATGAAAAATAAGTTTCCTATCCAGACCAAGGTCAAAATGACAATCAACCTCAAGGACAAGGTCAAAACCAGCCTTATACCTCCATAGTAGTGAATACCAAATAGAAAAAAAGAGTTGTGGATATAGGAAAATAGCCTAATAGATTGCAAAATCAAGGTTCTTCAAATCAATAGCCTATTATTCAACCTGTACCTTCATAAATAATTCAATGTTTTCCAAGACATGTTCTACCAACTAAAGATTAGCAAAGAGCTCAACCACAACCACAAGCTCAAGGAGAGGTTTTTCTAAAGGTAAAGCAGAAGGTAAATCCCACCTCTTTTAACATTTTGGAGCACATGAAGAAATAAAATATTAGTGTTTCAATGTGGGATTCATTAACACTTCCAAGTCAAAAGGATTTACTTCAAAATGCATTATCAAATCTTTATTTGTCACAAGAGCCAACCAAAGATCAGTCAAAGGTGAATGTTGTGAATGATTAGCCTAAAGAAAAAATAGTAAACAAGTCACGGTCAAAGAGTGAGCAACAAACCCAAGAGGTCAAGCCACCTCCTTTCTATGTTACTCTTATTATTGGTGATCATTTAGTTCACAATTGCATGATTGATTTAGGTGTTAGCAATTCAGTAATACCAAAGAAGATTGTTGACCATCTGGGATTAGCATATGAACCACTCATAAAAGGAGTTGTTCAGCTTGATGGATTAGCCATCAACACGGTGGGAGTAATCAAAAATCTAAATCTTACAATACATGCTTGCCCATAATTTTCAATTCCACAAGATGTATATGTGATAGATCTTCCTACTTATTTTTCCTTGTGTCTGTCAAGAGACTGTACAACCAAATTAGGAGGATATTTGTCCTCCAACTGGTCTCATTTAGTTTTTAGAACCAAATATGGCACAAAGGTCACAATCAAATCTGAATTATTGGCTAAAAATCACATTGAGCCATATGTTCCAAGTCCTATTAATGCTAATTTTGCATTTCATGAACAAAATCAGTTAAATCAGCTTGTTGTTCAAGATCTTGATACTCTTCTTGAGGGTATTCCAAACCTGATTTTAGATGAATGGGCAAATTAAAATCACAAAATCGATATTTTTGTTCATGTTGAGCAACTAGACTTGGGAATATATATGATTCAAGAGAAAGATATTACTATTCCAAATCTGTAAAAGATGAAAAAGTGTAGGAAAACCAGCAACCCAACAAATTATGGAGTCTATATTTTGATGGCACAAGAAGCAAGGTGGGTGTTGGTGGAGGAGCTATCTTAGTTTCTCCAAATGGTGAAAGGTATTTTTCAGCCTTTCATTTTGATTTCAGTTGTTCTAATAATTCTACTAAATATGAAAGACTTGTACATGGCCTAGAATGGGCTAGAAAGGTACTAAGTGCCTTCAAGTACTTGGAGATAGTGAGTTAGTGGTAAATCAAGAAATATTAATACCAATAAGAATGACTTGTTGAAGTTGTACAAGCATAGAGTTTGGGACATGATTGAAGATTTTTAGGCTTTTAATTTGTTGTCCATACCAAGGAGTCAAAATAAACAAGCTGATAAATTAGTTGTTGTGGGAGCTGAGTTTGATATCCCAGCTGAAGTGAAATTTTTTGATACTTAGCATTATGTTAAGATTGTTGTTAGACCTGCTATCCCAAATAATAATATTTATTGGCAAGTATTTGACAGTGATGAATAGATAATTAACTTATTGATAGAAGAAGCTGAGTTTTTAGTTTCAAATCAGCAAAATTTATCACAACAGCATGAAGATCAGATTCTTCAGCTGAAATCAAAGAAGTTACCAAAGGGATTGGTAATACTTGAGTTCATTTTCAACTCAGATGATCAGGTAAGAAAGGAAAAGGCAAGTTTTTTTTATCAAACAAGAACATTATGAACCTTTTGAAATATTCAAGGATAAGCTCCTAAAACTTGGCAAGGTATGTACTATAGAAGAGAGATATGCATTCATTTTACTTTGTCAAGATTTTTCTAATGTGTTTGCTTGGGAGTATCATGACTTAAAGGGACTCTATCCATCATTAGCACAACACACCATAGAGCTTGAAGCAAATGTAAAGTCGGTAAGATAAATACAAAGTCCTTTGAATCCTAAACTTGAGTAGCTCATGAAAGCTGAGCTGAGTAACTTTATTGAGAGTCAAATTATTTTCCCAATTAACTATACCTCATGGGTTTCCAACCTTGTTCATGTAAGGAAAAATAATTGTGAAATCAGACTTTGTGTTGATTTCAAAGACCTTACTAAAGCCTCTTTGAAGGATCATTATCCACTACCTTCCATGGAACAAATTTTACAAGTTGTAGCTAGATTTGACATATTTTCTTTGTTAAATGGATTTTTAGGGTACAACCAGATTTTGGTAAAAGAGGAAGATCAATGTAAGATAGCTTTTAAAATAAAGTGGGGAACTATACCTTGTCGAAAGATGCCCTTTGGATTATCTAATGTAGGGGATACCTTCCAAACAACCATGGACATGGACTTTCATGGTTTAATGAACAAATTTATAATGGTCTACTTAGATGTCATTACTATTTTCTCTAAAAATGCAAGTGACCATTTAGTTCATTTGAAACATATTTTTGAAAGGTGCAAAGAATATGGAGTTTCAATGAACCCCAAGAAATCTATCTTTGTTGTTCATTGAGGTAAATTACTTGGACATGTTGTATCTAAATATGGGATTTCCATAGATGCAAAAAGAATTAGTGTTATTATTTCTCTACCATTACCTGCTCATAAGAAGGGATTGTAAAGCTTTCTTGGTAGAATAAAATTTGTTAAGGAGGTTAATTTCAAATATAGCTTATCTTTTACAACCTCTAACTTCTATGTTGAGAAAGAATGTTACTTTCAGATAGACAAAAGAATGGAAGGCAAGTTTTGATGAAATTAAGAATTCCATAGTTACTACTCCAACACTCATCAATCCTAACTTTGACAAATATTTTATTCTTTATGTTTTTAGGAGTGTAGATACTATCTTAGCTATGCCATGTTAACAAAATGAACAAGGTTTGGAGCAACCCATTGTAGTTTTCATCCAAGTGCTTCAAGATTATGAAGTGAAATATTCTTTTGTTGAGAATAACGTGCTTGCTGTAGTTACAAGTCTTAAAAAATTTAGACATGTGCTTTCTAACAATAAAATTTAGTTGTTGGTTGCTCATCCTATAGTTAGAAATTTCCTATTGAGCAGAGATATTAATAAAAAAAGAGTTGGTTGGATTACAAAAGCAATGTAATATGATTTCCAAATTAAGGTCACCAAGATAGTGAGGGGAAAATTCTTATGCAAACAACTTGCTGGAGATGCACAAAACAACAAAGAAACTAATGAAAAAGCTATCCTAATACTCAACAATGAGGAACAAGTTGTTCCAGCTCCTTCCTCAAATTGGCTACAAGATATGAAGCATTATCTTGAAACTAGTGACTATCTTGAAGGCTTAGACAAAGCAAAAATAAAGTATTTTAGACTTCAAATGATTCCTTAGGCTATCATAGATGGATTTTTATATAGAAAGGACTTTCATGGTGTTTTATTAAGATGTTTGAGTTAGATCAAATTGATAAAATTTTGGAGGATGGACCTTCTCGAGGTCATTTTGCACCTAGAACAACAACTCTAAATATCATGACAGTTGGTCATTATTAGCCTGATTTGTTTAAAGATGCCCATTCTTGGGTTAGGAAATGTATCCAATGCTCATTATTTGTAGGAAAACAAAGGCTAGTAGCCTTGCCATTACACCCAATTCAGGTAGAATAGCCCTTTCGCAAGTGGGGCCTTGATTTTATTGGGCCTATTAACCCACCCTCAAGTGTAGGTCACAAATGGATATTGACTACAACTAAATATTTTACTAAATGGTCAGAAGTTGTGGCATTCAAGGAGGCTAATGAGACTACTATTCAAAATTTCTATTAGGACCTAGTTGCAAGGCTTGGTACTCTTGATTCCATTATTTTTGATAATGCATTACCATTTTTTGGTTTAAAATTATCTGATTGTTCTGCTAAGAATAATATATATTTGAATACTTTGTCCAATTATTACCCTCGGGGTAATGGATAGGATGAATCAACCAATAAGAACTTGATCAAGATCATCAAGAAAGTGGTTGAGGATAATCAAAGAGCTTGGCATGACAAGTTAAAGCTAGCCCTATGGGCTGATAGGATTACTCCTAAAAGATCTACAACTAATTGACCATATGTTCTCACTTATGGCAAAGAAAGAAGACCTCCAATTTGAGTTGAATTGCCAACCTTGAATTTGATCAAAGAGTTGGAAATGTTAGAGGAAGATCCTATGGAAGTCAGGTTTGTACAACTAATGGAGTTAGAAGAAATAAGGAAGCATTAAGGAATTTAGAGATCCATCAAGCTCAGATGAAAATGATTTTTGATAAGAAAGCAGTCCCAAGAGTGTTCAAGGAGGGTGATCTTGTTTTCAAGTGGGATCAGCTTAAAAGTACATTTGGTAAGCATACTAAGTTTGATGCCATGTGGGATGGCCCTTATGTGATTATTGAATGAAAATAGCATAATTTTTTTTAGCTTTCAAAGATGGATGGAGAGGTGTTAAACCTTTCTCAGTCAATTGGATTCACCTCAAACATTGTTTCCGCAGAGTAAAAGTTTATAAATGTACATACTAGAGTAAATTTTTCAGTTAATAAGTGCTGATTGCACATCTACTTCAGATCAAGTTTCATTTTCCAAGAAGTGTTGTTGCATAGTATACTGGACCTATTCTAAATAGAGCCATTTTAGTTTTCTTTCAAGTTTTATTTTACTATTGATCATTTCTAACAACTGAGTTTTATAGGGTTTTCTAAGAACCAAAGAACAAGAATTGACTCCTATGCCCAATTTATAAGTATGTGCAACTGATCTAGAATGATTAATAGGAAAGCATATAATAGAGGTCACCAAAATGTTACATAATTGTGGTTTTAGCTCAATAAAGTAGAGATGGAATTAAAATAATGATGAAAAGAATAAAAGGTACACAATAAATTCTGGTAAGTTTTCATTATCATACATAGAAACTCTATTAAATGAAACAACAATTTTATTATGCAAGTGTTTTACAAGAGAAAAGATTACACAAACTTTGCATAGAATTGTTGTCTTTTATTTATTTTACAAAAATTATGCTTTTAAGGTGTCCCACACAAGCTGTGGGAATGATTGAAAGATGCAGCATAAAGATAAATTATACATTTGAAGAATAGTAAAAAAATACATGAAAGGAATAGGTATGCGTCATTGCCTAAATGACAAACCCCAAGGTTGATCAAATGAATCTTCATCTCTCTTCATTTAGTAAGCTCTAGAAATGCCTACAAGATATGGAGTAGATGGTGTTAGAGCTCGTGATTCCAATTCTCCTCATATGTAATATCAACAGATATATAACCTACTTTTATGAAGCATTAAAATAAAATATATGTAGTTATCACAAGCATCCAAGAAAAGTAGAGGATCATCAATCATCATAAGGCTTTAAGCTTCATTTTTTTTATTAACTTGTTTGTTCATTATGTAGGTATAGGTACATTTTCCATTGTAGTATTACTTTGTTCAATATCACAGTATGTGGAGAAAAATGGGCTCCCACAAGGGTTGAGCCCAACATACTTCACAATTAGTTTTTGAGAGGAATAAGGATGAATTTCAACAATGCAAGTCTCATTAAACAACAAATGATAAGATTTTAGTTAATTGAGCAAGGAAATACTCCACCAAAGCAAGATGATTTAATACTATAAGTATAGTCTATAAGGAATTTGATCAAAATTAAATTAATGAGGAGATCATAATACAATTGTTATGCCCAGATCAAAAGAAGGTAGTAAAGTCCTCAAGGATGTTTTAATAGTCAAGTGAAGGTTTGATATAGAGAACAACCATGCTACACCATGGATGCCAAAGGAGTGGATAATGCTCAAGAGGGTCATTGGAAGAAATGGATAGTCATCAACAAAGTGTTTTCATCATGATTAAAGGGAAATAATCACTACTTAAGAAGTGAGGTGGAAAATCTCACAATATAGTGCCTTGAGGACAATGAATAAGTGAATGTTTCCACAGGGAATGGTTGTGAGTAATAAGGTAAATACCTACAAGTGACAATCAAATCATGAAGATTGAAGAAACAACAATGAATATGTTGTTGGGTTTTGAATCGGAATATTAAAATGCAAAGTAAAGGGGCATAAAGATAGTCAACACCAAATAAAGGGGCACACACTGGAATAAAGTGACCAAAAGAAGAGAACAAAGGATTGTGTGTAGGGGGGGAAATTGCCGTGTATTCTTGAGATGATTGAAGCTTTATAAAAGCTAAGATCTTCAGAACAAGATGGAAAAATGATTGACACTAGCATGATAAATGAAATGCTAATAGATTTTTATAAAGCATGCAAACCGTCGAGCCATGAAAGCTACTGCAACACAAAGTATGAAATTCTTACAGAGAACATTGAGTAGAGTATTTTTTCATCACTTTTTCCAAAAAATAAAGGATTATGAGTGCAATGACTAAAATTTTCAATCACTACCAACCGAACTAGTGTTTTATTAACAAACCCTCGAATTATTGTAAAGGGGAAAAGAGTTTGAAGTATTTTCAAAGGTAGAGAACAAAATATGGAGGGTTTTTTATTTTATTTTTTCTAGAAAACAAAGAAGAATTTATAAGGAAAATCCATGACCTGTAGTGACAACAAACCCTCGAGGGATCAAGCAAAGTGAAACCTAGTGTAAACCCCATATGTAGACATAGTAGAATAATGAAGGTCATGGAAGTGCTTGCAGAGGCTATGAGTTATAAGTTTTTTTAATCATTTTTTCAGAGAAGGTAAGGAAACATGCTACAAAAGAAAAGAGATTCTTCTTCTGTCATAGCAGAGAGAAACTCATAGAAAAAAATGGTATTTTTGTCCATTATCCATTTCTACCAAAGCAGGAAAATTCAAATTTCTTTCAGGTAAAGGTAAAAACCAACATGTTTTTTGCAAGAAATTTTCTTACCACATAATATTCCAACTTGTATCCTACAAGAAATCTCTAGAAAGATCTCCAAAAAGCCTTCATAATGAAACCCTTGGCAGTAGAGAGGAGTAATAGAGAAATGAAAGTGAAAAAAAATGCAAAGTGGTAGCCGAGGCTAGGGTTCTCTTTTGGGTTTCCAAAATCCCTAAATCTGGTCGACTCAATATCAGGTTTTTTTTCACCTTTATTTGAATTTTTTGCATAAAATTAATACGTTTGCTAATGTATTGAGTTGCCTTTGTGATATTTTTCATATTTTTTCAAACATAAAATTTAAATTCCCCTTTATTTTGCATGGGATTGAGGCAAATTTTAAAAATGTAAACATTATTAAAGTAATGAATTATAAATTACTTTAATAAATGTCATAAAAATGCAAAAAGGTGAGAAAATCTATAACACATATTAAATTTGATCTCAATTGATTACTTGAATATACTTGTTTAAATTGTTTATCTTTATCCCAAAGTCATGCAAAATTAGAAGGGGAGTGAAATTGAAGCATTTGGCCCCGATTTTTAGTTAACTAGAGTGGAACTAACGTGAATTTGGAGTTTATATTTGACTTTGAGTCAAACTGAATTGATTTTGAAGTCCTCTTTCGTTAGACTGGTGGAGAGAGGTTATTTCAAGCTATTTTAGATCAATTTGGAGTAGTTGTGGGCCCCCTTTTGGGGGATTTTCTTCTTTGCTCGTAAATCACTTTGGATGAGATATTTTTGGAGTACAATTAGACTATAGTGTTTCTCATGCACTTTGGAGTCAATTTTGTATTGTAGACACGTAAAATATACATGCACCTGATTCTGATCCTACTAACATCGTTTCGTCTTGAATCATACTCTCAGCTTATCAAACACCTTTCATCCCTTAATTAAATAAAGCATTATTTATTTAATTAGGTCTTTCTCCTTTGGTGATTAAATTAATCAATTTAATTTAATTAATCATCTTTCTCTGTTCATTTAAATAATTCATTTTATTTAAATTAAATCTCTAAAGTTCTCTTATTAAATTGAATAAATTAAAACATTATTTAATTTAATCTAACATATTCCTCCTTAGTTAAATAAATCAAAATCATTTATTTAATTAATCATTTCCTCTCAATTTGATTTAAATCAATTCATAAATTTAAGTCTAAATTGTCACATCTCCTAATTCTTCATTAAATTAATCAAAACCATGATTAAGTTAATCCCTTTCATTAAAATCCTCTAGAAAATGCAAGTTGCACAATAAATCAATTACTTTGATTTATTTAATTCTCTATTTTTCCTCACATGGCATCAAAAGGGAATATTCCCTCAAATTTGAGTTCAAAAGTGCAAGTGGACTTGTACATCCAAAAAGGCATTCACTCCTCTTACATGTCCTTGTGCATTGAGCCAAGTGACATTAACTCCATTCCTCTTTCCCTCTCACATGTCACATTCAAATTTCAAATTTGAATCCAATGGCATTTATCTTGCACGTTGATCAAAATGTGTTCATTCCTCAACCATTCACATCTTGACAAATGGCACTTGGCCATGGGATGTTGAATGATCCCACATTGCTCAATTTCACTCATTCTTCCAAAATTGAAATCTATAAATGAGAGACTCTTCCTCTCATTCGATCATCCACAATTTGAGTAAACTTATTATACTCAAATCCATCTTCATCCACAATCTTCATGTAAAGTTACTCTCTTCAGATTGAGAGCTAATTTTACCCATTTCACTCAACCATTCATCATCTTCAAAATATTGTAACAAGGTTATGCTCAAATCTCTTTGGGAGATTTGACCATTGCTCAATCATTCAACATTGCAACTTAGGAATTGGGAAAGGGACAATTGCAACACTTCATTGGCACCAATTCCCCCATGGGATCACTAATCTATTGGATTAATTGGGATTTAATTTAGTTTCTTATATTGTGTTCTTCATTTTACTAATTTTAGTTTTGAATAGATGGATTTCATGGGGAATCTCTCATACTTGTTTGCATGCATTTGATCTAACAACTTAACATGTTTGTTGCTCTTGTGCATTTGCAAGTTTAGGGGTTCACATGCATATAGATGAAAGGCTTAGTCTTTTTTCCTTAGTTCTTGCTTATTTTCCTTTGCATTCTATAGAGAGGAGATTTAACTTGTAACTCAACATTCATTTACACTTTAATATACAACATTTTACACATAATAATACATTGTTACTTGCAAAGTTTTCCTTCCATTTTTCATTACAATCAAGTGTTTTCCTTCACATTTTCAGTTGTCTTGTCTCTTAGAAGTGATTCTAGATGAAAATTTAATATGTTTTGAATATCAAAACCTTTAAATTTCTGTCTCATTCATAGTTACATGTATACAAAGGAAATTAAATGTCACAGGTCATAGGTTGAGTTATTGGTTTGTCTCATCTTCAAAGTTGTGAAACATGGTTTTCTTTTAGAAAAGATAGATTTATCAAACCTTCTTGTAAAATACTTATGTGATCAAGTTGCCCAGACTAAGTTGTGTGAATAGATTTATGAGAATTAATTGTGAATCAAGTTGCTCATCATTTATATTTTGGTGCATCACCTCTTAGAAATATATTTACATTTCCAAAGCATCCTTCTTACCTTTTTCCATCAAATATCATTAGTTTCTACAAAATCAAAAGGGGGACCAACCCATAATCTGTAGATTCACCTTCACTATGAGAAACCCATAGGCTCGAATGTGTTTCCATGTTACACAAGATTGTTGAGCTTCCATGATTAGCATCAGGGTGTAATCCTATGTGTTAATAGTTATCTACCTGTGATCCTACACATGGTATTAGAGCCAAGCGATCTCTATAGTGTCTCTTTTGTGAATTTATTGAAGCGAACATTATCCACTGCATATTAGTAGATCGTGGAGATAGTCATCATCCAAAAAATCTCATTTTTGAAGTCGCATACGAATCATGGAAGGTTGAAGAAATCGCTAGAGGAGATCACCACTAAAAAAAAGAGATTGCAAGTAGAACACTATTAGGAGGACACTAAAAAGGAATTCCAAGCCTCTAGGAGTTCTCTAGAGCCTCAGCAGTTGTGGGGAGACAAAATTTGTAGTAGTAATATGATGCTTAAATAAATTCCATTTTGTTCAATCCATGTTGTAATTCTTTTTTTATTATTCATTTATATTGTTATAGTTATCTCCCTCTGATCCTACACATTTTTCATGCATGCCCACCAAAACACTAGCATACTATTATGACTAAATTTTCCTTGCTCATGTAGGAAGGAGGATGGAAATGGTTAAGAAATTTGGATTTGTAGCTACCATTGAATTTTCTTAAAGTTTGTAAATCCTTGTCAACAATTTTTTTTTGTGCCAATTGTGTAATCGATTTCATTCCTCTTATGACAATTTTTATGTTGGAGAGTTGTTGAAACATTTTCTTGTTTGAAAGGATGAAAATATGGATAGTCTTTAAGTTGATTTGGTAGGTGTTAGTAGCTTTTACCATGTTTAGTATCATTGTTGTGGTTATGAATAGATTTTTTTTTTCTTTTTTTTTCTTTTATCATTCATACTTAATGGTTAACTAACTCTCAAGGTAAAATAAGTTTATCAAATAGTAGTATAATACTATCTTATAAAAGGGAATACCCTAGTGTATAAATTATATGTAGTTTTTAGTGTAGATAAGTTTGTCTACATTAGTAGATGTCAATATCAAAGTATTAATGATCATAATGATTAAATAACATTAATATATATTTTCATGTAATTAAATAGTATTAAATATGGATATAAATATATGAAACTATATATATATAAGTTATAATTGGCATATCTTAAGAATCAGATCTATATATATTCAGTCATGCTTATTTCTTGTTATTGATTTTTCTATGATTATGTTTTTTTCTAATAGTGCATTATATTATCAATTCATTTATATATATTCATGTTTATTATTGTAATATCTTGAAGATATTCCATTAATAAATTTATGTTCTATGGTAAAAAAACAATTGAAGGAGTGTACATTTGATTATTAAGTTATATTGATTGTAATCAATCAAAAACTAGCTCTATGAAATAAATAATTTCTTAAGACTTATATGAATCCTTAAGAATTTCCTATTATAGCTATGTTTCATGAGAGATTATGCATATTCTTGTAGTGAATAAACTCCAAATTTATGCCTTTGGATAGTGGAATTTAGAAGGTTGTATTAACCATTTCTTTGTTAGTTTGTAAAATTAGATGTCATGATAAAGCGTGTAAATTTATTAATTCTAGTAATCTAATGTATTTATATCAACACTATTATACTTTAGAATTATAAATACAAATTTATATAACTATAAATATAATTTTATATATACTAAGATCAACTTATTATGTTTAAAGAAAAGTTAGAAAATAAATTGTGAATGTAGATCTCTTTTTTTGAATATCTCTAATTGTATTTCAAGAGGTGATCTTGGTTTATAATGAAATAATACTTTTTATGTTATCCTAGAACCTATATAATTCAAAAATAGGGGAAAGTATTGTTCTCGCCTAGATAATTTTTATGAACCTGAAGTGATTATATATCAATGCTATATGATGTTCTAGTTTCAAATCCATCTTGATAAGGTAGTAAAAATCCTTTTGTTCTATGCTTTGTATTTTATGAGTGTATTTGGTGTACTATGTTAATGACTATGATATTTCCGAACCTTAGGGATTAGTGAGCTATTATGTTGAACCTTCTTCTTTGGAAAGAGTTATTATTCAATCTATTATAGAGGACTCCACGATGTTAATTGGGATTTTGGACTGTTGGGAAACACTTCTATCTTATTCATAAATGTTGATTAGGACTTTCTGAACAAATCTTGGGTGATAATTGACTATTTATTAATCACTAGCTAACATATGTGAATTAGAACTTAGCTAACTATCATGATATCCATAATCATTGAACAATTTATCAATTAGAGATTCATTGGTTTGTATAGTCATTGATTTGATATTTTATATTATTCATTGGATTAATAGTGCATGTGAAAAATTTAACCCCTTGTTATTCTCTAGTGCTAAATTAGTAGTTGATTTTATATTCATTAAAATTGATTAGTTATCAATTTATTATCATTTTACATATTTTTCAAGTTATTATGGTTTTGATATAGTTATTATTATGCATAGATATCAAGTCATTATCATTTTGATAATCTTGGTTATCATTTTATATAGTTACCAAGTTTTCAAAATTTGAAATAGTCCAAGCGATTTTTTAGTAATTATTGTAGAATGCCAATATGAATTTTACTTGAGTCCTTGAAAAAGGACATTTGAATAGGAAAAACCATATTTTACATTACACTGAATATGGAATTTGTTAATGTTCATGCTATTTGGATTGTTAACAATCATATTCTCTCACCTCACTCCATAGGGATATTAGTGCTAAAAAATGGTAAACAATATTTTAGTTTGATCTAACACCATATTTATATTTCAAATACTTTATCAATATAAATAGAAAAAATTACTTTTATGCAGTTTATATTAGATATTTTACTTACTTTGAGTAGATTATAAGTAATTAAGATTTTTATATACAAAATTTGATGATTTTAGAGTAAATAAAATATCATTAATATTGCTTAAGTGGCCTTTGAATTAAAAAATGATGTGAATAACTCATGAATATCAATTCCTACAAACCAATTTTTGAAAATGGTAAGACTAGTAAATGTTGTTACAACATATTTATTTCACTTGAATAGTTATGGTCATGAGAATTTTTTTTTTGATTGTATATATTTATCTAAGTGATATAGTTTTTTATACTAAAAGGATGTGATGGTAAAATAATTATTGAATCGATTAGTTTTAAGATGTATTCTGTTAAATTAAAATTCTTAGGTTTTGGATATTTCCATGTAATATGTAAAACCAATGATATTTTTTGAATAAGGAAAATTTAAAAATAAGTTATCCAACTAAATGGAAATATTTTCTTGGACTAAATATTTGTTCTTGGTAAATAAGAAAATAGTTTTAATTGAAACTAAATGTCAAAAATCCTCTTCTAGGTGTTTACATGTATATGTTTTTTAGGTTTCTACCTTAGTTTCACTTGAGTTTGTGGTAGCCATAAAATAGCTATATTGGAGAAATTGGAGCCTAGAAAGGTTTGCATACCCACTCATATTGTTGCATAAACTTAGATTCAAATATAACTACATATTATGTACATGTGCTTCTCTAATATCTTGATCTTATGGATATAACCCGTATTAGGCAATCTTGGAAATGAAGGATGTTTCCAATACAAAGATACATAGATCATAAGGTTTTTTAACCTATTTTTAAAAATAAAAATAAAAATATATTTAGTTATAAGAATAAAAATATGATAGCCATTGATATTCAAAATGAAGGAGATAAATCACATTGATATCTTATTCAATGAGCACCAGGCAATTTATATAGGTGTGTAGTTGGTTTAACTGAAGATAGTTAAACTATATAACCAAACCCATTAACAATGTAATAAAAATAACATGTTATACCAACATTCCCCTCTTATTACATTGTTCTTACAAATTTATCATAAAAAACTCAAGCTTTGTCTTTCCAAGGGACCCCCTCTTAAGGCTTACATAACAAAAAAAAATTATTATAAAATATATATACATCCATGAGAAGATATTTCTTTGAAGAAAAAATTCTTGAATCAAGTAGAACTACATCAAGCTGCCTCATGACCCTTGGAATTGACTTTGATTTGAATTCCTAAGTTATTAGACAACCATTTTATTGAACTTTGGGATCATCAATTCACTAATCTATTTCAAAATAGTCTGTATCAAGCTTTACAAACATAGGACTCAATCAAGTTGTCTAATGACCCTCGTAAGCATGTAATTCTTGATAACAGTCTCATAAAATCATTGGAAAATAATCCATATTGAGCTCAACACCAAATCACTTACTTGTTTCCCAAAGTCAAACTTCATAATATATGTATTCTTGAAATCCATCAGTATAAAAAAAGAAAACAAGAAACAAAGAAAAAACACTTCTCATGCAAAAAACCATCTCAAAGTGGTAAGCTAATTTGAGATGATGGGAATTACTCCATCCTTTGATAACACTAGCCTCCAATATGACCCTATTACATTTTATCTGTTTATTATCTTCAACGAGTCTTGTAATGTGTCATACTTAAATAACACTAATAAATCAATTATGATATCATGAATATTAAATTAAAGACATAAATCCAATAGCTATTTTCCATCATAGCACAACATGTCCAAAACAATAATATATATTCATTTCCAAATGTCAAAATTTCAAATTTTCAAATTATAAAGTTTGACTTGGCTAACATTGCGAGATAGTCAACTTCAAGTTTTATATCGTATGATACAAGTACAATAATCAAAGGATGGAATTCCATGTTATTCCTCTTCAACAATCAATACATCTTGTGGAAGAGAACATGGTTCAAGTGATTTTCTACCCAACCACGAAGCTATGCTTCCCCAAAATTCTTCCCCACTCGAAGAATACCTAACCCTGCATGGAATATTTAGCAAGAGTATATGATATGCAAGGTGGAATCTAGTGCATGTCTAACATAACTACAAGCATTTATATCCACAACTAGAACATGCAAGATCAATGTTATGAAATGGAAAAGAGTTACATCGTAAAAATTAGACTATTCAACATAATGGACTTCAAACGCTTGGCCAAGCACATGCTATATACAACTAAAAAATGATAGATTTTAGAAAATAAGATCCATTACTCTTTGCTAATCCATTTATGGCACCCATCCTAGAAGGAAACTTTCTACATTCAAGGAAACACCTTTTTCCCTTCTAATCATCAAGTTTGTAATTTTTTTTTTTTGTTTTGTAACAGGTTAGTCTATCTAACCTTCTTATGATATTAAAACAAAAACATTTTATGAACTTAATCTATGTTTGTTCACTTGGACTATCCTAGATTCTATAGTTTATTTCAAAGTAAACTAACTAGATTTATTTCTTTGGCACATAATACATACATTAATTAGTCATTGTAATATGTTATGTATTTATCAATTGAAAGATACTTTTGAGCATATTTCTCACACATGCATTAGGATACAGATCACAATTATTCCCTTATTTTTCTAAAACAGTAATAAACTTATAATACTCAGTTAAGGAAAATAGTAAGTTGTTTAAAGAAGGTATATCACATGTATGTGTATATCCACAATTGGTTTATGAATATAAACATATATGGCCTTCATTATAGTAATAAGTATGTGTATACATTCTTTTAAAAGCAAGAATAAAAATCCATTTCCTTATAAAATACAAAAAAAACAATATCTTATACTAGAAACCGATTCCAAAAAAAGGATTCAAATTGAACATGTTGTTTCATGTTTTCCACAAATAATACACTAATCTTGAATAATGATAGGATATAAAATTTTGCATAGAGAATTCATAAATTTGATTCTTACTGTGACGAGAACTTAATTGTTAATGAAATGTTTATTGAATAATACTATTGAGAGTTTCTAGTTCATCAAAGGATGAACATTCAACGACATAAGGTTGAGTTCTCATAAGAAAGAAACAGATCTTGTTTAAAAAATACTCAAGCTCCATATAATATTGAAGTTCAAACTCATCATAAGCTATGAAATTTGGTGTCACAACTTCACAGGGTTCATCTTGCAACAACAACAACAACAAGGTGATAACATGAAACATGGCATCAGGTTTACATTGACAGTGTTGATAGCAACTCAAAAAGAGATTGGTTCTTATATTAATAATGAGACAATGGCTGATTATAATGAATTCCATAACATGTTGACAAAGAATAATTACATATCCCAGTGATATTGGGTTCACATATTAGTGAACGATATCATAACATAATGATATTATGTTTCGCATTGACAATGAAACCATACCATTATATTATGAAATTGAGTTTCTCATTCATTGAGAAATAGTAACATAAATTATGTAATCAGATTCACATTAATGGTGAGTGATCACATAACACTATGAGAGTTGGTTCATATCATTAAAGAAATGATAACAAAACATTATGATATCAGGTTTACATGTTAACTGTGTAACAATATCATAACATTATGTTATCAAGTTTCACAATATTAGTGAAATGATAGCATAATACCATGAATCAAATATATTTAAAAAAAGAGCCAGTAACATATTACCATGATTTGGGTTCATGCTAACAATGAGATTGTATCATAATACCATGCATTTGATGTACACATTTTTAGTGAAACAAGTATATAACATAATGAGCTGATCTCTGATTACAAAGAGATAATATCATAAGACATTGATTCGGCTTCACAATCACAATGAACTATTATCATGAAACAAATATTTAATTTCTTATTACAATTACATTGAAACAATAATTTAATACCACGATATAGGTTTTATATGCATGCAAATAAAAAGAAAAAGATGTTTCACATCCATCAAAGGGTAAAAGCGAGAAGTTGGGTCCACGAAGAGGGGAAGTTTAAACCAAAAAAAAATCCTCCAAAAAATGTGTGTGTTATTAAAAAAATATGTATGCATTATGCTTCGGGTACCCGAGCCTAAAAACCGTGTATACACTAAAAACATGTATGCATTATAAGGTGTATGTGTTATATAATGCGTACGCATTTTATAACACATATGAGTCATTTATTTAAAAAATTAAATACCTTTTAGAAACACGTATGTGTTTTAAAATGCATACATGTTTTAAAACACGTGTGTATTTCTAAAAAGTATTTAATTTTTTAAATAATCAAGCAAATAAAGAACGTGTATGTGTTTTGTAACACATATGCATTTTTAAAATTTAGAATCCCCAACCCACATATTGTATCATTTTTAGGCTTGGGAAAGGCTTGGCAACCCAACCCTTAGCCTTTGACTTGCAACTAGAAAACTAAGGCAGATTCAAGAGAAATGTCCAACTTTGGCAATATGGTTGATGGACTTTTTTTTTAATCAATCTATGAAATTAAAACCCATTGATAATTAATTTCTAAGCAAATTGGTCCATAAACTTGAAATATCAAACATTTTTTGCTTTTAATAACTTCTTTTTGGTTAATTTTCTTGTAACAAAATTTATATGGCATCAATCATCAGATAATTATCTACACAATGAAAGAAAGAAGATTCAAAAAATATTTAGTTTAGGTCCAATTATGTTGTCCGTACACGTTAATTTTTAAAAGCAACAATTAAGGCCAATAAAAATTCAATTAAAAAATATTCAAAAAAAATTACAAAAACATATCATCATCAATATTCATGTTGTTAGCTATCTTTCCCCAAAAGGAATTAGAAAAATACTTTTATTTGGGTCAAAAAGTGGTTTCTATACACGTGCATGGTATGGTATAAAAATTACTTTTAAAAAGTGGTTTTTATACATCCCTATCAAAATTCAATTTCTATCATCTAGGTATTTGAATAAATTGCATATCTAGAAACTAGATTCAAAATTCCAAATTTCATATTACTAACTATTTTTAAGATTCATTATGTAAGTGCCTCAAATTTTCAGTCCAAGTGTTACAAATTTTGAAAAGCAACAAAAACACTCCCACTTTTTGAGCTTTTTGTGATCCCAAATTCTTGCATTAGCTTCGAACCCACAACCAAATCAAACATTTACTAGTTCCACATAGCCAAAGGTAAAAATGAGATCCATAAGCACTATCAATTGAAAAGATGCAGTTGGCATGGTTGTTGCAAGCAACATAAGGGTCCTTCCTAGAACATCAACAAAGAAATGGAGATTTCCTTCAAAATTGGCAAGCCAAAAAGGAATACAAATTGAATCTTGACATGCTTCGACCTTCACCGATGTATAGTATAATACATTATTTTAAGAAATGAAGGTGGTTCCACAAAGTAATGAAGCTAAGGGTTTCAAACAAGAATGAAGAGATAACACTCCTTGTACAATTCTAGCAACTTTCGAAAGGAAAAAATAGTTCATACCTCCTTTTTTCATTATCAAACCAATCGAACAGATTGGCACAAAGAGGATTCAATGCTTTTCCTTGTAGAATTCAATTTTCTATCTTTTCTTTCCTTCTAGAATTTTACCCATCCCTTGCTTTTTTCCCAATTTATTTCTTTTTCTCCTTAATTTTTTGCCTAGCCCCCCACCACTTGTGCTTGGTATTTCCTTTTTATTTCAAAATCTCTATTGTTTCCATGTTAATACTGTGTTAATTTCTCACTTCTTCTCCTCATGGGCCACTTGACTGGCTATATGGAAAAATATTTATTGGAAAAGGTTCATGGGTGGCCCCTATCCAATTTTCTTTCCAATTTCAAATTTGAAATCAAGAAAAATAATATTTTTTTCACATCCTATCATGGCTCATAACATATTTTGATAGAAGATATTTTAATTAAAAGCATTCATTTCTTTCTTCTCACACCCATATCTCTTTGATTACATATATGTATATGTATATATACATACATATATACATATATTTAAATATATATATGTTTTCTTGCATATATTATTTTAATATATTTTTATAAGGTGGAGGAAGAAACATCATGTTCTTTCAATTCAAAATTATATATATTAGAATTTCATAGTTACTTGTGCGTATATATCTATATACATGCCTATTTTTATTTGTATTCATCTTTTTTTTTCAATTCAAAGGCATAAAATTAGCATTAGATATACAAGATAAACTGAACAAGCACAAAATGTTCACATCAAATTTATTTTTCATATGAAATTACTATGATTCACCAATCGTGTGCATTCTAGATTCCATCAAGCTTAACAATTGTCATTTGGTTAAATACTCTTACCTCAATCATGTTCACATTCTTTAACATGCTCCTACATTCACACACTTGCACTTACAAATTTTCATTAGTAACCATTACCAATGCTCGAAATGAAAATATTATGTTACTACTTTATATCATTCAATCATAAATTTTCCATGGATAAAAAATTCAAATGATGTTGAAATCTTAAATTCATCATAAGTCAAAATTGATAAATAATATTTTTTTCCAAAAATATTCAAATAACTTAACATTATTAAATGTAAGCAAAATTTGAGACGTCCCATCCTTCCCCTCTAGGAAGAGACTTCGTCCTAATGTCTTAGAAAACAAAACTAGATCATATATGTCTATTTCAACATTCAATCATATAGTCATTCAAGCCAAAATAATATAGCATGCAAACTCAAATAATGCTAGATCAATAGTTTCTTAATGCAATATTAAGAGTCTATCTAGAAATCATATAAGGAAAGGAGCATTTTACTTCCTTTGCATCCTCCTAGGTGGCACTGTCCTTAGAATATTAATCTCATTCAACCTTATATTAAGCAATATCTCTATTTCACAACTTGACATTGCATCTATCTAGAATTCTAATGGTCTCCACCAGCACCACTCTTGGATCCTACACCTCTAAGGAATGCCAATCAAGTATGTGAGTTGCATCTGGATGGTATGGCTTAAGCAAAGAAACATGAAATACATTATGTAGTCAAGCTAGAGCAGGTGATAGAGCAAGTTGGTATGCAACTAGGTTAATTAATTCTAGTACATCAAATGGACCTACATATCTCATATCCAACTTGGAATATTTTCCAAGGGTAATGGAGCTCTTGTGTGGCCTAAATCTTAGAAAGAAATTATCGCCTTCTGCAAACTATTTGAAGGTTCTATTCCTATCAACCTATCTTTTTTGTCTGTCTACCACTTCCTCCAATCTACCCTTGATGAGTCTTATTTTCTCTTCCATTTCCTTAAGCATTTTAGGACCCACTAGAATCCTATCGTCCAACATGTCCCAACTAATGGGTGTATGACACCTTCACCCATAAAGAGCCTCAAAAGGTGCCATATAGCTAAAGATGCATGAAAGGATTTATTGTAAGAAAACTATACCAATTGTAGGTACTCTTCCCACTTATACTGTTGATCCATGCAATACATTTAAAGGACATCCTCTACTATCGGATTGAATCTCTTTATTTGACTGTCAATCTGAGGATGATATGTTGAACTAAAATTCAACTTAGTTCCCAAAGTTGCTTTCAAGGTCATCCAAAATATAAATGTAATCTATGTATCCATGTCGGATATGATAGTCTCAGGCACTCCATGCAAACAAAAAATCTCTTAGACAAATTTATTGGAAAAAGTCGACAATCCATGCTTAAGGTTCCCTGAAATGAAGTGCGCCACCTTAGTCAATTTAATGACTACTACCAAGATGACATCATGCCTCTTTTTACTCAAAGTTAACCCCTATATGAAGTCCATGCTGATCACCTGCAACTTGTAATCAAGTATGTCACGAGGATAGAGAAGCCCTACTAGATTCATATGTTCAACCTTGACTTACTGAAATTCCAAGCATCTGGCTACATATTCAACTACATCCTTTCAAAGTTTAGGCTAGAAATACAAAGGTTTCAACTCTACGATCATCTTGATGACTGTAAGGTGTCTTGAATAAGATGCACTATGGATTTCCTCCAATACCAGCTTATTGAGATCTCCAAAATCTTGAATATTTATCCTCCTTTGATATCTTAGGATTCCATTTGATTCAATATCATACCCATCATATAGATGGTCTGAGGGATTCTCTTCTAGAGATTTATTTACCCTTTCATAGTGCTCATGCCATTTCTAGTGTTGCATCACTTAGTGCCTTAGGTTGGATCTTGTCATGGTTATAGCTACCAGAACTCTTCTTCTACTAAGAGTACCTTCCACTCTATTATCTTTTTATTTAATGTACTCAATTCTAAAGTAGTACTCACTAATGAATTCCAACCACCTTCTTTGCAATGCATTGAGATTCGGTTGGTTGAAGATATATCTAAGTCCTAGATGATCCATTTTAAGCTCAAATGGTTTCCCCAATAGGTATTGCCTCCACATATGCAAGGCATGCACTATTGCAGCCAATTCCAAATCATGGGGTGCATAGTTCATTTCATCATGCTTGAAATTCCTTGATTTGTACACTACCACTTGTGCATCTTGCATTAATATAGCTCCTACACTGGTCAATTACTGAATCATTCATGAGCACTATGAATTGACCTTTGGGATTAGGTATATTCAACACTAGCATTGTCATGAGTTTCTCCTTAAGGATTTAAAAAACTTTCTCATACATTTTTTTCCATTCAAATTTTTTCCCTTTCCTTTGAAGTGAGGTGATTGAGGTTGTGATTTGAGACAATCCTTGTACATACTTCCTATATTATCTCATAAGACCCATGATTCTTCAAAATTCTATCACATTCTGAGGTGTCTGCTATTCCACAATTGCTTTTATCTTTTTCAAGATCTATAGAGACTCCCTCTACTGATATGATATGAAAAAGTTAGTGTGCCCTATCCTAATAAAATGAGAACTTGGATAGCTTTCCGAAAAGTTTATTCTCTTTTAGAAACCACATGACTATCCTCAAATTCCTACCATGTTCTTCAATGGTTTTTAAATAAATCAATATGTCATCTATAGAGATCAACATAAAGTCATCCAAACAATCTCTTAATACATTGCTCATAAGATTCATAAAATCTGTTGGTGTATTGGTCAAACAATAAGGTACTACAATAAACTCGTAGTGCCCATACCATGTTTGAAAAGTAGTTTTAGGGATGTCCTCTTCTTTTATTCTCAACTAGTGATAATCGGATGTGAGATCTAGTTTAGAGAAAATTGTTGCTTCCTTCATCTGATCAAATACTTCATCAATTCTTGGGAGAAGATATCCATTCTTAATGATGGCCTTGTTCAACATCTAATAGTCGATACGTAGATGAAAGGTCTCATATTTATTCTTTATAAAGATAACCAACACACCCTTGGGAGACACACTAGGTCGAATCAGCTCCTTGCTGAACAGTTCCTACAACTAGGCCTTCAGTTCAAATAATTCGGTGGTAGTCATCATGTATGGGGCATTAGACTAAGGTTCAACTCCTAGTACTAGATCAATAGAGAAATCAAATTTGAGCTTAGGAAGTAGCTTTATGAGTTCTTCAGGAAACACATCTTGAAACTCCTTAGGAATACAATAATCATCCATATAAGGTTTCATATTTTTGGGTTCACTAACATGTACATCATTAATCATACACCCCTTCCTTTGAGATCTCTTGAGAACTTGCATGCCTAATATCTACCCAAGATTTAGTAGTCTCTGTAATCCATGAATCTCAATTGGGTTCCCATAATCATCCAGAAAATAAACAATCTTATCCTCATAGTTCACAATCGACTTATGCTCGATTAGCCAATTAATCCCTAAGATCACATCATAAGAACCTAGGGGTGCCACATGGAGATCAACTCGAGTTTAGAAACTGGATATTTTTAACTCACTATGATAGACACATGAATCCACCCTCCACTCTACTTGATTCCCATACTAGACCATACAAGAATTCTCCATGTGTCCAGGTCTAATGGGTAATTTATAAATAATTCTTAGGTCTACAAAACATTCATTGGCTCTAGTATCAATTAAAATAGAAATAGATTCACCATAGAGCTTACCCAATAGCTAGATTGGTGAAGCTTGAAACTCAACTTGTCTATTGTACACCACCACATTGATTTGATGTTGGTTCCCTTCCTTTCGTGTATTTGGTCACTATGGGAAACTTGAGGCATAACGGTAACCTCCAGAGGTGTAGCACCCATCATGAGGCCCTTTTTGACCTCCTGACCTATCTTCCTTGGAGCTCTTTTGTTTATTATGAAAATTGCCTTTGTTAATGTTGGCCTTCTTATTCTTCCCACCACTGTTTCCCTCTCATTTCTCTTGAGAATCACCTCCCATTTTTCAAATTCCTAATCTTGCAAGGTTTATCTCCTTTTTGAAACTTCTTGCTTTTGAACCAAGACTTGGAGTTTGAACTCTTACAGAAATTGGAAAGTTGTTTCAACTTTTGTTCTTGCTTGGTGGCCTTCTCAAAGACCTCTTCCATTGTAAGGGGATTATGTATATCCACCTCTTCTCCAATCTAGGGCCTTAACCCTTATATGAACTTTTTTATTTGAAAGAACTCATTGTTCTGGTATTGAGGCACATACTTAAGCAAATGGATTAACTTTTCCCAATACTGAGTCACTAACATACTCCCTTGAGCTATTTTTTGGAACTCGGTCATCTTCTTATCAAAAGAGTGTTTAGGAAGCCACCTTTTCCTAAAATTTTAAAGAAAATAATCCCATGTAGTATAGCAGGTCGAGGATTTTGTCCAATCTTTTATTTTGACCTTTATTTTGATCTCCACTTGAGCTTCCATTCCTCATGTTCACCATAGTGGTTCCTAATTCACCTAAGTTACAACAAACATTTAGTGTAACTAACACAAGTTTTCTATATTTTAATCTTTTCAAACACATAATAATAAGTATTATGACATGGAATCCTTTTTTTCAAATTATTCATGTCCATTCATAATAAGGGTAAATCATCCAAGCTGACAACTTTGAACACAAAGAAATACTTCCTTTATTTATTATAATAATAGATTACATAAACCCTTATTTACAAAATTTCCCCTTATTAGGTGTGTTACTCATTTTTAGATAGAGAACACTCTTCTGGGTCCTCGTTAGATTCTATTAAAACCTTCTTGAAATAAGAAGGATGTGTGCGTAGGTACTCCTCTTTTTTTGTCAAAATGGGTGCATTAGGTCCACACCCCAAAGTCTAGTCTCGAATTGCAAAAGGTTTTTTAGTTTTGATAGTGTGTTTAGACTCTTCAATTATTTGGCCCCTATCTAACTTTAGTCGAGTGAAGGCATGTGGTAAGGTCTCATTATTAGCAATCTTAGGCTGGACTTCAAGTGTTGGGTTCTCTTCAAGAATAAATTTATTTTTAGTAATCCCATATGTCTTTCCCTTCTTTTTCCTGGACTTTGACCTTCCCATACCTGCATTCAATTTAGGTTCGTTAAACTCAAGATCGAGTAAGGGTAATTTAGCCCTAATTCCAACTATTGTGGACTCATGGACATAGAGTTGAACCCTAGGCTCTAATACCAAATGTAATGTGTCATACTTAAATAACACCAATAAATCAATTATTATGTATCATGAATATTAAATTAAAGTCATAAATCCAATATCTATTTTCCATCATAAAACTGTTCATGCCCAAAAGAATAATTTATATTCATTTCCAAATGTCAAATTTTCAAATTACATAGTTTGACTTGGCTAGTATTGTCACATAGTCAACTTCACATTTTACATCATATGATACAAGTACAATAATCAAAGGATGGCATGTTATTCCTCTTCAAGACTTACCACATCTGGTGCACAAGAACATGGTTCAGACACTTTTCCAACAAACCACAAAGTTATGGTTCCCAAAATTATTCCTAACTTGAAGAATATCTCACCCTACACAAAATATTTAGCAATAGAATATGATATACAAGGTGGAATCTAGTGTGTGTCTACATGTAACTACAACCATTTATATCTAGAAGTAGAAAATGTAAGATCAGTGTTAGGAAATGGTAAATAGTTACATCATAAAATTAGACTATTTAACATAATGGACTTTAAACATTTGGCCAAGCATATGTTGTATATAGCTACAAAATGATAGATTTTAGAAAAGAAAAACCTATACTCTCTGTTAATCCATTTTCAGTACCCATCCTAGAAGGCAACATTCTACATTCAAGGAAACACCCTTTTTCCTTCTAATCAACATGTTTGCAAACATACATTTTGTTTTGTAATAGGTTATTCTATCTAACCTTCTCATGATATTAAAATAGAAATATTTTATGAACTTCATCTACATTTGTTCACTTGGACTATCTTGGATTCTACAGTTTATTTCAAAGTAAACTGGCTAGATTTACTACTTTGGCACATAATACATACATCAACCAGTCATTGTAATGTTTTTTGTATTTATCAATTGAAATATACTTTTGAGAAAATTTCTCATAGGTGCATCAACATATAGATCACAATTATTCCCTTACTTTTCTAACATAGCAATAAACTTATAATGCTCAATTAAGGAAAATAATAAACTATTGAAAGGTCTCCCACATGTATGTGTATATTCATAATATTTTATGAATATAGACATATATGGCCTTCATTACATCAAAATCTATTTCCCTTGCAAACAAATCATTACAATTCCATTTCGTTGTAAATTATAGAAAGAAACAATATCTTATACCAAAAACTAATTCGAAACAAAGGATTTGAATTGAACTTGTTGTTTCATATTTTCCACAAATAATACACTAATCCAGAATAATGATAGGATATAAAAGTTTGCATAGAGAATCCATAAAATTGATTCTTACTATGTCTAGAACTTAATTGTTAATGAATTTTTTATTCAATAGTATTGTCAAGAGTTTCTATTTCATTGAAGGATGAATATTCAATGACATAAAGTTGACTTCTCATAAGAAAGAAAAAAATTTCCTTTAACAAAGACTCGAGATTCATATAATATTGAAGTTCAAACTCATCATAAGCTATGAAATTTTGTGTCACACCTTCACAGGGTTCATCTTACAAGAGCAACAACAAGGTGATAACATGGAACATAACATCGGGTTTGCATTGATAGTGGTCAATAACAACTCAGAATGAGATTGGGTCTCATATGAATAGTGAGACACTGGTTGATTATAATGAATTCCATAATATGTTGAAAAATAATGATTACATATCCCATTGAGAATGGGTTCATATATTAGTGAACTATATCATTACATAATGATATTAGGTTTCACATTGACAGTGAAACCATATCATTATATTATGGGATCAAGTTTCTCAATCATTGAGAAATGGTAACATATACAATGAAATCATATTAATATGAACATTGAATAATAACATATCACTATGAAAGTTGGTTCATATCATTAAAGAAATGATAACATAATGTTATGATACCAGGTTTACACATTAACTGTGTAACCATATCCTAACATTATGTTATCAAGTTTCACAATATTTTTGAAATGATAACATAATACCATGAATTGAATATATTCAAACAAAGAGTCAGTAACATATCTTCATGATCTGGGTTCATGCTAATAGTGAGATGGTATTATAATACCATACATTCATTATACACATTTTCAATGAAAAAAGTATTGAAAAAATGAGTTGATCTCTCATTATAGAGAGACAATATCATAACACATTGATTTAGTTTCATAATCGCAGTGAACCATTATCACAAAAAATATTTAGTTTCTCATTATATTGAAATAATAACTTAATACCACGAGTTACATTTTGTATTCATGAAAATAAAGAAAAGAGGGTTCACATCCATTGAACCCACAACTAGATCAAACTTTACTTGTTCTACATGGCTAGAGGTAAAAATGAGATTGATAACCACTATCTATTGAAAAGATGTAGTTAGCATGGTGGCTTCAAGCAACATAAGTATCCTTCCTAGAACATCAATAAAGAAATGAAGATTACCTTCAACATGGGCAAGCCAAAAAGGAAATACAAATCGACTCTTGTCATGCTTTAGCCTTCACCGATGTATAATGCAACACATTATTCTAAGAAATGAAGGTGGTTGCATAGAGTATTGAAGTTAAGGGTTTCAAACGAGAATTAAGATATAACACTCAGATAATTCTAACAAGTTTCAAAAGGAAAATATAGTTCATACCTCATTTTTTCTATTAAACTGACTAAATAGATCGGTATAGAGAGGATTCAATGCTTTTACTTTAGGAATTTGGATTTATATCTTTTCTTTCCTTCTATAAGTCGATCCCTCCCTTTCTTTTTTCCCAACTTATTTCTTTTTCTCCTTGATTTTTGCCCAAACCCCCACCACTTGTGCATGGGATTTCCTTTTCATTTCAAAATCTCATTTTTTCTATTTTAAGACTATGTTAATTGGCCATTTCTTCTCCTCATGGGCCGCCTACTTGGCTATATGGAAAAATCTTTATTGGACAAGGGACATGGATGGCCCCCATTGAGTTTTCTTTCCAATTTCAAATTTGACAAGAAAATCATCTTTTTTTCATAGCCTATCATGACTCATAGAATATTTTGATAGAAGATACTTTAATTAAAAGAATGATTTTTTTCTTCTCATGCCCATATCTCTTTGTTTGTGCATATATTTATATGTATATATATATTCTTGCATATATTATTTTAAAATATTTAATAAGGTGGAGGAAGAAACATCATGTTCTTTTAATTTAAAATAATATATTTAATAATTTTATAATTAATTGTGTGTATATATCTATATACATGCCTATGTTATTGGTATTCATCTTTTCATTTGAATTCAGAGGCATAAAATGAGCATTAGATACACAAGATAAATCGAACAATCATAAAACATTCATATCCAATTCATATTCATATGCAATTACTATGATTCATCAGTGGTGTGTGTTCTAGATTTCATCAATCTTACCGATTGTCATCCGGCTAAATATTCTTGCCTCAACCATGTTCTCATTCTTCAACCTCTTCTTGCATTCACACGCTTGTACTTATAGAGTTTCGTCAATAACCATTGGTAATGGTCAAAATGAAAATATTCCATTACTAATTCATATCATTCAATCGTAAAGTTTCATGGATAACAATTTCAAATGATGTTGAAATTTCAAATTTATCACAAGTCAAAATTGATATAAATAATTTTTTTTCCAAAAATATTCAAATAACATAACATTATTAAATATAAGAAAAATTTGAGATGTGACATCCCCCCCCTCTAGGAAGATACATCATCCTAATACCTTAGCAAAAAAAACTAGATCATATATAACTATTTCAACATTCAATCATATAGTCATTCAAGCCAAAATAATATTACATGAAGATTCCAAAAATCCTAGAGCTACAGTTTCTCAATGCAACATTAAGAATATATCTAGAAATCAAATGAGGAAAGGAGCATTATATTTCCTTAGCATCTTTCCAAGTGGCATTGTCCTCAAAATATTGATCCCATTGAATATTATATTGAGCAATATCTCTATTTCGCAACTTGATGTTGTGTCTATCTAGAATTCTAATGGGCTCCACGAACACCATTCCTTGATCCTACACCTATAAGGAATTCCAATCAAGTATGTGAGATACATCTAGATGGTATGGCTTAAGCAAAGAAACATGAAATACATTATGGAGTCGAGCTCAAGTAGGTGGTAGAGCAAGTCGGTATGCGACCAGGCTGATTATTTCCAACACATCAATGGACCCACATATCTTGAAGCCAACTTGGAAGTTTTTTTGAAGGTAATGGAGATCATGTGTGTCTTGAATCTTAGAAATAATTTATCCCCTTTCATAAACTGTCTGAAGGTTCTAATCCTATCAGCATAGCTTTTCTATCTATTTGTCACTTCCTTTAGTATACCCTTGATGAGTCTCATTTTCTCATCCATTTCCTTAAGCATTTCAGGACCCACTATAATCCAGTCTTCCAACTTGTCCCAACTAATGGGTGTGAGACACCTTCACCCATAAAGAGCCTCAAAAGGCATCATACCTAAAGATGCATGAAAAGAGTTATTCTAGGAAAAATATACCAATGGTAGGTACTCTTACCATTTATACCGTTGATCCATACAATACATTCGAAGGAGATCCTCTACTACCTGATTGACTCTCTTTGTTTGACTGTCAATTTGAGGATGATATGTTGAACTGAAATTCAACTTAGTTCCCAAAGCTACATTCAAGGTCATCCAAAATCTAGACATCATTTGAGTATCCCTATCAGATATGATAGTCTCAGGAACTCCATGCTAAAAGAATATCTCTTGGAAAAATTTGAAAGTGAACAATCCATCCTTAAGGTTCCTTGGAATGAAGTGTGCCACCTTATTCAATTTACCGACTACTACCAAGATGACGTCATGTGTGTTTTTACTCAAATGCAACCCCTATATCAAGTCCATGTTGATCACTTGCCACTTGTACTCATGTATGTCAGGAGGACAGAGAAGACCTACTAGATGAACATGTTTAGCCTTGACTTGATGACATTCCAAGCATTTGGCTACATATTCAACTACATCCTTTATGATTTTAGGCCAAAAATACAAATATTCTAACTCTACGATCATCTTAATGACTCCAAAGTGCCCTAAATAAGATGCACTATGGATTTCCTCCAAGACCAACTTATAGAGATCTCTAGAATTTGAAATATACATCCTTTTTTGATATCTTAGGATTCTATCTAATTCAATCTCATACCATCATATCGATGGTCTAGGGGATTCTCTTCTAGAGCTTTCATTACCTTTTCATAGTGCTCATCCCCTTGCAAGTGTTTCATCACTTATTTCCTTAGGTTGGATCGTGTCATGGCTATAGCTACCAAATGTCTTCTTCTACTAAGAGTTACTACCACTCTATTCTCTTTTCCTTTAATGTACTCAATTCTAAAGTCATACTCACTAAGTAATTCCAACCACCTTCTTTGAAATGCATTGAAATTTGTCTAGGTGAAGGTATATCTGAATCCTAGATGATCTATTTTAAGATAAAATGGCTTCCCCAATAGGTAATGCCTCCACATCTACAAGGATTGGACTAGTGCAACCAATTCCGAATCATGGAGTGAGTAGTTCATTTCATGTTGCTTCATTTTCCTTGATTTTTACCCTACCACTTACCCATCTTACATTAATAGAGATTCTACACCATCCCCTAAAGCATTCATGACCACTATGAATTGACCATTGGGATCAGGTATAGTCAACACTGGGGCAGTTGTGAATTTATCCTTAAGGAGTTGAAAATCTTTCTCACACTCTTTTGTCCATTTAAACTTTTTTGCTTTCCTCTAACATGAGGTGATCGGTTCTTGGATTTGAGAGAATCTTTGTACATACTTCCCATAGTATCCTACAAGACCCATGAAGCTTCATACTTATATCACAATCTGAGGTGTTAGCCATTTCATATTTGACATTTATCTTTTCAATATCTACAGAGACTCCCTCTATTGATATGATATGACCAAGGTAGTGCACCCTATCTTGATAAAACAAGCACTTGGATAGATTTCCAAAATATTTTTATGTCTTAGATGCTGCAAGACTATCCTCAAATGTGTATAGTGCTCTTCAATGGATTTTAAATAAATCAATATTTCATCTATAAATATCAACACAAATTCATCTAAACAATCTCTAAATACAATGTTCATGAGATTGATAAAAGCCACTTATGGATTGGTCAAACCAAAAGGTACTACAGTTAACTTCTAGTGCCCATACCAAGTTCATTAATTCTCAAGAGAGGATATCTATTCTTGATGGTGTCCTTTCTTAACATCCAATAGTCGATCCACAGATGCAAGGTCCGATACTTCTTCTTTAGAAAGATAACTAGCACACCCTAAGGAGACAAACTAGGTCAAATGATCCCCTTACTCAATGGTTCCTGCAACTAGGCCTTGAACTCAAATAATTTTGTGGTATGCATACTATATGGTTCCTTAGATTAAGGTTTGACTCCCGGTACTAGATTAATAGAGAAATCAAATTATGGCTTAGGAGATAGCTCTATGAATTCTTCACAAAACACATCTTGAAACTCATTAAGAATAGGGTAATCATCCATATAAGGTTTCATATTTTCAGATCCACTAACATGTACAACATAAATGGTACACCCCTTTCTTTAATCTCTCTTGATTCACATGGTTGATATTTTCCTAAGCTTTAGTGGTCTCTATAATCTATCAATCTCAATTGAGTTCTCTTAATCATCTAGGCAACTAAAAGTCTTGTCCTCATAGTTAACAATGGACTTATGCTCAGTTAGCTAATGAATCCCTAAGATCACATCATAATAACCTAGGGGTGCTACATAAAGATCAAATCATGTATGGAAACTAAAAAGCTTTAACTCATTGTGATAAATACGTGAAGCCACCCTCCACTCTACTCAATTCCTATACTGGACCATCCAAGAATTGGCCATGTTTCTAGGTCTAACGGGTAATTTAGAAATAATTCTTCAGTCTACAAAACATTCAATGGCTATAGTATTAATTAAAATAGAAACTAATTCACCATTAAGATTACCCAACAACTTGATTGGTGAAGCTTTAAACTTAGCTTGTCTATTGTCCATCACTGCATGGATTTGATGTTTGTTCCCTTCCTTTTGTGCCTTTGGTCATTGTGGGAAACTTGAGGAATAATGGTTGCCTTTGTAGGTGTAGCACCCATCACAAGGCCCTTTGTGACCTCTTGACGTATCTTCCTTGGAGCTCTTCTATTTATTATCAAAATTGCCTTTATTGTTGTTGGCCTTCTTGTTCTTCTTGCCATTGTTTCCCTATCCTTTCTCCTATGAGTACCTTCCCCTTTTTAGATTCCTAATCTTGTGGGGTTTGTCTCCTTTTTGAAACTTCTTTCTTCTAAACCAAGACTTGGATTTTGAGATCTTATGGAAATTGGATAACTATTGCAACATCTATTCTTGCTTGGTGGCCTTCTCAAAGACCTCTTCCATAGTAAGGGGATTATGTATATCTACCTCTAATCCAATCTAGGGCCTTAACCATTATATGAACTTTCAAATTTGAAATTGCTCATTGGTCTAGTATTGAGGCACACACTTAAGAAAATGGGTGGACTTTTCCTAATACTGAGTCATTGAAATACTCCGTTGAGCTAGGTTTTGGAACTTGATCATCTTCTTGTTGAAAAAGTGTGAAGGAAGCCACCTTTTCAAAAAATGTTAAAGAAATTGCTCCATGTAGTCTTTCGAGGTAGAAGTTTATGTTCTACCATCTCATTGTCTCACCATGTGGCTACCTGACCAGAGAGCTAATATGCTTCCCAAGCAGACTTAGTTTCATCTAATACATTTTAAAGCTTGAAGTACTTCTCCATTTCAATTGCCCATGCTTTCACTCTGTCTTTGATGGTTTTTCCATCAAATTTCAATGAAGATACCATTTTAAGGTCCTTACAAAGATCTCCTTCGATTCTTTCTTGGTTATCGCCACCTTGATCTCTATTTCCTTGTGGCTGCTCCTCATTCCTCAGGTTCTAACTATCTCGCATACCTCAAAATTCCCCCCTCCAAATGGTCCATCTAGTTTTCTTGAGGGATTAGGAGGTCGAGGATTCATTCCAATCTTTCATTTTGACCTCCCCTTGATCTTTCATTCCTAGCGTTCACCATGTTGTTTCATAATTGACCTGCATCATAGCAGGTGTTTAGCATAACAGATAGAACTTTTTTATATTTTAATATTTTCAAACACATAATACTAATTATTATGACATGCAATCCTTTTTTTTAACAGTATTCATGTTCATTCGTCACAAGGGTAAGTCATTCAAGCTCACAAATTTGAACACAAATAAAGACTTTATTTATTATAATAATGGATTACATAAATCCTTATTTATAATATTTCCCTCTTATTAGGCAGGTTGTTCATTTTTGGATATGGGACACTTTTCTAGGTCCTCATCGGAGTCTATTACAACGTTCTTGGAAGAGGAATGATGTGCATGCATGCACTGCTCTTATTTTGTCTAAATATGTGCATTAGGTCTGCCCCCAAGACCAGTCTTGAATTGCAGAAGGTTTCTTAGTTTTGACAGTGCTTTTAGACTTTTCAATTCTTTTTTACCTCCCTAACTTTAGTTGAGTGAGGGTGTGTGCTAAGGTCTCATCATTATGAATCTCAGGTTGAAGTTCAAGTGTTGGGTTCTCTTCAACAACAACTTTCCTTTTAGTAGTCATAAATATCTTTCCCTCCTTTTTCCCAGACTTTGTCCTTCCCACACCTACATTAAATTCAAGTTCGTTAAACTCAAGATCAAGTAAGGATCAACTAACCCTAATTCCAACTACTGTGGACTCATAGGCGTAGAGCTAAACCCTAAGCTCTGATACCAAATGTAATGTGTCATAATTAAATAACACCAATAAACCAATTATGACATCATGAATATTAGAATAAAGACATAAATCTAATAGCTATTTTCCATCATAGCACAACATGTCCAAAAGAATAATTTATATTCATTTCCAAATGTCAAATTGAAAAATTACATAGTTTGACTTGGCTAACATTTCCACATAGTCAAATTCAAGTTTTACATCGTATGATACAAGTACAATAATCAAAGGATGGAATTCCATTTTATTCCTCTTTAATTCTCACCGCATCTGGTGGACAAGAACATGGTTCAGGCGCTTTTCCACCCAACCATGAAGCTACTCTTCCTCAGAATTCTTCCTAACTCAAAGAATACCCAACCCTACAAAGAATATTTAGCAAGAGAATACAATATGCAAGGTGGAATATGGTGCATGTCTAACATAACTACAAGCATTTCTACCCACAACTAGAACATGCAAGATCAATGTTAGGAAATGGTAGAGAGTTACATCATAAAAATTAGACATTTCAACATAATGGACTACAAACGATTGGCCAAGCATATGTTATATATAGCTACAAATTGATAGATTTTAGAAAAGAAAAACCTATACTCTGTATTAATCCATTTTTGGCACCTGTTCTGGAAGACAACTTTCTACATTCAATTAAACAACCTTTTCCTTATAATCATCAAGTTTGCAAACATACATTATGTTTTGTAACATGTTATTCTATCTAACCTTCGTATGATATTAAAACAAAACCATTTTATGAACTTAATCTATGTTTGTTCACTTGGACTATTTTGGATTCTATAATTTATTTCAAAGAAAACTAACCAAATTTACTACTTTGGCACATAATACATACATCAATCGGTCATTGTAATATGTTTTGTATTTATCAACTGAAAGATACTTTTGAGCACATTTCACACACATGCATGAACATATAAATCACAGTTATTCTCTTACTTTTCTTACACAACAATAAATTTATAACGCTCAATTAAGGAAAATAATAAACTATTTAAAGAAGGTATATCACTGTGATGTATATTCATAATTGATTTATGAATATACACATATATGACCTTCATTACAGTAATAATTATATGTATACACTCTTTTAAAAACAAGAATAGAAATCTATTTCCCTTGCAGATAGATCATTACAATTCCATTTCCTTCTAAAGTACAAAAAGAAACAATATCTTATACCAAAAACTAATTCCAAACAAAAGATTCAAATTGAACATGTTTCATGTTTTCTACAAATAATACACTAATCCAAAATAATGATAGGATATAAAATTTTGCACAGAGAATTCATAAATTCACCTCTTACCGTGATCAAAACTTAATTGTTAATGCAATTTTTATTCAATAGTACTATCAAGGGTTTCTATTTCATCGAAGGATGAACATTCAATGACATACAGTCGACTTATCATAAGAAAGAAACAAGTCACCTTTAACAAAGACTCAGGGTTCATATAATATTAAAGTTAAGACTCATCATAAGCTATGAAATTTGGTGTCAGACGTTCACAAGCTTCAGGTTACAAGAGCAATAGCAAGGTGATAACATGGAACATAGCATCGGTTTTTCCTTAACAATGGTCGATAACAACTCAGAATGAGATTGGGTCTCATATTAATAGTGAGAAAATGACAAAAAAAATTGACAAGAAAGATCAACTTTTTTTCACAACCTCTCATGGCTCATAGCATATTTTGATAGAAGATATTTTAATTAAAAAAAAACATTTTTTTCTTCTCAAGCCCATATCTCTTTGTTTATACATATATGTATATATATACATATAAACATGTATATATATAAACAAATAAACATACATACATATATATATATTTCTTGCATATATTATTTTAAAATCTTTCATAAGGTGGAGGAAGAAACATCATGTTTGAATTTAAAATCATATATTTTATAATTTCATAATTACTTGTACGTATATATCTATATGTGTGCCTATGTTTATTTGTATTTATCTTTTCTTTTCAATTAAGAGGCATAAAATGAGCATTAGATATACAAGATAAACCGAACAAGTACAAAACATTCACATCCAAATCATTTTTCATATGCAATTACTATGATTCATCAATGGTGTGTGTTCCAGATTTGATTAGCTTATCAATTACCATCCAGCTAAATACTCCTACCTCAACCATGTCATTATTCAACCTATTCCTACATTCACACACTTGCACTTACAAAGTTTCATCAATAACCAATACCAATGCTCAAAATGAAAAGATTCCATTACTACTTCATATCATTGAATCATAAAGTTTTCATGGATAATAATTTCAAATGACATTGAAATTTTAAATTCATCACACATCAAAACCGATAAATAATATATTTTTTTCAAAAATATTCAAATAACTTAACATCATTAAATTTAAGAAATATTTGAGATGTGACAAATCTTGGGAGGCCTCATCAAGTGTATAAAAGATAGCCTTGAAAGCCCAAGCATAACTCTTTGAAAATCCATTGGTAACATTGATAAAATCATCTACAAGATACTCAACAATTGTTTTAAATGTTTTGAAATGCACTTTCCCAAGAACCAATAGTAAGAAGATAAATTACTTGATTGACACATCTCAAGGAAGATATACCAACAGTTTCACATCTTACAATACTCATGAAACCAATTTGAGTTGCATCTTCTCTTCAAAAAAACTTACCTCCAAATTACCAATATTAGGAGATGCATGCAAATGATTATGTAGCCATTTATGAGCCCTCATATGTTGTATTTATGAATGATTGTCCCACTCTTGATGGGATCATTTTGTGGGTCGTTATCTTCCTAACCTCCAAATTTAGTCCTCCGCATTGAATATCATGCTTTACCTAAGTTTCTTAAAATCATTTTATCAAACAATTCAATGTCAAGTTAATGCATCCTTTCATCTTTATATATAATCACTTTTTATCTCCAATTATAAAAATCACCCTTTCCACAAAGCTTTCACAACACCTTTAAATAAACTAATCTAAAAACGTTCACACCTCCCAAAACAAAAAAAACAAATAATAACAGTACCTAAATAAACTACACCACCTCCTCTTTCATGTAACTATGAAAAATAAAATTGCAATATCTCTTATACCATCAATCTAAAAATAATGGCATCATTCACTTGCAATCGTTAAGGGTAATCTAACTTGGATCACATAACACACCTCAGATCTCACACCTCTCCTTTCATGGTCAAATTTGGACTCAAGTAGGCATGATTACCTTTGAAATTGATCGACCACTGCTACCTCATGTAATCAGCAAAACATCATCCTTCAAATTTATAAGTTCTTACATATTCAAGAAAATATGTAAGAATGCGCTTTTGTTAGCCAACATCACCCTTTATGGATCACATATAAGATTGTCGAAAAAGTAGCTCATATTTGGCACACACCTTCAAATTAAAATATAAAGAAGCTAATAAGCATATTTCACTAGTTTGTGATAAGCTCATATGTCCATATCAGTTTGTAATACTCCCATTCTATACAATCATATCTCTTGGTAGCCATTTTCAAACATGTAGACTTGCAATTAAGGAGGATAGAAGTGTTAAAAAAACCATTACCAACACTCATTGAGCATAAGTTATGCACAACAACATAGAGGCTTAAATAAACAAAATACAGTCACTATCTTACTTCATGATCTTCAAAATTCCTTTCCATCAATTTACGCTCCTCCACATGCTGCGGGTTTCTCAATCTCCAAAATGCCTCTATTCACACACACTTTCCAAGATAAAGATCAAAATATTATCATTACATAATAACTTTAAGCAACCTGCAACCTGCAATAGTTCAAGCCATTTGCAATACTTTATCCTCGTCTTCTCATGCCACCTATTGATACCAACTATCCATCACTGGACTATCATATGTATATAGGACACGTATCTCTTTCTGCTCTAATACCATATGAAGGAGATAAAACACTCTAATATCTTATTCAATGAGAAGAAGGAAACTTATATAGTCATGTGGCTGGTTTAAGTGAAGATAGTTTTTGATTAAGGTAAAAACAGGTTTTGAAGGGACCCTAAAACCCTTTACAAATAGCTTTTGAATGGATCTAGAACCCTTAACCATAAGGTTGTCAAAACATAAAGACACGAAAGCACAGACAACCAAGGAAAAAAAGGCAACCAAGGCCAAAGAACCACAACCAACTACAAAGCCGCAAAACAGCCAGCAAGCAACCAAAAACTAGCCCCCAAACAAGAACCATCAAGATTTACATTTAGAATTACTCTTGTGGGAGCAGAGAGTCATATCAAAAGGAGGCTTAGAGGACTTTTCTCTCTTGCCCTTTACAATTATCCAAACCTCTTCCACTTGTGTTGCCTTATCAAGCCAAGCCAGTGCACCATTATCTTGAAGAAGAATGCCAACAACCACTGTCTTATAGATTCAATAAGTATTCCTCCCTGTAGGCATGGCCAAATCAGGAGAGCCACCCGAAATGATAGCCAAAGCACTATCACCAAAAGTGGCAGCCAAAGGCCCACTCACATTCTCATTAGGAGTTTCAACATTGTAGTTTTGCAAAGCATCAACAACCCCACCATTAGACACATCTGGAGAGGATGCCCCAAGGCCTTGTGATTCCAAAGCAACCACCTCAGAAAAACTCCTAGGATGGTCAACTTTCTTCTCAACTGTATAATGCTATTGAGAAGCACCCTTCCACCATGTAGCCTTCATGGCTTTCTTCTCAAAACCACATTATGCAGCAGCATGACCTGTTTTAAAACATCTTCTACAATGGAAGGGAATCCCTTCATAGTCCAAAGCTTGAACCCAAGAACTCTTAGAAGTTTTAAGTAAAATCTTGGCAGGAAACCTTTTTGAAACATCCATTTCAACCAATATTCGGGCAAAGGTAGAGTGAAACATATCAGAAGATGCATCATCCACCAACAAAAAATCTCCAAGAGCCTCACCCAATTCCTCTAAAAGAGGATCAATCCATAAATGGAGAGGAAGGTTAGGAATTCGAACCCAAATCAAGATCTTATTGAAAGTTTTAGAAGAAGGGTTGAAATCAGCATGCCAAGGCTTAATCATTAGCAGAAATTTATCCTCCCAGCTAAAAAAGTGATCACATAAAATTTTGTTTCTATCCAGATCAATGTCAAATTTAGCAACAAAAAACACCTTGGCCATGGGGAAATATGGACTTTACCACTAATTAAAGGCTCCCATTCTTTTGAGATCCAGGAGTGCAACTAAGGAAGGGAGGGCTAAAAACCCTTGAACCTGCAGATCACCCCACGTGACGAGAAGGCAGCAACACTATAATCAATTTTCTCTTCCGTCTCAGCTTTCAAATCAATAGAGATAGCATTAGCCACATAAATAAACCCATCGGATAGAGGTCTCCCAAGCCGTGAGCTCTATGCCGTAATTTTTTGCCCTGGTCTGCAAAACCCTCGTTCTCCTTGCCATTGGCCCTTCTAGCCCATATGCCTTGCATTTTCGCATCGATCGACTATGGCCTTCTCTCCACCCACGGCTTGTGCCACAACATTCACCGGCGCAAGCCCCACCAAGTCGTTCAAGCCCTAGCCAGCAATTCCAGAAGAACTCCCGCTCCCACCATCCACAACCCTCACAACCCTATTCCCATCATAGCCATCGCCATCATCGTTCGCTTTCTTGCAAGCCAATGTTTAAGTGAAGATAGTTAAATTGTATAACCAAACCCATTAAGAAAGTAATAATAATATGTTATTCCAACATAAAAGAATCCTTGAGGTGGATTTATCTTGTACTTGGTTAGTAGCTGAAAGTCTCAATAAAGGGTATAAGATACTTTTAGGATTGCAAAAAACCTTGGTACAATAAATTGGGCATGTCATGATTTTTCTATAAGTGGTTCAAGATCTAGTTGGTGCTAATGAGTCAAAATCTTTAGCTAAAGATTAATTATGAATATTTCCTATTCTTATAGGCCCAAATGGTTGACTACGTTGTATATCCCATAGTAGATTGAGGATAATGGTGAAAATGCTTGATAATATATTGATTCATTAGATATATTCCAACACAAAGTATCATGACTTTGTAAAGATTTATTTTCTCATGAATAACTTCCTACAAGAATGTAAAAAATGGCGAGTGTGAGAGAAGGAGAGCGTACACGTGGAGCTGGTTAGAAATTTGTTGTTGGTGAAGGGGAATTAGAGGAGGACGAGGATGATGGAGATCCGAGGGAGGGCGATGGACGCTGGTTTCTGCTTTGGAGGGACTACTGGCTGAAGAGTGTCGTGGGAATGGGGTTTGTGTGCGCTAGACCCTCTTTTTTAAGGGCTTCTTTCACCATTGTTCTTGGTGATGGAGGTTATGACCTTTTATTCTAGTTTGTCTCTATTCTAGAGGGGAGATCTCTTCTTATTGTGGGTTTTTCCCTGTTTGAGGATCTCCTACTGTTATGATTTTTCCTGTGTCTGTGGATGCTTGTTGGAGTGTTTTTGGTGGTTGTTGCTAGAAATAAAATTTCTAGGGGTAGGGTTATGTCTTGGGTGAACGTTGTGAGGATTCAGATGTTGTTTGGAGAGCCACAATGTTGTCTTGATTCAAATATTGTGGTTGTAGCCACTAGGATGGCTATCTCTGAAGTTGGTTTCCTTTCGTTTCCCTTGGTGGTGCCTCTTCCCACTGGTTTCTTGCTGCAATTAGGCAGTTGTTCTGCCCGGAGAGGCTCTAGTTTTTCCAGTGACTTTGGCCCTACCAAGCTTGGTGATGTTGCCTCATGTTCTTTTGGAGGATTCTTGTTTCCTGTGGAGGTTGTGATTAAATATTGGTTGGATTTTTCTCTCCAGTTTTGTTTGTGTAGGGATATGAATGTTTATTGGTTTCTCTTTCTTAGCCCCTGCTTTTGCTGGTCAAGGACCTCCCCTTTTCTTTGGAAGAGATATAGTTATGGGAGATGACTTTCAAGACCCCTATGTGTTTCAAAGATTTTATGTTGTTTAGGGTCTTTTTAGTCCTTCCTTTACTATTTGGTCTAAAGTCTTTTATAGAGATGAGGATTCTAACTAGTAGTAAAGATCTTTGCTATCAGCTTTTCGTTTTCTCTCTTGTTAATCCTATGGAGGTGGATGCTTCTTCTATAGAGGTGGAGAAGGTGTGTAGGGGAGAAATGGTTTGTTGGTGTTGGGGGTGGTATTCTTTCTATCTTCACTCCTTTTCTTCTATATCCCATTCTATTGAGGTGAATTCCTCTTCTATTGAGGTGGAGAGGGTTTTCTTGGGAGAAGAGATGTGTTGGTGTAAGAATGCTTCTCTTTTGGAGATGGTGAAGGGATGCAAGGAAGATGCAGATTATAGCTTTTGGGGGCTATTTGATGCTCTGTGTTATTCGGCCTATGGCTGCCTTATGGTGGAAATCTTCATTCATGGTTATGGGATCCATGTAAAACCCATGTTTCAGGTTGAGGAATTCTGTCAAAACCCTTATATGGTTGAGGGAGCCTTGTGCATTTGTGATGACCTTTCCTATAGAGGTGGAAAGGGTGTTTTGTTGGGCTCATAAACTTTTGTTATTGGTGCTTTGTTCCTGATCTATGCTTTGCAAGTAATATCCTTGGGTTCAAGGTCCCTGTCAATACCAGAATGTACAGGGTTGTGGATCCCTTTAAAATCCATAGATAATGGGTTCGTGGTCCCATCAAAACCAACAAGTTGTAGTGAATTGTTGGTCCCGTCAAAACCAACGAGTTCAAGATTAATATAATATCTTGGTTCTTTTCTGGGAAGCCCACTGGCTTTTGATTGGTTGTTGGCTTGCTGCTTCCCTGTTGCACTGCTAATTGACTTTGAATCTATTTTTTGGGCAACTTGTTCTTCTTTGTGTTGGTTTTGGGTCCCCTTAAAACCTGATGGTTTCGGGTCCATTCAAAACCTTTTTTTCCTCTCATCAAAAACTTCCTACAAGAATGTAACTTCCCAACTAACTATTAGCTTATTATTTACTAACAATTAAAATACTAAAATTTTATTTATTTAATCGAATATATAATACCATCTAATTAATGTAATATTCCATAATCCCCCCCTTATTATATTAATCCAAAGAAAGGATGGAACATTTCATGAGTTGATCACAACAAACCTTATGCATACTTTGATGAAGTGCCTTCATGAATCCTCCTTGCTCACTTAAGACACACTAGACTAACTCCATTAGTGGATCTCTTGACTATAAAACCTGCAAAACATTTGAACAACATGAGAGAAAATAAAATTTCCCCAATCTCCTTGCGCAATGAGAGAAAAAATTTCCTTTGAAAGTCCGCATCTTATTTGAGTGTGTCAAAATCCCTCCTCGATGATACACATTGGAGAAAAAATATCCTCTGAGAGCACATCTCCTCTGAGTGTGACATTATCCCTCCATAGTTTTGGAAACAATCTCTTTGTTGTACAAAAAAACCTCAACCAAAAGTAAATACACTAATTTCACCCATAATAAAAGTCCATAAAACCCAAGCCTCACCTTTCCCTATGAAGGGAAACAAATAGAAATGGTTCTTTTGATTTACAAAATCATATATGAGAGAAAATATAGCTTGAGATGATAAAATAGCTCTTGCATCCATTTCCTCCAACCTCTATTTTTATCTTCTTTTAATTTCTAAAACATATATTCCTCCTCACTCTCACGGTGGGGTGAGTCTTATTTATTCACTTTAAAATCATAATATGTTTTTTCACCTTCAGTCATAGTGAGAGCTTTTATTTTCTTCAACTTCTCATTGATGAGATCTTTGGCTTGTTGAATACAATTTATCTAGGAATTGTCTACTTTTTTTACAATAATAGCATTTAAATTTTTTCCCTATTGAAATTTTATACTTCTTCTTAATAAGAAAATAAACTTCCTCAAATATTGAATGATTTTTACTAACTCTACTTTCTTCATCAATCAAAAATAAATTATAGTTTCCAAACTATGATTAATTTTGGTTTAACATCATCATCATAAACTTTATATTTTACACCTACAATTTGATTAGAAGGGAATGAAATGCACTAATATATTGAACAACATTTTCTCCCTCTTTCATTTTCAAACCAATTTATTTTTTCTTAATAGAAGTTTTAGCACTTGAAGCCTGTGAACCAAATAAAGAATTAAACCCCTCCCATATTTTCATTTTTTTTGTTAGATCAATATGATGTAAATATACATTCGATAATCCAAGAAAAATCAATGTTGTGGCCCTACAATCTTTAGCCATCCATTTTTATTACTTCATCTACATCTTGTGGCTTTTTAATAGTTCTAATCACAATGTCCCACAAATATTTTTCAATTAGAAGTAATTGTGTCTTTATCTACCATGTATAAAAATTACACCCTTCAAATTTAGCAATATTAATTAATTTTTCCATTTTTAATAACCTTATTACTCCAAAAGATCTAAACAACTTCAAATGTCTACACTCATAATTTTTATTTAAGAATTGTTTATAACTCCTTATACCTCCCACAATGAATACATAAGACATCACATACACCAATATATTTTTGTGTGGAATAAATTCACAAATACTTTTATGCTATTCTCCATAAACATCATTAAATAATAATATGCGCTTTCCATAGCATGTTCAAGTGTATGCTCAAATAATTTTCACATTTTTATTCTACAGTTCCTCAAATATAAACCATGTTCATTCCTTCCTAGAAATTGTACCTTCCTTTTTGGGCTATTGCATTCATCTATAATTTATTTACACTCCCCCTCAATGGCATCACCTAAGACCAAGAATCAATATGATTTTTTAAGATATAATAACTAGAGATCTTATGTTATTCTTGTTAAGTCTTACATTAAGGATTTAGCCACAAGGAGGTGTCATTGACCTACACACTCCCCCTAAATGATATCATGTTCATTTCAATCATTAAACAAAGGATTTATATTTGATGGCTAAGATCCCAATGTATTTCTTCTTGATCATAACTTATACCACATAAAAATTAGATTAAAAAAATTGGAGAGAATTTTTATGGAAAACTTTCCCTTGAGTGAAGTGCCCATGATCTTCAATGTGATTTTCTCTTTTCTTTTTCTAAAAGTTGTCCAACCTTTGGTAAGACTAAAATATCTTGATTATCATAAAATAAGGTAGGGCTTTTAATAGTACCTAGATGAGAAACTCTTACAATAATATCTTAAGACCTATTGATTCTTTTGGAGCTACTTTTGTATTATATTTTTTATTAAAAAATCATAGAAGATATTTTTGTTTCTATGTATTAATCCATCCATGGAATAGAACCTACAAAATTTATTTTGAATAGGTAATCATAAATAGAATTTGCAGTTTAGTCAATAACAAAATACTCAAATAAAGTTGATTCTTGGTGCAATTTTTTAAAAAAATATGCATTCATCATTTTCCAATGAGAATTATGTACAATTTTATTGTAGATAATATAATGATCATTAACAAGAAGCTCATGAGATATTTTCATGAATATAAGGATGAAAATTTATCATGTTTCTTTCAAGGAAAAATAGTCATGCACTAAACATGTATAGTAATCATCCCAAAAACATTAAGCAATGGGTGAGTTATCATTTCTAGGTTTCCTTCCAAATAATTTATTAGGGAAATAGCCACCCATTATAATTAGGTGTTTTACCCCCAAAAAATATAGAGTTTTCGAAGTCAAAATTAATCTAATAAAAAATGAAAAAAGTGAAACAACAAAAATAGGGGTCCTTATCTTTGTTGAGATAGGGTTCCTACTTCACACTCTTGTTTTATTCAAGGAAACCCTAGAGATCTCAATCCAATGATAGAATGGGAGAGAGAGAGAGAGAGAGAGAGAGAGAGAGAGAGAGAGAGAGAGATGCTAAAGGTTTTCGTAGGGTATGGTTAATTACTAAAGAAGGGTTCACCACTAGGCTAGGGCTTGGAAAGACAAATGACATGCAAGATCTAATTATGAAACTCATTGATATGAAAGACTACAATAAATGACCTAGACATGAATGAAATACATAATAAGAAACTGGGAAATCAGAGATGGGCATCTAGAAATCTGTAGCAACTTGAATGAAGATCTAAAATGATAGAAATATTGATTTTAATACACACTGGGATTCATATGCTAGGTTGGTCGATTCAGTCCTAGATTAGGGTTTTGGGCAGGAATAGAAATCTGGTAGAAACAATTCTAGAACACTTGAAATTTGGAAAATACACTGATCTAGGACTCATACACCAGAAGTAGTGTACTAGTCCTGCTTGAGTTTTTCATAGGATCAAGATTTTAGTTTTCTCTTTAACCTCTACTCTGTATTCTCAACTTGATTTCCGGATTTGAATTGCTAAATTTTTCTATGTAGATGTCTTTTAATGATCTTTTAAACAAAGTGGCAACTTGGACAACTTTGCAACTTTTAAAACTTCTTTCCAATGTTGCTCCTTAGAGGATATTCAACCTAGATCTAAAAATAACACACTAAAGAGAGGTGAAAATGTTGTTTTGTTAGTGGAAAGGGGTTTAGCTTGGTCAAACCCCATTTTGGTAATCAAACCTTGTAATGAAATCAAATGGAAAGGAGGAATGATGAATGAACAAAATGATATGTTGCAACTCACCAAACCCTTAAATAAGATGTTGCAAACATGTATGAAGTGGCTCCAATGGATGTGGATCTTGACTCTTGCTTGAATGTTGTAGATCTTGAATTGAGTGCTTGCTTGAATCATGAAATCCTACATCACAATTGTTAGCTCAAACACAAACATGATGCTTGATGATTGTGACATGATGTTTGATACTTGAATAATGCTCCAAAATACTTGATAATAAGCTCTTGAAGTCTCTTTTAATCACCAATTTTATATATGGGTGCTTATTCAACTTGCTAGGGGAAAAATGAATGAAATAACCTTGTATTTATACTTGTTTATGCCAAATTTCCCAAAATTACAACACTGCAAGTTGACATCAGATCTAGGAGAATAAAATTCTGTCAAGAATTTGAACTTAATTTAGTTCTAAGCTAAGTGAGACTCATACGATAGTTGGGGCATATGAGTCCCATTAGGCTAATCTTGGGACATATTTTTCAAGAAATTCTTAGATTCATGTGAAATCTAGATTGGGGCCTCAAAACTTAGGTGGACCCATATGCCTAACATGGCATATGAGTCCTAGATAACTAAACCTAGGCCATATAATCCAAAACACTTGAATTATGATTGGATGTTGGTTTATGTCAGGATTATCCTCAGAAAGATGCATTAGTTAAGGCTTGCGGATGTAAAATAGGCCCAAAATGGCATAAATAAGCTCAATTTATTAATGAAGCCCTAGATTAGTGTGAAACTATAAAGGTACACTTTACAACACTCTAAATAAGGCACAATTAAGTCCATTTCATTTACAAGGACCCAATACCTAATGTGAATGTATTAAACAAATTACAACACTAAATCAAGGAAACATTAAGTTCAATTTCACAATGAGGGCCCAAAAAAGTATGAAAATGTAGAGGGATAATTTCTCCATTACCACATTTAGCCCCGAATTTAGTGAGAGGAGTAACTTTCTTCCAACTCACACTAAAGTAGACAAACTCACATCAAGAGGGGTCCAAGTGTACTAGTGTCGGTAAGATAGGATGACAACAATCAAGAGGGATGATCAAGCCCCCAGGATCAAGATCCTATGAAAAACCAACATAGGCACAAAATAACACACATGAAAATGATATAAAGAGAAAAAACAAGGCACAATCATACATTGCAAAAGATAAAGAGAAAAGAAAAATAAAATAAAAGGGGTGGATGAAGCTTCGACCGTTTGTCCTACATGTTGTGGATCAGATCTAAATTGTTTGTCCTGAAATGAACGCTCACTCTAAGGAAACAAAACTCAAGGCTTTCCATTGGGTGAGTATCCAAAGAGGTGAGACACATACGCACGTGGTCGGTATGTGCTGACATACACAAGAAAGTGGTTATGGGAAAGTCATGCCTAAGTTCAGCTTCCTATTCAACCAGACCAAATCTATAGCTCCTCATAACTTTGATAAGGTGCCACACAACAATGAGCTTAGAGCTTCATGAGGAAAGAAAATATTTGTATTCTTTAAACTCATGAATAAATAAGATGGCTCCATAGGCAAGCAAAGTGTATTATGCTAAGTGGCCTTATAACTAAAATTATAAATGCAAAGTAGTGTAAGGAATGTTCAAAGGAGTTTTTCTTAGATCATGTAAGGTCTTAACTTAGGGAACATTGTGCATAATTTCTCCAAGAGAGGAAATGTCAAAAACATATCATTCTCTAAGATGAAATCAAACCCAATGATAGCATGAAGAAAAGGACGCATCACAAGAATAAAGAAAATCGTGCAATGAAACATGAGTGTCGATGTATGTCCCCACTTTAAAGTGATTGCTAACACCATTACTGTGATCAATTGATTTAAAGGAGAATAAAACATGAGAGCTTACTCGGAAAGCCCTATGCCAAGTCATATGTTTCTAATAAGCTACGTTGTGAAAAGGGAAGGGGTTTCCCCCAAAACGTATAACTCAGTATGTCACATGCGAGCCATCTTAAGGAATGTTTCGCACATCCCAAGATTTCTCTTATATGTACATGAAAGGCAATCAGCTAGCCAAAAGAGACAACAACAATGACATACAAGGACAAGGATACCTAACCCATTGCCCCCCACTTAGTGCAAGACAAGGATGAGATGGAATGAAAATTATTATCAATTATAGGAACTAGGTTCTTCAACATAAGAAAGAGCACCACAATCCTTAAGATATTGAATTTGATTAGTCAAAGCCTTACATTCATTAGTAGAATAACCATGAACTCTATGATATGCACAAAATGAATGATTGTAGTAGAATTTCTTTCGTGTTCTTGGAGGAAGGGATATCAAAACATCATGGGGGAGTCTTCACTAGATACCCTCTTGGTCAATAGTAGAGGATGTTCTTTCATTTGCACAAGATGTGATACACACACTAAATGATAAGGCCTTAGATTAAAATGAAGATAAAGGTGGTAAACCTAGATCTCTCTTGAAAGAGTATGGTATATCAGCTTGCTTCATGTGTTCACTATATCCATGTATAGGAGGGAGTTTCTCATCAAGACCATAACAATATTTCAATTTAGATGAAGGGGGTTTATGCTTCTAAGAAGGATTAGATTCTTCATGAGAACACAAATCCTTTTTAGGTTTCTTAAAGTTATGCATCGTCCTCTCATGAGGGATGGGAGTTAAATAACCCCCATCACCATCATGGGGTAATGTTGTTAATGTAGAAACAAGTTGAGAAAATGAAACACAAGGTTGTTTTGGTTTAGATTGTGAGGTTTTGTAATCTCCCATAAAGGAGGGTGTAAAATATAATGAACCCCAATCATCACTAGAACTTGTGTCCGAAAATGAATTGTTTGTATATGACTCTTTAGACTTTGAGGGTGAGATTTTGGATTATTTATTGAAACCAAGTGTAAAATATATAATGATCCCCAACTATCACTAAAGATTTTCATTGTAGGTGAAAGACAATTACAATTAACATCAACATGTATAGGTTCAACTTTTAATTTTGGAACGAAATTATTAAGAAAGTTGGGAGTTTTTGATCATATCATTTATAGCTTGTTTCATCTACTTCAACTGTGTATATCTTGTTGTTGTATTCAAATTTCATTGCACGGTGTAGAGTATATGGGACTCCTTTCATACCAGGAATCCATGGTCTCCCTAGGAGAATATTTTATGAAAGATGTCCTGGCATGATATGGATAGGGGTAGGAAACACTACAAGTCCAACCTCAATAGGTAATGTGATTATTCCTAATGGTTTCCTATTAACATTGTCAAATCCATAAATATTAGCATCATTAAGTTGAATAAGCCTCTTGTCCACACTAATTTTATCTAGGAGGTCAATGCTACAAACATTAAGACTTGCTCCATTGTCTATGAGAGTGTGTCTAACTATAGTTTCATTAATGATCACCTTTATCATCAAGGCTTCATTTTTTTTTGAATCTCAAGTAAGGGTAATTCATTTTTAGCGAATTTGATTTCTGACTGTGTGACTTGCATACAATCAAAGGAGGGTGCTACATTATTCAATTTCATAGAAAATTAGATCTCCTCTTGCATAATTTGCAACATTTCTTGAAATAACCAATTGTATGCAGGTGATATTTGAATAAGACTCAATAAGGATATATTAGCGGGAGTCTTTTTAAGGTCTTCAACTATATTATGTATAGGCAAAGGAGGAGGACTAGGGAAAATATGTTGAGGCAATGGCAATGAAGTGGGAGTGGTTTTTGGTTTCCTATATGTTTGAGAAAATGTATTATAACTTGGTTGCTATGAAACATTGTTACTATCAAGTTGCATTATAGATCTCAGAAATATCTTATTTTCTTTTTATGTGGTCCACTACTAGGAGGTGACTTAGGATGCTTTCTATTTAAAGGAGATCTAATTTGTGTCATCATAACCTCAACAAACTTGTCCCTATTTTCATGATCTCTTAGTGAAGAGGAGGATAATGTCACCTCATCATCTTCATCTAAGGAAGACTCATTACTAGTGTTTGAAAGACATGTGTCAATGTTCACATTTTCTTGCACCATGATATCCTCCCTAGAAGGAGATTTTTTATGAGAACTACAATCTATATGTTCATGAAATTCAAAGGTTGGTTCTTCTAGAATGACCTCATCACAAGTGAGGGAGTTACCAATGGTTAGATTTTCTTTCTTATCAATGATGGTGTTTTCTTTCTCAATAATGTTTTCCCTAGGAGAAGAGAGACATAAGATTCTCATGAATCTCATTGGTTTTATTTCCTATCCTCAAAGTATCTTCTTCACAACTAGGAGAGATACTAGAAGAAGAACAAATGTGATTATCATGTTTATCTATGATTTCATCCTCTTTCTCTAAGAAATTCTCACAATCAAGGGATGAATAGAGACTAGGTAAGGTGGTGCTTAGAAATGTGTCTATGATTTCATTCTCTTGTGCTATAATATCTTCCAATGTGGGAGAGTTTATACAATAGGAGATTTGAAAACTGTCATGATTCTTAATGAGTGCATCTTCTAGCACCAATATACCTTTGTCGCATGTAAGAGAGGTATTAGGAGAAGAGAAACTATGATTATCATGATTTTCTAAGCTTTCATCTTCTTCTATCACATCATTCCTACAAATAGGAGAGATAGGAAGGGGTATAGGTTTAAGGAAAGTGTCAACATCTTCACTCTCTTTCACTAATAGACTCTCATAACTAGGGAATGTATTGAATGAATAAGTAACATGCTTATAGACTAATTTTTTCTTTGCAAACTTGGAAAAGATAGATACCAACATTTGTGAAAATGAAACTATGCAAACTTAAAACAGGAAGCAACTTAAAATGCAATGTAAAGACCTAGAATGAAATGTGTAAATGCAATGTTCTGATTTCAAATAAGGTAATATACTAATTACACTATGCAATAATCTGAAAATGAATTATTGTAAATGAAAATTTGGAATTAAGAAATGTATGAAATGAACCAATTTAAGCTATATCTAGTGAAATGCATGTAACAAAAACTCAACCAACTGAAATAGATAACTAATGACAACAAACAAAAGTGTAGAAACAAGGTTTTCAATGTTGTAAAAGGAATTTTTATGTTTGATTTAGGACTAATTCATCCAGAGGGGCGTATGATTCCTAGTTAGGGTTTTTGGAGGGGTCAAATGTTGAAAAAAGCACAACACAAAAATCCTAGAAAGTAGGCAAAACAACCTATACTAGGACTAAATTGGCCAGTGGTGCATCTAAGTCCCACATTAGGAGTTTTGTATTGTTTTTACCAAATTATATGTGAATGTTATGTTTTTTCGTTTGTATGATGTCTAGACTAAGTGAAAATGCAAATTTTAAGTCAATTTCAGTGATGCAAGAGACAAAGATGAAACCTATATGCACTTTCACTAATGCAATATTTAGAAACCCTAGATGCAAATTAACTATTGCAAAACCTAATTCAATGTTAATGCAAGCTATATCTAGGATGATAATGCACTCCAAATTAGAAATAAGATGTTGTAAATATAGGTTCACAAAAATGAAACAATGGAAATAGGGAGCCTTATCTTTGAGGAGATAGGGTTCCTACTTCACACTCTTATTTCATTCAAGGAAACCCTAGAGCTCTCAATCCAATAATAGAATGAGAGAGAGAGATTTGTTAAAGGTTTTCCTAGGGTATGATTAATAAATAAAGAAGGGTTCACCACCAAGCTAGGGATCAGAAAGATAAATGAAATGCAATGATATGCAAGACTATAATAAATGACCTAGAAATGAATGAAATACAAAATAACAAACTAAGAAATTAGAGATGTGCACCTAGAAATCTGTAGCAACTTGAATGACGATATGAAATGATAGAAATGATAAGTTTAATGCATACTAGGACTCATACGCTAGGTTGGGTGATTCAGTCCTAGATTAGGGTTTTTGGGTAGGAATAAATATCTAGTACAAACAAGTCTGGAACACCTAAAAACTTGAAAATTCATTGTACTGGGACTCATATGCCAGAATTGGCATACCAGTCTTGCTTGGATTTTTTGGAGGATCAAGATCTAAATCTTCTATTTAACGTTTTCTCTGTCTTCTCAACTTGATTTATGGATCTGAATTGTTGAATTATGCTCTATAGATGTGTTTTAATGATCTTGTAAACAAAGTGACAACTTGGACAAATTTTCAACTTTGACAACTTCTTTCCAATATTTCTCCTTAGAGTATCTTCAACCTAGATCTACAAATCACACACTAAAGAGAGGGGAAAATGTTTTTTTGTAAGTGGAAAGGGGTTTTCCTTGGTCAAACCCTATTTTGGTAATCAAACTTTGTAATGAAATCAAATAGAAAGGAGGAATGATGAATGAACAAAATGATATGTTGTAACTCACTAGACCCTTGAATAAGATGTTGCAAACATGTATGCAGTGGCTCCACAGGATGTAGATCTTGAATCTTTCTTGAATGTTGTAGATCTTGAATTGAGAATCATGAAACCCTACATCACAATTTCTAGCTCAAAAACAAACACGATGTGTGATGACTTTGACATGATGGTTGATACTTGAATAATACTACAAAATTCTGGATAATCAACTCTTGAAGGGTCTTGAATGCTCTTGAATGCTCTTGTAATCTCCAATTTTCTATAAGGGTGCTTATTCAACTTGCTAGGAGAAAAATTAATGAAATAACCTTGTATTTATACTTATTTATGCCAAATTTCTTGAAATTACAAACTAAAAGATGGCATCAGATCTAGGAGAATAAGATCCTGTCAATAATTTGAATTTAATTTAGGTCTAAGCTAAGCGAGACTAATACACCAGTTGGGGTGTATGAGTCCCATTAGGCTAAGCTTGGGACACATTTTTTAAGAAATGCTTAGATTCATGTGAAATCCAAATTGGGGCCCTGAAACTTAGGTGGGACCCATACGCCCAAGGTGGTGTATGAGTCCCATATCACTAAATTTGGGCTTTACAATCCATAAATGCATGAGTTATGATTAGATATTTTTTTTATGTCGGGAATCCTTAGAAAGATGCATTAATTTTTCTTGTGGATGCAAAATCGGACCAAATAAGGTGAACCACCAAAAAAATACACACAAGAAGGGAAAGAGGATTCCCCAATGAGCTTCTAGGGTTTTTCACCTTAGAAGCTAACTTTGGAAGAATTGCTCTCTTTCACACTAATGGTTTTGTGTTTTTGGGAGTTCATTCAAAGAGGGGGGTTTGTATTTGGAGGTTATGAAGTGTGTATGAATGTGTATAAGTATTGGAAACTAATGAAATGGAAACTAACAAAGAATGTAAAAATTAGAAAATGAACTAAGCTAGAAAAAACATTGAGATATGCAACTATATACAAAATGACCTAATAATATACACTAACTATTATAGAAATGGATGGGATTGAAGAGGTGTGTACCTGGAACCTTGTAGAGGCTGGAAATGTTGCTAGATTTGATGTTGAAATTGAAAGGGACACTTGTACCAAAGGGGCGACCTAGTCCTTCTTCGGGAAAATTCTGGAAAACTTCTTTGGATCCCATTTTAGCTAAAAGGGTATCTAGATCTACCAAAATTTCTAGAAAAAAACTTTAGTGGGAGCAGGTCACCCAAAGTGGTGACCTGGTCCTCTTCTGAAATTATGTGAACCAGAAGATGGGATTTGAGGCCTTTGTTCTATGTTTCCTGCTCCTTCAGGTATATGGTCCTGAAAGTGAAGTTTTTGGTCGGTGGAAGTCTTCCAAGCTTCAAGTAGGTTTTCTTCAACCTTAGAGAGCTTGGTCAACTTGTTGAGTGATCTTCAAGCTTCCAATGCACCTAAATTTGCAAACACACACAAAGAGAAAGAAGAAATGTTAATTGTTAGAGTATGGGGGCTTGCCTTGGTCAAGCCCCTTTTAGATAATCAAATCAAATGAAGGAACAAAGTAATGAAACATGAAATGAGAAGTGATAGATTCAATACCTTACAAAAATGGAGGATTCATCCCTTGAGTGCTTCAACAAGATGTCTTGTTGACCTAAAATCTGAAACCCTAGTTTTTCTTGAGAAGAAGGAGAGAAGGAGGAGAGAAGAATGTGTGTTCAAAAGAAAAATGGGTGATGTATAATGAGGGTACCTAAATGATAAATTAGGGTTTTGAAGTTTATTTATACAATTTATGCCCTAATTTTCTTGAAATAACACCATACTGACCGACCTTAGGGTTTTAGAGACCAAAATCCTGAAAGAAATTAAGTTTAAATTGAAATTTATGTCACATAGGACTAGGTCACCCAAGGTGGTGACCTAGTCCACCTGGGCATTTTTTATTGATTTTTGGTAATTAAAATATTATTATTAGTGCTTGTTGAGATTGTCTCATAGAAACTCACTAAGATAAGATGTCTATGAGGATTAAGGGGTCATTTTTGCATAATAATGTATTGATTAAGTGATGAGAAGCCTAGGAGAGTGTGAAAATGTTTTGCAACACCTTACAACACTTCGTCACAAGGCTGGGAAAGGTGTAAAAATAGACTGAAAATGGTCCAAAGTCCATAGGCAAAGGCCCAAATGAGCAAAACATGTCAAAGTCCTCACTTTTTGATACATTTAGCCCCCAATTTAGTGAGAGGATGAACTTTCTTCAAACTTACACTAAAGTAGCCACATGATTCAGATGGTGAAGGATGAAAAACAAGAAGAACGAGAAGAGAAGGAGGTGGTCAAGCCCCCAAATATTCAAGATTTTAAGTCAACTTGACATTAATGCAAAAGACATTCAAGGGTGAATGCATTACAACAAGATAAGATACACAATCATGCAATGAAAAGGATTGGTGTGAAGAGAATGAAGATATATGTGCTTACTCTGGGGCCACATAACATCAAGTTGTTCATGGGGTGAGAATTCCCAAAAGGTGAGAAACATACACACGGTTGGCATGTACTCACAAAGGTGGCTATGGGGAAAGTCGTTCCGCTTGTTGGGCTTCCCGCTTAACCATACCAAAGTTATACCTCGTGATAACTTTGATAAGGCGCCATAAAAGAAAGTGATGTTGTGGAATGATTTTGTCAAAGGGATTTTGCTTTGTTCATTTGATGTCTCATCTTAAGGAACATTATGCATAATCTTACCAAGAGAGGTGAAGTGCAAATGTACTCATCTTGTATGCAAGAGAGGCAAGGGATCATATTGTATGTAAAAGAGGAAAAATACAGATGTCTCAATCTTGAACAACATTGTGTGTAATGTTTTCAAGAGGAGGAATCACAAGAAAAAGAAGATCGCACAATGAAATGTGAGTGGTGATGTATGCCCTCACATTAAAGGAATTGTGAAATACCGTATTGTGAGAAATTTCTTTAAAGTAAACGAGGAGAGGGACATGAGAGCTTGTTCGGAAAGCCCTATGTCGAGTCATATGGTTCTGAAAAGCCATGTCATGAAGAGTAGGGGAGTATGTCACATGCGATTCAATTTAAGACAAGTCATCCACATCTCAAGCTTGCTCTTAAATGTTCATGAAAGGTTAACGACAAGTCAAGTTTGAAATCGACAAGTAAAATGCGAGGGAAAAGGCTAACTAACATCTTGCCCCCACTTAGTGCAAGACAAGAGTGAGCCGAATCGGATGAGGGGATGTAAGGCTTAGGGAAAATCAAGATCAATTAAAGGAAGGAGGTGCCCCCACAAAAGGAAGAACACCACAATCCTTAAGATGTTGGATTTTTCTACTCAAGGCCTTACACTCATTGGTGTGATGACCATGAACTCAGTGGTACACACAAAAGGAATGTTTGTTAGAACACTTCTTTTGAGTTCTAGGAGGGAGAGAGATCAAGTGATCTTGGAGGAGTCACGACAAGATTCCTTCTTGATCAAGGGTAGAAGGTGGTCCTTGGGTTGGCAACAAGGGAGGATCTTGCTTAGTATGGGATGGCATACCTATGCAAGGCTCTATGGATTGCGAGATTTTGTATTCTCCTTTGGAGGAGTGTGTATGATCTGAATCAAGAGGAGGTTGCGGGATGACATTGGATTTAAGCAAAGAGTCCTTTGTTGGTTTCAAAGGATTACTTTTGAAGGTAGGGTGAGAAGGGGGATTTGGGATAGAGTGGGTGTTGGAAGAAGGTTTGATGATTTCGATGAAAGGAAAGAATCCAAGACCATGATGTGTTGATTGCATGTTAGGCTCTATACGCTTATGGATTCCTTGTTCGTTAGCACCACAACCATTTCCACTATAGCCAAGTTGCTTCATGATCTCATAACCTTGTCCGTAGAGATTTTTTAGCTTCTTTGGATCAGGTGAGGGGTCATGGTTTGCATTGGTGGTTAAAGGTGTTGAGGTGGATGCTATCAAAGGATCGGCCAAGTCTTGTGTTAACAAGACTATGTTTCCCTTGTTAGAGTCTTTGTTGTTGGTCTTGGTTTCTCCTAGTAAAGGAGGGGAGAAGTCTAAGGAACCTAGAACATCGTCTAAGGACTTAGGTTGTACGAGTTCCACTAGTTTGGTTGGTGTAGTGGTGAAGGGTTTGGATTTTTTTTGTTCAAGGTGTAAGACACTGTAAGGTTCAGGATCAGCATCAAGCGTGTACACTTTGTTGTTGTAGATGTACTTCATCTTGCGATGAAGAGTGGAAGGCACACCATTCATTGCATGAATCCATGGCCTGCCCAAAATGAGGTTAGTTGAAACATCATTAGGTATAACATGGATCGATGTGTCTAATGTGGCCACTCCAACTGTAAGAGGCAAAGTGATCACACCAAGCGGTTGTTGTTTGATACTATCAAATCTAGTGAGAGAGAAGGAGGAAGTTTAGATGGTCCATCTATCGATATGGAGCCTATCCAAGATATTGACTCTACACACATTAACTAAGGATCCATTATCAAAAAGGGTTCGCTTGATCCCTATGCTTTTGTATTGAGATATGATTAGGAAGGATTCAACTTTGTTTTGCACTTCCAAAGGAGGGAGCTCACTTTGGTGGAAAATAATGTTAGCGTTTAAGCCTTGGATCATAGCTGTAATGTCATTGGTTTGTGAATTTTAAGGGACAATAATTTGTTGTAATGCATCTCGCATCATGTTGTGATAGTGAGGGGAAGCTTGGATAAGGTCCCATAAAAATATTTTAGTAGGAGCATTCCTTATTTGATCAACAAGGTCATACTCCCTAAGGAATGAATTGAAGCGATGGGCAGTAGGAAGAATAGGAGAGGAAGGTAAAGAAGTTGAGGTTGATGGTTGGGAATGCGAGTTGTTTCAGGTGTAATGTGTATGAGCAATGGCATCATGACTCAATTTTTTCAAAACATTAGGCTTAGGTGGGGAGAGAGTGTATTCAAGTTTAGAAGGTGGGGAAAGGATGAGTTGAGGTTGAATAATATTAACATCCCTTGTGGAAGGGGGTCAATATTATCCTTGGTTTGCATCATGATATCCTCCCTAGGAGGAGAGAGTTTAGAAGAACTACAAGGTTCATGTGCTTGACATTAAAGGAGTGATTCTTCTAAAATATCAACATCACTAGTAGGGGAATGATCAATGATGGGAGAGGACAGAGTGGGATGGGTAAGAGGGGAGTCTATTTGAGTGTCTAGGGTCTCATTCTCTTGTTCCATACCATCTACCCTAGTAGGAGAGCATGGAAGAGGTTCATCACATGCTTCATCACAAAGGAGGGAAGCATCAAGAGAAGATCTACTATGATTGTCAAATATATTACCCCAAAGGGGAGGAGCATTAGGAAAGGGAGGATCAATAGTTTCATGACTCGTACTAGGGGTATCTTCTAACACCAAACTATCCTCTTTGCATCGAGGAGGGATGTTAGGAGATGAGAAAGTTTGAGGGTCATGGGTAGGGAGACTAGGTAAGGTGATATTTAGGAATGTGTTTATGATGTCATCATGTTGTTGTTTAATGGTTGGCTAAGGGGGATGAGGATAGGGACAATCAAGACCTTCAACACTTGTGTCTTCTATCACCAAAATACCTTCATCACTAATAGGAGAGGTATAGGGAGAAGTACAAGTATGGTTGTTATGCTTGTCAACACAAAGATCCTCATCGAGGGATAATGTAAAGTTAAGAATTGTGTCAATGTTTTGGTTATTAACATGTGCTTTAATGAATTCAGTATTAGAATCTACATTGAACTCATAAGAAGGAATGTTGAATTTTTGCAATACATTTGAAACCAAATCAAAGCCACATCTTTTGAAAGAAAACATTGTAAGAGGAGAATGGGGAGAGAGAATGCAATGCAATTATGTAAACTAAAATATTGAAATGCAAGTTTTAGATATAAAACAAGGTAATTTTTTTATTTCGCTATGTAACAATCTGAAAAAGAAATGTAGTATATACAAAATTAAAACTAAGCAATGCATGAAATGAGATAATTTAAGCTAATTTTAATGAAATTCATACTATAGAAACTCAACCAACTGATATAGATAGGTAATGGTACAAAATAGAAGCCTAAAAAATGGGTTTTCAACTCTATAAAGGGTAGTTTTAGAAGCCTGAAGGGATTAGGTCGCCTAGGATGGCGCCCTAGTCCTCCTGATGATTTCTTTGAGATTTTCCAAGATTTTTGGATTTGTACATGTGGTTTCTAAATGGGGAATGCAAACCTAATATAAAAATGAAAAATTTACAAAAAGATTTAATGTTCTAAGATGCAAATTTGCAACCTAAATTCACTTTTCACTAATGAAAATTTTGAAACCCTGGGATGCACTTTCACTAATACAACATGCAATGCAAGTTAATCCTAGGACAAGGAAGGACTCTAAAAAAAAAGGAATGGTGTAAGGACATCGGGTTCACCAAAATGAACCACCAAAAACATACACACAAGAAGGGAAAGAGGATTCCCCAATGAGATTCTAGGGTTTTTCACCTTAGAAGCTAACTTTGGAAGAATAGCTATCTTTCACACTAATGGTTTTATGTTTTGGGGGGTTCATTCCAAGAGGGGAGTTTGTATTTAGGGGTTGTGAAGTGTGTGTGAATGTGTCTAAGTGCTTGAAACTAATGAAATAGAAACTAACTAAGAATGTAAAACTTAGAAAATGAACTAAGCGGGAAAACACATTGAGATATGCAACTATATACAAAATGAACTAATAATATACACTAACTATTAAAAAAATGGATGGGATTGAAGAGGTGTGTACCTGGAATCTTGTAGAGGCTGGAAATGTTGCTGGATTTGATGTTGAAGTCGAAAGGGACACTTGTACCAAGTGGGGTGACCTAGTCCTTCTTCAAGAAAATTCTAGAAAACTACTCCAGAGCCTGTTTCAGCCAAAAGGGGATCCAGATCTACCAATTTTTTTTGAAAATAGCTTCAGTGGGACTAGGTTGCCCAAAGTGGCGACCTAGTCCTCTTTTGAATTTTTGCGAACTAGAAGATGGAATCTGAGGCCTTTAGTATGTGTTTCCTTCTCCTTCAGGTATCTGGTCCCGAAAGTGAAGTTTATGGTCTGTGGAAATCTTCCAATATTCAACTAGGGTTTCTTCAACCTCAGAGAGCTTGGTCAACTTTTTGAGTGATCTTCAAGCTTCCAATGCACCTAAATCTGCAAACACACACAAAGAGAAAGAAGAAATGTTGATTGTTAGAGTATGGGGGCTTGCCTTGGTCAAGCCCCTTTTAGATAATCAAATCAAATGAAGGAACAAAGTAATGAAACATGAAATGAGAAGTGATAGATTCAATACCTTGCAGCAATGGAGGATTCAACCCTTGAGTGCTTCAATAAGATGTCTTGTTGACCTAGAATCTGAAACGCTAGTTTTTCTTGAGAAGAAGGAGAGGAGAGAAGAATGTGTGTTGAGAAGAAAAATGGGTGATGCATAATGAGGGTACCTAAATGATAAACTAGGGTTTTGAAGCTTATTTATACAATTTATGCCCTAATTTTCTCGAAATAACACCATATTGACCGACCTTAGGGTTTTAGAGACCAAAATCCCAAAAGAAATTAAGTTTAAATTAAAATTTATGCCACATAGGACTAGGTCGCCCAAGGTGGTGACCTAGTCCACCTAGGAATTTTTATTGATTTTTGGTAATTAAAATATTATTATTAGTGCTTGTTGGGATTGCCTCATAAAAACTCACTAAGATAAGATATGTATGAGGATTAAAGGGTCATTTTGGCATAATAATGTATTGATTAAGTGATGACAAGCCTGGGAGAGTGTGAAAATGTTTTGCAACACCTTACAAAAATTCATAACAAGGCTAGGAAAGGTGTAAAAATAGACTGAAAATGGTCCAAAGTCCATAGGAAAAGGTCCAAATGAGCAAAAAGTGTCAAAGTCCTCACTTTTTGGCAACACATAAGGAATAAAGAAGCCAAATTTATTAATGAAGGCCTAGATTAGTGTGAAAGTGTAAAGGTACACTTTACAACACCCTAAATGAGGCCCAATTAAGTACATTTAGTTTATAAGGACCCAAGGCCTAATGTGAATGTGTTAAACACATTACAATAGTAAATCGAGGCAACATTAAGTTCATTTTAACAAGGAGGGTCCAAACAAGCACGAAAGTGTAGAGGGATACTCTTTTAGTTGCCACAAAGTATCTTCAAGAGAAAACAAAATATAGTAGTTGAAGATTATTTGAGATTTTATATAGTTCCACTTTTCCTATAGATGTGTAAGAGTTTGACATCTTTAGTCTTTTTCTTTTGACTCACTTTGTTGTCCTTGTGTCCTTACGAAAAGGAGATTGACTTTTTTTCCATTTTCCTATAGCAAGAATGGGAAGTATTAGAGAGAAATACTAAACTCCTTAGGTGGTTGTGAAAACCACTTATTTATTTCATTAAAATAATTTATAAAAATCGAAGACACTTTAATAAGAATTCTAATGTAGAATATATATATTTCACTTTAGACTACTTGAAAGAATTGGTTAATATAGACAATGTTGATGACATAATTATAATAGTACGAAATATTTTAACCACTTGTAAGGAACTTATAAATTACATAAACGGTTGGATACAAAGGTAGATTCGTAATATAATTATGTAGTGTAGGAAAAAATATTCATTTTTCACACTTAATTTGGAAATAATTAATAAATAAATTAGTTTAATTATGCCTTCATTTAGTTTTGTAATATCTTTGTCATATTCACATTAAATCTAGGGCCCTTTTTAATTAAATGGAATTAATTGTGAATTTTTTTGGGTGTTGTAAGGTGTAACTTTACACTTTTACACTAATCTAGGGCTTCATTAATTAATTGAGGTTAATTTTCCTTAATTGGCCCCTTTAATTCAAATCGAAGCCTATTTAATTGCAAATTCTAAGGGATGAAACATGACATTCATAAATTCCATAACATCAGGTTTAACATTGGGTAATGTGTGTCCTAGGCAAGTGTCCTAGGACCCATTCTCCATAGGGTGAATGGGTCCTCATTTGCACTTAGGACATAAATTCAAATTCAAAGGTATATTGAGATGTTGACTTGTGATATTTGAATTTTGAGAATTAATGTTAAGATATGTATAAATAAGAGTTCATTTCACTATGTTTCACCTAAAAGGTTTTTATGAGAACTTAGCATTTTCAAACAAGAAATTTTATGAGCATTCAAGAGCATTTTCAAGGCATTCAAGGGCAGAAGTATTGAAGATTATTGCAGCAATCAACATTCCATTATCATGTCAAAGGATTCTTGCATCATGCATGTTGTTTGAGCTATTATGGTGATGTAGTGTTCAAGATCTACTAAATAATTAAAGGTCATTATCTCTAATCAAGTTTCATGATTAAGATCTACATTCATTGAGGCCACTTCACGTAAGTTCCAGATCTACAATCCAAGGCTCAAATAAGGTTTGGTGAGTTGTTCATTCATCATTCCTTTCATGTTTTTATTCATTTCAAGGTTTAATTACCAAAACGGGGTTTGACCAAGGAAAACCCCCATTCACCTAACAAAACAAAAAAATTCTCTCTTGATGTGTGTTTGCAAAATTTAGGTGGAAGATCTCTTGAAGAACAAAAATTGCAAATTTGTCAAAGTTGCATTTGTTGTCACCATTCTTGTAAAATCATGGAAATTGACCTATAGAATTTATTTCTGGCTTTTTGATTGTGAGATTTGGGAATCTAGGAGTGCAGAAACAAGAGAAAAAAGCCTAGAAACTGATTTTCTGGAATCAGAGCCAAGACCCATTTTCCATAGGGTGAATAAGTCCTCAATGAGCCTTGAAAAATCACTTCTTGCGAGAGGTACACAAGATTTATCCCTTCCAGATTCTCCCTAAAGTCTATAGGCTACATCAGTCTTATGTTTAAGATTTTAAATGCACTTTACAGATCATAATTTGGAGTTTATTTGCTATTTTTAGTCTTTCTCCCCAAAGTGTTGTTTGACCTAGACCCTCACCTTAGCAAAAAAAGGAAATTTGTAGATTCACACCTTAATTTGATTCACCTACTGGTTGATGATTTTTTCATTGGGTGTATCTCATTTCCTAATGAATTGAGGAAGGATAGGACCCCTTTGTCCCTCTTAGGATCCACTTTTCCATTTTGGGACACCCCCTACCATTCCTATTTTTCTTTATTTCATTTTGGTAAACCCAACTTGTTAAAATTATATTGAGTTATTTTTATTTCAATGATGATGATTTTTATGATAAAATAGTTGCATAACATTCACTTCACTCCTTGCCATGTAATAATTCTAGGGTCATAACATCCTCACTATTACATGTTTTATATTAATGGAAAATAATTCTCATTATCATAAGGAGCTCATTCTCATCACCCATCTTGTCTCATCCTTGCCCTACAATTATCTGGGGCAAGGGGTTAGATAGACTTGTCCTATTTTTGGGACTTGATGTTGTCGCTTTGGCTAATTGTCTTCCTTCTGTGTATATTGATTGAGATTGAGATGTATATGACCTTCTATAGGTTGAATGACATCTGCCTTACTAGTCTTCTGCATTTTTTTATTTTTCATGTTTCTTTATGTGATTGCATGTGTGTAATGTGATCTGCCATACTATTTTTTTTTATGTATCTCTCTCTCTTCATCTGAATTCATCTATTTTTATCTACATTCTTCTCTATTTCGTAAACATTTTATCTTTTCATTTGTCTTGTGTTTTCCTTTTGGAAATGACGCAAGGCATCAAGACATTTAGGTCTCTTCCATGTTGACCTGAAAGGCTATTTCTTTTTTTCACTCACTTTGTGTTATTCTTCATATTCTATGAGTATTTAGGGAATGATGATGTTTCCAAGCTCTATAACCACATTATAGAAAAGATATACTAACCTTCAATCCAAAGATCCCTTATGTATTTTTGGGGGCATCCCCTAATTCCTTTTTCATGACATAGCTTCATTTTAGAATCATATGACTTGGCATAGGGCTTTACAAGCAAGCTCGCATGTCTTCTTCTACTTTAAAGTAGATTTCTCATAATAATGGTGTTAGCAATTGCTTTAAAGTGGGGGAATACATCAACACTCATGTTTCACTGTGTGATTTTCTTACTTGTGATGCATTCTTTTCTTGGTGGTGTTATTGGGTTTGATTTCCTCTAAGAGCATGATGTTTCTTTGACTTGTCCTCTCTTCGAGACATTAGGCATAATGTTCCCTAAGAAGAGACCTTACACGAACTAAGAAAATATCCCTTTAAACAAAAACCTTTACTTACATGTTGTTCATAAGCTCAAAGTTTTTTTTTGTGGTGCGCTATTGAAGTTATCAAAGGGATAGCTTTGGTATGGTTATTCTGATGAGAAACCTAAATAGAGGCATGAATTTCTCATTATACAATGAGAGCTAATAGACTAGGCATAACTTTCTCACTTAGCAACTTTTTTGGGGGATCACCTAATGGATAGCCAGAGCTTCTACTAGCCCTTGTGAGCATATTTTTCCAAAGGCCACTTATCATAAAACAACTTACTTTCATGTGGAGCCACGTATCTTTCTCTTCTCTTCGATTTAACTTTGATAGTGTATGATTATGTATCTTCATCATTGATGCATGGATAAGTGTCTTGAATGTCTACTTTAATGTGAGTTCGCACTTGCACTCATCCTCTCACTAATGTGGGGGATAAATGTAGTGTAGGAAAAAGTATTTCTTTCTCACACTTAATTTGGAAATAATTAATACATAAATGAGTTTGATTATGCCTTGATTTAGTGTTGTAATATTTTTTCCATATTCACATTAAGTCTAGGGCCCTTTTCAATTTAATGGACTTAATTTTTCCTTGTTTTTGGTGTTGTAAGGTGTACCATTACACTTTCACTCTAATCTAGGGCTTCATTAGTTAATTGAGGTTAATTTTCCTTAATTGGACCCTTTAATTTAAGTCAAAGCTTAATTAATTATAAATTTCGAGGGATGAAACCTGACATTCATAAATGCCATAACATAAGGTTTAACATTAGGTAATGTTTGTCCTAGGCAAGTGGTCTAGGACCCATTCACCATAAGGAAAATGGGTCCTCACTTGCACCTAGGACCTAAATTCAAATTATGTTTTTGATTTTTTTCAATGAGTTCAAAGGTATATTCAACTATTGACTTGTGATATTTAAATTTCAGGAATTAATGTTAAAATATGTATAAATAAGAGGCAATTTCACTATGTTTCACCTAGAAGATTTTTATAAACATTTATCATTTTCAAGAGAGCAATTTTATGAGAATTCAAGAGCATTTTCAAGGCATTCAAGGGTATAATTATTGAATATTATTGCAGAAATCAAGATTCCATTATCATGTCAAAGGCTTCTTCCAACATGCATGTTGTTTGAGCCAATATAGTGATGTAATGTTCAAGATCTATTAAAGCATTCAAGGAAATTATCTCTAATCAAGTTTCATGATCAAGATTCGTATTCATTGAGGCCACTTCATCCAAGTTGTAGATCTACAATCTAAGGTTCAAATAAGGTTTGCTAAGTTGTTACATAGAGTTGTTTATTCATGTTTCCTTTCATGATTTTATTCATTTCAATGTTTAATTACCAAAATAGGGTTTGAGCAAGGAAAAATCCCATTCACCTAACAAAAAAACATTTTTCTCTCTTGATGTGTGTTTGAATATTTTAGGTGGAATATCTCTTGAAGAACAAAAAATGCAAAGTTTTCAAAGTTGCATTTTTCGTCACCATTCTTGCAAAATCATAGAAATTGACCTATAAAATTTATTTATGGCTTTCTGACTATGAGATTCAAGAATTTGGGAGTGTAGACATAGGAGAATAGATCCTAGAAACTGATTTTCTAGAGCCCTGGTTAGGACCCATTTGACATAGGGTGAATGAGTCCTTAACGAGCCTTGAAAAAGCACTTTTTAAGAGAGGTACACAAGATTTATCCCTTCCAAATTCTTCCTAAATTCTGTAGGTTCCATCATTTTTATGTTTAAGCTTCTAAATGCACTTTATAGATCACAATTTGGAGTTAATTTTCTATTTTAATCTTTCTCCCCAAAGTGTTGTTTGACCTAGACCCTCATCCTAGCAAAAAAGGAAAATTTGCAGATTCACACCTTGATTTGATTTACGTAAGGGTTGATGATCATTTCATTGGGTGGACCTCATTTCCTAATGAATTGAGGAAAGATATGACCCCTTTGTCCTTCTTAGGATCCACTTTTCAATTTTGGGACACCCCCTACTATTCCTATTTTTCTTTACTTGAAATTAGAACTGTCATCTCACTTCCAAAATGTTTTTTATTCATATTATAGTTAGGATAACAAAAATAATATAGAAATTTCTTACAAAATAATATTTAATATGATTGGTCATACCTTTATAACATTTATATATCATTATAGTATAAGGCTATAAAACCTTATGTATTATATGCTCTATTAAGCATATCCAATTTTAAAAAATTATAGTCTAATGGCTATTAGATTATTGATTATTTATGAATGTTGGTTTTGAATGGGTGTGACTAGTACCCCTTTAGGTATTTTCCCACCCCTTATACTATACTTAAGGAGGTTTCCTCTCACTGAGAGGGTGTGGATTTGGATATTTATATTGACTTATATAACTATGAATAGGAGTTATTATTGGCCATGTGAAAGTATGTAGAGGGGTCTCCCCAAGTTTAGTTTTTTCTTACTAGACTATTTTTTGTAAGTCTTTTAATAAAATAATTATTTATGGAGTTTTTGTACAAAAGATGTTTTCCCATGTATATCTTGTGTAATGTGTAAAATCTATGCTTGGAAAATTCACTGCCAGCAATTCACCGTCGAAAAACTCACCACCAACAATTCATCATGAGAAAATTTACTATCATGACAATTTCACCTCAAGTAAAATTAATGCGGGAGCGCTAGGGTGCACGCGCAATGAACATCACCCAAAAAGATTTTACAGTTGGTTGTTTCAGTTTTGATTTTCTTAGGCTTTTTTTTGGCATCTCTTAGCATAAAGAACTCCATTGTGCAGTCAAATCTTCAATTTGAAGTGTCATTTTAAGGCTCTAGGGAAATTTTCAAAAAATATTTCTAGAAAACCCATAAGGATTCGAGTAAAGTACTTTTGCAAGGGAATTATTGGAGGTACCATGTGAAATTTACAAAAAAAATCAAATTCATATCTTTCTTAGTTTGATCTATTTTAAAGTTGAAAGTTTGTTAAAAATATAGACAAATTTCGTAAAATTTAAAAATCTCAAGTTTTTGGAGGGATGGAGTGAAATCGTTTTGCAGGGAACCTAGAGACATCATTCCGAGCTTACTAACAATTTTTTGTTCAATTTGGAGAATTTTGTATTTTTCCACCTATGGGCACCCATGACATCCTAGCAGCTCAAAGTCAAATAATGAATTTAAATTGTGTAGCTTCAGAATATTTTAATTATTACATTATTTGATCTTTGATGCATTACAATTCTAAGGTGAAAAATATTCTGATTTTTGCATATAATCTTGTTTAAACACTCTTCTTGACATTATGGAAAGAGACATTTAAAAATTAAAATGGAGAAAATGTGAGATATAGATTTGAATTTTTTAAATAAAAAATGAAATGCATATAAGTGCAAATAAATTGGAGAAATGTGAAGGGGCACATTAGGGAAGAGAGAAGTTGAATGGGCACTGGAAGAAGAGGGTAGGAAAAAAAAGAAATTTTAAAAAAATTAGAGGGAGGGAAAGGCACGACCTATGTGTGGAAGTGGGGGCTATTGTGTATGAAGAAGTTTTGAGTTTTAAATTAAAAATAATAATGTGAAACATGTGGTTGATATGAATTTGAAATTGCAGCTCAAATTAAGAAGAGGTCGTAGTTGATAAGAGTGAGAGTAGAGTATGTAATCAGACAAGAAGGAAGGGAAAAATTCATGGAGTAGAAGTTGCAAATAGAGAGTGCATATTGGTTATGGATGAGAAAAGCCATGAGGGATATTAAGTAAATTTGTTGTAGAATTTTATGTAAATGTTGAATTGAAATACAATAAAGAGATTTTGTGTTGCAATCTTTTATTGTTTTTTTCAAGTAAAATATTACCTTTGAGTTCTGTTTTGTGCTTGTTAATGGTTGTTTTTGATAAGAGGGGAGAACTATTAAGAATAAATTGGTATCAGATAAGGAGATCTTGAGAGTGGAGAGAATCCACTAGGACCTACAGGTAGAGTATAGGATAGAAGGTAGTAAAGAAGAGCTCATGCGAGGATTGTTGCGGGTAAAAAGAAGCCCTGAGCAATCAAGAGCTAGGGATTCACAAAAAGAAATGTGAGAGTTGTGAAATATTGCAACAGATGATATGGGTATAGTTATAAGGAAGAGGCACATGATTTGGGAAGCATGGAGATGGTATGAAGAAACCAATATATGAAGGATAATAAAAAATATAAACAAGCAATTGGATAGGTTGGAAAAAGATATGAAAAAAGAAGATGAGGACAGAGTGAACAACAAAGAGCCTACAATAGAGATAGTTGAAGAGGAGAAAAATGAAGATGTATTGATGGAATAAAAAGAAGTTGTAGTGAAGACATGCCATACGGAAGGCATGGAGAAAGCAGAAGAAAAGAATGAGGTGAGCAATAAAGAGGTTGGAGCAAATGGAAAAGATGATTTATTAGCACAAATTTTGGTGATAGAAGAAGAGTGTCTTGAGAAAATGGCTAATGAAGATGAGAAGATGCACGTTGTAGAGAAAGACGAGGTAAATCTATTTTATGATATTATTTTTTTTTAGATAATATGGTAGGAGAAGAGATGGTCAAAGAATAAAATCACGTAGAGAATATGGAGAATTTTGTAGATGAAGATTGGTGTCTAGATGCAACGAGTTTGTGCATAGAAAATTTAAAGGATATTGTAGGATTTTGGTGGAGGTTGTTGGTCTGTGGTGGGATTGATCCCATGAATGAGGAGCCAAGAGAAGGAATAATTTTGTGGAGGAGGATGGTACATGGTGGATGTGAATCCATAAGAGGAGAGAAGGGTGGTGAATGGAATTGTAGAAGTAGGATGGTTCTTGTGCTAACAAAGTGCTAGAAATAGAGAAAGAAGAAATAACCCCATGCACATTTCACAACGATGGAGTTCATTGTAGATTTCTTGTAATCTAAAAGAGTGGCTCTACCATTCAACTCCACTTTTGTGAGGCTATGCTTATAAAATTTCTACCTGACGTGTCTAATGTAGGAGCATCCGAGCACACATGCAATCAACAGCACCCAAAAAGATTTTTAGTTGGTTGTTTCAGTTTTAGTTTGCTTAGGCCTTTTTTTGGCATCTCTCAGCATAAAGAACTCCATTGTGCAGTCAAATTATCAATTTGAAGTTTTTGCCAAAATGTCATTTTAAGGCTCTAGGGAAATTTTCAAAAAATATTTCTAGAAAACCCATAAGGATTCGAGTAAATTCCTTTTGCAAGGGAATTCTTGGAGGTACCATGGAAAATTTACAAAAAAAATAAAATTCATACCTTTCATAGTTTGAGATATTTTAAAGTTGAAAGTTTGTTAATAAATATTGATAGTTTTCATAAAATTTAACAATTTCAAGTTTTTGGAGGGTTGGAGTGAAATAATTTTGCAAGGAATCTAGAGACATCATTCCAAACTTACTCATAAATTTTCGTTCAATTTGGAGAAGTTTGAATTTTTTCGCTGTGGATATCCGTGAGCTCAAAGTCAAATAATGAATTTAAATTGTGTAGCTTCAGAATATTTTAATTATTAAATTATTTTATTTTTGATGCATTACAATGCTAAGGTGAAAAATCTTCTGAGTTTTGTGAAGAATCTTTTTAAACACTCTTCTTGACAGCATGGAAAGAGACATTTAAAAATTAAAATGGAAGAAATGTGAGATGCAGATTTGAGTTTTTAAAATTAAAAAAAAAAAATCATATAAGTGGAGAGAAATTGGATAAATGTGAAGGGGCACAATACGAAAGAGAGAAGTTGAATGGGCGTTGGAAGAAGAGGGTAGAAAAGCAAAAAAAAGAAATTTTAAAATTTTAGAGGGAGGGAAAGGCATGACCTATGTGTGGAAGAGGGGGATGTTGTGTATGGGGAAGTTTTAAGTTTTAAATACCAAAAATTAATGTTCATGTGGCTGATATGAATTTTAAATTGCAGTTAAAATTAAGAAGAGGTCGTGGTTGATAAGAGTGAGAGTAGAGTATGCAATCAAATAAGAAGGAAGGGAACAATTCATGGAGTAGAAGTTGCAAATAGAGTGTAGATTAGTTGTGGATGAGCAAAGCCATGAGGGCCATTATGTAAATTTGTTGTGTAATTTGATGTAAATGTTGAATTGAAATACAATAAGCAGATTTTGTGTTACAATCTTGGATTATTTTTTTAGGAAAAAAATTGCCTTTGAGTTTTGTTTTGTGCTTGTTAATGGTTGTTTTTTGATAAGAGGGGAGAACCATACTACATTAAAAATTCACCATGAGCAATTCACCACCATGAAAAAATTAATCGCATTAACATTTTTTGATATACATTTCTAAAACTTTGAAAAAAATATTCAAAAGAAAAATTTGAACTCCATTTTTGTTATCATAAATCAAACATTCTTTTGCAAAAAAAAATCAAATTTTTGGAAATTTATATTAAAAAATGTTAATGTGCTTATTTTTCTGTGGCGGTGAATTATTGGTGGTGAATTTTCCTTGAGGTGAATCCATCATGACGGTGAATCTTCTCATGGTGAATTATTGACGGTGAATTAGTGGCAGTGATTTTTCCTATATACACACATACACACATATATATATACATATATATGTATATATATGTATATATTACATATATACATATAATAATATCATAATTGATAATATGGTATCAAAGCAAGTTAGGCATTTTTTGCAATGCATTTGGTATGCCTTTTCTATTATTTTAAAATAAATTCATCAAAACAATTTAAGAAATGCTAGTCATTATTTTAGGTGATATCTAAGAAAAAAATTATAACATGCTCATGAAATTCCCTCTAATGGATTCTTTCTTTTACTAAAATATTTTGTTAAGAAAAATTAACTATCACTAGACTTGTGATATTTAAGATAGATAGATATATATAAGGCAATAATAAAAGGTAGAAAATAGGTTTGATTTATGTCCCTCTCACTTTCAGGAAAGTTTTCAATATCATATATCACTATGCTCTTCAAATTGGAATTCCTTTAAAATAGAACATACAAAAATAGTTGGAATAATTTAAAAAATTCTTCAAAACAACAAAATATTCAATCAAACAATATTCTATCAAAAACAAATCAAGATAAGAATTAAAATTATTATAAATCAACACACAAAGAGCGGTGACTTGATTATTGTTAACAAGAACTCCATGAATTTTCTCAATATTTATATAGCTCTATCTTTAGAATCTTGACATCAAAGTTGAAAATTCTCAATATGGACAGCATTCATACACAAAGAAAATTTATCTAATCATGTCTTTACTCTATAGCATGCAATCTCAATGCTTATAATAATACTTAAGATTTAACAATTATCAACATTACATAATGTTTATTCGATACTTGTCAAACTGAATAATAATAATCAAATTTTGTCAATTATCAATATTTCATAATATTTGTTTGATATTTGCAATATTTAAAAAAATTCAATGATTTGCAAATTATCAATATATACACACACTACATTCACTATTAAAAGTTTGTTGGAAATAGTAATCGCAACTATCTCATTAATTGCTCCAACTTGTCATGTCTTTTCAGTATCCTCTATATCTGCATTGAATCCCAATCCAAATCCAGCATTAAAGGCAAAGATCCGAACATGATTTCATCTAATTTACTCCAACCTATTGGCAGTCTCATCGACAGTCTTCGCACATTTTGTGGGTGCCTTAAAATATATTATTTTATGCTCTATTCTCTGTCCTTCATATATGCTCTCTCTATATATTGTATGAAATCTGTTCTGTTTAGTACTCCCCAAATAGAGTCCAGCTCCGCAGAGCTGCAAGGAGTCGGAAGTTGTATGGTTGTATGTTTGTGATGGAGCAGAAGCTCTAGTAAGAGTTCGATAATGTAATGGTGTCAAGAGCAACAGCTTCACCAATAGTAAGATGTGTGTTCATGCCAGTATGATTGAATGAGCAGCAACTCATAAGGTGTCTGCAAAAATGATTGTAATGTGCAAAAGCTTGTACTTGTTGTAGCAACAACGATGTATGAAAGTAATAGTGTTCAAATGAATTAAAATATGCTTTATGTTTGCGTTTCTCTGATCTCTTTGCTCCGTTGTTTCCTTCATGTGGTAACAGAGCAAGGTGGATCGTGCTCACTTGGAGTAGAATATCATGGGTTTTAGAATACAAGAGCAAAGTGTTTTCATCAGCCGCAGCTGATCAAAGAGTGTTTGAAGCTTGGGAAGAAGTTTCTAAGCTAGTAGTTGAAAGCAGTTTAGAGAAGAGAGGGTAGAGCTGAAAGAATATTGTTGAATGATCTTGAGTTTGTAGTTAAGAGAAGACTGCTGGTGGAGATTGCTGTGGATCATGCTCATTGGGATTAGAATATCATGGGTTTCAGAACACAAGAGAAAAGTGGTTTCATCAGCCGCAGCTGATCAAAGAGTGTTTGAAGCTTGGGAAGAAGTTTCTAAGCCAGTAGCTGAAAGCAGTTTAGAGAAGAGAGGGTAGAGCTGAAAGAATATTGTTGAGTGATCTTGAGTTTGCAGTTAAGAGAAGACTGCTGGTGGAGGTTTTTGTTCCAAATAAGTCAAGATCTAAGGAGAGAGAGCTGATAAGAGACGTTGAACAAGCTGCCTAAGAAAAGAGGCGCAGACCCGGAGAATATAAGTCGCAGTCAAAGTGAAATTACAGACGGATAGGGGGATATCCGCCTTCAAAGAAAAAAAATCATCAATCAAAGACGTTGTTGGAGGAGAAACCGTTGTTTGTAAGGAGACACCAGTCAGAGATCAAAAGAGTCGTCCCCAAGTTTTAGATCGATGGAATTCAAAGGTGTTTTAGTGCATCCAATGATTGAAGAAGAGTTGCAGATATGAAGTCATCGAAAAAGTAGTTTGCAGAAGGAACTAACTGAATTAAAAGGAGCAGTTAGGCTTTTAGCCAAATGGGTTGGCCATAAATTTTGACTGTCGCTTAAGGAAGGTGCAGTTCAAGGTAAGTTTGTCATCTAAGTCAGTTTTTAATGATATAGCTATCGCTGTTGGTGGCTACATTTGTGGTAAAGGAAAATTTTTTGAAGACTTCAAAAAGGTAGAAGATTGGAAAATCTAATCAGTCAAAAGGAAGATGGCATTGTTGTAGAAACAGCCAAGGGGATCCAAATCAACAAATCAAAGAACATTTCATGGAGTAGTTGTCTGAGAATGTAGGAGGCAAGAGAAAAGGTAAATTGTAAGAAGTCAGTTGAAGTTTGTGAACACAGTGGTAGCTGTAAAATGACTTGCCAAAAGGAAGATTGGCACGAGGAAGGTGTCACTGTTTGAAGATTTTGAAAATTTTAGATGTTCAAGCATACTGGATTTCGGAGTTGCGATTAAGAGAGGGTGTTGGAAATAGTAATCGCAACTACCTCATTAATTGCTCCAACTTGTCATGTCTTTTCAGTATCCTCTATATCTGCATTGAATCCCAATCCAAATCCAGCATTAAAGGCAAGGATCCGAACATGATTTCATCTAATTTACTCCAACCTGTTGGCAGTCTCATCAACAGTCTTCACACATTTTGTGGGTGCCTTGAAATATATTATTTTATGCTCTATTCTTTGTCCTTCGTATATGCTCTCTCTATATATTGTATGAAATATGTTTTGTTTAGTACTCCCCAAATGGAGTCCAGCTCCGTAGAGCTGCAAGGAGTCGGAAGTTGTATGGCTGTATGTTTGTGATGGAGCAGAAGCTCTAGTAAGAGTTCGATAATGTAATGGTGTCAAGAGCAGCAACTCCACCAACAGTAAGATGTATGTTCATGCCAGTATGATTGAATGAGCAGCAGCTCATAAGGTATCTGCAAAAATGATTGTAATGTGCAAAAGCTTGTACTTGTTGTAGCAACAATGATGTATGAAAGTAATAGTGTTCAAATGAATTGAAATATGCTTTCTATTTGCGTTTCTCTGATCTCTTTGCTCCCTTGTTTCCTTCATGTGGTATCAGAGCAAGGTGGATCGTGCTCACTGGGAGTAGAATATCATGGGTTTCAGAATACAAGAGAAAAGTGTTTTCATCAGCCGCAGCTGATCAAAGAGTGTTTGAAGCTTGGGAAGAAGTTTCTAAGCCAGTAGATGAAAGCAGTTTAGAGAAGAGAGGGTAGAGTTGAAAGAATATTGTTGAGTGATCTTGAGTTTGCAGTTAAGAGAAGACTGCTGGTGGAGATTGTTGTGGATCGTGCTCACTAGGAGTAGAATATCATGGGTTTCAGAATGCCCCAGCTGATCAAAGAGTGTTTGAAGCTTGGGAAGAAGTTTCTAAGCCAGTAGCTGAAAGCAGTTTAGAGAAGAGAGGGTAGAGCTGAAAGAATATTGTTCAGTGATCTTGAGTTTGCAGTTAAGAGAAGACTGCTGGTGGAGATTGTTGTTCCAGATAAGTCCAGATCTAAGGAGAGAGAGTTGATAAGAGACGTTGAACAAGCTGCCTAAGAAAAGAGGCGCAGACCCGGAGAATATAAGTCACAGTCAAAGTGAAATTACAGACGGATAGGGGGATAGCCGCCTTCAAAGAAAAAAAATCATCTATCAAAGACGTTGTTGGAGGAGAAACCGTCGTTTGTAAGGAGACACCAGTCAGAGATCAAAAGAGTCGTCCCCAAGTTTTAGATCGATGGAATTCAAAGGTGTTTTAGTGCATCCAATGATTGAAGAAGAGTTGCAGATATGAAGTCATCGAAAAAGTGGTTTGCAGAAGGAACTAACTGAATCTAAAGGAGCAGTTAGGCTTTTAGCCAAACGGGTTGGCCATAAATTTTGACTGCCGCTTAAGGGAGGTGCAGTTCAAGGTAAGTTTGTCATCTAAGTCAGTTTTTAATGATATAGCTGTCGCTGTTGGTGGCTACATTTGTGGTAAAGGCAAAAATTTTGAAGACTTTAAAAAGGTAGAAGATTGGAAGATCTAATCAGTCAAAAGGAAGATGGCATTGCTGTAGAAACAGCCAAGGGGATCCAAATCAACAAATCAAAGAAGATTTCATGGAGTAGTTGTCTGAGAATGTAGGAGGCAAGAGAAAAGGTAAATTGTAAGAAGTCAGTTGAAGTTTGTGAACACAGCGGTAGCTGTAAAATGACTTGCCAAAAGGAAGATTGGCACGAGGAAGGTGCCACTGTTTGAAGATTTCGAAAATTTTAGATGTTCAAGCATACTGGATTTCGGAGTTGCGATTAAGAGAGGGTGCTGGAAATAGTAATCGCAACTACCTCATTAATTGCTCCAACTTGTCATGTCTTTTCAGTATCCTATATATCTGCATTGAATCCCAATCCAAATCCAGCATTATAGGCAAGGATCCGAACATGATTTCATCTAATTTACTCCAACCTGTTGGCAGTCTCATCGAACAGTCTTCACACGTTTTTTGGATGCCTTGAAATATATTATTTTATGCTCTATTCTCTGTCCTTCGTATATGCTATCTCTATATATTGTATGAAATCTGTTTTGTTTAGTACTCCCCAAATGGAGTCCAGCTCCGCAGAGCTGCAAGGAGTCAGAAGTTGTATGGCTGTATGTTCGTGATGGAGCAGAAGCTCTAGTAAGAGTTTGATAATGTAAATGGTGTCAAGAGCAGCAGCTCCACCAACAGTAAGATGTATGTTCATGTCAGTATGATTGAATGAGCAGCAGCTGATAAGGTGTCTGCAAAAATGATTGTAATGTGCAAAAGCTTGTACTTGTTGTAGCAACAACGATGCATGAAAGTAATAGTGTTCAAATGAATTGAAATATGCTTTCTGTTTGCGTTTCTCTGATCTCTTTGCTCCCTTGTTTCCTTCAAAATTATCAAACATTCAACAAAATTCTATGAAACATCCTAAATCATAGGTATGAAAATTATTGATCCATTGTTTTTTAATTTAGATAGGAAATTACAACATTAGATAAATAGACAAAAGATGTGACAGAAGATAGAAAACAATACAAACTTAGATATGAAAGGGTATCACTTAAAATTAGAGCACTGAGAATTTTATGTGCATATAATATTGTCCTTACTGGATGGCACGACTATACATCTTTAACCTCATATCAGATTCTCCATTGCATGCCTTCTCCACGTCAACATAGTAATTTAAATTGCTACACTGGATTCACTACAATATTCTCTGTAGTTTTCGTCATTCAGATCATATATCAGTTAGAATAAATGCAATTTTTACTATAGGATTAAAGTAAAAAAAAGCGACCATGATGATTGGGATAAATTCAATGAAAGAACAAACGATTGCTGCTCTCTCCCATTATGGGGATTCTTCGACAGTCATTAAATGTTGTGTTCACTTATCAACAAGAAGGCTCCAATGACTGCCTCGGAGAGATGTATTTGTTTTAATTTAATTTATAATTTAAATTTTATTGTTTTTATTTATAAAAAAAATTAGTGATTAGTCTTGATCTTTTTTCTTTTCATTTCTTGTCTAAGTTTAAATATTGATTTGTATAAATGATTTAGATTATTTGTATAATTTGTAGAAATGAATCCATTTTTTTTAAATTGAAGTTTAGGATCAATTTAATCCTTACATCAGTTGTTATGTGTCAACTTGAAGTCTCAAATATTTCTCTTGTCACCTTTGGAGTTGTATTAAAGAGCTAACCCTAGTTCATTTTGCATATTTGGTCATCTCGCTCCTAACATCTACAAATCATTTAATAAAGTGCATTTAAGATGCATTCATTAAGGTACTACTTGTGTGTGTCATCTAATATACTTGTTTTCTTTGATCCCTATTCATAGTCATTAAGTCAATTCATCCAAATATTTTATCAAGGAAGAAAATTCCTACCTAAGAAAGTATTTTCTTTGTTTCGTTTCAATACTAAGAAGCCTCCTCCTTTCTCTTGTTCATCAGTGAAAGTAGTTTGAAATCAAAAGAAAAGGAATCTCTTTAAAGGTTTACTATGACCTTACATCATTTTTCAATTTCATAAAGAATCATAGAGAAATTCTATGTTTATGAAAAGTTGTCTATTGATGTGGAAGCATCATGCATATATCATGTTGATTGACCAAATTGAGATATACATGGAGCTATAAGTAATCATATTAAGTCATTCTCTAAAAATGAGTCCAAAATTAAATGAGAATTGACATGGGTATGCAAATTACACCATTATAAATATATTTATTAATGTCATTAAAGGCATGTTGTGTTGGTTAAGGATTGATATTGTTACTCTTGCTACCTAGGTTCAAACATTTGTTGGATAATTGTACTTACAAATTTTGTGCCTATTCAGATTACTATACTCATAGACTTCATACCCTACATAAATCATGCTCGTGAATATTGACAATGCCTGTCACAATTGAAAATGGAATCCTCTATTTATAACCCTATCAACTAAACCTGATTAACTCCTAAATTCACAAATAATTTTTTTTATAAAATTGATGGTTTTCAAAGACAAAAAGATGTTAATTTGAAATATAAAAGACAATCATAAACATGCTAGATTGCTATCAGAAGACGATCACAAATTTCCAATTGGATAAAGAAATATATAAAACATCAAAAGACCTGTGAAATTTGAATAAAAGTTAATGATCTGTTTAATAGGTCGTAGCAGTAATTCCCTCTTAAAATAGCCTGCACAAAACATGCCAGTTGGATCAGAGAGACTCGGTCTGGCAGGTGACGAATTTTAGCTTGGCCTACGGAGGGGTGCCTTTCGCGGTAAACCGACGAAGAAGTAATCCAAAACAAAGCCGGCTTCACCATTGAAGTCCTCGCAATTCTCTGCAACGTAACCTCCGGTTGTTCTATAAATAAACACTTCCTCACATCTTCCCCTCATACCCAAACGTTCAGAATTCCTCCTTTCTACAGTATCAATATTGGGAAAGAGATGGAAGTTAATGGAGCATGTTTGATTGCAATTTTAGTGGTATTCAGTAGCGTAGCGTCGGCATAATCTACGCATCGGACCCTGATATTCTCACCGATTTCACTGTTCCGGCGGGGCAGAACCTAGTTGATTTGACTGGCAATTTCTTCACTTTCACGGGATTCCGAGATTTGGGAAACAACTTAACGGGGCAGACGACAGCAAAAGTGACAAAGGCGGCAGTGGCAGAGTTTCCGGCGCTGGAGGGGCTGAGCGTGTCAATGGCGGTGCTGCAGTTCCCGGCGGGCGGAGTAAACCCTCCTCACACTCACCCCCGCGCTTCTGAACTTCTCTTGCTTGTGGACGGATCTCTTCTCGTTGGAGTGGTGGACACCACGGGAAAGCTCTTCACGCAGAACCTCACTGTAGGGGATTTATTTGTGTTTCCAAAAGGACTCCTCCATTACCAACTGAATACGGATGCAGGCTATGAGGCCGTGGCTGTTTCTGCCTTTGGGAGCGCCAATGCAGGCACTGTGTCGGTCCCTTCTGCTCTCTTCACAAGCGGTATCACCGATGATGTTCTGACCAAATCATTCAAGACAGACACCTACACTATTGAGCTGCTCAAGGCTACCCTTAAGCCTAAAAAACCCTAATTACTCCAACCTTCATCCTTGATCGCCTACTGAATGATGTTTCTTTTGCTTTCCTCTTTCTTAGCTTGGACATGTTTGTCAGTTTCTTTGCTTTCTTTACTGTGCTCGTCACCTAGATTTATGCCTTGATTTGTCTTGATAAAAAGAGAAAATAAAAGTTCATATTTATGTCTTGATCTGGACAATGGTAATTTGTTAATATTCATGTAGAGATATGTAACGATGAGCCGATAGGTTAAGGGGAAGTTCAAATGGCAGGGATTTGTAGATGCATAGAAGGAATTAAAGAGGAGGATGCTAAGAACAATTTGGGAGAGAGCATAGGATTTGAAGATGAATGCACAATTGCTATCGTGACCATATAGAACATTATCCAAGCAAGAAAAACGTTGCTTTGAAAGAATAGGTTAGTGCATAAAAGGGAAATTTAAAGAATTTGGGAGCAGTTTATTGATAGCCAATAGATAAAATTAATGCAAACAATAACCATTGAGGGAAGATAAATTTGAATTGAGTTTTTCAATACAACTACACACAGGAAAATATTTGAAACTATTTGAAATCCCAAAAATATGCCATGATAATCGAGAACAACCATTGTCAATGTTATAAATGAATATAAACAACCCATATTAGCAATCAATGGTTGTAAGTTGTTTTTTTGATGATATGATCACTATCATTATGTCCATTATAGTATTCTTCTTATCATTGAATTTGTTTGTCTTGAGTATGTTCTACAAAAATCAAAGGAAAATGTAAAGTTTAGTGCGATGAACATGTGTCATTGTTAGACAATATCTAAATTAGGAAATATAAATAGTTCTATAATTTATAAAAAATAATATGTAATGCACCTGCAATAGAAGAGATCAAATAAATAAGATGTAGGCATACCTTGTGCATGCAACAGGATGCAATTTGTTTACGATTATAACTCCCATATAAATCTATTTTGGTACTTGAGAATTTTGTTGAGTTTAAATCAATGTTATACATTTTTAAAATTATATACAGTTGTATCAATTATGACAAATAATTTGAAATGTAGTTCTAAAATAAGAGACATGGAATAAAGGACATATAGCCTTACCTTGTATATAAATGGAATGTAGTTGCAACTCATACACCATGCCAAACATGTGATTGTGAAACTATTTAGCATTGTGGAGATCTATAGTTATAGCTAAGAACATTTGCAATCTAAAATGGTTTCAATCAGATATAGTTACACACAAACAGTTTGAAGGCGAGAGCACTGGCAGTGGCATTATTGACCAAAGAAGAGGAATGAATTTAGAGAAAAATTAAATATAAAGGGTAAAATCAAGAAGTTGGGTCCACAAAGAGGGGAAGTTTCAGAAAAAAACAAAAAAATCGCAAGAAATGCGTACGTGTTTTTAAAAAATGCATACACGCTTTGGTTTAGGTACCCAAGCCTGAATCCGAATGCATATGTGTTTAGATTCGGGTACGCAGTCGAAAACGCATATGCGTTTTAAGAATGCGTATGTGTTTTGAAACGCGTACATGTTTTGCAAAGCTATTTAATTTTTTAAATTAGCAAACTGTGTAATTCATTTTTACAGTTCATTTGGTCGCGCTTGAGGGAGAGCATAGATCATGTACACGTTTTAGAGGGCCAATTTCAACCAATTTTTTGTAGCCACCTCCTCCCGTTGACACAACTGACCTCAGTGACCTCCAGGTTGGTTGAATTCTACTTTTTTTGCTTTCTATCTTGCATTTCTATTGTGTAACTATTATTTAGTTTTTGTCTATTTTGTTTGTTTTACATTCAATATTTTATAGTTTTTAAATTACATTTAAAAAACCAAAAACATCAACGAAACCAAAAATGTTACATTGTAAACTGAAAAGCATAAAAACTAAACCTAAATTAACTAGAATTTAACCTAAATTGGACACATTTAACTTACAAATAAAAACACTAACTCTAGGTTCCAAAAAGATAAACCTAAAAACTAAAACCCTAAAACCTAAACCTAAAACCCTAAACCCTAAGCCCTAAAACCTAAACCTAAAACCATAGGTAAGAGTAGCTATCTTGAATCTTGTTGCTTTTCCCCTTAGTATTGATCATGTTTCAATTAATGTATATCATCAAATTTGGCTATAGTTTAATTATCAAGTGATAGAGCTAGAAAAATAAATTTATGACCTTCTTTCAGGGGATTCACTTAATAAACCAATGACATATAGATCTAACTCAAAACTATTTATAATTTCCACACCATTTATTAAAGGTAAATAACATAAAACACCTAGATGAATTATGACAAATATGTCATCCTCTAGAAAGTTTTGATGTAGAAGCACTTATACAACTCAACATATGAACCCTTTCCATGTACACAAAATGTAATAACTTGCATCATTAGATATTTTAGGTATCTTAGTTATAGTATACATATTGATCTAAATTATAGTGGAAATATTTTAGATATATACTTGATGATTCTTCTTGTAACCTAGTTGCAAAAGTACTAAAAGGTGTTCAATAATTAGTTTTAGGTAATGTAGGTAGGATTTTATTAAAATTGTATGACCTTGGTGTGACAGTTATCTCTATTTTTAGTTGCTTTAGAGTTCGTAGTAACAACGAACCCTTCATATTATAGGTCGTTGACACAATAATATCACTGACAATCATTTTTGTGAACTATTTAGTAGGGGATGTGAGACTAATAGTTTCATCGCACTAACTAAACCTAATTATTTTTATTAGCTTTTTTAACATATTTGCAACATTCTTCATATTATTAAATTGATCTAACATCTCTCTTCCATCCCCACCACTAAACAAACTAAACACAAACACTAATTGACCTCCTACTATTTACATCTCATAATAAATCTAAGATAATAAATGTCTAAATCTCAAATAAAATTGCAAGTGCCTCTAAATTTTCTATGATATAAGTCACCTATTGTACTGCTTGCCCTTTTTTTACAAGAAATTACATTACCTTTAGGTTGCAAGTGATTTGTAGTAATACTACAAATTTATTGTAAGTGTCCTATAGTACCTCTTTGCTAGAAAATATAATACTTTGTAGTTACCCACAAATACATGTTAATCTAATCTCTCAATTTCTAGGTCATTACAACACCTTTAAAAGTGTATTCAATCTACACATAGATTCACATCCACCTTCTTTATTACATTAATTTACAAATTATCACACATAGATGCCTCTTGATGAGGGCCCCTTACTATATTATATCTTGAAGGAGACCAATAACTTGAGGACCACAAATAGGATTCATAGGTGGGTTCTTAGCCTTCCCCTCATTCCTTCTTTGACGAGTGACATGATTCCTAGGAGGCATCTTTCATTGACAATCAATGCATATGTTAAGAAATACATATAGAATCATCTAGAAAGCATCACTAAGGCATGGCATTCATTAGTCCAAGATAGAATGATACAATAATTTGAAATTAACAACCACACACTAGACTCAATTTTAACCTTGCAAGGAAAATGAAACCATATGGTTACTAGAAGATAAAGTGCTCGAATTTAACCTTGAGGGTACATGTATGTATGACTCTAATTGTATAATTTAATGTGTATATGCTACATATTTTTATGTTATGGATTTTTTAATGTTATAAATTGAATGTGTCTTCAAATGAAATGCATTTTAAATTTGTGCATGTTCAATGTGATTTAAATAACTTTCAAATTGTGTACATTAGTTAAATAGTTTGTTGATATATATTTTTTAATTGTTTAACATGCAGTTGCCATTTCACTGTTCACATTGTTGTATCTATATGCAAGTATTTCATGTGATACCCATGGCAGGCGCACTTGAGATCGTGTTTGTATTTCGAGTGTTGTAGAAGTGGGCTCACCCTTTGGTTAGGTAAAACCCTTGATATATATTTTAATTCATGTGGACATGTAATGCCCCACCAGGTAACCTTAAAGGAAGTTGCAATTAACGTCTTAAGCAAACCATTTTTTTTTTAAAGTGCATTTAACATACACATTCACTTACTAATTAACAACAACCTCTAAGGCTACAAGGTAGGATTACTTAAACCCACACATACATCTTACATATAATCATAGCATTATATAATTTATGAAATAAACATCATACATCAGAAGGATACCACATAGCATAATAAGATAAACATCCAAGATACAATCTCATAAATATTAACTTAATCCAATAGTTACATCACTTATTCCCAAAATGAGGCAATAATACATAAATGTTATAATTACAGAATTCCACCTCATAAACATAAGAGGGATACAATAACTTATACAAATTAATATATTACAATGCAAGAATAAAACACAAGAACCGTGAGTTGTCCATCTAAATGTTTCACCACCAAGTACTGAAGATAGATGGGGACCCAATGGTGTATGGTGCATGTTCCACCCAACCAAGTGGTACCCGAAGGCCCACCCTCCATGCTAGGAGATAGTAACAAAGTAACATGGACAAATATCTACAACCACTAACCAAAGGCTGACTCATACTGAAACATGCTAACTCAACCAAACACATGCATAATACAAGTACAACTCTCACATCACTGACATAGGTCACATTACTTCCAGACATAAAAATAGATCAAGATGTTCAGAGAACCATACACATAAAACAAATACCAACAGTTGTCCTAGATAGAGTGTCATCGCATAGTAGTCATGATATCTCCTCTGGGCATCCTTCATAGGCTCCGGTAATCCTAGTGACCTCAACCGAATCTCGGCCCTCATACTCACTCATGCAACATCAAATACCTCTCGTACTGACAAGATAAATGACTATGCCATTTCAAGCCTTCTCACTCATCCCAAATCTAAACAAGCCCTTGTGTCTATGAGTGAGGCTTAAATTATCTTGATTAGTGTGGAAGGCATCCTAATCATCTAAGTATATTAATTTAGTTATCACTTGATTAAATCACTTCTGAAGGTTACCCAATTTACCTCTTTGGGCTCTGGTGCCTAATAGAAGCCACTCTTCTATTCGACAACACACACCCAAACAATCCACCAAGGGAATCACAAGTGCATACAACTAGGCATCACAACCACTCCCACTCAAGGAGGAAACAAATAAAAGAACTCACTCCAAACATCTTGGAGGAAACAAACACATAGTCCACTCCTTACGCAGGAGGCACAAAACATCCCCGTTCGTGGAAACTAGGTAAATTATTGAAAACACACCATGCACTACCCAAGGGAAAACAATTGGTTGACATAAATAATCGACAACCCTCATCCTCTAAGATCTTCTGGAAGACTTACAATTTTGGACTAACACTAAATCCCAAATCCCACAATGCAACATGACGACATAGCTACAAAAGCATTCAAGTTATTAATCAAATCTAATATTTGGATTTCTTAAATCCATACTCAATCAATAAGTAACATTGACAAAGTCAAAGACATAATAACTGGGTTAACTCAAATTATCATATAACCCTATTTCCATTTCCATCATAGGAAATCTACAACAATTAACTCACTTCCCTTTACGAAATACAAGAAAAATAGAACATTTAAGGTAATCACGAGGAAAATAGAACATTTAAGGCAATCACGAGGAAATTACTATTTTTGGATATACTAAATCCATAACTCTTTCATATTCCATTCACAATGGTTTAATGCTCTAATAGTTCTAAATAAATAAATAAAATAATTGATTGCTTCATCAATATAAACAATTCCTTAATTAACTTTTAAAAGCTACATAAATCCATGCATGTAAATCCTTTCAACTTCCCTAACCAAATTCTGTATCTTTTTTCAATTTTCTATTTAAAACATGCAATTTTTTCAATGTATAATAAAATATCTTTTTCCTTATCTAATTTACCATGCATTCTAATCTTATCTTTTAAAATCCCCATTCACAATAATATAAAACTTTTGCCCTTTCAAAATAATTGAAATAATTAAACAAGTGTCTTCAATCTACAAATATAAGAAATACTAATTTAAACAATTTAAATCAAATTCAATGTTTACTTGTAAAACCAACATCAATTTTCTACTAACTGGATTTCTTTCGTTTTCCAACTAACTCATATAATTTAATCAATTTATTTAAAATACCTTTTCCCTATCAAATTGAATTATGCATACTAATCAGTTCCAATTTAAACCTCCAATAATACTAATTTGAAAACAATATTTAAAATAAATTAAAATATTAAATATATATTTAAATGTGTATATATGCTCATAACCTATATACATTAAATATATATTTAATCACATGTATACATTTAAATATATCTTCTGTCTTTTCAAAATATCAAATTATTTTATTCAAAATAAAATAGAACTTTATTAACCAAATTCTATAACTCTTTATTAAAAATACTCATGTAATATATACCTCTCACTATTTTCTTCAATTATATTAACAAAATAATTATTCCCATAAACAAATATGTTCAATTCTTCAATCAAATATTCCTTCTTATATCTTCCAATTATCCAATTAAAATATTTAATTCCTTTCTAAATCTTCACATATACTAAATATATATTTATCAATTTATAAATATATTTTAAATCTTTTAATCAATTATATATTTATATAAATATATATTACATATACAATATATATGTATAAAATATATTTCTTTAAGCATAATAAATCCCTTTTTTATTTATTCCATGTGTTCTGATGGACGCCATTGATTTGGGCGCAGGGGAAAAAAATAATGTAAAAATAAAATAATAAAAATAAAAATAAAAATAGTATGCTTGGGGAGGGGTCGGCCACAGCCAAACCCCCGCCCCACCTTACACTACCCGCGGCCTCCATTGGGGGTTGCGCTACCTCAAAGGCAACACTCCCTCCACATAGTGGAGGGCATTGTCTTTGGACAACCGCAACCTCCTTAATATGGGGAGCGGTGGGGTGTGCATCGCACCCCAACCAATGTACAGTCCAAACACAAAAAAGAACAAAAACTACGAATATTTTATTCGCCAGAATTTCCAATGCGAATTTTCTTAATAAAACCCAGCAATGCGTCGGTCGTACGGTGGCGACAGTAAATACAATATAGTATTTTTAAAATAGAATATGTATATATATATATATATATATATATATGTATATATAATATATACATATATAAAAATGAATTTCAACAGTAGATAAATTAGAGAAATTTTGTGGAAATATTCACCTACAGATGAAATTGTAAAAACTTTTCCAAAAAATCCCAAATTTCACAGAGGCTTAAAACTAATTCTTTTAATCCATTTTCCAGAATTCATAAACAATAAAACTAAAAGGATCTAAATTAAAAATCAAAAGTTTTCTAATCCTCTAATTTTCTTCAGTCCATAGAGGTTTTTTTCTAGATTGATTTGATTTTTCTACAAAGGTTTAAAATCTTTAAACAATCTAAATGTTTTGTTTAACCTCTAGGTTCGATTTAAATAACAAAACAATCCATTTCCTCAAATATAATAAATTCTACAGAGGTTTCAATAGCAGAAGCTTTAAATTAATTTTATTTATTCTCTTTCTTCTAATCAGAAATTCCTTTTCTAAAACAGATTCAACAACCAATTCTTTAATCTCAACACTTTTAAATGTAAATAAAGATCAATAAAATAACCACAGAAGAAAACCTAATTCAAGAAGCTACAGGTAATGAAAATTTGATGCAGAGCTTTCTCCAAAGCTTCTACAGTTTCTATCCAACAATCCAATGATTCCAACCAAGAAAGCAATCCACAAACACCACAAAGATTTCCAGAATAACTCCAAAATAAATCTACAGCCAAGAATTTCCCCAAATCCTTTCTCTGTATAATTTTTCCCAAAATATCTTCTCACATTATAAGAAGCTTTTCCTCTCTCAAAATTCTCTCCCAGAATGAACGTTGCAACCAACTCTTAATTAATAAATTAAACTCTCACATGCTGGCCTAATTGAAAATATCTTCCACAACCAAATCTGATTTTGCATGCAAATCACAAATTTAAAATATCTAAATATTAATTAACTCCAAAAATTGAAAACCAACTTTGCTTTTAAAATTCAATTTCAATTCCAAATTCTAATTAAATTCCAAAATGAATTTTAATTCTTTTATTTCTTTTAATTTTCTTAACATCACATTTAATTAATTAATTTAAATATAAACTTCTTTCCACATTGCATAATTTAAATTAAATAACCATCAACATGATTTAATGCAATTATTCTAAATAATTATTTCCAGATCAAGAATCCTTTTAGAATTAAATAACATTAAAAGCAAGGCAATAAATGACTTGACACAAACAATTGACGACACACTACGGCTAGGGTGTAGACTTGACACAAGTTACCTAGCTACTATCTCCCGTTCAACTTAACTGTTGGATCGACACGCTCAAACCTGTGAAACCAGGTGGAGTCGATGTCATGTACTTGCAATCCTGAAAACATAGTAACCAACATCATATAATATAACAGTATAAAATACACACCATAAAGAGGAAATCTCAGATTCGCAGTGCGCTTGCAAGCGAGTGATGCGAACCCGTCCTCTTCACCCATACACTCATCAAAATTGACACTTCCATCATAATTCCTATAATCTCATAAGTAATTACATGTTATATCAACTAACATCTTTACACCAATTAAAGCATGTAAAATAAAGCATCAGAAAAATCAAATCACATCAAATAGGTCGTCGCTCAATAAATAGCGATCAAATACACACACAAGATAAAATATTTGAATATCCAGAAACATAAATCAATGCAAAACAAAGACACACTGTCCAATCTAGAAAGAAAAACAGAGGGGTGTTACAGGACATCTAATTTAATTTGAATTTGTACACATGTGTGAAATGATATATTATTTCTAGATGCAGGGAGGTCATACGATACCGAGTACCGACCAACCACAAGTTGTGGTGAGTGCTCCTGAGTCATCATCATCTCAGGTGTGTGCTTTCAAAATTCTGTTAAGTTTAAATACAATACACATAATATATCTCATTTAATTTCAATTTTTGCACATGTGTGAATGATCTATACATTTTTGTATCTATATGGAGGGATTTCATGTGATACCTATGGCAGGCGCACCCAAGATATCGTCAACATATGCATGGGCAATCTCAGGTTCCTGATCATGAGGTCATATCATTTGAGGTTGTAAACTTTACTAAATCTCCTATACAATTTTTAGGGACCTTTTAAATATATATATTCGAGGTTTTAACATATTGTTTGTTTTATATGAATATGCAGGATATAGTAGACCAAGCATTTGGACCTTCTCGATTGCTACCCATTGAACAAAATGTGTCAGTAGATTCACATGATCATATGGTAATTTATGCATACTAAAATTCATTTTTACTGTATTTACTAGATATTTAATAATTAAATTTATTTTTATCAAGTTTATATTTTCAAGTTTATATGTTAAATTATATCAAAATTTCTAATTAACTTTAAATCTAATTTCAAGTTTCTTGGACTCTTTTACAGCATGATGCGTGTACATCTAGTCCATGTGGAGCAAAGAGGAGACTTGATTTGACTAATTGCCTTGATAGTTAGATGTTTTTAAATTTTATGGACTATAGATCTCTAGTTTTATTTAAATATATGTGTTGGACATGACATATGCATTTTGAACATGTTATTTCATGGACTATTTCACATACATTATATCGATTAATATGATCATGTTTGTGTTTATTTATATCAGTTGATTTTAATATGATGATTATATATGCACTCAATTATGATCGTGTTATGTTCATTTTGATGATTATATGCACTCATGTGTACATGTATAGATGTTTTATCTAATTTTCAAGTAATACAGACTATATAAATTACTATCTAGAATCAAATTTGATATATATAATTGATCACGTGGTTAGGTGACAAATTAAAAAATTCCTTAAATAGTTTAAATCATATTCATTATAAATTAAGGGTAGGTAATTTTAATTATTTTCCAATTCTGGCAAACATTTGAATCACTGAAAAAAAATCTATCTCCTTGTATGTATAAAATGTATAATCTATATACAATTGAACAATTATATAAAATGTGGTAAATACAAGACATCATTTGTATAAGATAAAATTGGAACAAGATATTTAAAAAGTGACTAATAAGTTCGTTGAAGTTCCTACATAGAACAAACATATATAATGTATATTGATGTTTACTACAACTATATAACATAATGAAACATATATGTGCATGTAGATACAATTAAACATTATCATTTTTTAGGTCAAGACCACAAATTGATATTTACATAGTCTCTTGATAAAAAAAATTAAAGTGACAATCACATGGTAGGCAGACTTGATGAGAACCTCCAAAAGTAATTAATGTAAGTAAAGTAACTAAATAATTCATGTGAGAAAAGAACAATATATAGTTAAAGTTAGAAAATTGCATCTTATAAATTCCTTACAAATTCAAGTGATGTTTTCCATAGGATTGATTAAGGGGACGTAATATGAGGATATAGCTTAAGGGGTCGTAAGAGAATTCCTTAAGGGGAGTTAAGAGAATGACTGAAGGGGATGCAAGAGGGTGGATTAAGGGGAGTTAAAAGAATGACTTAAAGGGATGCAAGAGGGTTGTTTAAGGGGAGTTGATAGAATGACTTAAATGGATGTAAGAGGGTGGATTAAGGGGATGAATTTCATGAACCCTAGGGTATGGCTTAATGGGTCCTAATAGGATGGCTTAAGGGGAATTATGAGAGTGACTTAAGGAATGCAAGAGGGTCGATTAAGGGGATGTAAGATTATATGACTTAATTTTCCTTTAAGAGGATGGCTTAAGGGATGCAAGAGGGTGGATTAAGGGGAGTTGATAGAATGACTTAAAGGGATGTAAGAGGGTGGATTAAAGGGATGCATGTCATGAACCCTAGTATATGGCTTAACGAGTCCTAAGAGGATGGTTTAAGGGGAATTATGAGAGTGACTTAAGGAATGCAAGAGGGTCGATTAAGGGGATGTAAGAGGGTATGACTTAAGGGTCCTTTAAGAGGATGGCTTAAGGGGATGCAAGAGGGTGGATTAAGGGGAGTTGATAGAATGACTTAAAGGGATGTAAGAGGGTGGATTAAGGGGATGCATTTCATGAACCCTAGGATATGGCTTAATGGGTCCTAAGAGGATGGTTTTAGGGGAATTATGAGAGTGACTGAGGGAATGCAAGAGGGTCGATTAACCCATATAGATTTTATATTCTAAGCATCTCATGAACCCTAGAAACCCTAAACCCTAAACAATAGGACCTAAAGCCTAGGAGATGAACCTTAAACTATTAACCCATATAGAATTTTTATTCTAAGCATCTCATGAACCCTAGAAACCCTAAACCCTAAACCATATGACCTAAAGCCTAGGAGATGAACCTTAAACCATTAACCCATATACATTTTTTATTCTAAGAATCTCATGAAATCTAGAAACACTAAACCCTAAAACATATGACCTAAAGCCTAGGAGATGGACCCTAAACCATTAACCCATATAGATTTTTTATTCTAAGCATCTCATGAACCCTAGAAACCATAAAACCTAAACCATATGACTTAAATCCTAGGATATGAACCCTAAACCATTAACCCATATATATTTGTTATTCTAAGCATCTCATGAACCCTAGAAACCATAAACCCTAAACAATAGGACCTAAATCCTAGGAGATGAATCTTAAACCATTAACCCATATATATTTGTTATTATAAGCATCCCATGAACCCTAGAAACCCTAAACCCTAAACCATATGACCTAAATCCTAGGATATGAACCTTAAACCATTAACCCAAATAGATTTTTTATTCTAAGCATCTCATGAACCCTAGAAAGCCTAAACCCAAAACCATATAATCTAAAGCCTAGGAGATGAACCCTAAAATATTAACCCATGTAGATTTGTTATTCTAAGCATCTCATGAACCCTAGAAACCCTAAACCATTAACCCATATAGATTTTTTATTCTAAGCATCTCATGAACTCTAGAAACCCTAACCCATATAGATTTGTCATTCTAAGCTTCTCATGAACCCTAGAAACTCTAAACCATAAACAATATGACCTAAAGCCTAGGAGATGAATAAAGGGGATGCAAGAGGATGGGTTAAGGGTACATATAGAAGGATCTATTAATGGTACATAAGTGTATGGCTTAAGGGGTCCTAAGAGGATGGCTTAAGGGGTGTTGAGAGTGTGACTTAAGGGGATGCAATTGGATGGATTAAGCGTAGATATATGAGGATATAGATTAAGGGGTCCTAAGAGGATGGCTTAAGGGGTGTTGAGAGAGTGACTTAAGGGTATGCAAGTGGATGGATTAAGGGTTGATATATGTGGATATGGATTAAGGGGTCCTAAGAGGATGGCTTAATGGGTGTTGAGAGAGTGACTTAACGAGATGAAAGAGGATGGATTAAGGGTAGATATACAAGGATATAGATTAGGGGTCCTAAGAGGATGGCTTAAGGGGAATTAATAGAGAGACTTAAGGGGATGAAAGAGGATGGATTAATGGTACATAAGAGTATGGATTAAGGGTTCCTAAGAGAATGGCTTAAGGGGATATGAAATCAATTATAAACTCTTTATAAAATGACATTTAACTATTTGGTTTTATATTTATACTATCAATTAAATGTATCTAGAACTATACAACTTATACTTACCTGTTTCTAGATTTGAATTCCATTGTAATATATATGCATGTCCTCTCTTTTTTGTAATGCATCTAGTTTGAGGAGACCTGAAACAAAAAATGATATAAAAATTTACTTAGTAAATGACTAAAGACAAATATATATATAGACATGTATATGTGATAAATTTTTAACTACATATCGACTATCAATTAAATATATATATATACAACTATATACTTACCAATATTTATTTACTTTGTTGTACCATTTGCATCCTCTCTTTTTTGTAATGCATCTATGATTGTCTTATGCTCATCCATTGAAAGTGTCCATAACACTTTATTAGCAGGCCTCCCCTGATATCTAACTAGTTTTATATTAGTTGCCAAAATCAAATGTGAATAATGTATAATCTTCTTGTGTCTTTCATAATCTTAAAATGCGGGAAATCCATTCTTTCTTATCAAATATTTTTGAATCTAGGTGCCAACAACAACCATCAAACTAGTTGGATACTCAAATTTTTCATCATCCACTCTAGGATGTACCAACTTATGTTTTATCTCAACACATATAGCTAACCAATACTCCATCTCCTCTTCATTCCTCTCAAGTGCAACAACAACATACACATGTCCTGCAAAAATAAATAAAAGATTCAATAAATAGTGACTTATATTTAATTCATATTTAAACATGCATACATATAAAATTCAATTCAATTTAATGTACCTTCTTGTACAAGATCTGAAACATGATCATAATTATTTGATGCGAACACTTGATTATCTTCAATTGTCATTCCATGTTGAACATGTGTCGATGTAGGTGTTAAGGCTCTTTATTGCCCTTGTTCGACCCATTCTGTATATTCACATGCTTCCCAATCATCTGGAATACAAATTTGATAAAATCATGCCAATTCCCTTGTCCATATTGTCCACGTGTTTGCATTCAAACTCTTAAACGAATGCCATTTTGTAGATCCATAAATTGTTTCACAATCTTGTCAAGAAAAAATATATTTTTCTTCAACTAACCAAAAGAAGTGTTGAGTTATTGAGCTCTCACTTGTTCTTGTAGATAATTTGGTATTGCACCAATCTACAATTGCACGTGCATCTCTAAATTTTTCACCATCTTCAAATTTTAGTTGCTCTCTATCAAGAGCTTTTTTCACACATGCACCTGCTCCATCGTGTTCTCCCTTACCATGTCCAACTTCAAAAAAACTCCACATGTATTGGATATTGTTTTCCTTATGAACTCTACATAACCAATAAAACATTCTAGAATTATTGAATTGACCCGTGCAATTATCTGACCATATGAGATGTTCTCTCATTTGAATTCCTCTCTTTTAATTTTTTATAAAATATATCAAAACAATATTGAACAAACTCATATGAATGTAATCGATTATCACTTACATAAAAATGGTACTCTCTCAAAAAAAATCTATTATCTTCTCTACTATCATCTTCATTTCTATAAACAATATGAACAAATATATCTACTTGCACTGAATTATAATACTACGATTGAATTTCTTCTTGTCGAGGAAGAGTATAATTTCAGCAAAATCAACAACTGACAATATAGTTCCAATTGGGAATGTGTTTTTACATATACTAAATTTATTATCAAGTCAATGAGCATACTAAGAGTGTTTAACATATTTAGGTACAATCTTATCTTTAAATTCTTTAATAAATGCATGCACACTAAATTTTTCAACAATTAGCTCACAACATTTTCCAAATTTTCCATCTTTTAAGGGTGATCCCACAATAGTGGTTTACAATTTTTGGGCAAACTGGACACTGCAATTATTATTTTTAACTAAATCTTCATATTTGGGCACCTATAGTGACTAAACCGTGAGGAATTTGAAGATGATGAAAACTAGAGTCTCATCACATTTTGTCTGTAGATTCTAAAACTATTTTTTTCAAAATTTTTGGAATCAGATTGCACTTTTTTTTCTATCTCCCATGAAAACTGGTTTTTTTCATAAAACAACATTTTTAAAAAGTGACGCTCACCGTATACAACATAAATTTTTTTGTTTAAAGGATAAAATTCTAATTTTTTTAAATTTAGATTTGTAACTATGATATCTAGCACTTGCATTTGGTCTCATAGATTTTTATTGAATATTTTTTCCTTAATCAAGTTTCGAAGTCAAACCAATTGCAATTCAGACATAAGCGGACTGTATACAGCATAACTTTTTATGTATGTATCGAAATTCATTTTTTCTTTTTTTAATGGATCAAAAACAGCAATACCCAGCCTCAGCATATTTTTAAAGTTTTTATTTTGATAATCTGCTATTTTTCCACATGTGCAGACCAAAGAGCTTCATTTTTAGTGAAAAACCTATATTTAATAAAACTAAAAAATAAAATACATAATAAAACCAAAACATATTAAAATTTAATTCGTTAGATAGCTCGTTCTGAGGACTACCATTTTCTAGTTGGGTTTCTGAAGTCTTCTGCATTTTCATTTTCAAATCGAGCTTCGAAAGATAATTTTTTACAAAAAAAAATGATTTTTTTGGGAGATGGGGGAATGAGGGTGTTCGGCCGAACATAGGTTCGGTCGAACATAGGTTCAGCCGAACCCATGTTCAGCCAAACCCCTTTAAAATAATCAAAGAAATTATTTTAATGGGGTTCGTTCGAACCACACAAAATTGGTTCGGCCGAACCCCCTCACTATACATCCGGAAGTCAAACATCTTTTCCAGGTTTGTTTGCATTTTTTCGAGCTCCTGTGTAAACGACAGTGACCCTCGTGCTTCCAACCCTGTCAACTAAAAAAGACATTTTACAGGTTAAAGAATGATGAATATTCTGATAATGTTTGTTATTGTTGTGAATATTTTGATAATGTTTTTTATTGTTGCATTTGTTTTTACTGTTATAAGTTTTTTAAAGTTTTTATGATAGATTTTTTGCATTTTGGAGAAAAAATTGTTGTTGGTTTAAATCAATCATTTGTATTTTGAAGAAGAAAATGGGACAAAAAGCAAAAAGAAAAAACAAAGCTCAACGAAAATTTTCAAAAGATAAAGAAGAAAATAGAAGCAAACAAAATTTGACAAATTATCATAGAAGGAAACAAGGTACGTGTATTTATTTATTTATAATTTAGCGGGTTTATCATATGTTTTATCTAGCAACAAGGGAAAATGCATCAAACAATTGATATATAAGAAAATTGAATCCTTATACTAAATATTTTACTATTTTTGATCTACAATATATTCTCTTTATTTGTATTTTTTTGTGGCACCCAATTTTGCATCTATCTATGTTTATGTCCTTCTTTAAATTATTATATTTATTTTATCCAATTGTGCATCATCAATTATATAGATATGGTAGAAACACCATCTTTCACCAGTATTTCCTCCTCTATCTTGGTATCTCCCTTTGTATCAATACATGAAAATCAATAGTAGGGAAAGCATTATGTATAACCAAATTGGATAAAAGAAGATGAAACAAGATAATTCAACAAAAAAGAATTTCTAAACTCATCTAAAAAACCTAAATAGTGATAATTAGTTGAGAAGGCGGGGATAGCTCAAACACCCTACAAACACACAAAAATTGGTAAAAAATATAAATATTATAATAAATAGAATCATATTAGTTAACAATAACTATTTTTGGATTATGATAGATTTAACAAGTACGATGAATATACACATAAAACATACATTAACTAAATGAGTTTATATGCGAGGAACATATAATGTAGAAATATGTATCTAAAATAATATTTTCTAAATTTTCTAACACATAATCTAACATTAGAATTAGAATATTCTTCATAACAATGAAATAATTCATAAAAAAATAAACATATTGATAGTAAAAATAAAAATGTATTGAATTTGATTACCTAAATAAAAAGTTGAAAGTTTTAACTAACTTTATTCCTAGATAAGATTAATAACACAAAAATACTATCCAAAATAGATAAATCAACAAGTGTAAATGGTCTTATCTAAATTGGTTTCACCTATATAAACTATGCAAACTTATTTTTCCTATAAAAAAAAGTACTATATTTTTATTAAACAAAATATTAAAAATGGGATTTAATTATAAACAAAGAAAAACCTAGAATGAAAGTTGAGAAATAGATATCTTGAATCATGTGATAGGAATCTAGAATATGAATCAATAGAAGATAATAAAAATTAAATCATGTTTCCTAGATGGTAGCATGACTACATTAAGACCTCTATATGACTACATAGATTTTTGTCAAGTACATAAAAAATACCAGTTTATGCAAAAAATTGAAAGTCTATAAAATAAGAATAAAATACACAACCAATAACAAGAAACTAAATAGTAGAATAACACATAAATTTTGTAAAATAAATTAAATTATATAAAATGGTCATAATGTTATTTAAACTGAACTCTAAGATAATATAATTATGATAGATAGGAAAAGACACAAAACCTTCATATGAAGAGATTTCCAAGAATACATGTAGCTAGTTCCACAAAGGGAAAGGGGTGAATTTTGGTTATCTTACCAATATTGTCAAATCCCTAATTTGGTATTTTTACCTCCACAAATAATCAAATAAACATACATTAGATTAATATGGTTGTGCTCTTATCCTATGTGCATCTAGAACTAAGATGAGTGCAACATAAAAAAAAATATATAATCTATAGCAATAAGTGCATCCCTTAGATATATGAAAAAAGAAAATTTGAGAAGATGGATCAACAAGCATTTCCAAGAGAGATATGAATCTACAAGAAGAAATATGAAAATTTGTGATTATGATATTTTCTTAGGTAGCTTCCTCAATGAATATAGCCATCTAAACATGTCATCTTCTTCTAGACATCTCTTTCTTTTGCTATAGATTCTTATCATAATCTTAATCTATATTCATATTCAAAGATATATGCACTATCTAGCCCTCCATGATGTATAAAATGTTAATTCTTCTTTTTGGGAGTCAAAGATTTCATTACATTCTACATGAACCAATTTGAGATTAAACAAAATTTTAAAAGCACCAAAGAGTCATTTTGAATCTCAAACACCGCAAAATTTATTTTTCCTTTAAACCCAATAGGTTCAAGACCTTTATATTAGATACCATGTGCTAATGAAAATTTTGGATCTTCTCCCTCATCTAGTACTATATCATAGGGAGTATCATGTAAATTTGGTTTCCCAAGCTCCTCCCAATTTATTTTAAGAATAATTTTAACATCTACTCCCAAGTTTATTAATATATTTTTCATCCATAAAAATGAGTTCTATATGATTGTGCCCATTTAAAAATATTAAGATGTGAAAGAGATGCATTTTGTTGTAATTATCATGTTCTTAGAATTAATGTCTATTCTAACATGTTCCAAGCCAAAAATTAAATTATGAGTGTTGAAATTTATATATATTTGTTGTTTTATAATTTGAAAATTAGATTTTGTTCAGTATTAATAGATAGGGATTGAAGGTTGAGACACAAATCCTAACGATCTCTCGTAATGGGATACCTTATCTAGAAGAAAAATAAAATATTTAAATTTACTAGATCTTGACTATCTACTTAGGTACAAAGAGGCTCATAGACTTACAATGTGCTATCTAAGATTTTTGTCCCGGTTTTCTATCTTTTTTTTCAGTTTTTTTTTCCTGTTTTCTTTATTTCTAGATTAGAGCTTTTTTTTGTTTGTGCTACTAATCTATTTGTTTTAGCATGTGTCCAGCTGGAATTAGCTAAATGTTATTTTAATTGTTTTTTTCTTTACAGCTTGCATTTTACACGCATTGGTTTAAAAAGAACAGACATGCAAATGCATATGGGTTAAAAAGGACAACACACTTTATTTTTCATTGGGTTTAAAATTAACTCTTAGATAGAATACACTACAAACGGTTAAAATTAACCCAGGCTTGCTTGACAAACACTACAAATGGATAAAATGAACTTTGTGCATTCTTTGTTTGTTCACATTTTGATTTTGGTTTAAAAAGAACACCATGCGAGTGTGATCTGAAATATTCATGTGCTCTTTCTTTGTTTTTAAACAAAGATCAATTGAACTATGAATATTTTGGTTCGCTTTTGTTAAGCCTTAGATCTTGGGCCTGCTTTGATGGGAAAAAGTACTCACCCCAAAGTGACTCAAACCGGGAACGCGCTAAAGCCAAGCAACGCCCAACCGGTATATAAATTTGAATGTTAAGGAAAGCTTAGCATTACAGAACTTCCTGCAGACAAGCAATTGAATCCCCAGTACCCTTGTGGTGCGTCGAAACCTACAAAGCCTAACCTCTGCAGACTGGGATGATAATGCCTCTCGCGTGGCCTTCTGAACGGGTGCCCGAAATAAATCCTTTGTTTTAGAAAACCACAAACCTTCTATTCTTTGGTGCAGCAATGGTCGTTGCCAAGGCACTCGCACCTGCGCAGTTCTTAGTAGAAATGATCAATCTGCCATGAGAGTTTCATGGAGATTGGAAGCTTGGTTGCCCTGAGAAGTGAGTGCAATGTAAGGGGGAGCCCGTGGGGCTAAGCTTCTGAAATTCATTCGCTAAGGATATGCGGTTCGTGGGATCCATAAGAATACTGTCCTTGCAGCCTTAGGATTTTTTTTTGTAAATGTCTTCTATGTGGTTGATTTTCATTCTTTACAACACCACATGTTTGCCAACTATTTTCAGACAACATGAACAAATGAACATCATCCTCCAAATCTGAATCAATACAGTCAAACTATCAAGAGTCCCCTAACACCACCCATGACACTAAGTCACAAAAACCTTCCATTAGTCATACCCACCCTAGCCTTGACAAGGGAAACCAACCATCCACAACATATCCTAGTCCTTCATTCATGTCATATCCTAGTCCTCCAATCATGTCATATCCTAATCCTCCATCCATGTCATATCCTAGTCCTCCATCCACATCATATCCTTGCATCGTAGCCAAATTTTGACCTAGAGTTGCATTTGAACTCTTGCATTCTTAACTTATCACATCATATCATACCATTTTCATATATTTCATCTTAGAATCATATCCTTTTCATTGCATCCTAGTCCTTAAATATTCCTACTCTTGCATACATAGAATGTATCATTTCACCTAGGTCTTGCATGTACAACCCCTTGCATATATATCAAGATCATATCGTGCCTAAGTTCCAAGTTGCATACATTCCATGTTCAAAATTTAGTCCTTTGCATAGTCATCATTGATCAAATAGAACCCTTAGCTCTTGCACGAGTTCCACTACTCTTCATAGGTCTCAAAACCAATCCATTTTTTATCTATCACCCACATCACTTAAGGTTTATTATGGACTTTCAAGTTAGGGAAAATACCATTATCCTTGCGTGTCTAGGGAAATCCTTTTGGAGTCCATCATCTCCTGCATACCCTCTCTTGATCATTGTTCCCTTGTGTTTATCCATCATAACACAAGTCAAGCCTTGCATCGTAACCAAATTTGGACCTAGAGTTGCATTTGACCTCTTGCATTCTTAGCTTATCACATCATATATCATACCATTTTCATATATCCTGGATCTTAGAATCATATCCTTTTCATTGCATCCTAGTCCTTACATATTCCTACTCTTGCATACATAGATCATATCACATAGTCTGTGTATACATATATATCATTTCACCTAGGTCTTGCATGTACAACCCCTTGCATATATATCAAGATCATATCGTGCCTAAACTTTCCAAGTTGCATACATTCCATGAATTTAGTCATTTGCATAGTCATCATTGATCAAATAGAACCCTTAGCTCTTGCACGAGTTCCACTAATCTTCATAGGTCTCAAAACCAATCCATTTTTTATCTATCGCCCACATCACTTAAGGTTTATCATGGACTTTCAAGTTAGGGAAAATACCATTATCCTTGCGTGTCTAGGGAAATCCTTTTGGAGTCCATCATCTCCTGCATACCCTCTCTTGATCATTATTCCCTTGTGTTTATCCATCATAACACAAGTCAAGCCTTGCATCGTAACCAAATTTGGACCTAGAGTTGCATTTGACCTCTTGCATTCTTAGCTTATCACATCATATATCATACCATTTTCATATATCTTGGATCTTAGAATCATATCCTTTTCATTGCATCCTAGTCCTTACATATTCCTACTCTTGCATACATAGATCATATCACATAGTCCGTGTATACATATATATCATTTCACCTAGGTCTTGCATGTACAACCCCTTGCATATATATCAAGATCATATCGTGCCTAAACTTTCCAAGTTGCATACATTCCATGAATTTAGTCATTTGCATAGTCATCATTGATCAAATAGAACCCTTAGCTCTTGCACGAGTTCCACTACTCTTCATAGGTCTCAAAACCAATCCATTTTTTATCTATCGCCCACATCACTTAAGGTTTATCATGGACTTTCAAGTTAGGGAAAATACCATTATCCTTGCGTGTCTAGGGAAATCCTTTTGGAGTCCATCATCTCCTGCATACCCTCTCTTGATCATTGTTCCCTTGTGTTTATCCATCATAACACAAGTCAAGCCTTGCATCGTAACCAAATTTGGACCTAGAGTTGCATTTGACCTCTTGCATTCTTAGCTTATCACATCATATATCATACCATTTTCATATATCCTGGATCTTAGAATCATATCCTTTTCATTGCATCCTAGTCCTTACATATTCCTACTCTTGCATACATAGATCATATCACATAGTCCGTGTATACATATATATCATTTCACCTAGGTCTTGCATGTACAACCCCTTGCATATATATCAAGATCATATCGTGCCTAAACTTTCCAAGTTGCATACATTCCATGAATTTAGTCATTTGCATAGTCATCATTGATCAAATAGAACCCTTAGCTCTTGCACGAGTTCCACTACTCTTCATAGGTCTCAAAACCAATCCATTTTTTATCTATCACCCACATCACTTAAGGTTTATCATGGACTTTCAAGTTAGGGAAAATACCATTATCCTTGTGTGTCTAGGGAAATCCTTTTGGAGTCCATCATCTCCTGCATACCCTCTCTTGATCATTGTTCCCTTGTGTTTATCCATCATAACACAAGTCAAGCCTTGCATCGTAACCAAATTTGGACCTAGAGTTGCATTTGACCTCTTGCATTCTTAGCTTATCACATCATATATCATACCATTTTCATATATCCTGGATCTTAGAATCATATCCTTTTCATTGCATCCTAGTCCTTACATATTCCTACTCTTGCATACATAGATCATATCACATAGTCCGTGTATACATATATATCATTTCACCTAGGTCTTGCATGTACAACCCCTTGCATATATATCAAGATCATATCATGCCTAAACTTTCCAAGTTGCATACATTCCATGAATTTAGTCATTTGCATAGTCATCATTGATCAAATAGAACCCTTAGCTCTTGTACGAGTTCCACTACTCTTCACAGGTCTCAAAACCAATCCATTTTTTATCTATCGCCCACATCACTTAAGGTTTATCATGGACTTTCAAGTTGGGAAAATACCATTATCCTTGCGTGTCTAGGGAAATCCTTTTGGAGTCCATCATCTCCTGCATACCCTCCCTTGATCATTATTCCCTTGTGTTTATCCATCATAACACAAGTCAAGCCTTGCATCGTAACCAAATTTGGACCTAGAGTTGCATTTGACCTCTTGCATTCTTAGCTTATCACATCATATATCATACAATTTTCATATATCCCATCTTAGAATCATATCCTTTTCAAATGCATTTTTTCCATGGAATTCTTAAGTTCAAGAATCTTTGATTTCATTTGATTTCATATGTTCAACTCCACTTATATATCACCATCTCTCACTTTCTTTGCACAATATTTTGTGACATGTACAAATGGCTCAACAAGCAAGAAGTTCTCAAGCAGAAGTCGAGCCCAATCTAGATATTGGACCAAATGAATCAGTTGAAGAACACATGGACCTTGAAGATAGGGAGGAGTCCCGAGTTCAAACAATGCATGTTGGAGAGGGGTTGAGATCACTTCCTTCTACACCAATGGATGAGCATATAAAAGTAGCTGAAACAGTGGGGAAACAAATTTCTTATAGAAATTTAGATCATTTACTTGAAATGGATATGGAGAAACTGAAATGTTATGCCAACCAACCTAAAAATACAAGTAAGAGGTCAATGACTAAATATGTTAATAGAATAATCCATGATCATTTCAATAATCTTGAAACACTTGAAAAAACCCAATTGTTATCACGTTTACTTCTTTGTGATGAGCTGAAAGAGTCATTACAATTGTTGGGTGTACATCCTGCATCGAATAAGAGGAAACACATGAGACTACAAAAAGATATTGTTGAAAATGTAAAAAAAGGTTTAGATTCCATTGGGAAAGGATCTCGATCAGTGGATAGAACCATTGCAAGAAAGGTGATTTTGACATTTGTTTTAAATAAAGAAATATCCAGAAAAAGAAAAATGTCAGCACTTTCCACTGAATTTGGTTATAGTAGAACCACACTAATAAAATATGAGAAAAACAGAAAGGTTTTAGATGATAGTTCTGAAGGCAATTGGACAATTATGTGTAGAGCTCCTCATTCTGACAGGATTGAAGATGTTGTTAGGAACTTGATCTCAAGTTTTTGGAATGATCAGACCCGTCCGTCATCAAATAATAGAGATGTTATGAGGCACAGGATTGGACCTGGTATTTATGAAGAACATATTAAACATTGGCTAGACATAACATAGCTTGAGATGTATATGAACTTTTGTAATATGTATCCTCATATATAGATTGGGCAAACAATGTTTGAAAGGTTAAAGCCATACTATGTGAAGATAAACAAGCTTTTTGAAACTTGTTGTTGTCGTTATCACATTGAATTTGATCTCTAATATCAGGTGTTTCAAAAGATGAGAGAAGAAAGATATGGTTTTCAAAAGGCACCTCCTAAACAGGTAAGTTTGTTCATAAAGGATCTATTATGTGATCATGAAAATGGACTTCAAATAAAAGGCATAAAAGGACTCTGTGAAACATGTGGAAATTCGGCTAAATTTCCTTCAACAAATGAAAATGTTGACCTAACAAAGACAGTAAATTGCAAAAGTTACAAGTATGTAAAGTTTCAAACAAATTTTGGGAAAGAATCCACAAGGTTAAACTATGTAGAAGAGGAGATACCTATTGGGAAATTTATGGAAGACTTTGAAAAATTGATACAACCATACATACAACATTCCTTTTATGCTAAGTGGCAAGCACATCAATTTCAAACATTAAGAGATACTTTCTCACTTGGAACAATTCTATCAGTAGTTGACTTTGCAAAAAATTACTCTTTTGTACATCAAAAAGAGATTCAATCAGAATATTACTTTTCAAAATAGGTCACTATTATGGTTCATGTGTGTTATCGACATGCACAATTGGAATTAGATGGTGTTGAGAGTACAGATGAACAACGATCCATCAAGAAAGAATATCACTTTTATATTAGTGATGATAAAGAGCATGACACACTTTTTGTACAACATTGTTTTACAAAATGTTTTTTTGAGAATTTGAGAAGCAGGGGTGTAAAATTTGAAAAACATTTTGTATGGTTAGATGGATGTGCGGCACAATTCAAATCATCACAGCCATTTTATGCACTTTCTAGATATCATAAAATTTACAACATACCACGTGTTTGGAGTTTCTTTGAGAGTGGGCATGGAAAGGGTGAACATGATGGCGCAGGAGCTTGCATCAAACGTGCTTTAAGAAAGCATCAAATGAGTTATTCAGAAGATCATATAGATGATGCACATGATGTTGTTGAATGGTGCAAGAAATACTTTGCATCAAATGAGGTCGGCACATCTTCAAGAACAAACTGAAACATTCCACATAGAGTGTTTTGGGAGATATCAGGTATGTATAAATTACATTTAAAAAAAAATAAAATTATTTAAATTTAAAATTTACACATATATATATAGACACACATGTTCAAGTTCATATAAGTTTTTTGCAATTACATTTATCTAGGTGTGGATAGAAGATCGATGCATGGATGCAAGAGGGTAGAAAAAACAAGATCTTTGCATTGTGTTATGAGTTCAGATAGTCACCCTGGATGGACATTATACACGAGAGATTACTCTTGTTTCTGCACTGAGTGCATTGTGGGAAACTCTCATGCATGCAACAATGAAGAACTTGAATATGTTAGTAAATGGGATATGGTGCCACTATTTGTTTCAGACACATACGATGAAAATGAGGATGAAAGATTTCAAGACATTCCTTTGATTTCAATTGATTATGACCATATTTCAGGATTGGTTAGAAAAGGTACATGTGTAAGTTTTCAATAATTTAAATATTATATAAATTTAATGATCTTTAACTTGTGTAGAGACAATTCTATTTTTTTAAGAATTTTATTGTGTAAATTTGGTGTACAGGAGATGTTTTTGCAGTTATAGCAGAGCCTGGAAATATAGAAGGTGTTAGCTATTATTTACTGCATTGCACAAAAGAGAGGAATAAGCTAACACGGCCTGAAACAAATGATGGAATGTTATTTCCCATAGGTGAGTTTGAATTTCAAATTATATATATACATTGTGTACATGTGTACATTACCTTAAAAACATTAAATATATATTGTACAAACCTTGAGCACGCAAATGTTGTACACATGCACATGTATTACCTCAGGTTCATGTTTATCGTGCATGTTCTGTTGTTGTGCAAGGGATATATCTAAAACAAGTCAAAGTTGTTCAACATGGGATTCATTTTGTGGACTATCAAGTTGATAACAAGGTATATCAATATAGTCACCTTATAATTGCTACTGCCCTACATCTTCATGCAGTTCCACATGCACGTGGACGAAAAAAATGGAGACTAGATAGTGATGACCATCAAAAATTTTTACATGTTATTCAAGAGCGGGTTGAACCAGAATGTTTGAGTTAGATTATATCCATGATTTTCAAGTTCACCTGTACATGTACATACATGTTCAAGACGAGAATTTATAGTAACATGTTTGAACTCTGGATTGTTTTAGTTACTTATAATATATGTTGATGACAAGTGTTTTAAATTTGGTTGGACACAAATTAGGGGTTGAAATACATTGAGAACCTTAAATTGAGTAGATATTTCCAATTATATATTTGTTCCATGGAATTCAAGTACTTGTTATGTAAATAATGTGCAAACCTTGTCATAAAAAAATTCATTGGAAGAGTGATGGTGGGAGTAGAAGAAAATTTAGTGTTAGTTTCAATGATCCCCCAAATCTAGCATCTCAACAAAAAAGACAATTGGCACACAAGGAGATGTTACATGACTACATCTCAAGATGTTTCTTCTCCTATACATCCAAGAAAAATCATTGATTCATTAATCCATGTCTTCTATATATATAAAGTGAATGTTGTCTCAATCTTCTTTTTTTTTGTAGAAAAAGAAACCTAACATATTAAAATTTGTGTCTTGTAGAATGTTGTACCAAACAAAAAATCCCAAAAGTTTCTTGTAGAATGTTTATGCTTCATGTTGGTTGGTGAATAGTGAAAATGTGCACAATTCTCCTCATTGTGCACGTATCTACTTGTTGGTTGAATATATGGTTGCCTCATAAGTATTAGAGAGTGAATATGTATAAGAATATGTCATATACATTTATGCTTAAATTGAATTGAGGAATACAATGATTTGACTGGTTAACTTATGGTTGTATCAAGGAAGCATTAAGTCATATTTTTCTTTAGGATTAACACCTTTTTTTCCAAAGTTATATTTGTACCTTCATTGGTTTGAGATCTTTTGGCAGTAGGATTTTGTACCATCCATAGATGTATTCATGTATAATTGTGTACAACATTTATTTCATGATTTTAGGGTTACTTGGTTACATACATATCTAAGTTGAAATATTCCAATTTTTGCATTGAGAATATGTGGTTACATCTTTCTTTACAATAGATCTTGATGCATATCTTCTATCTTCTCTTTGTGTCTATTGGTTGTCCCATCTTAGACCCACTAAGAAAATAAAATGTCTTATTGAATACTAGGGATTCCTCTTGTTTATTATTTTATTATAAGTTATTACATGCATTAGATACATTTTAACCTCAATCCTACATAATTTGGTGCATAAAATCTACATTTATATTAAGATAAAGTTGATCCTCACATGTCAACATAACTAAGTATTCAAAAACAATCAATCACATTTTTCACCTAATTTTTCTTTTCTTAAATCATTTTCTACATTCCTCCTCTTCTTTTCTTCCATCACCTTCTATATTTCATATGAAATTTTCCTCATAATTCTTCTTTTGAGAGCTAACTTGTGTATTTTTTACACAAATAATCTCTTCAGTCCAATCATCATCAACCACCTAATATTTTCTTATTCCTCCACCTAATTGAGGCATATCATTATTTTTTTCATCTCTTTTAATCCATTCTTCTTAAGTTCTTTTTTTTTAAACAATGTTATTTTGAACATCATCTTGTAAGACACTAAAATAATTTTGTCAAACCACTATTATTATTTTATCATATACCATAATTAAGATCCATTATTATTCATTATTGTCCATTAATACTTTATTAAAATTTAGTGAATTAATTCCTATTATTGTGCTTAAATGATGCATTTTATAATCATTATTGTACATATTTAAATGCTTATATGAGTATATGGTTCTATTTTTATATACATAGAAAGAAAACATTCAAGATCATATATATCCAAGGCATGCGTGTGCAAAATATTTATTGTGATCAACATGTGAATGAACTTAATTATAAAGTGGCATTCATTTCCTAAAATTCTACTCTAGAGAGATCAAATGTATATATCATATAAGGAAATGTAAGTTGTAAGAGATCATCAAATAAGCAAATTTACATGTATATTGAATATAAGCGAATGTATACATATATCATATAAACATGTAAACATATCAATATTGATCAATGTATAAACATGTAACATGTTATAAGAGAAGTTCCAAATGTATGTATATCATAAAAGAAAATGTAAGTTAGAGATCATCGAATGTGGAATAGTAAAGATCATCATATAAGGAAATGCCGAATACTAAAAATCATCATATATAGCAAATGTAAGTTAGAGATAATCAAATGTCAAATACTAGAAAGATCATCATATAAGCAAATACAACTAATATGCAGGGCCTAATATGAATGTCGACTCCTAGTCGAACGACCATCTGAATGAGAACGGTCTTGCTCTGATGGATGTGTTGAGCCCCGCAAATAAAATGGTGTACAAAATGTGTTAAATACATATAATTTATATTAAATATGTATCTAGATCTATGCATGTACATATTCATGTACATATACACATGTATATATAAAAATTTAAAGCTCACATGTCCACTAGCATCAGATTCATCCATAGAGTCACGTCGATGTGCACGATCTGGAACAAGGCTAGGAGTGACATTAGGTATGTCCACCTACAAATATATAAATTCATATATATCAGTACATGAATATCTAGTTAAATTAAAACTAAAATTTAAAAATAATTATAAAGGAATTGAAACATGCACATGCACATGCACACATACATGCACATCATCTGATATTGGATGACCTGAGTCCTCTGAAATGGCCGCCTCCACCATATCAACTATACGATCAAGCGACAAATCAATATTTGCATCCCTCTGATCTATCTCATGTCGTGCCAACAATGATGAGTGGAGAGGACTATGTAGGTGAGATGGCATCGACGATAACGAACCGACACCAACCAACATCTCAGTAAAACCCATAGTCTGTTCAGCTATCGAATGATCAGATGGTGGATCCTGATGTGCACTAGTGCTGGATTGAGAGTGATGGGATCGTGGAAGTGAACACCCTCCATGTGCCAAATGATCTCTAACATGCTCTATACCGATCCCATAGTCTGATGCAATGAAAGCATATGCCTCCAAGAGTTCCTCAGCCAAACAAAGTAAAGTCCTGCGTGCCATATCTCCTGTAAGTGCCTCAAGCTCTATGGGAGTAGGGATGCCTGCTGATGTGAAAGGATCCATGGTGGTCCACTATGCTGAAGATGGCGTGGGTTGGGGACGTCTAGACATCAAATACTGACCTACACGATCAGTAGATATCCTACTGGTGGCAGCTGCAATGTCACCTATAGTATCAATTGCTTCCTTTTGGGAAGCAACAACAACCTCATTTGCTATGGGGGCTAGAGCTAGGGTGAGAGCAGGAGACCTCTCACCAACCAATACCCTAAACACTGGGGTCAGCCTATCTGCTTGACGATAAGTGGGTCTGTCAGCAATCTTGCCACGCCCCTGACCAGCATATGGTGGAATGTCCAGGTAGTTGACTTTGAGGCCCAAATGGACCTCAACATACAACTGCTGAACAAAATATAATGGAATCTAGTCATTGTTTGGGTATTGACCATGTGCTACGAGAAATCATGGGTAGATCAATGAGGCCATATCATGATCAACACATCTAGTGACCTGGTATCCCCTAACCTTATGTGTATTTTGATAAAATGGAAAACAATTGGTTTTTATCATTTCTTTGGTCACACTATCATGTATTTGTTTAAGGGGAACCTCACCATGTACTTCTTCCTGCATGCGGGAAAGAATAGCAGCTACTCTATCTGGAGAAAATGCACTTGTCCTCTCAAGTTCATCTCTTAGTTTTTCAAGACTATGCAATATTAACATGCATGGTTCAGAATATATCCCGGGGTTTACATTTTGTGATAATGAGTCTTTCAATTTATTAATCTCATTATTGGTATTTTCAAACAAAGATTCCAGAGGTGGAGCATCTGCATTATCCATGTTATGAATGTATGTGTACCTAAAGGAGTAATGAGACCTTAGTTTAAATAATATATCTAGATATAAGGAATAGAAATCTAAAACAGTTCTAATAATTCATCTACTCATCAATAATATTTCCATACCATTAGTTCACAAAACATGTTCAACATCTATCATAGTTTTTAATTTAATCAAAACATTCACATTACTAGATTGCACAAAAAACATAATCTAAAACAATTATAAAATTTAAATTTACAAGTGTGCGTGTGCACTCTAGAACAAAATGTGTCATTAAAGACAATTTAAAAAACATTGATAAAGGTTGCATCTAAGATTTATTTCCTACAACTAGTAATAAAGGGAAAACATTATTACTTAACATTGAAAATAAAAATGTTGAACATGAAAGCGAAAATGTTGCAAAATGTTATGAAACACCTAGAGTGAAAAGAGTAACATCATAGAAAAATAAGAATTCAAATTTAGAAATATTTTTGAATAATGTAGAAATGAACCCCATGATATTAAAATTATACTCCATGATCCAATTGTTGATAATATTAATAAAATTGATAACACACATAAAAAAATGAAAGTCATTGTATCTCCAAGTTACATAAGAAGAGAGAGGACCTTTCCGAATTAGAATACTAACCAAATTTTACAAGAGTGTGGTACAATTAAAATACCAAATTTATCTAAGGACTTATTAGATTTATTTTAATGTGTTAGATACAATGATTGTAATTTCTGTAAAAATCACGTTTAAATGAGAAGCGTTTATAATGTGGTGGGTTATCAAAGTTTATATCATGTACCCATTATGGAAGAAAAATGATCTCGAAAATAAAATCTTTGAGAAAAAGAGATATGAGATAGTAAAATACAATTTGAAGAGTGGTGGTGAAGATTCTAGATGTGAGTTGGTCACAAGAGAAGCACTGCTAATTTTATTTATGATTTTAAGAATATTTTTTAGAAGTATGCAATACATAGCCCCTATTCTTGATGGTTAGATCAACAAGTCAAGGTGTGCAAGGATTTTTCCTAATTGGAACTATTATAGATCTATAGTCAATTTTATATAAAATTACACATTGCAGCCACAAAAAGAAGTTGAATCATATTAATATTACAATTCTATTTAGATAAACTATTATTGTTCACATCACATATAGGCGTGCCCCTAATAGTAAAAAACAAAATAAGAAGATAGTTAGGGAGCACAATTTTTACATGTTAGTGACGATCAATATCATTCGTCATAGTATGCACAATATTGTTTTCAATAATTTTTTGAGTTATTACAAGAAAACATTGGTATTATAAAGGTTCAAAAAATCAATATTTGGTCAAATAATTATACTGATTAACTCAATTTAATGCTTGTGTATTCATATTGGTTTAGTAGAATACATGCAGAGAAGGTTATACCTTGTATTTGGATTTTTTTAAAAGGTGGGCTACCTTCTTCATGTGGAGGAATTGTGTGAATAATGTCATTATGTGGTTCATTGTACGAAGTTTTCTCTTGATGAGGAATAAATAAATACTTAGTAGAATAGTAACTAATATAATCTACAAAGTGCATAGTGTGATGTTTTGAAGTTCAATATATTGTACATAAGATTTAGTGGCATGATAGGAGGTGAAGGGATAGAGAGATTTGGAAATGCTAGAGGAATTTTATTGTTAAGTTGTACTATAGCAAGATCCACAAGAATAGGACCCTAGTTGGCAATCTTGTGATCCTCATAACTTAAGTACATTAATTCATTTATTGAGCTATTGAAGATATCTAGTTCTTTTTTTTTTTTTGATAGTTGTAGCAAAATTTATTGATTATCTCTATGTTATGGTTCTATTTTTCTCTCTTTCAATGATTTTGATTATGTAAGAACAAAAAATGATTAGAATAAATTCATTAAGACTACTAATCTGGATAATTTCACATATGCTCCACATATGCTTGCAACATATGCTTCTATAGAAATGGCGACTTTATATATTTTGAAATGTGTTTACTCTATATAATGATGTATGAGTCATTTTCTTAATCTTGGGGGTGTAGTGTATGAGAGTCTAGAATTGGATCCAAGATGGAGATTTTGTGTGATGAGAAGTGCCTTAGATCCTATCATCACGTGAGGTCCACTAAAAGAATGTTCTTAGTTTGAACACTATTTTTCTCTCTTTACAAAACCAAAATATATTGGGAATCATGAAAATAGTGGTGAGTACACTAGAATATCAATCAAGAGAGGCAAGTACATCAATCCCACAATAGTAAGTATGCTCAAAATTTGACTCATAGAATATGATGTCATTATAGATTTCATTATCTAAAGTTTTCTCTTTATGAGGAATAAATAGAGAATAATTGGAATAACTTGCCTAATGTAATGTACAAAGTATAGATAACTTGATGTTTTGAAGACATGGATATCTTAAAATTTTAATTGAATTATTTTTTGTAGAGGATGTGGTGTTGGGTATTTTTCTTGCAACCATCTAGATATTAAGGAAATCTACCATAATGTCCCAGTCTAGGAATAATGTAGGCAATGGGGAAGTAGCCTATATATTTAGACTAAGGGGGAGAAAAATTAGAGTAGATAGAATGACTTGGATAAAGCCTCCTCTTCTTTGAGCTTTACTAAGTTTGGAAGTTTATTTCCTATAGATCTTAAATATAGGAACACAACTAATTTAGTATATAAGAGGTCTCTAATTTGGTAGTTAGTTCAAATGATGTGAAGTTCTAGATATAAGCAAGCTACTCATCCCTATATATATATATATATTATATTGTGTTTATCACAATAATAATTTACCTAATATTTATATAGTATCATATAAAATCCTATACAAATACTATGTATTGAATAACACTCTCTAGAGATTTAATAGCTTTATATTACTAAATTTATGGATGATGGAATAAAACCTACTTCACTAGATAATATGACACTAACATACATATTTTTATTTTATTTCTAAATGAATATAATGTCCAACCCTCAACTATCAAATTTATCTTGAATACATGAAACCTTAATGAATTGAATAAAATACTAACATTCAAATTAGTCTAATGCACTTGGATTTATCATTTAGAGCTTACAATCTCAAATTCCCTTTTACCCCAATGATGCACCCTAATTGATAATCCACAATCAATTTAAATTCCCCACATTATTTTAGAAAATTTTCTCATCCTAGCATGAACTACATAGTGTAATATAATTTTATAGCACGTCTTAGATGCAAACTAATAAATAATTAATATAAAGAACAAAAAACACAAACTCAAATATTCCATGAATCCATAAAAAAACTTAAATAAAAATGGAGGTCCATAATACACAATTATAATAAAATGTTTCTTATATGACCTTAATAAAGGACAAATCATCGAGATGTTGAGATTAATGTATCTATATGACCTTAATTTTTTTATAAAAATATAAACTTGGCCAAATGTTTGACTCTAAAAGATAGGAAAAGTATTCAACTAGGTGTTGGGGTTTGTGGGAGTATGAAATAATATACTAGGGAAAAATAAGGTCAAATCCTCTAGCTTTATATATTTTTATTTTTTGGAGAATGAAAAAATGATGTTAGTAGGTATGTCTCAATAGGTAGTTACTCTAAAAATTGATGATGTTAGCATCATATAAAGATGGAATTATCATGATTTTGACATTGTGAAATAAAAGATGGATAAAAATTTAGATGCATGGAATCAATTCTAGAACTCTAAAACACAAGATTTTTTTTTACTAGTAGAGGATGAAGATAATAGGGGTTAGAAAGGGATGGTACTTAAGGATTGGAAAGACTAAATTCCCAATACTACAAGGAGTAAATACAAATAATAAGATTGTGAAGTTGTTGGCGAATGATTGAAATGACATGATGGTTGAGAGATGAAAAAATTGGTGCAAAAATACTTATAGACATTTGGATTAAAATGGATTGGGATTTTTAAGTTTAAAAGGGAGTGGTATGGTAGGATATAACCAAGTCTAAAATCCTATAAGATATAACAATTGAATACAATAGAGCTAAGAGGGGTCAAAGAATATGGAGACAAGAATGGTTTGAATGGAGGGTCAAGCCAAACACTCTAGAAATAGAAAATATTCTAGGTCACTAAGAAACACTAAGGATTGGATTACTAGCATGACAATTGCAATAAAATTGAAGTCCAATAGAATCCATACTTAGATAAATTTAACAAAGGTTGAAAGTGGATTATCAAGATTAGTTGAAAGATTATACTTTGAGGATGAAGCCCAATAGACCAATGGAAAAAGAAAAATGGAGATGGTAGAGATGAAATATTGGTATGCAAATCCATCAAAATAACAATATGGTAATTGATAGAAATTCATGAAAATGACCAACACAACTTCACACATAGGATATTTTTTTAATTTTTAGAAATTGAAGCATCTTGAACTTGTAGGGGACATCACCGAGTAGATATTTGAAAAGAATTTAATAGAGGAAATTATAATAAAAATGCAATAGCCATTCTACCTCTTCCTTACTCAATCACCTTAAGTCTAGATTCCTTCATGATTTATTTGTAATAAGCCTCTTATAATCACATGTAGCTTCTTCATTTTAAGGTGCAAAGATGTATTTTAACTAGTATTTAAATATACATAATGAATTTGTTGAAAATGCTTTAAATTTTTTCAAACAAATGCAATTGAAACCATGAATTTTGCAGCAAATATGAGGTAGAAAACCTGAGATGATGTGTTGGAGGGTTCGCTCGAAGGTGAAGGTGAAGGTGAGTGTTTGCTTTGCACGCTTTGTCTTTGCATGCACCTTGTTCGCTGCACGCACTCTGTTCACCGGCCACTGTTCTCTGCTCGGTGAAAATGACAGGGATGAGGGTTTGTTTTTTGTTTTGATCTGTGTTAAGGGGGTTCGGCCAAACTAGGGTTCGATCGAACCCCTTTATTTTATTATTAAATTGCATAAGTCAATGGGGTTCGGCCGAACCCACATAAAGATTCGGGCGAACACTTGGGTTTGGCCGAACCCCTTCACTTTGTGAAAAAGGGAAAATCAACTTTTCCCTTCCTCCACAAAAGTGTTCACCACTTATGTGGGTTCACCCTTAAAGAATATTCAATATTTTAAATTTTTTTTACATCCACTAATTGTTGTCCAAATTCATATAAACTACTTTCATGCATACATTCTCCTAACAATGAAAAAATTACCACATCTATCGCATTCTTCATAAATACATACTTTTAAATAAAATAAGTTTCCATTAGAGGGTTCAAAAAAAAAACCTGCTATAAAATATTTGATTGTTTCAGGTGACATATTAATACCACAATTTTCGTGCATAATTTGGTTAGCATGCAAAGTGCATCATATATATAAAAAAACATCATAATAATAACAAAATTGTACATGAGTCTTACAAAAAAAAGAGATTTGTTGTTTATTAATTCTAACATACCAAGGTTTACACTTTTCAAATGATCTTTGACTTATGCTAATATTAAATGGTAAGATTGAATCATCTAATTTTTTTTATATAATTCAGTTTGAGTCATATCTAAGAGATTCTTTGGATGAGGTTCATGAATTTTGGAACCCACCCTTAATTTTAAAACATCTCTAATGTTAGGTGATACTCTTGTGTTATCATGCAAAAAAAAATTGATTAAATATTTAATTTCATTAGTTAATTTCATGTCAGATCTTGGGAGTCTACCACTAAAACTCCAACATTGAGTAATTGGATCATTTTCAATACTTTCTCTACTTTTAGCAGCTCTTATTAAAGTTTTAGGATTTACTTTTATACATTTACTAATCTTACTTAACATTCTTTTATTTGAAGTTACTTTATTAACTAGAGCAGTTGTTATTGCATGACAAGCTGCATTCTTATCTTTAGATACACTCTTCTTACCTATAAAATCAATAGCATTAGCAATACTAGATATGACTTGTCCTACTGAATCATCTTTCTTTTTTGGTTTTACAAAAATACCTAATTTTTTCATCACATTTCTTATTTTTGACATTCTCATCAATTGCAACATGAGTTGACATTGAAATCTTGATTTCTTTTTATAAAAAAAAATCTATATATTCTATTTCCATAGGTTCTCATTTGTCTCCAAGAAACTTTACCATGAAGGTTATCTAGCAAATCTTTTTCAATTGTAAAAAAAGCATTTTCATCTCCATCCATACAAGGGGTTTCAATTTCATTCATGGAGGGGGTTTAATTTTCATTTTCAAACATAAAAGGGATTTCATTCTCATTTTCATCAATATGGGGGGTTTCATTCTCATTTGCATTCTTATAAGGCATTTTATCATTTTTGTTTTTGCATTGTTTCAACCCTAGAATTATTGATACCATTAATGATGTATCCAACTTCATCTAAATAACTAAGATCAATATTATCAAGACTTGGGTTTGAAGACATACCTGGATAGATTGTTTGAATAGGTTCATTTTCCATATCATTGGGATCAGGTGGATTTGAAGAGCTACCTGAAGTTGTTTGCATAGGTTTCATTTCCATATCATTCAAAGTTGAAATTGAAGGCATAGTTGGGTTTGTCTCCATAATTGCATTTTCTTTCATATTCACCATCTCGACATTTGCATCATCTACATTCATTTCATCCTTCATGGTTTCCTCTCTAACATTCATGGAACTAGATGCTTCCAAATTTTTCATTTGATGAATCCTTTCTCTTCTATCCCTTTGTCTTTTTGCCTTCATTTTTTTATTTGCTTGAATTTCTTTGGGTGTCATTAACTTTCTACATCTTTTTATTTTACTTTGCTTTGATCCCATGGTTACAAAACCCTCTTTGATAAAAAAACAAATTATTCTTAACCTATTTTCAAATTGCCATCTCCTTCAAATATTCAAACAAAACTATGTACTATGAAGATCCTTTCTTCTATAAACTTTAAAGTACAAAAACAACATGAATACATCCAAAAGTTCTCTTTTTCCAAATCTTATTGTAAATTATTCTTGTACTTGATTCCACTTCAGAAAATTCAACCTACACTTGTCTCTTCCAACAATTTGAATAGAATATACCTTGCATGAGACAAAATTGCAATAAAATTTACACAAAAAATGGCACTTTCGGATCATACTATACAAAAGGAATGTCGCAAAAAAAACATGCTCTATCAATATTTTTCAAATTGGGAGTAAACATAAATATCAAAAATGTGTACGTGTTTTACAAATGCGTACGTATTCTATTCTAGGAACGCGTACACATTCCTTTTACCCAATGGATAAATACATAACGTGTACGCGTTATATAATGCATACGTTTTTTGTTTAAATAACGCGCAAGCGTTATTTAAAAATGGAATCCCCAATCCACATGCAGCATTGGTTTTAGGCTTGGGAAAGGCTTGGCAATCTGACCCTTAGCCTTTGATCTACAACTAAAAAGCTAAGGCGGATTGAAGAAGAATGTCCAACTTTGCCAATATGGTTGATGGACTTTTTTTTTGAATCAATCTATAAAATTAAAACCCATTAGAGAAAAAGTGTCTAGTTTCCAAATATATAATTGCAATGGGAACATTTAACTATTGAAGCATTTTCCTATTGTGCAAGGTGACCAAGCTATTTGTTGGGAATAAGTGAATAGCTACATCAAACTGTTGGTTTTGTTGAGTTGAAATCATGTTGTTTGTTTGATTCATCAGAGTTTTCCAATTAGCTTGAGATTCCTGAGAATTTCTAATATTCAAAAAGAGTCTACGGAACTCTTGTTGTACATCGGACTTCATGGAACCCTAAAAAAATTTCATGGTCCAATTTTGTTTCATAGATGTTAATGTCTTGTCATTAGGGTTTAAGGGTTTATGGTTTCATTTACGTTTATGCCCTTGGTTGGCTTTGGCTTATAATTCTTTGTTGACCGGCTGTACCCGATAATCGGTTGCATTAGTTGCACTATAGGGTATCAAGTTTCATTGTTTGACCAACGCCGAATATTAGGTTACTCGTTGAGCCTAGTTTCCCCTTCTAAAACAACTTATGTCCATGTGCATTAATTATCACTTAAGTTCACCTTTTGGCAATCTATCGCTCATCGCGTGTCTCCTTGTAGCAACTCGTGTCTAACCCGCGATGAGCAATTTCATGCCCTTCTAACCATTTTAAGGTCCATCGCCCATCGCTTGTTCCTTTCTTACTTACCAAGAGGTAACCCTCGATTAGCAATGTGAAAAAGTTTTTAACCCATCGTTGGCATTCTAACTATCGTCGGTTGTTCTTCACCTTCCGAGGAGGAACCCGTGACTGTCGATGGGTTGAGTTTCTCCCCATTGTATGAGGTTGGGGCATCATCAATTGAGACTACTCGATGCCAATGAACGAGTGATGAGCGATGTGAATGAGGTTGGCAACCAAGATTCCTCTTCAATTAAGATCAACGACTGAAATTCAAAGCCAAGTTCTCATGTATGCAGTCATTTTGTATCACATAAGTGATCATTAATGGCAAGGTAAATGTAGGGTTTTTCAATTTGATCCTAGTGCATGTGCATAATAATTTGATTCACACATACAAGATTGGTATGCAGATTTTTGTGCACCTAGATAATTAAGGGCTCTACTGTGAGTGAAACAAGTTGCCACCTCACTTGTGCGAGATCCCTCAGAATGTTAATGATATATGCTCCAATTTTTCTATTTAATGCAAAGTGCAGGCTATTTCATATCACCACTTCTTATCTTCAAGAATTGCAAGCTTTTTTGTAAGTGCGTGAGATTGTTACAGAATCTGAGTGTTGTTTGGTTAAACTGAGTCAACCGAACACATCTATTAGTCCTATGAGATGCTCGAAGAGACTTGATCCCTTGAAGTCTCAAGATTTTTCCTCCATGACCGAGCAAGGTGTACCTAAAATCCATGTGATTCCTCAAGGAAGTATAAGAGGTGGTGGTAGGCCTGCACAAAGTTTCCTTAGGTGTACTTATCATTTGAGAAGAAGACTTGTCTTTAGAGGAGGAGTCAAGGGAAATGAAAATGAAATTAACCAGTCTAAGAAGAAGGTGGTGATGAAGGACAAGTATCATTAGGCCTATATATGCAAGCATGATTAGCCCATTGGGCTTTCTGATGATTTTTTGGATAGTGAGGCTGAGACAAACTCTGGTTATGGCCGATATCTCATGGCCTTGGCAGAATTGGCTAGTGAAAATGAGGACGTGATCACAGTTTCCCCAACTTCTATGAAAGCAAAAGTGGACATTCTCGTTCTGTTGTTAAAAGGAATGTTGATAAGGATGAGGGAGTAGTTTCTCTGGCCTCTACCAAGACATGAAGTGGGTGTGTGTTTTCTCCATTTGACTATGTGGGTGACATTGGGTCTTGGTTTTTGTGTTTTGGTGATGTTGTGAATCAAGGCGGTTACCCTAGTTTCCCTTTTCTACTTGGGTTCTTACCGGTTGGTATTATGAAGTTTGCACTGATGAAAGTGGATTATAAGGGCTCGGTGATATCTTGCAATGGTTTTAGTGATGTCAATTGGTTTTGGATGGTAGTATGAAATTTTGATTCACTTGTTTGGTAAACGATTACAAATAAGCATTTGGGGATTTTCTAAAATGTAGTTAAAAATTGTTTTGAAATGAAATGCATTTTTAATTACAATTGCATTTTGAGTTGGATTCTTGTTTCTCCCTTAGTCTATAAAATGTATTTCATGGCTTGTTGCAGAGGGCCCGAGAGTTTTGAAGTCTTAGGATGATTTGGGTTGGATTTAGCTCATATGTGAAGTGTATTGTAAATGGTCAATGAGTAGAACAGTACATTGTCTTGGTTATGGGTATTTATGTAGTTGTCTTAAATGTGTTTTATAGAAATTACTGATATCAAAACAAATCTTAAGTTCTAAAACATTATTCTCCACTATATCCTCTTTTGTAAGTTATGAATGGAAATGTCAAGGGTCTTTTCATTTATCTTCAATGGTTCAATTGAATGGATGGCTCTCTTTTTTCTTTAACTCAAAGAGTTAATTAAATGATCGAAGGGAGCTACAGATTTGTAAAGAGTTGCATAGGATCTAGTAAGAAGTTTTTCTACATGAATTGTGAGTTCTCATATTACAAAGCACTATGATAATAGGCCACACATTTTAGATTCATCAATTGATATATTATTGGTTATTACATATTTGACTCCATTTACCCAATTGAGGAAGCATTGGTCCATTCATAGATAATAATGAAGCATTTGAACTGGTAAAACATCGGATTAGGGATTCAAAAGAAGAAGAACATTATAAATCATTAAATATTCCAATTATGATGTATGTGCTTAAAGTATCATTCAATTCCCAACATTAGATAGTTGTTTTCTCAAAGATCTACCAAGCCTTCAGTAAGTAGTATCTAGTTGCATTTTGTAGGAATAAATGTGTATGTTGAAGTGTTCTTGAGGCATTAAATATCAAATGAACACAATAAGGAACACCCTCCTTGGTCCCATAAAGCCTAAAGAGTAGGGGTAAGGGCCTAAAAATATTTACTCATTAGTTGGCCACAAGCCTTGGTAATTCTTGAATATAAGGGCTAGTAATCTTATAGGGAATTTCAAGGATCTAGTAAAAAAAAGCACCAACAAAAATGGTGACTCTGTTGGGGACAAATTTTGTATCTCTAGTTGCAGATTGTAACATCACAGAGTCAGTTGTTTGTTGATCTAAAAATATTGTTCAAATAGTTGAGAAGTTCTTGGACCTAGACAAGGTTTGATTGTAGCAAATATCAAAGGATTTGAGTGTGGCTCTATTGTTGGAGAAAGCCCAGAATGAGATTTACTCTTGAAAGAACTTCATATTGTTTTAAGTTCAGCCCTCTGTGAAAAGAGTCAGTGACTCTGTCTACAAAACCTATTGAATATGTGAAGAATACTCCCAAAACTACAAAATTTTCTATTAGGATAAAAGGTTAACAGTTGCGACAAGTTTCCAGGTATTCTCATAGATCTAAAGAAAACATTATTCTATTTGAAAGGAGTTAATGAGAAATTTTCAAGAATAGAGATATAAGTGGTCCCAATTAAGTGAAGTGGCACTAATAGAGGGAAATATTGGTTGAAATTTTGCATGTTTCTAAAACGTAATTTTAAATTCATGAATTATAATAGAAAAGCATGTTATAGATCTTAAGAAAAATAAACAAAAAAGTTGGCACTGTAAAGGCTTGAGATCCTAGTTTCAAAGGAAATTTGAATTTCCATTTGATAAATCTGGAAAGGCTTGCAAAGGTACGACAAAATGCCTTATCAAATTGTGTATCCTAATGTGGATCTGAGTGCAACAATGAATAATGGGTATCCCTTGTCACATCAAGGAAATTTTAGTAACATTCATGGCTATCCAAATGATATACCTCCTAAGTTAGCAAGCAAGCATCTACAGGAGTTTGTTGATACGATGGGAGATTATGAATTGGATTTTGAAGATGTTGTCATGAAGTTGTTTGTTCAATCTCTAAAAGGAGATGCAAGGGATTGGTTCTCTTTTCCACTAGTATCTTCTATACATTATTGGTATGATTTTAAGATGGCATTCATGGAACAATTTGGTGAGAGAGTAAATCCAAGTGTGGCAAGATATTTTTTTATGGAAATCCACAAAAAAGAGGATGAGTTGATCCCTTATTTTAATCTCAAACTTTCAAAGATCATAAGGGAGATCCCTGAGAGCATAAAACCAAATGATGTAGAATGCTTGATTGTATATTTAGGTGCATTTTATAGAAAAATGAGCTATCTATTAAGAGATAAAGAGACCACTACATTGCATCAAGCATACCGAATTGCTATATATATTGAAAATAATTTGAGATATTCAATGATGAAAGGATGCTTGACCGCTAAGATCAACTGCACATCTCGTGCAAATACAATCAATGGATAAATCAGTAGAGAATTATGTCAAGAGGATAAGGCTTTTGTTGTTTCAATTTCTCCACCACCACAATATGAGGATCATAGTGAGCCCCAAGTGAAGTGTTCACAAGATCCAAATAAATCTAGCCATGTCTCTTTTGTTAAAATATTGTATGAAATAAAAAGGTGTCAAGGTGAATCACCTTGTGACTTGTTACCTAGATTTGTGGGTGCTTTGTTGGAAATACTCAAAAATATCAGGCTTGAGCAGTCAATGTGCATTGAATTGTTTTGTGAAATATACCAATCATGATTGAGTACATTTCCAAAGGAATTGAAACCTAAAAATTTGAGCCAAGTAATTAACTGGATAAAGATGGTAGAGGGAGTTGGGAATGATTATGCACAACATGAGATTCCCCTGAATAATACTAGTTATAGTCCTGCTGAGAAAGAGCAGTAAACAATGAAAGGATATGAAGAAAGTGTATCAGAATCTGAACATCCATCCTATTATATAGAAGAATATAATGATTGTAATCAATTCACCAGTGACACATTGACAGATCATGACAACGGTGATGAATAGGAGGACATGCATTATGATAACAGGTGTGATGTATCTAACTAGAGTTCTTGGGAGGTCTTGAGGGATGAAGTGTTGGAAGAAGTACGAAAGGTTATCCCAGTAATATATTTGATCAACAATAGTAGTGCTAAAACCGATGGTGCTCTGTCACCTACTAATAATCAAGATATTAAAAGTAAAAGTTATGACATTCAATCCAAGGAACCTAAGTGTAGTCTTAGTATTGGTGGGTTTTCATGCTATGGAAGTTATGGTAACACCAGGACTCATATCATTCATTTGTTGAATGGGATTTTCCTTACAAAATGAAGGTGGAACCCTTTTCAAGTGCTTACAAGGATTTTGATTGTGATGATAGGTTGAAAAGTTTGCATCCTCACATAAAGGAAGTACAAGATTCCCTGGAAGAAATGAATGTAATAGAAAATCCTCTTTTTGATGAGAATTTATCCATATTAATTGACAAGCATCAAGCCCTTTACTGGTGTAGATATAATCCACTTTTTGAGGATTTTGATGGTGCTTTGGATGCATGGTCAAGATATGGTTGTGAGCAAGCAAAGCAGTACACTAGCAAGTCTTTTGAAAGAAGTGCTTATGAATCTTTCACATTTAGTATTGTTTTGATAGGTTAGACTAAGGATCAAGAGGAGATCAAAGTCTCTGAGTGTTTCTCCCAAGAATGTAATTTCCTTTATGAGGATGACCTGGAAATGTTTCAGCCACATGAGGAAGAGCATGCTGAATATGAGAGTGATGAAGAATATTAAGACAAGAGTGTCATTATTTAGCTAGTGGATATTGAGTCAAATGTCAAGTACTTAGAGGATGATGTGTGCATTGATGAGGGAGGAGTTTCATTATTTAATGACCGAATTATACATCATGATGCACATATAGATTATGGGTTGGCATTAGGGCTCATAAATAATGAAGGGCGGTTTGGTTCATGTATATGGAAGCTAAATGATGCTGATAACATTGGGTATGATGTTAACCAACATGAATGTACAACTGAGTTCTTTGTTGATGCTACTCATCTTTTGGACATCATTATATATTTTCTTCCACTTAATGAGGATAAAATTTATGTGAAGTAGAATGAAGATGTTCTTGAATATGTATCCTTTATTTTTGATGCTTCAAGAGATTGTTGGCCTAGTGTGCTACACAGTGTTTTTGAAGGTTTTCAATTTGATATGAAAATTGAATGTGATATTAGAATATATGATCAAGTGGAATATGGATGTTTCTTTTTTCCACTTCAACTTGATAAGTCTGAGGTTAGTGAGCACATAAATTTTGAGATATGTTGGATTGATGGTACCCATCATAATGATGTATACTATTGGAAAGTGCCCGGTAAGAGTATCAATCCATTATAGATAATTGAAAGTGAAGACTTTGAAAAAGGAAGGAATTGGTTCCAAAATTTGGGGGGCATTGGGTCACCAAGCTTAAAAAATGAAGCTAGTGGAATTGGACGAGACCTCCTAAAACGGAGGCACTTTGTATAGTCTTGTAATTATTGTATATAGGGTTTGGTGTGTTTCCTTTCTACTATGTATGCTTGTCTTGTCCAGGCAAGCTTCTGGATTTTGGTCCTTGTGTGTTGTTCTATTTCAACTTGAGATCTGAGATCTTGCTTTGCCTACAAGAGGCATACATCCCCAAGTGGAGCCACTAAGGAAACCCTAAAATTTTTTTATGGTCCAATTTTGTTTCATGGATGTTCATGTCTTGTTACCATTAGGGTTTAAGGGTTTATGGTTTCATTTACGTTTATACCCTTGGTTGGCCTTGGCTTATAATTCTTCATTGACTGGTTGTACCTGATAAGTGGTTGCATTAGTTGAACTTCAGGGTATCAAGTCTCATTGTCTGATCGGCCCCAAATATTAGGTTACCCATCGAGACTAGGTTTCCCTTCTAAAGAAACTTATGCCCACGTACATTAATTGTCACTTAAGTTCAATTTTTTGTGGTCTATCACTCATCACATGTCTCCTTGTAGCGGCTCGTGTTTAACCCGTGATGAGCAATGTCATGTCCTTCTAACCATTTTCAGGTCCATCGCCCATCACTTTTTCTTTTGTTACTACCTAGGAGGTAACCCCCGATGAGCGAAGTGGTTAAGTTTTTAACCCATCATTGGTATTCTAACTATCGCCAGTTGTTCTTCACCTTCCGAGGAGGAACCTGCGCCTACCGATGGGATGATTTTCTCCCCATCGCGTGAGATTGGGGCATCGCTAGTTGAGACCACTCGATGCCAGTGAACGAGCGATGAGTGATGTGAATGAGGTTGGCAACCAAGATTCCTCTACGATTAAGATTAATGGAAAACATTCAAGGCCAAGTTCTCATGTATGTAGCCATTATGTATCACACAAGTGATCATTAATGGCAAGATAAATGTAAGGTTTTTTAATTTGATCCTAGTGTGTGTGTATAATAATTTATTTCACATGTACAAGATTGGTATGTAGATTTTTGTGCACCTGGATAATTAAGGGCTCTAATGCAAGCATTTGAACCAATTTTCTAGCTCACTTGTGTGAGATCCCTCAGAATGATAATGATGGGTAAAAGCACAAAGCTGTGTCACACTTTATAAAGGAAACAACCAATGCTGATCCAACTTTTAAACTTGAATCACTAAAAAGTAGCATATATGTTTTGAATTTTTAAATGATGTAAACTAGTAAAATATGTATTTTTTAGTATATTTTATGTTTGTATTTTTTATAATAAATTAAAAAATTATTTTAAACTAGTTTTTCATAAATTAACACTATAATTTAGTTGCCGATAAAATGCTAAAAAATGAAGTTGCACGGGACGTCAAACTTTTTATAGTAAATTTTATTTTTTTTCTTTCAAATTGTTTGTGTGTATTTATAACTTGAAAATTTAGTGCATGGATATATTTTTTTCCAATTTTGATAAATATATATTTTTATATAAATATTAAAATGTGCGTGAATAAAAAACAACTGTTTCCATCGGACGTCAACATTCATATTAAATATTAATCTAAAATGGAAAAAAAATTATACCATCTTGAAATAGATTCTTTTATCTAGTGCATCATATTTTTTTATATTTTTTTTAATAAGTTTTAGTATTTTTCCTTGGCATCGTAATCAACCTAATATTTTTTGCTGATAACCTACTTATAGTATAAATAAAAATATGGCCCTAGCTCGGTTGGCTAAATCTTTCCTGTTGCAGGAGGTTGGTCACGAGGTCTAGTCTCCCCCACCCCCGTGGTATCGGAGGGCATGTCGTGCCAGTGCCGCTAGTCACGTTAAAAATTTTACCAGGCGCACTGCAGTTTATAGGGGGTCATGCTACTTGATTCTTGCAGTCTAATAAAAAAATTAAAAAATTAAATAATAAACATAAATAATAATTAAACTATTAAAATAAATATATTTTTGAAAACTACACTTATGGATCTACAAAAGGGTATTTTTACATTTTAAAAAAAATGTTATTTACATGAGGAGGAGTTATTAAAACTTCAATTTTTTCAAATAATTTTTTTTTTTGGTAAATTGGACTCAAAGTGGTGCTCCATATATTTTTAGCCAACAATTTTAGTTGAATAAATTGTGGAAGTATATAACTTAGCTAGAATGAATCTTACTAGGTCATATGTTTGATCAAAATTGATTTTTAGTTTGAAATACTTAAATTTAATTGTGCTGATATGTTGGTTGAAAGTGTGACACAACTTTGTGCTTTTACCCTGATATATGCTCCTATTTTTCTAATTCATGTGGAGTGTAGGCTATTTTAATTCACCACTTGTTGTCTTCAATAATTGTGTAGACATTGAAAATGTACAAATGTCATTCAACACACTTGATCCTATTTACTAACATCATTTCTTTCTGAATCATACATTCTGTCTCTTAATCATTATTTATCTGATTAAGTCTATCGCCTCTTTTGATTAAATTAATCAATTTAATTTAATTAGCCTTACCTTTCTATTTAATTAAATAATTCATTTTATTTGATTAAATCCCTAAAGTCCTCTTATTAAATTAAATAAATTAAACCTTATTTGATTTAATCTAACATATTCCTCCTTAGTTAAATAAATCAAAATCATTTATTTAATAAACCATTTCTTCTCAATTCTTGGCTTAAATCAATTCATAAATCTAAGTCTAAATTGTCACATCACCTAATTCTTCATTAAATTAATCAAATCCATGATTAACTTAATCCTTCTCAATAAAATCCTCTAGAGAATGCAAGTTGCACAATAAATCAATTACTTTGATTTATTAATTCTCCTATTTTCCCTCACAAAGCATCAAAAAGGGAATATTCCTCTTTTGAATTCAAATTCAAATAGGCTTGGTCCTTCGAACAAGGCATTCAATGCCTCTTACATCTCCTTGTGCATTGAGCCGAGTGACATTAACTCCACTTTTCTCTCCCCCCAACTTTCAAAATTTGAATTTCAAATCTCCCCCTCTTTGGCACATTGACCAAAATGTGCTCATTCCTCAACCATTCACATCTTGACAAATGGCACTTGGCCATTGGATGTTGAATGATCCCACATTGCTTATTTTCACTCATTCTTCCAATATTGAAATCTATAAATGAGAGACTCTTCCTCTCATTCTATCATCCACAATTTGAGTAAGTTTATTATACTCAATTTCATCCTCAACCTCATCCATTTCATCAAGTTCTTAGCTAGGTTATGCAGGTTTTTCATCATGGAGCTTGATTGAATCTTCATCAAAGTGGATCACTCATCTAATCATCAACAATCACACAAAGGAATTGGGAAAGGGCCAATTGCAACATACCATTGGCACCAATTCCCTCATGGAATCATCATGTTATTAGCTTAATTAGGATTGAGTTTCTTTCATTTGAAATTTACTTGTGTTCTTCATTTCCTAGCTAAGTTTGAATAAATGGATTTTCATGGGGAATCTCTCATTGTTTGCATGCATTCTTGAACCAACACTAACAATGTTTGGCTTCTTTGTGCATATGCAGGTCTAGGGGTTCACATTTTGGTGCTAGAAGGAGGGCTTGAAGCTTTTTGACACATTTTTCCTCAAATTTCTGTGGTTTTCTTCACGTTTTTCTTCATACACAGGAAACTACACCGCGTACCAGACACGCGGCACTGTATTGCACCGCAGCCTCATACGCGACACTATATTGCACCACACCTTCTGAAGTCCGCGGCACCATATAGCACCGCAGTTGCTTCCCGCTCATCAAATTTGAAATTTTGCCAAACATCATCGCTGCCAAATTCCACCACACCCACGGTCTCTGTTTCTGCAAAGCACCGCATACAGTCGACCGCGCGGCATTGTATAGCACCGCCTATGTTTTTTAAGCAGCACCGCACCCATTAAGGAGCACGACATTTGACAAACTCCGCCGCGAGATCAGTCTGTTTTTTAAAAATTTGAATATTTTTTTAAATATTAACCTGATTTGCCATTTTTTCCTTTTTTCACTCTCTGTTTTACTGTCATTTGCAGGTTGGAGCAAAGGAGGGAGTCATTATGACATCATGTTTACAAACCCAAAGTGTTTTTAAACACTAAAAGTGTTCTTTAACATTTCTTGAGAAATTTTTTTAAATCTTTGGCCTTAGGAAAAATAACTTTACTTTGGGCTTTAAAAAATGTTTAATTTTTTCATGTTCATCTTGTGCAAAGTGTTTCTAAACACTTAAGTGTTTTTCAACACTTCTTGAAAATTTGTTAAAATCTTTGACCTTAGGCTACTAATTTTTCATTTGGATCTAAAAAGAACAAACAAACTTTGTTTTTTAAAGTTGCCAAGGGGCTAAAAGGAATTTTAGACACTTACTAGTTTTCAGTTTGGATTTAAAATTGGACAAGGCAAACTTCATATTTCATTTTGGTGTTTCTAAAATGAACTCATCATTGCTTTGAAGGATAAAATTGAACATGTGCCTTTTATGTTTTGCAAACTTTTTAACAAATTAACATCATTAAAATGCGTATGCGCTTCTCCTGCGCTTTATAGCGATCTTGAGAATCAAAAGCATTTTAGTGATATTAACTTGTCGAAAAGATTGCCTCCACATTTGATTTGGGCACTTAAAATTGAACAAAACATGCGAGTGTGAGCACGATATATTGCGGAGGTTCTCCCCTTTGTTTTTCAACAAAGGTTGTGTGAACGACGGGATATGTTAGCTTGCTATTGTTTATCTTAGAGGGCCTGCCTTGTGGGAAAAAGTAATCACCCAAGGGAATGACCCAACCGGGAACACGCTAAAGCCAAGCAGCTTCCAACCGGTATATAAGTGTGGATATTGGAACAAAGGCCAATATCATGAGGATTATTTCGACGAGATGGACAGCAATGGACTCTCGCCGATGTTGGATAATCCCCCATGAATGGAATGCTTGAATTAGAACCCCTTGTTTAGAAAAAGGCCAAAACCTTTTTCTATCTTGTTGGTGCAAGAGGTCATGTCCTCTGAAGCCACCCCACGTAACATGCGGTCTTGTTGTGGAAATGGAAAGTATGCCATGGGAGATTCATGGGTACTAATGCTTGGCTAACCCGAATAAGTGAGTACCGTGGAGGGGAGCCAGTGTGGTCAAGCATTTAGCCATTCGCACAAGATATGCGCAGCTAGATTTATCCAAGTGGGAACCCAACAAGATATTGCCTCATCATCCTAGGAGTGTAAAAGTGCTTGGAAGAAATACATTGCTTGATCTTGAAAACATTTGAAAACAAACATTCACAAAAACCTTGAAATTTCAAACACCTTTTGGGAAACAAATACCTATTGACGAACTTGCCCACTCTTGCTTTCCCTAGGAATCACATTCCTAGAGGTTTCTAAGTGTGCAAATTCTATCATCATTTGTTTTCACTAAGGATAAACCTAGGAAACGTTTGTCCTAATTTCCTTGATTTCCACAGAAAGGACCTTGTGGGATGAGAAAGAAAATGGGACACTAGACATATAGTTTGAAAACCTAAACAAGCAAGTGTCTTGGATAAAAAGAACCTCATTTAACCAAGATAAAGAGACAAATTGAATCACACATGTGCTTGATCTGTTTTTGAGTCATTTGGTTTTCATGCAAACATTAGTCTTTTGGCTTGAAATACTTTTAGGGAAAAACATGTTCTTCATTACCTTGGTCTTGTAACTAGGTCCTCATAGGGTCATCTAGGATCAATTCAAACACTTCATCTCTCAAACATCAACCAAATCTCATATCACCAACAACTTTTGGAACCTTGGAAACATCATTTATGCTAGACTTTTGGAAAATCAAAATCACCTTGTTTGGCTTAACACACCTAGCCAAATTATCATCTTGTGTACACGTTTTCTCTAAGATAACACAACTTCCTAGGGTTTGCAAGTGCATAATCATCTTGTTTGACTTAACACACCTAGTCAAACTATCCACAATCAAAATCGAATCAAATCAATTCCTAAAGTCTAGCATTGATCCAAAGTTCCTAAAAAAAAAAAAGATCAAAACACCCATATCATTCACCCATTTCATCCTTCATCTCATCCTTGGTCCTAAACCCCTTGGAGCTCAACAAGGTCAAAACACAAGAGGAGCATGGAATATAAATTTGATCCATCCATCATGAGTAACCCAAATCAACTAAACTATCCAAGCCTTGCAATACCATTTGATTTTCAAAGCTTGTACAATGCATACATGGGATCATTATCTCATACAAACATCAATGGTACAACAAATATGAGCATATCCAATCCAAATTTTGGAACACCTTTCCCTTTGATAGATTTAAATCAAAGTCAAAACTTACAAATCTATCAATCAAGAAATCAAGGCATGAGTCTTCCTCCTTTACCAACCATCAATCAACCAAATCTGAGCAACACCCCCTTCATAAATCAAAACATCATACCAAATCATCACATTTTGCCATCGAGATTGCAACAACCGGTGGGAACCATTCAAGCAATCCCAACAATCAACACCATTCCCATTCCACCACCACCACCGCCAAAACACAACACGACCAATTCATTCTCCATCATGTTGCAAGCTGCTCAAGAATCTTCCCGCAAAAAGGCACTCCAAGCCCAACAAGTTGCACAAGTTGTGCAAGGTGCTCAAGCCCAAGCCCAACACCAAGCCTGACAGGGGCAAGCAGAATTTCGGGCATTATTGCAAGCAATCCATCAAAAAGTAGCTCAACAACAAGGCCAATAAAAAGTATTGTTGGCACAACAATGACCCGACCAACAACAAACACATGAATTACTCACTCAACAAAGCTTGCAACAGATTCCCACCACAATTCTTGAAATAAAAAATCAAGATCAATCTGTCAATAAGCACTTTGAAGATGTTTCCACATCATCCGACGATCAAATCAACACACCCCTAAAGCCACTTTTCAATCATGATCAAAATCCACCAACGATGTGCAACAATGATCTATTCAAAGGAGGGTTAACATTATTTGATCCTAAAAATTATGATCCTTCAACTAATGATCATGTTGAAAATGTCTCTACATCACCTAATGAGTTAGAAGACATATCTCAAGAATTTATTCCAAAGCATGGTCAACATCTTTCACCAAGGTCTAGCAATGAGCCTATCCAAAACATATGGCCATCCTTTCACCTCATGACATTTGAGAATCTTCCTATGCCTAATGAAGATATCCAAAAAAGAAATCCATTCTTTGAAATTGACCCATGTCAAGAACTTGATCCAAAGCATGTCGAAAGCAATTCCAAAATCACTCAAGATCAAGAATTTGTATCTCCAAGCTACTACAACAATATAATGGACACTCTCCTATCTATACAAAATGTTGCAAATGATGACCACATCCACATAGCACATACTCCTCCATCTACCCATGAGATGCTTTCTTTGGATGGACACGTAGATGATCTTCATTCAAAACAAGAGTCTCATACTCTTGAAATAATTATCAAGGAACAAGAGTCTCCTACTCTTAAAATTTGTACACAAGACCAAGATGTAGAAATATCTTGTGAAAACATATCAGAAGAAAATCACGAAGAAGGCTCCTACATAAGTCATGAATTAGAAACATCATGTGAAAGCATATCAAGAATGAATCATGAGGAAGAATTTTGCATGGACATTGAAGCATCAATACCTCTTGAAGAAGCACTACAATCTGATATCTCACACTATCAAGCCAAAGAGATCAATCAGGAATTTATCCCACATGTGGAGGATCCTATCACTTATAAAGTTGGATCACTCACCTTTCTAAGGGCTAGCTACCTCATCAATAAAGAAGTTGGCACTTTTGAAGATCCACCACGGAGCAGAGAAGGAGGAACACCTTGTTTCCAAGGTAAATCATATCCTATGGCAAATAAATTATTTCAGCAGATGAATTATCAAGGTAAGGGATTAGGTCTGCATGAACAGGGTATCCTAGAACCAGTGCAGATTGTTGGCAATCCTAAGCGTCAAGGCCTTGGTTATTTGAAAATCAAGGGATCTCAACATATCAGTGATACCTCTAGAAAACTGGGGGCAACTTCGTCTCGAGCAAATGTCAACATAGGGAGCACGAAGAATCCTTATGATGAAACCTATGTCAATACTACAACTCGCCATGTCATGAATCTTCATCCACCCATCACCCCATCCACGAATTGGGACCAACGTCAAAGGAAAGATCTGAATCAAAGCATGAAAAATGTCATCGAAGAAAAAGAGGCTAAGAAGCATGGAGGACAAATTAAATACATATGGATATTAATGAATACAAAAAATGATTATCCCTTTCATACTCTATCAGTCGAAGAAACTATGGGGAAAAATAAAAAGGGGACAAGTATCCATCCAAGATTTCCACAAAGGAAAAAGCAGGCTTCTCAGGCAACGTACAAAGTGTATCAAGCAGTTGGTCCTAGTTCCACACACACTTCCATATCCACCCATTATTGCTCATCTTCCCAAGTTTGGAGAGTCAAAGGTTCCAAACTATCAACCAATCCATCTTTTATTCCTAAGCACACTCCACCATCCACACCTCCACGCATGATATCCAACTCTCACATTGACCATGTGTTGGCAACGACCCTTCATCATAAGGATTTAGAAGGCACTCTATCGCGATGTGCGTACAAAGGCAGAGTTAACTCCGATATCAGCAAAGCAGATCAAGAATCTCAAAAGTTGCAGTCAAGTGCACATATTTTGGAAGAGCAACCTCTTCAAGCAGGATACCAATGGCACGTTATGACAGAAGCATCTACATCAGCACCACCAGGTGGTTCAACATCGGCTTAAAATCTCTCAGAAAATACAAAAAAATCAAAAAATATAAAAATCCAAAAAAATTAGAAAAAGGATTGAAAACAGTAAAGAAAAAAATCGTCCTCTAGTGAAAACCATTTTGGTGGCGCTTTGGACAGGTACCATGATGAAAACCTGGCAAACAGTCGTCATGTGTAGAATCGAGCATCTACGTGCGCCAGTTCAGGAGAAAGCATCTTATCACATCCATAATAAAGCCAACATTTCGGCCATATCATCTGTTCATCCATGAACCGTTTAGCCAACCCATTACCATCCATCTACCTTATCTAGATCTTGATGAAAATTTTGGAGCATACTTCACACGTGTTTATGGTAAACATCTTGACATGGGTCATTTTCATTGATCCCATCCTACCCAACGTTATTTGAACCTTGAAACACTATCCAAAGGTGCATCCGCTTTTTGAACACTTTTATCTTTTCACAAGATAATCCTTTGCATGCTTACCATATCCATCCATCCACACACCTATCCAAGCATCTACCTATGACATTCCATACATTGCTAGACACTGGGGGCAGATATTTGCATCTTGCTTCAGGAATAAATCTTGATATATATCCTTCACACTTATGTGACGATCCGAGCATTGGTGAACGTGAAATCAAATTGGTTAAAGCATTTGTGATCCAAAAATCTAAATCACTAGCCCATGGCATATTTTGACAAGAATATGTTCCTTATAAAGTTTTATCTTTCATCGAACATTAATCCAAACAATTCATATCAGTTGCATCTAATGTATACTTCAACGTCACATCATCAAAGCAATTTTGTTCCAAATCAAGTTTCATCAATCTTGATCAATCGGATCCAATCAATCATCACCTTGTTTGACTTAACACACTTAGTCAAACTATCATCTTGTGCATGAGTTTACTCTAGGATAACACAACTTCCTTGGGTTTACAAGTTCATTATCATCTTTGTTTGGCTTAACACACTTAGCCAAATTATCAAATCCATAATCACCTTGTTTGGCTTAACCCACCTAGCCAAATTATCCTTTTGTACGAGTTTATTCTAGGATAACACAACTTCCTAGAATTTACAAGTGCATTATCACTTTTGTTTGACTTAACACACTTAATCAAACTATCAATCCATCAATCTGATTGATCAACATTAAGCTTGGTTTTCAACAAAATCCCAAACAGAGCACTGATATCATCACGTATTCATATCCAAATCGTCAAAATCCTGCGAAAAACTCAAAAACATTCAAAAATTCATCAAAAAATCAAAAAACATCCAAATCATCAAAATCCCAAAAATATGTTGAAACATATCAAAAAATCTTCAAAAATCATCATTGAGTCTTGTCAGTCTTTTACCTTGTCAAACTACGTTGTCTCTGAGCTTGAATGTAGGCAAGGTTGATCTTTGATCATCCCCCGAGACAGTTAGGTCAGTCCCTTAGGCATCCATCGCATTGGCAATCCCTTTGCCCATCTATTCTGCATCTGGAGTTAGTCCTTTAAGCAAGAAAATGGCAATCCATTTTCCCATATTTCTCATCAACAGTCAAGTCAGTTGTTTTCCGAACTACGTCATCTTTGAGCTTAAACATAGGCAAGGCCATCCTTGATTGGCCCCCGAGACACAAAATCCAAAAACATTGAAAAATGTGAAAATACCAAAAATAGCCTCAAAATATCTGAAAAATCCAAAATGGTGCATCCATTTCATCTCGCTTTCACCCGTGATTGTCATCACTCATAATAAATCATCGTCGCCTTCACCCTTTGGTGAGTCAGTCAGAAGCAAGTCTAGCAGGTCTCAAAGTGAACACCTAATCGTCAAACTCTTGAAAGTCTAAGTCAGTAAGCAAGCAAGTTAGTCATGTCAGAGTATCAATAGCTTATCACCCAATCAGTCCCATCAAAACCCTAATCACTACATGTCCTAGGATGAAGGTTTCCTGCTATGGACATAAGCATTAGGTACCCCTCATAGTAGTTAGTCTTGGCTAGCGGTACGAAGAGCATCAACTTGTTTGTTTATTTTATCTTGGTCTTTTTAGAGTTATCTTATTTTGTGCTCATTCCAAGGACCTCTCGATGATGCCTAAACAAAATAGGTTTAGAGAGAAAGGAATGGGGCAACAATCATTATCTTTTTATCTTCTATGCTTGTGGGATACGCTTGTAAAATAACTTAGTTGTGCATGTTTTTTTCGGTTTGTAGGGAGGATATTTTAGGTATCTTGTTGACCACATAGGAAAGCTTGATTTCTTGTGTTTTGGTCTGAGATATTTAGAATGTCTGAAGTATATCCCGAACGAAGTATATATGCTAAGTGTGAACAATAACATTCCTATCTGATTGTCAAGTCAAAGTCCATCACACTAGGTACAACGTCATCCTGGTCCTTTATGCCTTGATGCATCGTACCTATGTGTGTTATCAGACATAAAGCAATTGGCCCTTTGAAAATCCCAATTCCTAGCAATGCAAATCATCATCATTGATAATAATGTGAACTTGTGTGGATCCTCCTTCCATCCATCTTATAATTCTTATTCTTCTATCTTTACTAACATTTCTATCTAAAATCAGGTGTTTTGTATCAAAATATAGACGAGGCTACCCATGGCCGATGACTGTCTATACATCAACAGAATTTTCTACATCAAATAATTATCTTTCGTCCTTTGATCAATAGAACCACTCCTCTCGCATTTTATCGCGATCTTGATTGGAAAATTGAACATTTCCGCTCGATCTCTCGAGGGGGCAGTATACCAACGTAATCCTTCTGCTGGGGCAATAGTGGGGCATCTGAAAAATCAGGAAAATTTTGAACTTTTGATCATAACAGTTTATTCTTTGAATCAATGCAACAAGTACATTGCTTCAAAGAGGGGCAAAATGTAGACATTGAAAATGTACAAATATCATTCAACACACTTGATCCTATTTACTAACATCATTTCTTTTTGAATCATACATTCTTTCTCTTAATCATTATTTATCTGATTAAGTCTATCGCCTCTTTTGATTAAATTAATCAATTTAATTTAATTAGCCTTACCTTTCTGTTTAATTAAATAATTCATTTTATTTGATTAAATCCATAAAGTCCTCTTATTAAATTAAATAAATTAAACCTTATTTGATTTAATCTAACATATTCCTCCTTAGTTAAATAAATCAAAATCATTTATTTAATAAACCATTTCTTCTCAATTCTTGACTTAAATCAATTCATAAATCTAAGTCTAAATTGTCACATCACCTAATTCTTCATTAAATTAATCAAATCCATGATTAAATTAATCCTTCTCACTAAAATCCTCTAGAGAATGTAAGTTGCACAATAAATCAATTACTTTGATTTATTAATTCTCCTATTTTCCCTCACAAAGCATCAAAAAGGGAATATTCCTCTTTTGAATTCAAATTCAAATAGGCTTGGTCCTTCCAACAAGGCATTCAATGCCTCTTACATCTCCTTGTGCATTGAGCCGAGTGACATTAACTCCACTCTTCTCTCCCCCCAACTTTCAAAATTTGAATTTCAAATCTCCCCCTCTTTGGCACATTGACCAAAATGTGCTCATTCCTCAACCATTCACATCTTGACAAATGGCACTTGGCCATTGGATGTTGAATGATCCCACATTGCTTATTTTCACTCATTCTTCCAAGATTGAAATCTATAAATGAGAGACTCTTCCTCTCATTCTATCATCCACAATTTGAGTAAGTTTATTATACTCAATTTCATCCTCAACCTCATCCATTTCATCAAGTTCTTAGCTAGGTTATGCAGGTTTTTCATTGTGGAGCTTGATTGAATCTTCATCAAAGTGGATCACTCATCTAATCATCAACAATCACACAAAGGAATTGGGAAAGGGCCAATTGCAACATACCATTGGCACCAATTCCCTCATGGAATCATCATGTTATTAGCTTAATTAGGATTGAGTTTCTTTCATTTGGAATTTACTTGTGTTCTTCATTTCCTAGCTAAGTTTGAATAAATGGATTTTCATGGGGAATCTCTCATTGTTTGCATGCATTCTTGAACTAACACTAACAATGTTTGGCTTCTTTGTGCATATGCAGGTCTAGGGGTTCACAAATTGCAAGCTTGTTGTGACTGTGTGAAATTATTGCAAAATGTGAGTGTTGTTTGGTTAAAATGAGTCGATCGAACACATATGTTATCCCTATGAGACACTCGAAGAGACTTGATCTCTTGAAGTCTCAAGATGGTTCCTCCATGACCAAGCAAGGTGTACCTAAAATCCATGTGAATCCTCAGGGAAGTATAAGAGGTGGCGGTAGGCATGCACAAAGTTTACTTAGGCACACTTATCATTTGAGAGGAAGAATTGTCTCTAGAGGAGGAGTCAAGGGAAAGGAAAAAGAAATTAACCAGTTTGAGAAGAAGGTGGTGATGAAGGACAAGTATCATTAGGCCTATATAGGAAAGCATCATTTTCCCATTGAGTGTTTTGATGATTTTTTGAATAGTGAGGCTAAGACAGACTCTGGTTATGGCTGATATCTCATGGCCTTGACTGAATTGGCTGGTGCAAATGAGGAGCTGATCGTAGTTTCCCCAATTTTTGTGAAAGCACCATGTGAATGTGCTTGTTATGTTGTTCAAAGGAATGTTCATAAGGATGAGGGGGTGATTTCTCTGGCCTCTACCAAGACATGAAGTGGGTGTGTGTTTTCTCCATTTGACTAAGTGGGTGACATTGGGTCCTGGTTTTTATGTTTTGGTGATGTGAATAATGTCAGTTACCCTGGTTTCCCTTTTCTATGTGGGTTTTTATTGGTTGGTATCGTGAAGTTTGTGTTGATGAAAGTGGATTACAAGGGCTCAATGAAATCTTGTAGCAGTTGTGGCGATGTCAACAAGTTTTGGCTGTTAGTGTGAAATTTGGATTCCCTTGTTTGGTAAATGATTACAAATAATTGTTTGGGGATTTTCTAAAATTTAGTTAAATTTTTTTATGAAATGAAATGCATTTTGAATTGTAATTGCATTTTGAGTCGGATGCTTGTGTCTTCCTTAGTCTATAAAAGGGATTTCATGGCTCATTGTAGAGGGGGAAGTTTTGAAGTCTCAAGATGATCTGGGTAGGATTTAGCTCATATGTGAAGCATATTATAAATGGTCATAGGATTTGGTAAGAAGTTTTGTTATATGCATTGTGAGTTCTCATATTGCAAAGAACTATGATACTAAGCCACACATTTTAGATTCATTAATTGATATATTACTTGTTATTACATATTTGACTCCATTTACCTAATTGATCAAGCACTAGTCCATTTGTAGATAATAATGAAGCATTTGAGATGGTAATACATCAAATTAGGGATTCAAAAGAAGAAAAACATTATAAATCATTTAATATTCCAATTATGATGTATGTGTACTTAAAGTATCATTCAATTTATAGCATTAGATGGTTATTTGTTCAAAGGTTTGCCAAGCCTTTAGTAAGTAGTATCTAGTTGCATTTAGTAGGAAAAAATGTGTATGTTGAAGTGTTCTTGAGGCATTAAATATCAAATGAACACAATAAGGAACGCCCTCCTTGGTCCCACAGAGCCTAAATAGTATGGGTAAGGGCTTAAAAATCTTTACCCGTTAGTTGGCCACAAGCCTTGATAATTGTTGAATATAAGGGTTGGCAATCCTTTAAGGAGTTTTAATGCTCTGTAAAAAAAAAACACCAACAATACTGTTCATGTTGGTGGAAGACTATGTCAAGCATGATAACAACATTAAAATTGTGCCAAAGAGCCAAGGGCGTGGAGTGAGAAGCGTAGATCAACCTGTTCAAATTAGGTGGAAATTGTGTGAGATCGCCCACAAGTATAATAGAAGCACCACCAAATGGTTCCATATGTCTAGTAGGAAATGCTTGCCACAACCAACTATCTATTTTTAGTAACAAATTGGGTCCCAAGAAGCTCATTTCATCAATTAAGATGTACTTAACATGTTTGAAGTCCTCTTGAAATATGGTCAATGGTTGTCCTTTCAATGGATTCATATCTCTAATTGGTATCCAAAGAGCTGCATGCACTATAGAGGCACGTATATTATAAGTGGCCACCCCCATTGGCACCAAAGCAAGCAAATGATTCATTCTCTGATTTGGTGATGTATTTAATGTTCTTTGAATGTTGTCTATAAGAAATTATTTACCTATTCTTGTAATACCTTGAATAATCATACGCAATGGTGATGATGAAGATGGGCCAAGGTGGTGTTGTTTAGTGATATTTATAGCAAGCTTTTGCTTAAGACATAGCTAATGACAAAGTGTAGTTGCAACAGGTGGGAAAATACTATCTTTAGCTATATGCAGTTTACTTGTTGAGATGAAGTCTATAGCAACATTATGTATATTCTCATAAACATGGTGTGTGTCCCACATGTGATTTAAATCAAAGTCCCATCTACCTAATAGTTGCAGCTAGTCCAAGAAGACACTATTTGTAGGACCAAGACAATAAAACAATTCCCATTCATATTCATCTATGGGAGGTAGAGAATAGGTGTTGTTAGTATCACTATCACCTTCTTTTTGACTGGTGGGGGGAGGAATAACTCTATTGAAATGCCATCAGTGATAGCTAGAAACATGAAATTGCCTCCAGTTCAGTGTTATACTGTCTCTCATGAGGCTTATATCTACTTTGACATTTTAGAAAGGCTTGTATAGCATAAATTATGACCAAAAAAGTGTTTCAAAGGTTTCACAATTCTCAGAAGGGGCAAACTTGAATATCGAGTAAACAATGATCAAAACGGGGTGTGGTCACAAACGCCAAACCTCGCCTTTGCGAATGTTCCAATGTGTATACAATTGTGTAGATTGAATAAGGGATATAGTGTCCATATTAGCTAGTCTTTTCATGTAACAATGAATATAACTACTTGCAAGATCTTCACCATTTTCAGCTACTTTAAAATGGTGGAAGGTTTGCCTACTCACATTCAAAGATAGGAAATACCAACTTGACATGACAAGGGGCAACTTTTGCAGCATATGGCATGTTTCTTATGCACCAATATCATGATCTGCAACCAAGTTCATCATGAAATTTTGATAGGAAATCAATGCTTTATCCCCAGATGAATTTGTATTTGTAAGCCTCTGCAAGATATCAATATAGCTTTCAAACTTTTTTTCAGACTTTGATGCATATTTAGAAATGTAGTTTACCACAATTTGTCTTGATAAGACTAGCTGGAAATCAACATTTTCTCGCTAGATTGTAAGAATCTCAGGGTTGTGGATATTAAGACACTCGTCATTTCTTGCTAGCTTATAGGATTTGTTTGATTCATTGTCAATTGCCAATGTCAATGATGGTTGTGCATTCCATGGAGCTTTTTAGTGACATTGTAATTGTTGGCCTTTTTTCCTAAGGCATGTGTATTGAGTACATTTGGTATGCTTCTGCATCATGTTCACTAGATGTTTGTAATCCACCATTGGGTCCATGTAAGCAATTTGTGAAGTGTCAAAAAAAACACGAGTCCTCCAGAGAAGAGTGGTGGACTCTTGATATTAGTTTTTCTAGGGAACGAGGATTCCATGCTAAAACATAGTGATCAAAGAAGATTGTTTCCTACTAAACTTCATGTGAGTTTGACCAGTCAAGAATTTCCATATTCGGGGCACCTAGAGGCCACAAGAAACCATGGACATGTGTTGATCCACGATGTTGCCACTCATACCTATACCAGTAATCCTTTGCATAGAAAAGCCTCAGAAGAAACTCATCACAAAAATGGTGAAATTCAAGTGCATGTATAAGGTTGTTATATGCAAGTTATGGACAAAATTGTCCATGAACCATCTTCTAGAGTATGGCATATGTGGCTGAGCACTAGGATCAAGTACCTTGTGCAAATCGGGTCATTTTGTGTCTGTGGAGCTCAGAGTGAAAAAGAGAGATAATGTCCCAAGCTGGTGGATCATTGTAGTGAGATCTTGCTGGCACTTTCCCCAATATGAGCACATTCGTAGAAAAGACGCACCAAAGTGAAAGAGTTGGTTTTCTATTTGGGTGTCTAGTGCATCCCGAAGTAGTTGTCGTAGTGCAACCACAAACTTTGGGATCCTTTCTTCCAAGTTTTATTTCATGAAAATGGAAGATGATTGTTGGCTTCGATGTCTCAATATTAAATTATAAAGTTAATATCTAAATCTGACATACCTCCCAAATCTATTATCATAGTGTCTCATCAAGTGTAATGCATATTCATGTAATTGGATGTATATGCTTCTCAACTGTAGGGGCATCATTGTTCTAGTGGGGAACAATGTTGGAAGGCCATTTTTAATAACCCTTTTGTATTGTATTCATTGATAGTGTTAGAATTTATCTTAGGCCAAGGAAAAGTATCTTGACTAATGTCTTCAATCTACAAAGCATCTCTGATTGCCTGGAATTATTAGGGAGGGTTGGGAAATAATGTAATAAATGATGATGAGTCCTCAAGCTGAGCTTCCTCATCAGTAACAATTTTAGAAGTTTCTATTGTTTCAGCTATTTTTTGTACTGGTTCTTTCATTGTATGCAAAATATTGGAGATGTCAATACTTGTAGCAAGAAACAAATTTAAAGCATCACAATCAATTGCAACATCACTATAGTATGGATCATTTTGAATTTTGTATATCAATACAACCGTTACATTATTTTTGTCAATATAGAAATCATAGTTTGTTCCCTGAATGCCAGTTCTTCGAACAATCACCACTTCAACATCATGTAGGCGACATGGCAATGAAGTTGTAATGGTTGTGATGTCTTAAGGGAATCTTATAGTATGGCCACTATATTTGTATTGGCCTCCTCTAACATGGGTTAGTTGCAAAAATGGAGCAACTCTAGTTATAAGCATTTCTTCAACATAAGTCATCTTTCCAAGGACAAGAGGTTGTGGCGCTGGGTCCATCTTGTTCATTAAACTGAATCGGTGGGTGACCTTTTTAGAAGTACAATGCAGACAAATGACATCCAAATTGGATGCTCACACTTTCATGTTGATGTAGCTTTCCTTGCAAATACTACAAACTTTCAAATTAGACAAAGCATCAATGCGTCAGTGGAAGGACTGCATTGCAACACAAAAATTATCTCCAAACATACTGTTAAAATGGTGATGGGCTGATGACGCGAATGGAAAGCCATGCCCGAAAAGGTTGTGTTGAGATCCACAACCACCCATTATCGAGGCACCTTCATTTGGAAGATTATGTGCAATCTACCAAGGGATGGAGGGTGCAGTACTATAGAAGCCAACATGTGTTTCCAACAAGCTTCACAATAATTGCGGTGTGGCCTCTTGATCAAGCAGGGCCAAGTAAGGGTGAACTACTAAGGCTCTTTGTTGCAAGTATTTGGCATGAAAACTTGCACAAATCTAGTCTCTATGTTGCACATAATAGAGTTGGTTTCTTTGGAATTTTTCTACCTTTGTTTGGTCCACACTCAGTGTAGGACTTGAACTTGAACAAGGTTGAGGATCCTACAACCATAATATGAGGAAAATAATAAAGTGATTGTAAACACCACCTTAAAGAACAATTGTATAGCTAAAGAGATTAAGACAACTCAAAACATCACAATTGTTTAGTAGCATGATGTACAAAAAGAACCAAGAGGAGAAGTTCTAAACACAGGTGCATATGGGTGTGATGGACAAGAAGCAAGGAAATCAGAATTTGCGAAGATATATATATATATATATATATATATATATATATATGTATCAACAACTTGTTTAAATTTAGATGTATATGAATGTTGTTTGTAACTAATTTTACATACATACATGTCCACATGTAAAAATTTTTGGTCAAAGATTAAAAAATAGACCATGTTGTCTCAATTTATAACCACTTCTATAAGAAGAAAAGTACCAAGATTAGGAACAAAAAAAAAATTGATGGGATGGACATTAGGAAAAATGGAAAAGAAAACAAATGTCCAGCCAACAAAAACTACAAAAAAGTGCATCTAACTTGAGAAATATATATTTTGGTGTAGATTTTTTTTTATAAGTATATATATGCATTGCATGCCTTGCATGCATAATAGGAAAGTCTATATATAAACATGGACTACATATAATTTCACATACATAGATATCTACACATAGGGAAAATAAAATCAAACACACTAAAATAAGGCTTCCTCGCCACCTTGCCATATTGTGTCATGGAGCCTTGAGGGCTCTTAGCAAACCCCCGAGCAAGAATATAAATTTTATAGAACTATAATGAATGCTAAGATCAATGCTTAATATTGCACTTAATATGCAGCCTATCATACATATGAATGTTGTTTGCATCTAATCTCACAAACATACACATCTCCATGTAGGAAATATAAAATGAAACACAACAAAAGAAGGCTTGATCTCCACCCTACCATATTGGGTCATCGAGCCTCATGGGCTCCCACCAAACCCCCAAGCAATAACATACATTGTCCACCATTTTGATCAATGGTGAAAGCAATTTTTCTTATTACACTTAATATACAACCTATCATTCTAACAACTCCTTTTTGAGGCTGAAAGAAATAATAACTAAAAAGGTACATATAACTTGAGATACCTATATATCGGTGTATATTTTGTTTTGCAAGAATATATATAGGCATTGAATTCCTAGGATGCATTTGTAGGGGTGTATTTCTTGGATATATATACACACAAAAGGAATGTGTGGAAATGTATGTATGTGGAATTACATGTAGAGAATAGGTATACTATTACCAATATAATAAATATAGAGATCAATGTTTAATATTACACTTAATATATAATATAGCCTATCGTACATATGAATTTTATATGCATCTAATCTCACAAATATACATAACTACACAAAGGGAAAATAATATGAAACACACCAAAAAAAAGCCTGCTCTCCACCCTACCATATTGGGTCATGGAGCTTCATGGGTTCTCACCAAACCCCCGAGAAAGAACATACATTATCCACTATTGTGATCAATGGTGAAACCAATGTTCCTTATTACACCTAATATAGATCCTATCATTCTAACAATTCCTTTTTGAGGCTCAAAGAAATAATAACTAAAAAGGTGCATCTAACTTCAGACACCTATATATTAGTATATATTTTGTTTTGCAAGTACATATATAGGCATTACATGAATTGGATGCATATGTAGGTATCTTCTCACCAAACATTGGCACATATAATAATCAATAACCAGAAAGAAAAAAAATGTAGATATGTACAACATGAAAACCAAGCCAACCATAATATTGAAAATGGTTATGTTGAATGGAGAAACATACACCATTGTCATGTGCTTGTAAGGATAAACAATGTGATGCAACCAAAAAATTATTTGTCCTCTCACAAGCACATGACAACAGTGTGTGGTTGACCTCCATAATCACATAAACCACAATCTGCAATGGTTATAAAAGGGCGAATCATAAATGGAAATTATTTTTTGTGGGAAAGGAATATTTTTTTCTCAAGTTTTAAATGGAAGGTTTTATTACAACCATCACCACTATATGGATACCATATAACAAGCCCTACCAATTGACATCATGCGTTGGATGCATATGTAGGAATTTTTTGCTTGGAAATATATACACACAAAAATTATGTGTAGAAATGTATGTATGTGTCATTAGATGTAGACAATGTATACATATATATAGATGGATGGAAACTTATATATATGTATGTATGTAAACAAGGATAATGAGATGAAGCACAAAAAAAGAAGGCATGCTCTCCACCCTACCACATTGGGTCATGGAGCCACATAGGATCTCACCAAACCCTCGAGAAAGAACATGCATTATCTACCATTATGTTCAATGGTTAGATCAATGTTTCATATTACAGTTAATATACGGGTAAGTGCACCAATCTGTGACACAATTTTGATTCCAAATTGCAAAAAAACCTGTAATAGGCCATATTACGCTCACCAAATTTGAAAAGCGCCACATTTGGCGCTCTCCAAATGGCTTTACCATTTGGCAAGCACCACATTTGGTGCTCTCCAAATGGCTTTACCATTTGGCGAGTGCCAAATTTGGCGCTCTCCAAATGGCTTTACCATTTGGCGAGTGCCAAATTTGGCGCTCTCCAAATGGCTTTACCATTTGGCGAGTGCCAAATTTGGCGCTCTCCAAATGGCTTTACCATTTGGATAGCGACAAATGGCTTGAATTTCGCAATGAGTGAACAAGTGTGAGTTCTCTTTCTTTTTTGCAATGAATTTTGCAATGCATTTTTCTAAACTCTTTTATTTTCGCTTTCTCTTCCAAGGAAACTATATACATGAAATAAAAATTTAAGTATAAGTTTACATTTACATATGGACATTTACTTTCTTATACTTTAAGTTATATTACATGTATATAGGCAGGATGTTTGAGAGTGGTTTCAGATCTCTAGGAATTATAATGCAAATTCTAGTTTTTGGAAAATCTTAAAAATTTCAGACTTAGTCAAATTTCAGTAATCAACAATTCAAATTTCAGTAATCAGGAGGTCAAATTTTAGTAGTCAGCATGTTGTATCAACTTTCTCTCTCCTTCTATCTACTCTCTATCTCTCCACTCCCTCTCCCTCTCTCTCCCTTTCTCTCTCTCCCCTCTCTCTCTCTCTCACCCCTCTATCTCCTCCCTACATCTACCTTCCCCCCCTCCCCTCTCTCTCTTTACCTACCTCTCCCTCCATCACTTTGTATCTCACTTATGTCTCCCTCCCTACCTCTTTCCCTCTCTACTCTCTATCTCTCCTCTCCCTCCCTCTACCTACATCTCTCTCTCACTCTTAATCCCTCTCTTCCCCCACTTTCTCTCTAACTCTCTCCTCTCTATCTCATAATTCTCTCTCCCTCCCTCTCACTCTCCCCTCTCTATCTCACCACTCTCTCTATCTCTCTCTCTCACACACACAAACATCTATCTCCCTTGCTAACAGTCCACCCCTCCCTCCTTCCCTCTCTATTTCTCTCTATATCTCCTCTCCCTCCCTCTCTCGACCTCACCCTCCCTCCCCTTATTTTTGTCTCTCCTCCCAATCTCTCTCACTATTGTCCCTCCCTCCCTTCCCCGTCTTTCTCTCTCAATTGCTCCTTTTCTCTATCTCACCATTCTCTCTCTCACTCACACACACACCTCTATCTCCCTGCCTATCCCTCCCCTCTGTACTCTTTATCTCTCCTCTCGCTTTCCCTCTTTATACATACCTCTCCCTCCATCACTCTCTCTCTCCATCCCTCTCTATCTCACTTATGCCTCCTTCCCTACCTCTTTCCCTCTCTACTCTCTATCTCTCCTCTCCCTTCCTCTACCTACCTCTCTCTCTGTCTCTCCATCCCTCTCTTTCTCTCTCACTCTCTCCTCTCTATCTCACCATTATCTCTATCCCTACCTATCACCCCTCCTCTCTAAATCACTATTCTCTCTCTCTCTCACTTTGCCTCATTCCCTCTCACTCCCTCCTCTCTAAATCACCATTCTATCTCTATCCCGCTTTCCCTCCTTCCCTCTCTATGTCTCACTTATCCCTTTC
>CM021101.1:553560462-553616297 GCA_007115665.2 Sequoiadendron giganteum | reverse complement strand
GGATAGATAAAGATGGATAGTTGAGATAGATAGAAGGAGAGAGATATAGGTAGAGAGAGGGAAAAGAGAGATAGAAAGAGGGGGAGGGAGAGAGGAGAGATAGAAAGAGGGGGAGGGAGGGAGAGATAGAGAGAGTAGAGAGGGAGGAGAGAGATAGAGAGAGGTGATAGAGAGAGAATTAGAGATGGAAAGAAGGTGGAGATATTGAGAAAGAGGAGGGAGAGAGAAATAGGTATAGAGGGACAACTAGGTAGAGAGAAGTAGATATGAAAGGAGAGATATAGGGAGAGGTAGGGATGGAGAGAGAGGTGAGACAAAAATAAAGAGAGGTCTAGGTAGATAGAGGGAGGAGGAGATAAAGAGAAGTATAGAGGGAAGGAGAGAGAGAGGAAGAGGTAGGGATGGAGAGAGAGGAGGGAGGGATAGGTAGGGAGAGAGGGGTAAGATAGAGAGAAAGAGAGTAGAGAGGGAAGGGAAAAGAGAGAAGTGAGATAGGTGATAGAGATGTGTGATGGAGCTTAAAAGTAGAGAGATAAGGAGGAATGTGGAGATATTGAGAGGGAAGGAGGGGGAGAGAGAAATATGTATAGAGGGAAAGGTTAGATATCAAGAAGTAGAGAGCAAAGGTGGGTGAAAGGAAGAGAGAGGGAGAGAGAGAGGGGGAGAAAGAGAGGTGAGATAGAGAGAAGTAGAAAGGGAAGGAGAGAGAGAGGGAGATAGAGAAAATTATAGAGGGAGGGAGGGAAGGAGAGAGAAGTGAGATAGAGAGAACTAGAGAGAACTAGAGAGGGAAGGAGAGAGAGAATGGAAAGATAGAGAGTAGAGAGGGGAGGAGAGAGCGAGGGAAGCAAAGAGAGAGAGAAAGAGAGGAGAGGGAGGGAGGGATAGGTAGGTATAGAGAGTAGAGAGAGATATAGAGATAAAAGGAGAGGGAGGAGAGATAGAAAAATGTAGAGAGGGAAAGAGGGAGGGAGATAGATATTGGAGAGGGAAGGAGAGAGAGATGGACATGTAGAGACATAGTTCTTGAGATCAAGGAAGATATTGTTAGATAAAGGGATGGAGATAGCGAGAGAGAGAGAGGTCTAGAGAATAAGAGATGAAAATGAGTGAGATAGAGAGAGAAAGATGAAATTTGACCTCTTGAGTACTAAAATTTGATCTCCTGATTACTGAAATTTGACATGCTGATTACTGAAATTTGACTAAGTCTAAAATTTTTAAGATCTTCCAAAAACTAGAATTTGCATTATAACTCTTAGAGATTTGAAACCACTCTCAAACATCCTGCCTATATATACATGAAATATAACTTAAAGTATAAGAATCTTATACTTAAATTTTTATTTCATGTATATAGTTTCCTTGACAGAGAAGTGAAAATCTATTTCTGTGCAAAGCAAGCCATTTGGTGCTCGCCAAATGACTCATCACATTTGGCGCACGCCAAATGAATCATCACATTCGGTGCATGCCAAATGACTCATGAAATTTGGTGCATGCCAAATGACTCATCACATTTGGCGCTCGCCAAATGTCCTACTTTGGACGTGTTAATTAACATGATTTGCCTAATTTTCTCATATTTTCATCTGTGCTCGCTGTCTCATTTGTTCATCTTTCAATGCAAGTTTATCAAAAAAACCGTGATAGCGTTAACTTCTCTCTTAGCTATCTAAATATATAATTCTTTTTTCATTTTGATTTAGTTAAGGTTTTGATCCATGGCTTCTATTGTAAATTCCTTCCATTTTTGGTCAAAAACCAGCATGTGCTAGGTTTAGGATAGATTTTTACATGTTCATCGGAACGTGAAACAAATTATTTTTTTTGAAACTAGACTTCATTCTACAAATGATGAAAAAAAAATATCAATTTTCGATTAGTTTGCAAGAAATTTGGGGGGAGCACACTCAAATTTCAGCTTTTCAGGATGTGTCCACTTTGAAAATTCATAAAATATTATATATTCATTAAAAAAATTATCTGAAAGGAGGATAAACTACATGGTGTTAGCTAATTTCTCACTGCTGGGATTTTGAAATTCTAAAAAATGGTTAACCAAAAAGGGGAGAGCCCTCTGGCACTATGCTATTTTTTCCTGATAAAACAGACCTTTTTTGCCCCCCGCCTTTTTGAGACCCTTAATCTTCATTAATTTAAAAAAAAAATAGTAGCTTAGAAACTAGACTTAGAGCACTTCAACTTTTTTTCTTTTCGCATCTTGAAATTTTGAGTGTAACTATCTTCATTTTCTCGTGCAAATCAGATTTTGCTGATTTCAAAAAAAAAGTGGCATCTTAAGAACCAAAATTGTGTCACAGATTGATGCACTTATCCATACATCCTATCATTCTAAGAATTCCTTTTTGACGGTCAAAGAAATAATAACTAAAAAAGTTGCATCTAACTTCAGGTACATATATATCACTATAGATTTTGTTTTGTGAATGCATTATCGTTGTATGGTTTCCGTGTAGTGGCGATGGTTGCAATATATATATATATATATATATATATATATATATATATATATATATCAGTATAGATTTTGTTTTGTAAGTATGTATATATGTGTTTCATTCCTTGCATGCATAATAGGCAGTACTATATATGAATATTGTCTACATCTAATTTCACATATGTTTTGGATGTTATTTTTCCTTCTTTTTTTACAAAAAAAACTTGAAAATCATAAGCCTGAGACAATTACTTCACACAAGAACAAGTACGACATGTTTCAGTTAACAAGAGAAATTTGAATAAATGCACAATTTTTCTCTTGAATAGGAAAGCTGTAACTGTTAATTGAAACATGTGTACCTGTTCTTTTGTCAAATGTCATAATTTTTTTTGGATGAATGGACATAGGGCCAAGCCATGCCAAGTAGCAATAGTTTTTTGTGGAGAAGTTTAAGTATAGACCTACAAAAAAATAGCAAATATCTTATGAAAATAATAAACATAGGAAGGAGTATATATGAATGTTTTCTACATCATATTTCACATACATACATATCTGTACATAGGGATGAATGTTGTCTGTGTCTAATTTCAAAAACATACATATTTGTACATAGGGAAAGTAAAATGAAACACAACAAAAGAAGGCCTACTCTCCACCCTATTATATTGGGTCATGGAGCCTCATAGGCTCTCACCAAACCCCTGAGAAAGAACATACATTGTCCACCACTATGATCAATGGTGAAACCAATTTTTCTTATTACATTTAATATAAATCCTATTATTCTAAGAATTACTTTTTGAGGACGAAACAAATAACAACAATCTTCCCAAAACAATAAACATGGGGAGGAGTATATATGAATGTTGTCTACATATAATTTCACATACATACATATCTGCACATAGCAAAATAAAAATAAAACACAACAAAAGAAACACATACTTTTTGTGTATATATTTCCAAGCAATAGATTCCTACATATGAATTGAACAAATGGAAGACATATATATGCAATTACAAAACAAAATCTATTGATATATATGTATTTGAAGTTAGATGCACCTTTTTAGATATTATTTCTTTGATCAATGGTGAGACCAATGTTTAATCTTACACTTAATATGCAGCCAGTGATTCTAAGAAATCCTTATTGAGGCTCATACAAATAACAACTAACCTTCAAAAATAATAAATATAGGAAGGAGTTGATACCTGTGCATTGTTGATTGTTGTTCAATAGAATATTATTTCATTTATGATTTCCATGTAGTGGTGATCATTGCAAAGAAATAAAACAGTCCATATACATTCTTACAAAGAAAAAGCTATAAGATATATATGCATCTAAATTTATATGTAGACAACATAGATACATATCCATAGGTGGACTTGTCAATAGAGAAATCACCACGAGAGAGAAGTAAATAAACATCACTTGGCACAGGTTGGCATGGCAACATTGTTTCATGTATGGTTTCCATATAGTGCTGACAACCACAATAATATTTATCATTCTAAAGTTACCAAAGCAATTGACAGTTTATTTTATTTTCATTAAGGAATTGTTGACTATTGTTTTGTAGCTTCAACTGATATCAAGACAACGAGCCACCACTACATGAAAAGTGTTTTTGCAAACAACATACATAGATATCCACACCTAAACTTGTCAATACATGTGAGAACAAGTATAGATAAGTTTAAACATATATAATTGCATGTATTTATATATATATACATGCATTAACAAGTTTAAATGTAGACATATATGTATGTTGTGTGTAGCGTACTTTAGATAAACATATATTTGCATATTTTTTTTCCTTGTATGTGTATATCCAAGCAATGGATATCTAGATATGTGCACATATATATATTTTGTATAGATGTATATGCATGGTATAGATTCCTTAAATGATCAGTTGTACTTGAGAATATTACAATACAATACACAAATTATAAATGCTCATAATGATACAAGAAACAATACATTTTGCCAAGCTAGATTTTAATAATTTGGACTCAAGAAAAATCACAAAAGTATTACACAATCGATAAAGGATAGTCATCATTGAATGTTACATAGGAAATATGATAACAAAAATTAAGTTATGCAACTCTAATAAAATCAAAGATAACCATATGTGACATGGCTTTATGAATGGAGAGCAAGGACCAGCATATTCAACATTGAACCAACATTAAAAGATTGAAAGCACAGTCATGAGATTGAAATAAGTATGGGTTCAAGGGAATAAAAATTATATCTGAGAGCTATATGATATCCATATGCAACATGACTTTATGAATGGACATTCCAAAGTAGTAGAGAGAACATTTAAGCAACATTAGAAGATTATAGAGCACATATATGATAATATTCTACACTAAAGCAAAAGAAGAAGATTAAAACCACATTAATCAAATGAAAAAAATTTGATTACATTCTACATTTTAATCATGTGCAATGGTAGATTTTAATAACCTAGACTCAAGAAAAATGAAAAAAGTATTGTGCAATCGGTAGAGGAAAATCATCATTGAACATTGCATAGGAAATATTATAAAAAAATTGAAGTTTTATGCAACTCTAATAAAATCAAAGATAACCATATGTGACATGGCTTTATGAATGCAGAGGTAGGACCAATATATTCAAAATTCAGCCAACATTAGAAGATTAAATTCATGAGATTGAAATAAGTATTGGTTCAAGGGAACAAACATTATAGAGCTAAGAACCATATAATATCCATATGCAACATGACTTAATGAATGGACATGCCAAAGCCGCAGAGAAAACATTTAAGCAACATGAGAATATTATAAAGAACATATATGAGAATATTCTACACTCAGCCAACACAAGAAGATTAAAACTAGGGAAATGAAGATGACAATTTTTTTATTACATTCTACATTTTAACCATGTGCAACGATTGAATGGGGAATAACTATGGATTCAATAGAGTGAACATTATAGCCAACAACAATTGTCGAGAGATAAAAGTATGTGGCAATCAAAATAGACAAGAAGAAAATAACTATATTGATATTAAAAACTAGACATATCTATATATAGGTAAACACATGACGTCATAGATACATGTGTAAAATGCATATACACACATACACACTCACACATACATATAAAATTTCAAATCTACATTCATATACAAATAAAAATGCATTACAGACACATATATCTACACACATTTGTATCAAGATGTTGTATGCATTCAGAAAATTCAATTGCATGCATATATGTTTATGTATATGCATATGTAGATTTATACATGCATACAACCATGTCCAAAAGTATATATAAGAATTTCTATGAATATTGATACATTTTTTTAATAGGGTGACATAAGTTTATAACCAGAAATTATAAAATAAAATGAGGGACATACACTGAAAGTGAAATAAAACTATAAGCGACATAAACAATACAAAACAAAAGAAGTGTATCTTTTTTTGTTAAAAAATAATAAGTTAAAGTTGATTGTCTTAATATATAACCATTTCTACAAGCAACAAAGCAACAAGATCAGAAAGAAAAGGTATTTTTGATGTGATTGGCATACCAAAAAGGGAAAAGGAAAAAAATGTCCAGTCAACCCAAACTACAACAAATATCAGAAGTCACAATCTAGCATGGTTGTCTGGAATTTAGGGTAGTACCACTATTATATCTGAAGATTCTTTCTTGGTAGAGGATATTATAGACAAATTTGAGAGAAACAACTTGCACTCAGCTTCAAATTTAATTCTTGTAACTTTGACTCTTGTTGTTTTAAGCCTTGTTTATGAATTATAGGTCCGAGTTTTAATAAGAAAAGTGAAAACAAAAGAAGTGTAGATGACACCATTGATGATAGATTGAGAAATCATTGTAGCAGAAGACTCATATTGAAACATATAAATCTCTTTTGTTGATATCTACAATAAGCTTTTTGCAACCTCATCAAAATTATTAGCCCAATCTTGCCCATGTGGTCTTCCATCTTTAGCTGAAAAAAATATCGGAAGTCACAATCAGGCACGGTTGTCTAGCATTTAGGTTAGTACCACATATTATTGGAAGAATCTTCACACTTTTTCTTGCATTGTCTTCCATTGGCCTACAAGGGAAATGTAGTGTAACAAAATGCATCAATTTTAATATATTTAATTGTTTCCTTGATAGTAGCCTGCAAAGTTTCTGGCAAGGCAAGACAATGGTCCAAGATATATCCAATAATGATTCTACCATTGTCAAAAGCAACCTTTCGAGGCACTATGCGAGAGGGTTCAATGGTAGGTGGCTCAACATTTCCTCATTGCATCAAGGCTTGTGCTTTCAAGATGTTAGCATTTATGTATAGAATAGTCCCTGCGGATGTATTCACAATAGATCCATTGAAATATCTAACATGACCATTTCTAATAGAAAGTATGACAACCGAACTAGGAATGCACAAACTTTCCAACTCATCACCCTTTTCTTCCAAATTTGGGCCCCGCAAATTAACATCAATGAAAGAGGATGACAAATCATTAAGTTTCACAATTCTTTGCATCGTTCCAGATTGATCTCTTCTTTGAATAGTTGATACCTTTCCTCCATGCATCACAACCCCAATAATATCAATCAAAGTGTTATTACTGCAGTTTGCAATTTCATTTACTAGGATGAATTTAAATACTTTTTCCGGCACAAAGGTCTCATCATCACAACACTTCAATATAAAGCTTTGATCCAAAATAATTTCCATGTGGTTGTTCAACTTATTAAATTTCTTATCTGCTTGCTTGACTGAGCCTTTTGATGCACAATAAGTGCGGCCCACCTGAACCCTATCATAATGCAATTCTGCTATGTCATTAAAGAAATTGATTCATATTTTTGTTCCCTCACTATCAATGATGTCAAATTTGAATACTTGGACCTCACATACTTGTTTATTGTAATGGTACATATCCCTTTTAGTTGTCACCCAACCTTTTATTGTCCATCTGGTTTGGTAAATATCCAAGCCTTTAATAGGACTAATATTTGAAGGAGCACTATGTTGTGTTGGGGATGTATGAATCCCAAATTTTGAGGCTCATTTGGATGGGGAAGGTGACTCCAAGTTTGCCATTTGTTCTTCCTGATCTTTAAACAAATATCTAGGTCTTCCAATTAACTGACAATTTGACATTTTGACATCTAAGGACAATATAACAACCACCTCGAAACTAGACCAAGATCAAATATCAAGAAAGGTGGTCCCCACAAATAGGAAATCATACAACAACAAGTGCAAGTAGTGCAAAATAATAGCCAACCTTGATTCCCACAACTTCCTACACACATAGTTTGTCAAGAACAAGATGGAACCTATTTTCAACGCCCCTGCAAACAAAAGGTCATTACATATTGTCAAAAAAGTTCCTATCTACATGTGGGTTCCATCAGAGAGGAAAAATTTGTAACGGTCAACTGAGCTTTGATCACCACCTATTTTCTAAAAAAACATTAGTTGAAGAATCATAGATGGGATGAAATCTCCAACATCAATAGATCAGATCGTATACCCTATCAAGGCTGGCCATACATTTGAATCCTACAAGGAAATTTTTCTTAGCTAAGCCAAAGCAATGAGGTGTTCAAGGCTATGAAATGAATCTAGAAGAAAAAGCAGGGGAAAGAGGTAGCACAAAATGAATCAATTATTGGTATTCGATATGTAGACACATAGATAATTATACATGGTTACAGGATCACAACGACTTCAAAATTACATAAAATAGATGAATATGAACGCAGGGAAAGTTTGAGAAAGAAGAAAACATGATTATATTTTTCGCTAAATATAAACAAGGAAGAACATAGAAATTTTGACACATCTCAAAACCACAACCCTTTTTTTCTAACACATAGGACACTCCCAAATGGCCAACAAACCAAAAGGAAAAGGAAACATAAAGAGCTCAAATATAAATTAGTTAGACTATATATTACAAGGATTATTAATTCAAATGAAGTATATTCACAATTTACTGATGCAAATGGAAAAGAGCCAGTATAATTTTCAACAAAAAAAAGGAAACAAGGAACAAACTTATGGGATTGGTGTTTGAGGGTTGTTCAATAGCCTAGGGAGAACCAGATTCCACTGACATTGTTGGGGCTTCTCTTTAAAAAGTTTAGAGCTACAACACCGATGACTGACTATGATCTCTATGCTATAACAACACGAGGGTTGAATGTTCAATTAAAGCAACAAAGGCTGACGAGAACCCCGATCAAAACACATACAAGAAATATAGAACACCAATAAAATGATAACCATCAAGATGTTCAAAACACAACATGATCTCTCAAATTTTTTGTAGAGACATTAACAATATGAGAGAAAATAAATAATTAAAAAAAGGCTTCAATATTTCATATAAAACTTAATATACAATTTACCATTCTAAGAATGTCCTATTCAAGCTCAAACAAATAATAACCATTTTCCCAAAAGAATAAACATAGGGAAAAGTATGTATGAATGTTGTTTACATCTACTTTGACATACATACATATCTACACATAGGAAAATAAAATGAAACACAACAAAAAAAGGTATGCTATACACCCAACCATATTGGGTCATGGAGAATCATAGGCTCTCACCAAACTATGGCAGGATGGAGAGAAATCCATCTTTTGTTGTCACTCATTTTATTTTCCCTACGTGTAGATATCTACGTATGTGAAATTATATGCAAAAACAATTATTATATACAAAAAATATTCATATCCAGCATGCAACCCATTTTTTTTTTTTTGCATGGGCTTGTTACTATGAATTCTTTTGTTTTCTAGTTTTTTTCTTTTAAAACATTTTTTTTGGCTTTTTACAGTGGCTAGACAAAGAAGGAAGCTGAAAGAAAGAAAGCAGGAAGAGGCACATTTGGAAAACCCTCTGTAGATCATTTTAAAAACAATCTATGTGCTTTCAAAACAACCAACCAAGAACATACATTATCCATCACTATGATCAATGGTGACATCAATGTTCCATATAACACTTAAAATATAGCTTATCATTCCAATAATGTCCCAAAAGAATAAACATAGGGATCAGTATGTATTCATGTTATTTGCATCTACTATGACATAGATACATATTTGCACAAAGGGAAAATAAAATGAAACACAACTAAACAAGGCATTGTCCATCACTACGATCAATGGTGACATCAATGTTCCATATAACACTTAAAATATAGCTTATCATTCCAAGTATGTCCCAAAAGAATAAACATAGGGATTAGTATGTATCAATTTTGTTTGCATCTACTATGACATACATACATATCTGGGCATAGGTGAAATAAAATGAAACACAACAAAACAAGGCATTGTCCATCATTGTGATCAACGGTGACATCAATGTTCCATATGACACTTAAAATGCACCTTATCATTCCAAGAATGTCCCAAAAGAATAAGCATAGGGATCAGTATGTATCAATGTTGTTTGCATCTACTATGACATACATACATATCTACACATAGGGGAAATAAAATGAAACACAAAAAAACAAGGCATGCTATCCACCCAACCATATTGAATCATGGAGCATCATAGGCTCTCACCAAACTATGGCATGATGGAGAGAAAGCCCTCTTTTCTCGTCTTTCATTTTATTTTCCCTACGTGCAAATATGTATATATGTGAAATCAGATGCAAAAAAAATCATATATACAAGAAATATTCAAATCTAGCATTTAACCCATTCGATTTTTTTTACATGGGTTTGTTACTGTGAATTCTTCTATTTTGTGTTTTTTTTCCTCTCTGCCAATTTTATTTATTCCACATTCAATCGTTGCACATGGTTAAAATGGAGAATGTAATCAAAATTTTGTCATTTGATTTATGTGGTTTTAATCTACTTGTGCTAGCTTAGTGTAGAGTATATTGTTGCTACATGTGAGTTCATAAAGTTGTGTTGCATATGTCTATCTTTGATATTGCTACAGTTGCATAACTCATTTTCAAACACACATATATAGATAGAATAAATGAACAATGTTGCTCTCGAACAGGCAAACTGCAACTGTTAATTGAAACATATGTATCCATTCTTTTGTGGTGATGGTTGTAACGCAATAAAATATTTAATTTTATATAGTTTATGTTGTTTTTCATAAGGTATTTTTAATTTTTGTTCTCTAGCTCAATCATTTTCGATAAGTTTCTATTGGAAAAAGAAGTTTTTTGCATGTGGGGTTATTTTGTTTTTTTGTATGGGTTTTTTACTATGAATTACTCTATTTTGTGATTTTTTGATTCGGGTCACTGTTGAAACTAATATTGTTTCATTTATTTTTTCGCGTACGAGGGTTTTTTTTTTTTTGCATGGGTTTGTTACTATGAATTATTCTATTTTGTGGGTTTTTTTCATCTGGGCCACTATTGAAGCCAATATTGTTTCATTTATGGTTCACATTTTGTGGCAATTTACTGTGAATTTTGTTGTCATCTACGACACTATTGAAACCAATATTGTTTCACTTATGGTTTACGTGTGGTTTCGATTGTTTCTATATTAAGTACAATAAGAAATATTGGTTTCACCAATGACCATAGTGGTGGAGAATGTATGTTCTTTCTCAAGAGTTTGGTGAGAGATTATGAGGCTCCATGACCCAATATGGTAGGGTGGAGAGCAGGCCTTGTTTTGTTGTGTTTCATTTCTAAGGAAAAAATTATCAGAGCCGAGACTTTTGTAATGCTTTTGCAACCATCGCCCCATACAAAAAATAAAAAATAACCTCCAACCACCTTCACAGAATCTTGACAATAGGTGATTGAACTTGCACCTTCATGGAACCTTGCCATGTTGGATTACAACTTTAATAGTAGGTAAAACCACATAACGACACCCAACAATGTCTTATCAAAAATTGCACAGACTTTCACTATGTTTTCTGAGGTTTTAAATGGTAGGTGTTATTACAACCATCACCACTACATGGTATAAATCTACATATGCAAACACATAAACATATATGCATGTAATTGAATTTTCTGAGTGCATACAACATCTTGATACAAATGTGTGTAGATATATGTGTCTATAATGCATTTGTATGGATATATGCATGCAGATTTGAATGTTTGTATGTATGTATGTATATGCATTTTCCACATGTATTATATTAAGTCTAATAAAAAAATTGATACCACCATTGATTATGTTAATGGATAATGTATGTTAGTCTGTGACTATAATCAATGGTGAGACCAATGATTCATCTCACACTTAATATACAGTCTGTCATTCTAAGAAATCCTTATTGTGGCCTAGACAAGTAACAACTATCCTTTGAAAAGTATAAACATAGGACCTATTTAATTCCATTCCAACCATCACTAGTATACGTGAACCGCAAATGAAATAGTATTGCTAAATCCACAGATCAAAAATCATCAATGCCTTATGGAAAATAGTGCAAACTGTTACCGTATGTCACACAAAAACAACCAAAAATGCCTTATCGAGAAGAACATGAACAATTTTATTACCTTACAACCATTGCCACTACATAAAAACCATACAACAATTAATTTTGATGCCAAGTGGTGCTTTATTTTGTTTTCCTTCTCTATCGGAATGCCAAATTCTTTTAATATAAAAAATAAACAAATTACCACCTTTTTTCTGACTAGGAGCCAAACATCGAAAGGGTTAAAAACTGGGAAGGCTGACAAAAATTCAAGCCAAAGTGCACACAATAAGGGACAACCAAAAAACAAGAGGTTTAATAATTTTGTCATTTGATTTTTGTGGTTTTAATATTCTTGTGTTGGTTAAGTGTAGAGTATATTGCTGCTACATGTGAGTTCATAAAGTTATGTTGCATATGTCTATCTTTGATATTGCTACGGTTGCATAACTTAGAATGATAGGCTCTATATTAAGTGCAATAAGAAACATTGGTTTCACCATTGATCACAGTGGTGGACAATGCATGTTCTTGCTCTCGGGTTTGGTGAGAGCCTATGAGGCTCCATGGCCCAATATGGTAGGGTGGAGTAGGCCTTCTTTTGTTGTGTTTCATTTTATTTTCCCTATGTGTAGATATGTATGTTCGTGAAATTAGATGCAGACAACATTCATATGAAATATTTTATTACTTTTCAACCATCGCCACTACACAAAAACCATAAATCAAATAATTTATTCAAGGCCACAAAACAACAATCAACAATACCTTATGAAAAATAGCATAAACAAATCCATGCAAAAAAAAAAACCTCGCACGTGGATAAATTTATTTCCAAACAATGCCTTGTTGAAAATAGCATAAACTATTTTATTGCCTTCCCACCATCACCACTATATGGAAACCATAAATAAAACCATATAACTATTTCCTTGCAACCATTGGGACTACACAAAAACCATAAATGAAATAATATTGGTAAAGCCATAGAACAAGAATAGACAATTCCCTATGGAAAATAAAATAAACTATTTTTGAAATACTCTACGAAGGTTTTTTTCAATATGGACCTCTTCTCACTTGCTTTAAAGGGTTTTCCCAAATGAACCTCTTCCCACTTGCTTTCTCTCACCTCCCTTCTTTCTCTAACAATTGCAAAAATCGGGCAAAAATTATGAGAGTTGAGACTTTTGTATTTCTTTTCAACTACAACCATCGACACCACACGAAAACCATAAATGAAAAAATATTGGTTTCAACACTTTCGTAGATGATAGCAGAATTCATAGTAACAAACCCATGCATAAAAAAAAACAAAATAACCTCGCACTCGAACAAATTATTTTTTCAACTGTACCTTATCAAAAATGAAACAATATAGCCAAATCTAGAAAACAACAGTCAACAGTGCCTTATGGATAACAACATAAACTATATAACATTTAATATTTTATTACGTTGCAACCATCACCACAAAACGTGAACCATTAATGAAACAATATTGGTTTCAACAGTGACCGAGATGAAAAACCCACAAAACAGAAGAATTCACAATAACAAACCCATGCAAAAAAAAAACACGCATGCGGACAAATTATTTTTTCAATAGTACCTTATAAAAAATGAAACAATATAGCCAAAGATGATGAACAACAATCAACAATGCCTTATGGAAAACAACATAAATTGTATAACATTAACTATTTTATTGCATTGCAACCATCGCCACAAAATGGAAGCCATAAATGAAACAATATTGGTTTCAACAGTGACCTAGATGAAAAAACCTACAAAAAAGAAGAATTCATAGTAACAAACTCATGCAAAAAATAATAATAATAACCCTGCATGTGGACAAATTTATTTCCAAATAGTTCCTTATCGAAAATAGCATAAATTGTTTTATTTTCTTCAAACCATCGCCACTATATGGAAACCATAAATGAAACAATATAACTATTGCCTTGCAACCATCGTGACTACATGGAAACCATAAATGAAACAATATTGGTAAAGCCACATAACAACAATCAACAATGCCCTATGGAAAATAACATAAATTGGTTTTGAAATACTCTACAAATCATTTTTTCAATATGAATCTCTTCCTACTTGCTTTAAAGGGGTTTCCCAAATGCACCTCTTCCCACTTTCTTTCTCTAATGATTGCAAAAAAAGGGAAAAAATTATGAGAGAAAATACTTTTGTATTGATTTTACAACCATTGCCCCCATGCAAAAAATAAGAAATAACCTCCAACCACCTTCATAGAATCTCAACAACGGATGATCTAAATTGCACCTTTAGAGAAGCTCGCCCTCCTAGCTCACAGCTCTTATAGTAGGTAAAGCCGCATAACGACACCCAACAATGCCTTATCAAAAATTGCATAGACATTCACTATGTTTTCGAGGTTTTAAATGACAAGTGTTATTACAACCATCACCATTACACATAAACCATACAACAATTAATGTTGATGCCAACCTTCATTTAATTCCGTTGGCCTTCTCTATTAATGTTCCAAATGCTTTTAATATAGAAAAAAAAAAAAATCTACCACCTTTTTTTCCGAATTGGAGCTGGATGCCGGAAGGGTTAAAAACCAAGAAGGTTGAATTTTTTTTTGGCCAAAGTCCACACAATAAGCCTATCTACTAACAAGATCCTCCTCCAAGAGGTCATCTTCGTTCAAGAATTTTTTATCATATTTCTCTTTCTCAATTGTACAACTTAATTTTTCAATCGCGTGTTTATTCTTTGTGAAAACATTATTAACTAGCACTTGCATCCATACCAAATTCAAGAGATATGTAAATAGAAAATTTAAATATATTTTAATGTTACTTACATAATTATATAACAATATAAATTTATCATGTTTTGATTATAAATATAATTTTTTATTTGTACAAATAATCATTGTATCATATAACTAGCACATGCATTTAAAGGAGATTCAAGGATTATGCCGATAGAAAAATATATGTATGTTAATATGTTAGAGAGTATGTGTTTATGCATGTATGCACTGCAAATTCTAATTGCAAGTGGCTGGATTAAACAATTAATAATAAGTGCTAATTAATGGAGTAAAATAAACTTAAATGTAAATCTAGATTTTTTCCTTGAAGAAATTAAGTATTATCTGATAATGAAATACTTGCATACAGATTTAAAACATAAAGAAATGCAAATGAAAAAAGAAAGATGCCATAAAATTGATAAAAAAACACTACAAATGGAAATAAAATGTTCCCATCCAGTTGTCAAATCAATATTTATTTGGAATTTATGTGATAAGTGATATTTTGGAGGCTTTTACCATTAAACAACAATTGGTTTACCATTAAATGGCAGGTAAAACTATTTTTTGGACAACTCAATAGTAGTCTGCAGCGTGAGACTGATTTCATGCTTAAATCTCACACCATATGTAACCTATCAACTAATTAGATATAAATTTTATTCAACAATTTTTTATATTTTGTTGAATTTTTTTAACTTTTTTAAACAATCCAAATAGCCACATATCATCATATGAATAATATGATAGAATTGACCATGTCCAAATTGTTTGCTCCCCTTCAATTTGAAACTAAGATTAGTATCTATTTTGCATTGATCAAAGTTACACAAGAATGTATTTTTGTCTTTTTTAGCTCCTCATTTAAGGTCTTGTCATTCCTATGCTTTTAAACACAATGTTGTCAAATGAAAAACTATAATTTCTAATCATTTTATTAAATATGTAAATTTAATAATAAAAATCTAAATTCTTGAGCAAGAGTTTAAATCTTTTATTTTTTATTTTTTTGATCATTGGGTTATCCACTAATCTCTCTATTTGTTAGAAATATTTATATAGAAGTAACTCAATCCAACATAAAGTTTAAAAATATTTAGAGTCTTCTTTTGGAATGATATAAAACCATAGAAAGACTTGCAGTATTGCTCTTTATTTTCTATCTCACTATTTGGATCCTTTATGAAAAGAAGAATGTGTGAAGGATCATGTTGATTCAATTAGTGTTACCATTTTTAGGTTAGATGGGTGTTGAATGTAGGGTTTTATGTAGTTATATTGTATAGATCACTACCATTAATTTTTTTCAAGTGAAAACACTTTTTTACCTACATTCAATTATATATATTTATGATTAAAAATCACAATAGGTAAGTTTTGTAGCATATGAAATATTTTTTGCACTCATGTATCTCATTATGCAACAATATCTACCTTAAATTACTAATATGATTTCAAATCTTGGTTTTCTAATCTTTGATTAGAACATAAGGTTTCCAAAATATTAATAGAACTCTATAATTTTATTTAATATTTAGATGGATATCAAGAAATGTATTTGAGAAGAAGTCATGAGAAAATGAGTTGGAAATATATAGTAGTTCTACATATTGAGAGCATCTCTAGGTTATGAATATTTAACATGTCATCATTTCTTGATGGTTCATTATATTTGTCCTTGAGTCATCGAATGATAGGGTGAATTTTCTTTTTACATATTTGTATCTAAATTCTATATGTTTCTCTTTATTACATAAGTAAGTCCTCTAATTGCATTTAGTGTGTCTATGTACATTATTAACTAAGTCTCCATAATCATTATAAGGATTGGTAGAAACTACTTTAGATGTATTTAATAGGAATGGGTCATCCATTGGAGCTCAATGTATCATATTGCTTATTTCAAATTTAGAATGAGGGTTCCAAGCAATGACATAGTTTTCAAAGAATTATTTTTCTTTGTCTACTTCTACATTATTTTACCAATCTACCATGTCCATGTTTGGTGCATTTTCTTTCCAAAGGAATCTATGTATATGTTTGGAGCCTTAGTGTTTCCATTCATAGGTCTAAATGAATATTTTTTTTCGCTCATGATCTTCTCAATGATCTCTTCACAAAGTATTGTGAATCATCAATTAGATATAAGTTTTTGGTGTGTGAATTTTTAATCACATTATTTATGTGATGTTTTTCAGAGTGCAATGTGGATGTATTTTTGCTTGTAAAAACCTTATGTAAATAATGTCATTTGTATATATTGTACTTAATATGAATAACAAAGTTGGTGAACCTATTTGATTGATCTCATTTATTATATCACCATGAAACTTGTTCCAATATGATCATTTCCATCATAATTAGAACCAAAATGCATTAGTTCTTTAGCCAATTAATTTTGTAGTAGTTTATGTAAGTGGGAATGAAGGTCCTCAATATTGGTAGGTACTAAATCTTCCACTTTTTTTCATAAATATCAATGTAGTTTCTTGGATATGATGGTGCATGATAAGATTGGTAGGTACTAAATCTTCCACTTTTTTTCATAAATATCAATATTGGTAGGTACTAAATCTTCCACTTTTTTTCATAAATATTAATGTAGTTTCTTGGATATGATGGTGCATGATAATATTTAGAAAGAAGCATGGAATTCTTATATTTTTTCCAAATATATTATCATAAAACTACATAAGGTGCAAGGAATATTCATGAAGTTGTACTTCTCTAGATAGGTGTTGCATGATTAATATATTGAAATTTGGAAATAGAATGGGAAATATCATATCCATAGGCCCTTAGCAGTGTACTCATTATGGGGTTTAACTAATGTGGGTCCAAATAATGATGGTATCATTCTCACTTTCTATTTTTAGAGCTTATTAAATGATTTGTACCTCATGATGTTTATAATTTGGTAGTCTTTCCATAAATGATGTTGAATACTAAATGTTTCACTTTCAAGATCATATTTATTATTTTTAAATCTAATGTTTGTTTATGTTGGTTCTTCAGTTTCACTTTAAATTGTACAAACCATTTCTGAAATGTATGAAGTAGAATCAGGGATAAGTGATAATGCATTGGTCTTGATTCCATTATACTTGTAGTATGGGTCATATTTTTTTGTATTCTATTACATATTTAACATGACTTATACTAATGTAGAAATCATAATGCTTCCCATGTGTACTAATTCTTTGGACTATTAATACATCCAAGCCATGCATTCTATGTGGAAGAAATGGTTTGTTGTATTAAAATATGGGGGAAGCTAATAGTGTGACCATTATATTTGTATTATCCACCATGAGCATGGGTAAATTGCAATATTGGATTTACACATACGAGTATCTCTTCTACTTGAGTGAGAATTCTCAACACATTTGGTTATTCACATGGGTCCATATTGTTAGATGTGTAGAATAGATGTATTCCTTTCTCACTAATGTGTCTTCTACAAGTAGGATTGTTGTTTGATGAATGAACATGCATTCCTATGTATCTTCCTTTATGTAATACATGTTTGTAAGTTTGACAATTCATTTATTCTATTTCTAATTTTTAAGATATCTCCACAATGTCAATGGAATGTTTTATATCCATGTTAATTAATTTTTAGTTTTTATTCAACTATTTAGGTAGATATGTTTCATATTTTTTTTTATTTCCATATGTTAGATTCAAAGTTGTTAATTTCGTGGGAATGTAAGTTTGTTGGTTTTGGATTTTGTAGAAGCTTTTGTGTGGCCAAATATTGATTGATCTAATGTTTTTTGTAGGTGTTGTGTCTATTGCATTATATAATAAAAACTTATTTTTTCTCTATGGTGAGCATAATCAAACAAACTTATCATATGATATTTTAGATCTATGGGTTTAGTCTAGGATGGTTTTCTTCCATAATACTATAGATTTGATTTCACCATCTAAAAGCAAATTATGCATACATTTTTCATATTGTGTAAATAAAATAATATGTACAAAAATATATTAAATATATTGTTTTTTTTACTTTATACATTGAAAAATTATAGAAGTGTAACGTTACAAATGTTAAAAAAAATGAATTATATGCTACATGAATAGGATAAATTATTGCAAACATATTTTTATGATAGTATTATATTAAAGTATGGATTTTATAATTTTAATAATTAGATGTACATCTACTTTTTATTTCAGATAAAGGTAAAAAACCAAGGTTTGGAGGGGTCCTAAAACCTTATACAAGGATAAATATCAACTAGAAATAAATTGACACAAAATAGAACACAAGAAGTAAGGAGTTCAATAACCCATAGAAGACAATTGTATTATTTCCAAAGTTCATCATAACTTTTTGTTAACATTGCACAACTAAGAATTATAAGAAATGGTGTAAAAGTACCCTCTCTGCAAATTTCCCAAGTGCTACTTTTCAAATTTCCTAGTCATTCATGATCCTTCATGGGTGTTGATTGTGGGAGGCCCAGCAGGCTTCCTCGTCCTCTACTTCAACATTAGAGGTTATCAAAAGAGGTGTTTTCTCTTTTTCTAGTTCAAGAATGGTCAGTGGTTTTCTTTGTCCTCACTCTCCCTAGAGTCCAAAACATAATTTGTGAAAAATAATCCCTCTTCTCCAACCCTTGGTTTGGTATCCCTTTTTTCAAATGAAGACCTAACTTCCTATGTGGATAAACTAAATAGTGGAAAATCCGCAAGTTTGGGACTTCCTACGGTTTCCCCTCCTTCTAGGGCTTCCCACTTGGTGGAGGGTCTTGAGATTACTACTCTGAATGGCATAATGAACGAGACTATAACTAGTCTATAACTATCCTTGGTCGATAATTTCCCTTCTTTGAGACCTAATATTGTTCAAGTATGGAAATGGTCTGACTCTATGTGGAAACTTAAAGGTAGTGTGAACATCAGTTCTATTACTAGTGGCTTGTTTGTTCTTAGTTTCAAGGTTCATGAGTATTTTCTCAAAGCCCTCACTAGGAGCCCTCCAGATTTTGACAAGAAATTTAAATTTTTTTTATCACTATGTAAATGGAAGTCAAGATTTGATCCCTACATGAATATAGGTTCGATTGCCCTAATTCAGATTTGGCTTCCAGGACTTCCCCTTGAGTTTTGAAACCCTAAAATCTTTCAGGGAATAGCTAATTCCTTCAATCATCAGTTATCTATTGATAAAGTCACCCAATAGAGATTTAGGCATTTATTTTATATAATATATGTTAATGTAGAAGTAAATAAGGTTTTACCCTGTGTTATCTCTCTTAGATCAAGATATGGAGTCTAGAGTCAAACTTTAGAACATGAGAATGATATAATTGTTTGCTAATTTTGAAAAAACATTGGCCATTTGAGAAATTATTGTAAACTACCCCATTCAAAAACTTTTAGGTTGGTCTTAGATAAACAAAGTATGTCTGAGAATCCTTTACCCAATTTGGATAATTCTTTGGTAAGGAATTATTCAATGACGGATCCTAAGAATTCTAAAAACATAAAGGATAATGAAGAACAAAATATTTGAACCAAAATTACCCCTAAAAAATCAAGCAAAGATTCACCAACTAAAACCTTGAGGGTGGTTTCCTTGTCTCCTACTAGAGCCCAAGAGGCTTGATATCCCTAATAGTAATGAAAACATTGAAGAAGGAGAAATATAAATAGATCTAAATGAAGATCCCATTAAGCAAAGGGTAAAAGTAAAAATCTATGTCACACTTTTGACCAACTTATCAACAATAGTGAAATTAAGTATTTCTAACTAAAAATCATTTTTTGTCAAACATATGATCTTGAAAGACTCATTCTAGCTAAGTTAGATATGTCTACAACTTTTCCAACTAAAATTATTGGATAAATGCATATGTAGCACCATTTTGAGTCCAGTTTACCAAAAAATAGCTTTATTTGAAAAAAATGATGTTTCAACAACTTCTACTCATGTAAATAATATTTTTTTAAATATAAAAAATACCCTTTTGTAGATCCATAAGTGTATTTTTCAAATATATATATATATAATAATTTAATTATTATTTATATTTTCCTTTTTATTTTTACTAAAAGTAGGCTATCTGCATAAAATATTAGGTTGATTACTATGCCAATGAAAATTAGTAAAAATTATTAAAAAATTTGAAATAATATGATGAACTAGATGAGAGAATCTATATCAAGAGGGTGTAAATTTATTTTTTTAGATAAATAGATAATATGAAAGTTGACATCGAATGAAAACAACTATGTTTTAGTATGCACATATTTAATATTTCTTTAAAAATATATATTTATCAAAATTGGAAAAAACATATTGATGCACTAAAGTTTCAAGTTGTAAATACATACAAAAATATTGAAGAAAAAGGAAATATTGTTAGTGTGAATGGGGTTATTTCATAACTAGTTCTTAGTAAGGACCTATTCACATCATTATAAGTTTACTTACGAATGTTAAGTTTCCTAGGTTTCATTTCTAGAAATTGGTTATAATCAGACCATCTCTCATTAATTAGTTTATGGTTATCTAGGCATTTAATATTTCAGTTATGCATTTAAAATTATGCATTAAAAATTTAATGTTTGCATCCAATATGGTTATCCTACCTCCTCTCAACTTTCCTATATAAACAAGGTGCTTTTACATTTGTAAATCATCTCATATTATAGATCAATTCATCATAGATCATCATTTGATTAAATTGTCTTCTTGCTCATGATGCATCACTTTCTTGGTTTGATCCTTTGAGGTGTGTGCAAATTCATTTGGGTTATTGTTCATTCATATTTCCAAAATGGTATCAAAGTGTAGGCCATGCAAATTACATCTCAAATTGGAAAGTTGAGTTGAGGAGATTTTCATTGCACGTTGAAGGGTTTGCATAAAAGGCTAGTTCTCATCCAAGAGGAAACTAATTTCTAGAGCATGTTGGGTTAAATCTGACCTTTCCATTGCAATCAGAAGGTCCAAAAACCCTAGAAAATCCTATCCAATCATCAAATTTTTACATTTTTCACCCATAGGTAGTATCTATATGAGGGTTTGAACAAATTACAAGGTTTGGAGGTTGTAGAGCTTTTGGTGCACTTTGATCCTGATTGAACCATTCCATCATCTTTAGAGAGTTTGAGAGACAAATATTCATATATAACATGCCTATATTCGACATCGGCTATTTTTAAGGCAATTTTTTTTACCTAGGTGGTCGAATGGCCCACCTTGGTATGGGTACGATTTTGTAGAATTAAAAAATAATATTTTTTTAATGTTTTGTAGATTGTTGAATATTCAAGATATTAAGAGGGGGGGTGAATCATTATCTTCTTTTCTTATTGAACAAACACCATCATCTCTTTAATGCATTTAACAAATAAGAGAAAGAACAATGCATGTAATCACATAACACATAAACACTAGAGTTTTAGGTGGAAAACCCAATGAGGGAAAACCACGGTGAGGATTAGCTCACTATATATATAGTAGTTCTAATACCGGATACAAAAGAGGATAATTGACAATTACAAAATCTCACTGGTTACAAGGACTCACTATCCAAACAGGGAGGCTCACTGCCTACAAAATATTATAGAATCAAAATGGCTTATAACCAGAATATGAGCTGATGGGGTTACACCACAAGTGCAGATTCAGTTCCTTTGATGCTCAAAGTATTTGATAGCATGTCAACAGACTAATCTTTTCCCTTCTATTCTTACACTTTGCATATCCAACACACACACCCCTTCTCTTCATCTATAAACCATCTTATATATATCTAATATATCCACATGCATCAATAAGGTAAGCCTAATTGGATGCAATACATATTTGCAAAAAGAGCACTGCCATGTTCATACAAAATTTATCTAAATGTAATTCAACCATGTGGCATGCAATATTATGTCAGTTGGGACCAAAGCTAGGTCACACATATATCTGCAATACATGTTAAACTATTAATTGATTATTAGGTCGACCATGAATAAACCTAATAATGAAGTACAATCATTAAAATGATGTCAACACACCATACAATCATATGAACATACAAGAATGCATACATACATGCTTCTAGTAACCATGGAGATTTTCTCAAAACCTTAAACAACTATGATCACCAAAGGGAATATGCGGACCATAATACTGGATCAAACATCGGAGGATGTAAACATATTTTGCATATCGATTCAGGGTACTGGACCAATCTAATACAATAAACAACATGGTGACATCAATGACAACATAGAGACCGATCTTCTCCATTCTTCCAATAATCTCCCCCTTTCCATTGATGGCAACATGTGCCAACAAAAATTGTATTAAAAAACTCTCCTCCAATCTCTCCTAAAACTCTCCAAATCTCTACCCCTTTGACATCAATGGAAAAGGCTGACCAAAAAAAAAAGGGGTGTAAACTTGGTGACATGCAAAATTCCAACTCCTCCAAAAACTTCCAGAATCTTCTAGACATTCAAAATTTTAAAACTTCAAAATATTTCAAACATTCAACATTTCAAAAGTCCTTCTTAGATCATCAATTCAATTTTTCTTCTCACCTTGTTCAATTTACTTTTTACTCTTTCTTTTCTCTCCTTTTTTTGCCAAAAACAACACAAATTTGAACATTCAAGATTCAAGTAAAAATGACACTCTTCACTTGAAACACCTTCTTGTATCTTTCTTTGATAGTTGGTAAGATCTTCCAGGAAAATACAATAGAATCCATTCTCGTGCATATGCTTTCCAATAAGGCCAACAATGTGAAAGAAGATGAACAATATGTAGATGAGTACTAACTTTCACAATCTTTTGCATCATTAAGTATTCCAGAAAGATGCTCTAATCGGACCTCAACAATATCTTTAATGAGCGAGAAGTTTTTCACCACAACATCTCTTTGTCTCCGAACAATCATCATCTATGCTTGCAATTCACCAACTCCCATTCTTTGTTTCTTTTCTTTATCTTCAAAGATATCAAATTTATTTTTGATGTTGTTTACCTTAGATTTAATTGCTTCAATCCTGCTTCTAAAGTTGTCAACCACAGTAGGCCACCAAACACAATACTTGTAGATGTCTAACATTTCTTCATCTCATTGATAAGTTTGGATAACCTCTGCTTAGATTTAGTACATCTCTTTTCAACCATGGATTCTAGCTTATATCCTTCCAGACCTTCCCGTAGCATTATTTCTTCAACAGCCTCAACTAAATTTTCCAGCAAAGAGTCATAAATAATTGATACATCAATACCTTTTCTAAGTAGATACCCAACTAGAGCATTTTCGATCTTGAGTCTGTCCACTGGAGAGGATGCATTCCACACTTCACCAATTTTCTTCATCTTTCCTTAGCTAACATTGTCTGGATGTTATCTGGATTAGAGGATTCAGATCCAGGTTGAGATTCTTCTTCTTTTTCCTTCTCTTTTGGAATGGCAATGATGTCTTTAGTGATAGCTTTTATTTTCTTAGATTTCGGCGGGGAATTACTAATAACAACTTCCAATTCTTTTGTTCTGGAGGATGAGCCCTCCTCAAATTAATTAGACATATCCATACCAGAGCATATATCTTTCTACAAAGATAAGAAAAAAAAATTACACACACTTAAATTATCTTTCAAGCCTTCCAATTATCTGTATATTTGTCTTCCAACGGGAATCCTAGATTCCCACCTAACACCTTCCTTTCCCAGTAGCGAGTCTAGAAAATAGAATACTAGACATGTAAGTAAAGACACAAAATGGAAAAGGTATCCTTCTACCAATGACATTCATATATTTTCGATAATATTTTCCAGAATCAAGCTGCACAAATCAAATTGCTTATTCTCCTTTACCATTTTATGCATTAGATACACGATAATAGCCAAAGTAGAGCCATCTCAATTTATGAAATAAATTTTATAGGAAATTCCATATGCAACATACCTCATGGTGGGGTCAACAATAGTATCTATCACTAATGCTCGAGGGTCTTTTTCAATTCCTATTAGCTCCTCTACTTCCTTGTATTTTATGGCCTTCTTTCTAAGGTCTCCAATGTTGTCTAACCCGGTGACAACCTTGACTTTCTTTGCAATAGGATAGGATTTTTCCAACACAATGTTGCCATATTTGAATTTAGTCTAAAGAAACAAGATGAATTCTCTGTCAGTAAACCAAGGGAATTCTCCCCACAAATCCAAGCGTAGGGGTTTTATGTTCTGTAAGTCGTTCGACTCTAACCCTAATTCCATTTTCTTTATCTTTCTATGATCAAATTCATCCAGTTCAACTCCCTTTAGCCTCAATGGGATATTTCAACTTGATCCTCTATTAGAATATTTTATCATAGCACTTAACTTCTTCAAATTCAACAAGAATTTCTTCGTTTACCTTCCTATTTGGCTGCAAGATATAAAATTTTGTCGCTTGTTCTCAAATGTTCATAAAAATCTCTCAGAGATGCTCCAAATTGCTTCAAACTCACTCGAATATAGTTCCAAGTTGCTCTTTGAATTCTTCAAATGCATAGGTGATCAAAATGACTTGAAAAATTTTCTTTATACACCATCATTTTTCCCTAATTCACATTAATTGCAAAAAATTGACAAAAACTCTTCCACTACATTGAGAAACCCTAATTCACTCCACAAAAGAACAAGTTTGCACTTTTTCTTCTGGTTTCTTTTGCATCACCTCTATCCATCCATTCCTTACAACATATCCTCATGTCAGCATCTAATATGCCATGTTTCTAGGGGGTTCAAGAAATTTTCTGATAAAGATTCCCCTAAAACCATGCTAGGTCTAATTCCCAAAGGAATCATCTATACCGGATGAGAGTACAGACACATTATTAGTCTATGATTCTTATTTCTTCTTCCATATCTTGCTCATTTCTTTCTTAATCTCATCTTTGTAAATCTTTTTCACAGGTTCATCATCTTTTACTAGAGCAAATTATTTTCCCATTTTACTTTTGCACACTTTTGAAATATGTCTCGATTTTTTGGAATTGTAGTAGATAACATTTCTCATACTTGCTTGACTTCCATTAGCCCTTGATATGAACTAATTTTCTTTATGTCCAAACTTGTTATAGGTATAGCAATAGCCATCAAAATATTGATTTATTCTTCTTTCATTAAACCAATTCATCATTTGAGTTCTCCATTCACTAGCTATATGCCCAATCTTCTTACATGCATAACATTCTCCAGAGAAGGAAACAAATAACTAATTCATCCTACTCTTGTACTCAATTCCCCTATGACCAAATTTATTACATGAAAAACTAACACCATTGAAGGATGGGTACCTTTGAGCATTTGGTTGTCTGATAGGTCGTCTTCTTCTTGGATTTATTTTCTGCTTCCCTTTATCTTGATTTTTCTGATTATTTACAAGATTTGAGTTTTGCATATTTTCACCAGCTTCATTACCTAATCCACCTTTGCCTTTAGAAGGTATTCATCCTACTATCAATTCATCAAGCTTGGTGGAGCTTGTCTTAAAATCATCTTCACTGATTTTTTCTTTCTCTAATTCTTCATTCAGATTCATCACTTCCTATTCAAGCCTTGAGCATACATCAGACTTACTTTGTATCAATGTATTCTAACACTCTTCAATTCTCTTATTTTTATCCACTTTCACCTCTAGTTTGGTAATCTCTGAATTTGATTGTTTTAGTTGCTCACTCACTTCTCTATGTATCTCTTTGAATTTCTTTAATTGCTTTCAATTTTTGGATGCATTCATTTGCTTCATCAAGATTTTCTTTCAGATCTCTACTTTTAATTTCAGCCTTGTCAAAATCTTCAAGGGCAATCTAGAGCTCTTCTTTATCCATTTGTTCAGTCTTCAATATCTCCCTCAAGTTGTTAGGCTTCTCCAGAGGAACCAAGAGCTCTAATACCAATTGTTGAATATTCAATATACTGAGAGGGGGGTGAATCAATATCTTATTTTCTTATTGAATAAACACCATCATCTCTTTAATGCATTTAACAAAGAAGAGCAAGAGCAAGGCATGCAATCACATAACACATAAACACCAGAGTTTTACGTGGAAAACCCAATGATGGAAAAACCACGGTGAGGATTAGCTCACTATATATATAGTAGTTCCAATACCAGATACAAAAGAGGCTCACTTCCTATAAAATATTATAGAATCAAAATGGCTTACAACCAGAATATGAACTGATGGGGTTACACCACAAGTGCAGATTCAGTTCCTTTGATGCTCAGAGTATTCTCTCGCATGTCAATAGACTACTCTTTGCCCTTCTATTTTTACACTTCACATAGCCAACTCACACACCCCTTATCTTCATCTATAAACTATCCTATACATATATATATCTAATATATCCACATGCATCAATTAGGTTGGCCTAATTGGATGTAATACATATTTGCAAAAAGATAATTGTCGGCTTCATGCAAAATTTCTCCAAATGTAATTCAACCATGTGGCATGAAATATTATGTCAGTTGGGACCAAAGCTAGGTCGCACATATATCTATAATACATGTTAAACTATTAACTGATTATTAGGTCGTCCATGAATAAACCTAATAGAAAAGTGCAATCATTAAACTGATGCCAACACACCATCCAATCATATGAACATACAAGAATGCATACATACAAACTTCTAGCAACCATAGACATTTTATCAAAAACTTAAACAATGATGATCATTGGAGTGAATATGTAGACCATAATACCAAATCAAACACCAGAGGATGTAAACCTATTTTGCATACCGGTTCAGGGTACCGGACCAATCTGATACCATAAACAACAAGGTGACATCAATGACAACATATAGACTGATCTTCTCCATTCTTCCAACATAGATAAAATATATCGGGCTTTTATTAAAATTGGGCTATAAATATTTTTTCATTAGGAATATTATTATAAAATTGGTGAATTGATATTCATTTTGGTTTTATTAATATATCATCTACGAATTTAACTTGTGGTTTTTCTTTATTTTCTATGGAGGTGTATTTATTTTGTTTGTAGGCAGACACTTGCTTGAATTAACCTTGTCACATCACTTGGTAATCACTAACTTTTTTCTACATGTGGTACAATCCTTGCCGACTATCTCATCAACAACTTCCTTGCCACTGGCTCTTTTCGAATTTTACTCTTTGTAGCCTTCTTAAGCCCTTTTCCTCGGTCTTATCGCTAAGAACCGGGTGCTCTATCTAGCTAGTGGCACTAGTGAGCAGCACCACCCTCCCACTATTGGAGTTCCACTCAATCACTACTCATGTTACACCCCAATTGTGGAATTACTATTTACTATTACTATGTAGGGTAAAATGTGAATGTAATGTGAATTCAGTGGATGAATAAATTGTGTGTGCACTTTTTTATCACTGCTTTATGAATGAATGTCATATCATTTAATGTTATATGAAGGAATATATTTATGTGAATGGGTGAATATTATGTTGATATTCTAAATTTGGAGATGTAATATGTATATTACATATTTTGTGAACAAATGACTGCCATGTACATGTGTTAGTGTTTGCAGGTATATGTTCAATTCCTCCAAGTGGAGGGTAAGTATCACTCAGGAGAAGGTCTTGGTCAGGTAACCACTAATGTAAAATATTTGAGCTTACACATACCATAGTAGAAAAATTGAGTCGGGTTATTAAGTGGGAAGTTGGTAAGTCATCCTTAGTTGTTATGTCTAGGGTGATCCCACAAAGCTGGTTTACAATTTCTGAGAGGAACTGATTTTTGCTGAAATCACATATTTTTAGAAAATATAATGATTTAAGCCTTTAAAAGTTCCATTTTAAGGATTCCAATTGAAGAGGGTTTAATCAAACCACCTTAGATCAAACCCCCTTGGATAGAACCTCGCTAGTTTTAAACCATACCTATAAATGAGTCTCCTTTACACCTATCAAAATGCTAATAAAAAATCACTTTTGATTTACCTTTTGGGAGATCAAATGAATTCATTTAAAATTTATTTGAAATTATTATGGTATTCCTCAAAATGAGCTATCCCACGAATATAATTTTAATATGCTTTGGTTTTATTATGTATGTGTTTTTTTAGTTTTATTAAACATAGGTTTTTCACTGAAAATCAAGCTCTTTGTTTTGCACATGTGGAAAAATAGAAAAATATCAAAATAATTTTTAAGAAAATATTTTCGTGCTGGGTATTGATGTCCTTGATCCATTAATTTAATTATTTTTGAATTTTGATACATACAGAAAAAATTATGTTGTATACAGTCCGCCTATGTCTGAATTGCAATTGGTTTGACTTCGAAACTCTATTAAGGAAAAAATATTCAATAAAAAATTATGAGACTAAATGAAAGTGCTAGATATCATATTTTCAAATCTAAATTTGAAAAAATTAGAATTTTATCCTTCGTACAAAAAAAGTTATGTTGTATACGGTGAGCGTCACTTTTTTAAAATGTTGTTTTCTGACAAAATCAATTTTTGTGGGAGATGGAAAAAGAAGTGCAATCTTATTCCAAAAATTTTGAAAAAAATATTTTTAGAATCTACATACAAAATGTGATGAGACTCTAGTTTGAATCATCTCCAAATTCCTCATGGTTTAGCCGCTATAGGTGCCCAAATGTGAAGATTTAGTTAAAAATAATAATTTCAGTGTCCAGTTTGACCAAAAATTGTAAACCACTATTGTGGGATCACCCTCTACTTTAGTAAAATTTTAGTTTACTATTGAGATGATTATTTGATGAGCTTATGATTTCCTTCTTGTTACCATGTTTTCATTGATAAGTGAGTAAATGAGGTATGTGTATGTGTACACATATGCATCACGATGATAGACTATATGCACCAAGGAATGCATACATGAGGGTACATAGGTAGATGTACCTATGTAAACTCATGCACGAGTTGTTTATGTGCATGGAACTATCCAATGGAACCAACAACATGCATATTTATACATATAGACATATTGTTCATAGTCTCTTATCAACACCATGGTAGTTGTGTATAATTTTGGTGTTTGAATCGAATGTGTATATTTATATATATATAATGTATATACATATATCTATATGTATATGTGTAACCATACACGTGTATTATAGAAAATGGACATGCCCATATGAATTTATCAATACATATATACATATGCATACATGTATAGAGGCATATATAAAATATATATGTATACACAACCAATATATTAATATAACAATGTGATTGCTATGTTGATATATTTTTTTGTATATCGATTATATATACACACTTTATTGATATATATTAAATATAAATATATATACTAACATATACATATATACGTATATATTTATATAAATATATGGATATGTTTGATAATATACATATAATATATATGTATACGTTGTATTTATATTTAAACGATATTTTCTTTGAGATCGGCTATCTCAAGAAATGATAAGTAACAAATTATAATGCTATATGTGTATGACTTTGAAGTTGATTTATCTTCATAGCTTGGTGACCAAACTTTGAGATGATTACGACTATTCTTCTTGAGCTGATTTTTATGCTCTTATTGTCAACACTAATAGAGAGTTTGAATCTACAAACTATGTAGCCTTTAAGTTGATAGGGAGAATAAGTCGACGCCATTGTGGATCATAGACTTGGTCAATAGAATTACCACGATTTTCTATAACAAATCAAACAACTGTTAATATATTGAAATAATTGGTGACTATCTAATCGATTCAATGTGTGAGTTGATACTCAGCATAGACTTAGTTGATGCTTTTGTTGGGTGGTATACTCTTGTTATTAACTGTTTCTCTTGAGGATAAAATTGCACCACCTTTGTATCATTTTAACCATAGAAGTCCGCTTTATGTGGATAGTCAAATTATATCACATGGAGAGTTGATTCGGTTTCCAATCATTGTCAATATGTGGGTTGATGTGTTGATAGTTAAGCCGAGTCTTTTCTTACATGCTCACCACCTTTTGAGTTGTGTTAGTGGTATTGCTATGCATACTTTTTGCTGTCAAAATCATGCCTAAACTGTAGGAAATTTTTTTACTAGATTGTTGTATGAATAGCAGGATGAGTTCATTTTTTTGGGGCATATCATTATTCTCCTCTATACATTCTTTCTTGTGAAAAAGACTCTGAATTTTAGTGTGTTTTTCTATCTACAATAATCTATCAAAATAGTGAGGGAGAACCTTGAGTATTAAGAGAGTTGTATTATATTTTGAGAATAAACATTTTCCAACTAGAGAGTTAAGTATTGAGAGACTTTTTTGAGAATCAATATCAAGATACTTTTTATTTTAAAAGGTGTTGTGACTACAACCAATCGAATTGGAAATCTTTAACATAGGCATGATCATATCATACTTTTGTCTTTTTTTTTTGAATGAGCTATGTCTTGATTGAATTAGCTAGTCTTCTTGATGCTTTCACATAGAGAAAAGTATTGTTTTCTTTGAAAGAAAAGTTGGAAACTATTTACTTTGAATGTGCATTTTTTGTAAGTACTCCATGATAGGAGAGGTTGTTTTTCAAGAATATTATTATTATATTAGAAATAAGTAGATATGGGTAAAAGAGTATGTTTATCATTGGTATTGTTATTATGCTAGCTATGATCAAACATAGACAATCTTAAGGAACACTCATAGCTAGATACTTAATTATGCTAGATGGGTGGTAGATTACTCCTGGGAATGTTGTCCAGTGATGGGAGGGAACTTATACTTTTCTCATTGAGTTGTGTTACCCTAGGTTGTGTTAAATAAATAGGTTATCTTAGGGAGTAGCGTTCCTTTGGAGAGAGATTTCCTAGGCATAGATATAATTGCCTTAAGTCAAAAAAAGCTTGTCATAGTGTAGGTGAATGGTAGACCATCACTCAAATATACTGAGTGAGAACACTTTGGCCAAAGTACTGAGATTTTCTGAAGACTCCACTATAGATAGTGTGAATGTTGAGACTCCACTGTCAGTTCACCATGTCTATTTAAAATACATGAAGGGTACCTAGCATAGGTTATAAATCCTAGTCATGTAGGGCACAACACTAAGATCAAAATTGTATGTCCTACGGGGTTAGCCAACCAATACCTTCATCAAAGGGTAGGGCCATCTATCATTGATAGATGTGCGAGGGACTGCATATAATTCCACGGTTGGTGGAAAAGTGTTTGAGTGATCCTTCTCCTCCTCAACAAGCAACATAGGACCAAGGTTTTGAAAGACGGATTCTTGGACCATCTATATCTCATGTCATGAAGCTCAAAGGAGTTATGTATGTAGTTTTGTACTTTCTTGGGAATATTATAATTTTTGAAGTATTGTAATCAAAAGGAAATCCTTATTGTAAGTTTTATAGCATCTTTGTTCATATATTCTTAATAAATAAAATAAATTTTTTTATTGTAATGGCTTGTACATAGTTTATTTTTAATTTCAGAGTAAAAACTTAGGAAAATTAATTCAATGAACATTTGGCATGTTACATGTGGTATCAGAGCTACCAGGTTTAGCTCTGGAACCTAGAAGCTCTTCATTCTTTCCATCCAATGCTACATAATGTTGTGAATTATTGTGCCAGGATGGTACGTCTCAGATTAACAGCTTGAAAGTTAGTAATCAGAAATGAGCTCTACCTCAAACCCAAGAAGGAAAGAGAAGCCATCATTTGAACCACAGAGGGAACCAACTATGAAAATTTAAGTTGGTTGAGTGACGTCGAGACCTTTAGTCACACACTTTCTCAGATCGGTGATGTGAAGAGGAATATGAAGATGGAGGCTATGAACAACAATCTACCTTCCATTTCACCAAAAAATATTGAGTCATTATCACTTTCTTGAGATATGCCCTTGGAAGGAAGTGTTAGCCCAACATTCATCTTTAGGGACCCTAAAGTTCTTCCATTGGTAGAAGTAATAGTGATTTCCTCAAGTAACGAGTTTGAGGGATATGTACCTTGAGATCAGCTAGATATGAAATGGTCTCATAAAAAAATGTATGTGAAAAGGCTAGAATACATTTTTGATCAAAACCATGTTGGACTTAAAACTCATAACTATTTACTGGATGATAAATATGAAGGCTACTATCCATTTTGGGATAGATATGAACAATTAAGCAATGAACAGAAAGATAGAGATGAGAAACAATCTCAGTCTATAAGATATACTCCATTAAGTTATGGGTTAGAGAGTGAATCTGAGGGATACTCTCCACTCGACTATCTAAATAGTCACTCTATGTAATCAAATGATATTAAAATCCTTATGAAATGAATAAAATTATTTTTTTATCAAAATCATGTGCTTGATATTATGTGGAATTCTTTATGTGCGTATGAATGCTATTTCTAATGTTGAGAAAGAAGTTCCTATTAATAGGAATGAAGGTGAAAACTCTTCTCATGGACATAATGAAACCCATGATCACAAAATAGAAAGATCATCGATTCCTTCTGAGGAAAGAAACAAGAAGCACATGGCTTCCAAAATTTCTAAAGATATGAAGAAGATTTTTCCACCCAATTTTGAGGGAAGCGCAAATGGGGATGAAGCTAGGGCATGGCTTGTTCAAATGGAAAAGTATTTCAAAATTCAAAATTACACTAAGACCACTAAAGCCGCTTGGGGTGCATACCAGTTAGCTAGAGAAGCTTCAACCTGGTGGATGAAAAAAAAATTGGAGCTCAATATAAACTCATGGAAGCTAACATAGGGGGAATTTGTTGATATTTTATGTAAGAAATGGTTTCCCCAATTATACTATGACCAAAAACTCATGAATTTCCAGAGTTTGAAGCACATAAACATGACAGCCAATGAGTATTGGGAGAAGTTTACCTGACTTCTATGTTCCTATATATCATAAGGATGAATGCTTCCACATTAGAAAATTTATAATGGGACTTAACAATCTAATCAGGGGAGAAGTGGATATGCATGGTCCAACAACTATGGATCTTGTATATGAAAACTTAATTAAGCAGGAGAAAAATCTTAGGGCTATTTCCAATCAACAGGAAAGTAAATACCATAAGAAGATTGTGGAAATTCCTGATAAGACAATTCCAAAGAAGGTGGAGGTTGTGAAAAGTGTACCTAAGCAAGGAGAAAATGGTAACCACAATACTAGAAAAGAGTTGAGAAGGGACTAAAGAAGGAATGGTTCCAGCCATGGAAATACCAACAACTTTGGTGGAAATTCTAGTGGATTTGGAGAACCTACAAAGAAGAACACACCATTTACAAGATGTTATGCTTGTGGGGGAGACCATTTTTCTAGAGATTACCCCAGTAAGCCTTTTGATATTTCACTACCTACTCAACGGGAAATGTTCTAACATAGGATACATGCAATGATGGATGATCACCAAGAAGAGTATCCAACAACTCCCATTGAAACTCTAGGTATTTTGTTTGGTTTACCTATTTCATTTCTCATTGATAGTAGTGAAAAGTTGAGAATTTTATTTCACCTAGAGTGACTAAAAAAATATCTAGAAAGTCTAGACACAAGGAAATATCTTGGGATTTAGTGTATGAAAACCAAACAAGAGAAAAGGTGGAACAATGTTTGTTCGAGGCTAGAATAGAGCTACTTTTTTCTCTACTAAAGTAAAACTTTATGTCGGACCTATATAGGAGCAAATTTTCACCCCTAACACAAATTCCCCTTTACCCCCTTACACTTTAGAAAACCTAAGGAAGAGGCTTAATTCCACTTAAGCCCACTGCTCACATCACACTTGGCACCTACTTTGTGTGTCGGTGGGGCCATTTCTGTTAGGGATGCCCATGCAGCGTGCAGACATCTACATGGCATGCTAACATCCCTCATAGATTCTTGCAGCTAGAGTCTCTAGAGACATTACACTTCCTATTGGAAGTCGAAGTGTAACACCCCTCTTCGGCTGGCCGACCCAAATATGACCATTTTTCATCTTCTTCCTTCATATTCTTTACTCTCTCATCCATTTTCAAGGTTTTGGAAGTTTGGAAGATGTTTTGCAAGATCGTTTGAGCACTCTCTCCATTCCATTCATTCACTTCAAGATTTGTAGCTGTATACACCTAAAATTGGTCTGGAGAATCCGATTAGTTAAATACAAATTATTTGATTAATTATCTTAAATTCCTCTACTATTGAATAAATAGAAATATTTATTTATATTGTTCATGTTTAAATTCCCATTTAAATTCTTCTAATTATTCTATTATCTCATCTTAATTGAATAAACAAAATTAGATACTTCATTTGATTTAATTATCATTTCCCCTACTTTATTCTATCACATCAATCTTAATTAATTTAATAAAAGTCAAATAGTTTATTGAATAATTACCATATTCTTTTATTTTGATTTAATAAACAAATTCTACAGTTTGTTCTATTAAATTATTTATCCCTCTTTTGCTAATTTAAATAAAGGCATAAAGAATATTCCTCTATATTTCCTCAAAACCAAATTAGATATCCTATGTCTAATTTATGTCAAAATTAATTGATTCAATCTTCACGGGAAGATTTGGAGACAAATTGGAGAGAAATTGGAAATCCATCTCTCAATCCTCCTCCATTAATCCTTCCTATTCTCTTGCCTAGTGTTTTCATGGGTAGAGACAATTCCCAAAATCTTCTCAATCTCCTCCATCTCTCACCATTCAATCCTCTAGATTGAATCCAAGCCTCGACTTTGCTACCCCTGTGCAAAGTTGTTGCCAAGAAATCTGTAAATACAACTTCATTCAACAAAGAAAGGATCTCGATTATCAATTTTATGCAATCTTACTCTGAAGGAAATCATCAAGCATCAAGCATCAAGCATCAATCATCAAGCATCAATCATCAAGCATCAAGCAATTCAAGCATCCAACATTTTAGATTTCATATCATGGTTGCATCATATAGGTTCATTCATCAACTTTCATGTCAATTCATGTTACAGTAGTTTCTTTATCATTTAGCATTATCATATAGCTTCACATCATTGCACTCAGACTCATTCCATTCTTTAGATTGTCATTTTAACAGTTATAGTATTTTATTTAAATCTGAGAGCATAATAGCTTAATAAATCTTTAAAGATAGGAGACAATGAGACGCTTTCAGTAGATTTCTTTCTTTAGATTAGTTTATTTTCTTAATATTTGATACAATATTTCAATAAGGAGTGTTTTTACTTTGTTTACTTATTCACACTTACAATTTGGTGCCCACCGTGGGGCTTTAACCCCATATTTTGTAACTTTTCTGAAAAAGTGTCATACAGGTTTCTGGCGTGTTCTGTTTCAGCGCTTGCGTCAAAAACTATAGCACTTCCGTCAAAAAATATAGCGCATCCGTAGAAAAATATGGTGCTTTCATTCTCTATTACGATGCTTCTATAAAACTATAGTGCATCTGCTAAATGTTTTAGTGCTTTTACTATACCACTTACATGAACTCTTTCAGCGCATTGGCCACCCATCTCCAGTATAGCTGATATAGTGCTTCCGTGAACAACTTTGGCGGTTCGGATCTCTGTTTCAACACTTTTGGCTTTAGCGCATTTGGTAAATACTATAGCACTTTCATTGACTATTTTAGTGCTTTTGTAATTGTTTATCTGGATCCGATGCGACCATGACTAGAATTTTATTTTGATGCATTTGGACTAAAATGAACCAATCCTAGGATAGTCATTTGGTTTAAAAATTTATCAATCCTAGGGTAGACATTTTGGTTTAAAATTTATGAATCCTAGGGTATCCATCACACTTTTTCTATATTAGTTAAAATGGACACCATGAGTTTTGTGAAGAAAAATCTTCACATAGATTAGCAAAATTTGTCTTTTGGGCTTAAAACGAATCATTTATTTGTTGTGCTTGTGTGGTGAATAGGCTTATTCTCTCCCTTTAACTGGGTGATCAAAGTGCCAGACTCATCCTTTATTTTCATGCAATTTTACGCTTTTGTTAAAACCTTTAGAAGGCCTACCGTAGTGGGAGAAAATACTCACCCTACGGGAACGACCTAAGTGGGAACACCTAAAGCCAAGGATTCCAATTCAATCTAATCAAATGAAATTTGTTGATGAAAGTCCAATTTGATGGTAGTATGCAAGATAACCATCCCCAAAATCTTTGTTCTAAAGACTGGGAGGTCTCTTGAGGGAGTTTGTCATTTCCCGCACCGCACGAAAACCCTATCTAAAGAACCATAGCATAGTATCCAGCCGAGTCAGTAACCAGACATTGTAATACTCACAATGCAAGGGGAGGGAAGAATCTTCCCCCAAGACACTCACCATATAATTTCCAAGGACCGTTTGCTCAGAGGAAGAGAAATCCAACTTTGAGTACGCACCTGGAAACGACAAAAACACGAGTGCCCTCTAGGGAGTGACACGGCTATGTGAGTCAACACAATTTTAAGATGTGGGCTGTTGAGTATAACAATGACCTTTTTGACTTTAAGAGTGAGTCTATCTAAAAGTATATATTTGTCAAAACAAACCAGTAAAAATCAATAAGGACCATTTGTGGTACTTGAATATACACTATATGTTCAGATTCTAAGATTAAAACAATTATTCTACAATTTGCTTGTTGTGTTTTCAAAAACCATTATAAATTAGATAACATATCATCCAGAAAGCTGCAAATCAAATAAGGGTAGAAAAATTCATGATTTGAGAGTGGAAATCAACAAAGTTTGTCAAGAAAACCATCAAAGTCAAGAAACCCAAGAGACCACTTGGTTACCAAAATATTTTGAGAAAAAGGCATTTCTTATATCAAAGTCGAAAGATCTTGTTACAACATAGAACCTTCATTCATAGGTATCACGATTTTGCTAGAGGTTATACTATTGATTACGCCATAGAACCTCTTTATTCATGAGCCTTCTTCCAAAGGAGAGCCCTCACACAGTATCATAATCATATTCAACACATACGTCAGTCCTACATCCCACAATCGATGATAGAATATGCCACAAGGCCAAATCAAATTTTGCAATAAAGAGTCTTAACCATCCACCCTCTGTTTTAGCACTCTGGAAATCTGTTTCAATGCTTTGGGACTCTGTTTTAGTGCTTCCACAAAATAGCACTTCCAAGCACTATTTCAGCGCTTTTGAGAACTGTTATAGCACTTCCACAAAATAGCGCTTCCGAGCACTGTTTTAGCACATCCATAAAAAATAACGCTTCCATTATATGTTTCAGCGCTTTTAAACTTTGTTTTAGCGCTTCTACAAAATATCGCTTCCAAGTCCTATTTTAGCGCTTCTGAGCTCTGTTTTAGCGCTTTCAAAATAGAGAGTTCCAAAACATATCAGTTAGTTTGTTTGTCATCTAAACACGGGTTTTTTTCAAAACAAAAGTAACTTTTTAACAGAGTCACTATCTAGAAACAAAAATCAGATAGGTTCCTACAAGTTACCAGTCTTTTCAACTAAAAAGCAGATCTTGCAAATCAAAAAGTGTCAAATAAAAACAAAATCTTGATTATTACACTAAAGTTTCATCATCAGGATATTATCATCCTATTATCACAAAACAAGGCATAGTAAACAAAATTTTAACCTAGTCTTATCAATAAGATATATCATCTTATTTGACTTTGTTAAAAATTCACTTGACGTTTTCCAAACTAGAAGATCAAAGTTTGGTAGAAAGAACAAAACACTTGTATGCCAATCTTCACTAGGTTACAAAAACAAAGGCTCTTAGAAAAGGAACTTGAAATATCAAATACAATGGCAGAAGAAAATTCCTGGAATAGTCTACATCAAAGTGACAAAAATGAAATAACTCCAGAAGACATACAAACAGCCCAACAGGATCCAAAATTCCATAAGTTCATGGAAAAGATCTTAGAGTAGGACATGGAGAAATACCTCTTAATGTTGGTTGAATCAAGTGTTAAGCTTCCCAAAGAATTTGACATAAATCGCCTAAAAGAAGCACTTGGAACAAGCGAAACCGAAATACCACAACACACACAAGGTATAGATTCGATTATTGCCTTAACAACCCAAATGCAGAACTTACAACAACAAATACAAGACATGACAAAAGGAAACACCAAAAGCTATGCATTATAGGACATTTGTCCTTATCCTTTTGACTCAATAGTTGACATGATACCTTTTCCTCGACACTGTGAATTCCCCAAGTATGACAAATACAATGGAAAGACATATTCGATCGATCATATCCACGAATTCAAAACCATGAGCCTAGAGTTTTCACAAGAGGAAACTTACCTCATGAGGTTATTTCCAAGAAGTTTAGGAGGGAAATGTATGGAATGGTTTTCCAAATTTTAACCAGGAATATGAATCTTTGAAGAGCTCATTAATAGGTTCATCTCCCAATATTATTTTAACATCCAACATGATGTCATGATAAAGGATCTATATAACATGAAATAAAACAAAGGGGAAACAGTCTTGTCCTTTTTACAAAGATGGCAATGAATATTCGCTAAATATCCTCATTCCATTCCAGAGGAAGAGAAAATGGAGTTGTTCATAGACAATTTGACGGATGAGATGAGTTACAAACTCAAATTACAATGTCCTCATACATTCGAAAAGATGATAGAAAATGGCCTTAAGATTGAAGAAATGCTGGTCAAAAGAGGGGTTATTAAACATTACAATGACAAATCAAATAACACAAACTCCTCAAATCAATACCCAACAATGACAAACCAAAATTTTGGCAAAAGAATAGAGATACGGGGACCGACGAAACAACAAATGATTTACAAAATGCCAAACCATTTTTTAACTTGATAGCATCTACTTCAAAAACAAATCAAAACAACGATCAAATCGTCAAGTCAAATTTCATTCAAAACAATGAAATCACAAAACCACAAACATACCAAAAATCATCAAACTGACGTAGGTTCACACCTTTAGGCCAAACATTGGAATCAACAATAAAAGAACTAGTCACAAGTGGTCTAATCACTATGGGGGAAGCAATATTTTGGGATCCAAAGGTCAAACCACCATGGTGGAATGATGCAGATTATTGCAACTTCCACAACAATAAAGGCCACAAGACTAATGATTGCATGGAGTTAAAACACATAGTTCAAGATTTGATCAACAATAACAAAGTATATGTAGAGGGACACCAAAAGAATAATGATCATACAGCCTTCAAGAACCCTTTACCAAACTATGACAAAGGAGCATCATCTTCTACGAACAAAAAAGGTAAAAATATCAATCATGTCTACGATACCATGATCCTTTGTCTTACCAAAGTGGAAAATGATAATACCGTTGGTCATCACATGGACAAACACAAAACCAACAACATTACCCCATTGGATTTACTCCCAAGCAAACAAGTCTCTGAAAATCAAATTATTTTTTCAAAAAATAGAGAACAAAAAGAGTATCAACCAATAAATGTAATGGCAAGGGGAGAATCCAAGGTAGTCTTAAAGCGAGTTGTGCCTAAAAATTCAACTCCACCTCCATCTCATTACAACATTGTTGATCAGCTTCAAAAAATTCTAGTGCAGATATCAATACTGGAACTCCTCAAACTATCACCATTACATAAGGAGGTTCTAGAACAAGCACTAGTTGCCACTACAGTACCAACAAATCTAGATGTTTTCCAATTCCAGGCTATGGTGGGACATTTGACTACATCACAGTGTCTATCATTCTCTGAACAGGATGATGTGTCACTTAACCATCCCCGTAACACCGCACTCCATATTGAATTCTTGATCCAAATCATCATGTCAAAAGAGTCTTAATAGATGGGGGAGTTGGTTTGAAAATTTGCACTCTAAATTTAATCCGTGAACTAGGGTATTCATATGATTCTATTGATGTTTGAAGTAAAATGACAATAAAGGAATATGATGAGGAAGAGAGATCTTCTAAGGGACTGATTGTGTTACCCATTCAAGTGGGACCGATGATGGAACACATAACATGCCAGGTATTGGAAAAAGAGTTAACTTACAACATACTCTTAGGACGCCCATGGATTCATGAAATGTAGGGAGTGCCTTACACATATCACCAATGCTTAAAATTATAAGTAAATGGACAGGAGGTGACTATATCAGCTAATTATAATCATCCTTAGCATTGTGACACACTTAGAATCTCTCAAGATACCTTTGTGCCTCACAATAGGGAAGCATGCAGTTCAAAGTCGTCAAATGAAGAAAAACGTCCAAATATCACCACCAAGTGGGTTGAGAAAAAGGATAAATCAAAATATGAAAGTCTTGTTGAAACTGAATTAATAGACAATCAAGATCCCCAAAATTATTTATCACAAAAATTTCAAGAATAGGTCTAGCTGATAGACAAGCGAATGGGGCAATATTCTATTGAGCAATCGCTTAATCTTTCACAATTGATGCCATATCCAAAGACATATGGCCAACCATCAATGATCAAACATCAAAAATCACTACCTATCATGGTTCTAGAAGAAATATTTGTAAAATCTGATACTATAGAGGATGAATCAAATAATAAATTTATTCTCGATTGGTTATACAAAGATGGAGAACCATCAACATCAACAAACATCAACATCAACATCGATACGTATGGCAAAGGGAAGGATATTCTAGAAAAAATGGGTTATGAAGGACAGGGACTTGTTGGAAAAAGCAAGGAAGGCATCGTAGAACCTATTCAGCCTCTTACTCTTCATTCAAAAGATAAGACAGGACTGGGATACTGAGAAGAACAAAAATAATAAATGACAAAGAAGGTTGTTGAAAGAATCCTTCAAGTTAGAGATAGCTCTGAAATGGATTCTAATGAATAGGAATGGGATCTATGTTCTGATATATCTTACACAGATATCCAAATTGATGTAATAAAACAATATTCACCTACACGTGAGGAGGGACAGGGCTCTGGGTCTAGACCATTCGTATTAGGATCACAAAATATCGATGAATCGAGTGGGGATGAACAAACATCGAGTGAACTAGACGATCTTGAAGAGGGTACCATCATTGATCTCAACATCCCTAATAACAACTATGATGACATAGCTATCCTAACCCTTACCCCCATTAACCTAAGTCAATTTGATGACTTCATGCATGTAGTCCATCCTAAACTTATTGACTGGGAGCTTGTTGAACCTATAGATGTACCCATATTTGCAAAAAATGACTCCATTGTAAATTTCCTATGTTGTCACGAACCTGGTACAAGTTCTATCCATAATTCTCATAACAACACGACTCGACAGGAGGGTGTCAAATCTTCCAATTGAAAAATCAAAAATAGGAATAATGGATCTAATGGTGAAAACCATTCTATGGCAGCATTAGATCTGGAAAAAGAAAAAATAAAGAACACATTTGATGGTGAAAACCTCTCTGAGGTACTGAAGGATGGGAGATTTGACACTCTTCCAGAGCATTATCATGAACGGTCATCAGTTCTAGTGGAGCCAACATAGTATGTAAACATTGGCACTAAAGAAAGAGAAAATATTTTACATCTGGCATAATCTATGACAAAACAAGAGAGACCGAAATTTATCAAATTCTTTGAGGAAAGAAGCATTAAATTTTCCTGGTCATATTCTGAAATGCCATGTTTGGACCCAAATCTTCTGATGCATCATTTGTCTTTACCTATAGGAATCAAACCTGTAAAAAAAAAATTGAGAAAAATGCATCCCCATATCGTATTAATGGTAAAGAATGAGCTAAATAAATTATTAGATGCTGGATTCATTAGGTCTATTGATTATGCCGAGTGGATATCAAATATTGTACCTATCTCAAATCTGGACAATAGCATTAGGATATGTACATATTTCAGGGACCTAAATAAGGCATGCCCAAAGGATGATTTCCCATTGCCTAATATAGACATCATTGTAGACTTAACGGCAGGGCATGCCATGTTGTCAATAATGGACAGTTTCTTTGGATACAACCAAATTAAGATAGCTCCAGAAGATCAGGAGAAGACTACATTTACATTTCCATGGGGAACCTTCTACTAGAATGTCATGTCATTTGGTTTGAAAAACGTAGGGGCAACCTATCAAAGAGAAATGACCACAATATTTCATGATATGATGCACACCTTTATGGAGGATTACGTGGATGGTATTTTGTCTAAATCTTGTTCTAGGGAGGGACATTTGGATATCCTGAGCAAAATATTCACAAGGCTAGAGAATTTCAATGTCAGGGTAAACCCTAATAAATGTGTCTTTTGGGTCACATCAACAAAACTCTTGGGATACAGTCTCAGAAAAGGGCATTGAAGTAGATCCAGCGAAAGTTAAGGCAATAATGGAAATGCCACCACCCACAAACATCAGTCAACTCAGGTCACTATAGGGAATTCTCCAATCAATCAGGAGATTTATCTCCCAGCTGGCAGACAAAAGTCATCCATTCAATCATTTGTTACATAAAAAATGTTGTATTCAAATGGGATAATGGGTGTGAAACAACATTCGACCAAATAAAGTAATATCTGATTTCACCGCTTATTCTCATGCCGCCTACAGAAGAAAGACCTATAATACTGTACATTGCAACAATAGATATCTCTTTAGGAGCATTATTGGCAAAAGAAGATTATAAAGGAAGGGAACATGCCATCTACTACATCAGCAAAACTTTAAATGGCTATGAAATAAACTACACTTTCATTGAGAAATCTTGTTTAGTGGTGGTATTTTCTACTCAACAGTTGTGACATTATATGTTGAATCACACAATCAGGCTCATAGCAAAAATTGACCCCTTAAAATATCTACTCAGTAAGACTGCCTTAATAGGTAGATTGGCCAAATGGGTCATGCTTTTAAGTGAGTTTGATATTCAATATGTGGGAAGAAAATCCATCAAGGGTCAAACAATCGCTGAACAATTGGTTGAGGCTCCTTTACCTAATGATCGACCTATGACAATGGAGTTTATAGATGCGGAGATTCTGACAGTGATGCCACTACAATGGATACTGTATTTTGATGGATCATATACACAGCAAGGATCTGGAGCAGGGATTTTGTTCATCACTCCCCAAGAACACACCATCCCAGAATCTTATAGCCTAATGTTTCAATGTAGCAATAATGTGGTAGAATATGAAACATTAATCATTGGGGTCAAAATTGCAATTGAATGGAAGATCACAGAATTACAGGTATACGGGGATTCTCAACTAGTCATTTATCAAGTAAATGATGAGTATTAGATGAAAGATGAAAAATTGATGCCCTATGAGCAGCAAATAGATGATCTAAAACATTTTTTATCAATATCAAATTTGATCAAATTCCAAGGGCAGAGAACAAAGTGGAAGATGTTATGGCAACAATTGCTTCACTCTTACAATTGCCAGAGAAACGTGGTCGTTATGAGTTTATGGTAGAACAAGTATCATATCCTTCTTATAATAGTTCAAAATCCAGTACCATATTCCATTTAGATACCATTGAATCCTTCATCTATGAGAAAACCTATGCTTACCTAAAGGACAATATCCTCCCTCCCAATCTTTCCAAGAACTAGAAACACAACTTCATCTGCCAATCTACCCAACATATTTTAATCGTCGACATCATTTATCATCAAGGTCTAGATGGTGCCTTAATACGATTTTTAGAACATGATGAATCTAAGATGGCCTTGCGTGAGGTTCATGAAGGTATTTGTGGCACTCACTTGAGTGGTATAACTCTAGCAAAGAAACTCCTTCATTTAGGATATTATTGGCCATGTATGGAGAAAGAGTCTTATCAGTTTGTAAAGAAATGTCAAAAGTGTTAGATTCATAGTAATCTGATCCATGCACCAGCTCAAGAATTGCATCCATTCACATCAACATTTCCCTTTTGTCAATGGGGACTAGATTTGGTAGGAAAGATAAATTCGTCTTCATCCAATGGACACAAGTTCATAATCACAGCAACATAATACTTTACAAAATGGATAGAAGCAGTTCCTCTTACAACTATCACTAGAAAATAGATCTTGTCATTCATACTGAATTACATAATCTGTCGGTATGGCATACCTCAATCTATTATCCCTAATAATGGATGGCCATTAAAAGACCAAGATGTCCAAGAATTATGTGAGAAGTTTCATATCCAACATCGTTTCTCAACACCGTACTATCCTCAGGGAAATGGCCAAGTAGAGGCCTCTAACAAAACAATTCTAAAAATACTTAAGAAAATGGTTAACAATGTTGGACATGATTGGCATGTTCAACTTAATCCTGCACTATGGGCCTATAGAACTAGCATTAGAACACCAAAGGGAGCTACACCATATACCTTGGTATATGGATTTGAGGCCATACTACCCATGGAAGTAGAGATTCCATCACTCTGTGTATCACTAAGAGGAATCATTTCAGATGAGGACTATAGGGTATCCAAGCTTCAAGAACTGGAATTGTTGGATGAGCATCATCAACAAGCTATCAATCATCTCACGACATATCAACAACGAATATCAAGGAGCTACAATCATAGGGTAAAACCTAGAGTCTTTCAGGTTGGCGATTTGGTCCTAAAAGAGAACCCTAGAAATCAGCAAGATAGGGAAAATAAAGGGAGGTTTGAACCTAACTAGCTAGGTCCCTTTGTCATCATATCAATGTATGGATCAGGATCCTATCAACTATCAACATCAGAGGGTGATTTTTTTGATGGACCTATCAACAGTATCCATCTTAGAATATTCTATACTTGAATTACCTAGTGCATGCGTCAAACTTCTGGAAAATGGTTTCCTTGGTGAAAACCGGGCAAACAGGCATCTTGGTAACATAAAATACAAAAAAAAATATAATACATAAAATACAAAAAAATAAATAAATGGGAAAATACAAAAACAAAAGTGCAATCAAAACATATGGTGAAAACCTGGAAACGGGTGTTGTATTTGATTCTAAACCAGCTTTCCCATCTATTTTGATACATATCAGGATCATCAATCTTATCATCATTGCATCCATTATCAAATCATTTCACATGGTCATGTCTCACTCTAGCTTGGGGGCAACATCTGGATATCACTGGGGGCAGAAAAACATTGGCTTCACCAAATGGGAAAACAACAGTATGACAAGTACAATGAAAAAAATGATCAAAGTGCAACATCAATCACCATCAGAAATGCATCAAACATCCATATCCTATCAAAAAAATCCAAAAACAAGTCGAAAAGGCAGTCTAGAAAAGTGAAATCAAAAAAATGAGTATGTGTTAGTTAAACTATGTGGTCTCTGTGTGTGTAACATAGGCAAGGCTAATCTTTGATCAGCCCCCGAGGCCCCTAGGATAGGTTAGTAGGTTAGGTCTTTCGTCAGAAATCTCAGAAAATCACAAAAACATCACAAAATCAGGATGGATGATCTAATCTGAATAATGATTGAAACACTCTAAGTAAAAGGTGGATAAATTATATTTTTGATTAATTATTATCATTTCTTTGGAGTAACTCAATGATGTAAATAAACTAGAGAAACAAGGAAGAAGAATGATAATTTTATTATCTATTGTTTGTACGTTAATCATATAAATGTGTGAATTATCGGGGGATGTGCTATACAAATGTATCACTAATGACATTCAAAATTCACACACTAAAATGATTAATCTCTGCCTGTTTATGCAAGAAATTCTTAGGTCATTTCGGTTCAATTATACCTAGATGCTTGTGTTCGCTTGCAATATCAAAAATCCTGAAAGTAGTACTCAGGTTGTCATTGGTCTAACATATACCATTAACGCTTGTACTCACTTTCAACATCCTAAAATCTCTATGATGATACCAAGAACAAAAGTACTATTAAAATGACAATGGTCTACATATAGTTGCATGATAAAATTAGACTGCATTCATAATAAATTCTACATCTATAGAGTGTTTGTTACATAAAGGATTCAAATTAATGATTACCTTTTCTACAAATATGATTGAGTATACTTGACATAAACCAAAAATCAACAAAAACATATAGGAGGATCATCTCATCATTGCAAAGCATTTATCATCTCATCATTCATCCATTTAACATCGAATAGTTGTGCATTTTTTGTACCATATTTTCCACATCATATCATAAATAAATACATCATGTTCATTACACCATATCATTTATTACATTATTACACAAAATCATCATTTTTATCAATACATCATTATTTTTTGTATTTTATTTTACCCATACCTCATTATCATCCATATATCATCCATCACAAAATACATCACATATTCATACATAAGCATTTAAATTAGAATCATCACATAACATAAAATAAAGGCATTTCATCATAGAATCATGACATGATATATAACACGTTAAAATAAATGCATCCATCATAGAATCATAAATAAACATCATAGATCAATAGAAATCAACTGCATATCATATATATCATCAATGTCAAGTATACAATGAAGTATCGAATAAGAAGAGATAAATCATAAAAATAGGCTAACTCGAAGTGTACATCATGTCTCAAAAAGTATGTCTCAAAATCAAAAACAACATCTAGGATTTGCTACTACCAGATGGTGCAGGCATCATAGGACCAGTACCACCACCACCACTGGATGGACCACGATCTCTAGGATCTTTCCTTGGAGGTTGCATCTCACCCTCACTAACTGTCCAGGTATGTGTCCTGCCAGATCTTGAAGGGGCATAACTTACTGTATGCTCGGCAGGAACTGCATCATGATACCGACCCCTATAGAACTCTGCCTCTTAGCCAACCCCTAGAACCTCCCTCATATAATCGGAAATGGAGGTACCATTAGCTACCCTTTGTAAAGTCTCTACAGTCTCTTGTGCTCTCTATGCAATCTATCTAGCACTATCCCTCTCGGCTATCAAAGTACCAACCTATGTCTAGGTAGCTGCCAACTATCCTTGAACCTATGCCAATGCTTGTGCATGAGCCTATGCCTAGGTCTGCAACTATGTCTGAGTCCTCACAAGTAAACCCTATGCCTGCACTAACTAACCCTACAGAGTCTATACCTACACCTGTAGGCTCACAATCTATCTCTTTTGATCTACAAAAGGCATCTCCACTACTCACCTCTTACGAGGCCTACTCGAAGATGGACCTACACTTCTTGGCCCAACCCCTCTACCACCTCCACCACCACCATCTCCATCATTGTTTATGCTATCCTCGCTGCTACTCTCATCACTGCTACTGGAATCAGTGTCATATCCACTATCCTCCTCACCCTCAACGGCTACGGTGAGATCCTCAACAACATCCTCCTCCATAGGTAATGGTGTTGGCTCATCTGGAATAGTGATTGAAGGACATGGATGCAAAGGCAATAACTGGGCATACTCCTGTATCACAGGTGCCTCGGCAATATCCTGATGCATATCCCAAGCTGACAGTTGCAGAGCCTGGTATCCCTCCACTAATGTGTCATGGGACAAGAATGGCCCCCAATCTACTGTATCACTCTATCATCGAGCATAATGAGCAACCCCCTGAGGCATACACTACATAATACCGTACTACCTGTAGACCTGCCGCAATTAAAAACTCTCAAGGAAAAAAGGGGTCATGTCGATCAAATACATGGAATCACACAAAAATCCAAGCATTGCATCATCCTCCTCCCACTGCTCACAATCTAGGTAAGGATGCCATATGACACTCTCTACATCATCCAAAACACATCTCCAATGCTCTAGCTTACCCATCCGAGACTGGGTAAGTCGACCTCTATAACGAAAAACATATGGTCTGCTTGCAGGTCTATCATGTACTAGCAATGGTCAAGAAATGGAAAAATGCTCCCATGCCCAAACTTGTAATAAATTCACTCCTATTGATAAGTTGTGTCCTCCCAAATATACCACTGAGTGTAAATCATGATAAAGGTGGGCTAGCATACACATACCCCATGCATATCTGGTCCCATGCACGACCATGCTCTCAAGAATACGAGCCCAACCCACATAGAATCCCTTTGAATTGTGATCAGGACAAAGGAAGCCTCCAATGAATCTAGCTAGCACTGCTGGTAGAGTAGCGTAGGTGTTAGCCATCGTCTACCACCGAACACTCAATCTTGCAATATGATTATCCTAAAATGCTCCGCGAAGTGCATCTCTCCCACCAGCCTCATGTGAATCATAAAGTATAATCTCTCCCATGAAATTTATCCCTAATATCCACCACACATCCTCTGGTGTGACTGTCATCTCGTCGGTGGGTAGATGGAAGGTGTTATGATCATTGTGCCACTACTTGGCTAAGGTACTAAGGAGACCCTGATTAATCCTTATTTGGGGAATGTTAAGAAGAGTAGACAAACCACATCGAGAGATGATCCGAATCTCATCAAGAGTCAAATGTGGGATCAAATCAGCAGTCCATGGAAAATGCTCTAGTATATGGAGGTTATGCAAAGGATCCTATCATCATAAAAGGTTTACAAATCAATGCAAAATGTCAAAATTCACAAGTCAATCAACTATCAGATCCAATCAAACTTTGGTATGAATTTTTGATCAAAATTCATGAATGAACATGAACTAACCTCACCTATCATGAGGTTCATCACAACCATCATCTAACCTCACCTATCATGAGGTTTATCAGATATGAAATCATTCCTCGCCTAAAATGAGGATCATCACAAATGAGATTATTTCTTGCCTATCATGAGAGTAAGTCTTATTTATCATCAGAATCAGTCATTATGGAATTTGGATAATCAAATCATACCAAACCAAAGAATGGACATGATCAAAATTGACAAAATCAAAGTTAACTATGTCAAAATCTGCAAATTTGACATGGATGCGCTATAATAGGTAACCAAAGTGCTAAAAATCAAAAGCATTATTTTATCATTCGGATGCACTAAAACAGGCACCCTAAGCGCTAAAAAACCAAAAGCGCTATTTCAGCACTTTGATGTCCTATAAAAGGTAACCGAAGCGCTAAATTTCCTAAGGCACTATTTCATCACACCAATGCACTATAACAGTATATCAAAGTGCTACTTTACTCAACGCACTATAATAGTCTATCAAAGCACCAAGTTATTACATTGATGCACTAAAAATTTCTCAGTGCTAACATTGGGCATCAAAGCACTAATTAAATCTATCTAAGCGCTGATTCTTCAAAGCGCTAAAGAAATTAATGAAAGCGCTAATTACTCAAAGCGCTAAAATATATCCTAGAAGCACTACACCGGAGTGCAAAGCACTAAAGCGCAACATTGATGCAGTAAAACTACAAAAAAATGTAAATGCGTGAAAATAGCACGAAAATCAAGAATGCACAAATTATGAGGTGGATTACGGGTACGTACCGGAGGTCCATAGGCAGTCGGTTGTTGCTGACATCGCACATGCTCAAACCGGTGGGTGTTGTAGGGGATTGGCATCTTGCTCCAAGTGGGTCAAATGTCTCTCTCACTAGGTTTTGAAAAGTCCAAAAGTACAAATGAGGGTGAAATGGGCATTTTTGACCTTATATAGGTTTTTCAAAAGGGATTTTTGAGTGGATTTCTTTTATTTTAATTAATTTTATTTATGAAATAAATTGAAATTCATCCACGTGCTAAATTTTTTTTATCAATGTCAGGAGATAAATTTTATCTTCATCAAATCTTCGTCAAATCATCATGAAAATTCAATTTTTTCAAAAAATCCAAAAAAAATCATAAAATCATTAATTTATCTCCCGAGGGGACATATTATCATTCTAAAAATCAAATATCTGGGGCATGTCTAGGGCATTCTGATTTTTTTTCTTCATCTAGGGGCATGTTTGGGGCATACTGATTTTTTTTTTTCTTCAATATTGGCAGTAGCAGCAAAATTTTCTTTGAAGCAATGCGTAAACACATCACTTCAAAGAGGGGAAAAATGTATACACCTAAAATTGGTCTAGAGAATCCTATTAATTAAATAAAAATTATTTTATTAATTATCCTAAATTCCTCTACTATTGAATAAATAGAAATATTTATTTATTTAGTTCATGTTTAAATTCACATTTAAATTCTTCTAATTCTTCTATTATCTCATCTTAATTAAATAAACAAAATTAAATAATTTTTTTGAATTAATTATCATTTCCCCTACTTTATTATATCGCATCAATCTTAATTAATTTAATAAATGTCAAACACTTTATTGATTAATTACCATATTCTTCTATTTTGATTTAATAATCATTTTTTTATAGTTTTTTCTATTAAATTATTTATCCATTTTTTGCTAATTTAAATTATTTAAATATTTAAATAAAGGCATAAAGAATATCCCTCTATATTTCCTCAAAACCAAATTAGATATCCTATGTCTAATTTATGTCAAAAATATGTCAAAATTAATTGATTCAATCTTCACGGGAAGATTTGGAGACAAATTGGTAATCCATCTCTCAATCCTCTTCTATCAATCCTTCCTATTCTCTTGCCTGGTGTTTTCATGGGTAGAGAGAATTCCCAAAATCTTCTCAATCTCCTCCATCTCTCACCATTCAATCCTCCAGATTAAATCCAAGCCTCTACTTTGCTACCCCTGTGCAAAGTTGTTGTCGGGAAATCTATAAATACAGCTTCATTCAACAAACAAAGGATCCAAATTATCAAGTTTATGCAATCTTACTCTGCAAGAAATTATCAAGCATCAAGCATCAATAATCAATTATCAAGCATCAAGCAATTCAAGTATCCAACATTTTAGATTTCATATCATGGCTACATCTTGTAGCTTCATTCATCAATTTTCATGTCAATTCATGTTACATTAGTTTCTTTTATCATTTAGCATTATCATATAGCTTCACATCATTGCATTCAGCATCATTCCATTCTTGAGATTATCATTTCAACAATTATAGTGTTTTATTTAAATCTGAGAGCACAATAGCTTAATAAATCTTTAAAGATAGGAGACAATGAGACGCTTTCAATAGATTTCTTTCTTTAGATTAGTTTATTCACTTAATCTTTGATACAATGTTTCATTAAGGAGTGTTTTTACTTTCTTTACTCATTCACACTTACAAGAGCAAAACTTCACACTCCATAGCAGAAATATACCACTCCATCACTTTGATAGTGCGAGCGCAGGATAAACACCATTGTAGCAGAGGCTTGAGTTCCTCTCATTTTCTCCTCCACAAGCCTTGAGTGCTTTGGACGGAGGTGGTAAGCTCCTCTTATCTTCTCTATCCTCTTGGTTGAGTAAGAACGTAATATTTTGAAGTGTCTTTTGTTTACATAGCTTTTATTCCCTTCTTTATCATTATTTCTATTGTTTCAAACTTGGTTGTCCATGGAGGTGGAATTACCAAAATGAGGGTCTGATAGAGGCAGACCCCTAAATAGCCACAACATTTTCCTCTTTTCTAGGTGTAGGTGGAGAGATCTTGGTGCAAGTTGGCGAGAGGATTGTTGTACGAAATCATCTTCGTCACCCTTGCGGTAATATATTTCCTTTATCACATTCGTCTATACATTTCACTCTTCTTAGTTTTATTCTACACATCTCGAAACTCTTAAACTAGGTTGTTAGCCCTTTTTTAGAGCCTAAACCTCATCTCTCTGGTTTTCTGGCTGTACAAATGCCAGTGCACCTATGGGATGCTAGTGTGCCACACTGCTATCCCAGAACCACGCTTTCGTCTACTAATAAAAATCTACCTGAGACGTAGTGTTGGCTTTGAAGATCGACTTGCCTAGTCTCCTTTCAGCATTCAAGTTTGTAGAGTGATCGAAGGACCCCACAGTTCTCATCATTCTCATCATGATCATCCTAACATTCCTTTTAACTGAGGTAAGTTAGGGAACCCTTACCACTCTTGGAATTTTGTGACCTGGGGCCTTGTAGTGGTTGGTCCCCCTCTCTTACATTTTTTGGTGAACCCGACATGAATCAACATCTACCCGTTTTTTGGTGTCCGAAGCCTTCTCTCTTATACCTTTTGGTCCTTGCGAATATATGTGTTGTGAGGGTTTATGAGTGTGAAAACCCATTCTACGACCTCTGGGCACATAGTCAGAAGAAGCCTGTGACACCTTCCGATGGAAAAGATGAATGTCTCTTCTAGTTTCACTTTTTGCCTTTTTTCTAGTTCTTCAGTTGGCTTGTCCATGCAGGAGCATGTATTGCGAGGTGAATCTATATTCCTTGAAGAAACTGATCGCATCCCTACCCCTCCTATGTCACCAACCTCCTCATCCGTAGATGAGAATGAGTTCATCCATATCCCTTCTAAATATGTCATTATCCTTAGTAAAGGGTTGGGTGCATTAGAAAATCGCCTGGAAGAAAACCCAAGGCTGGCCAAGGCTGCTAAAGTGATCAATGAAATAATATATAGGGTGGGAAAAGACCGGATAGGCATAGAACTCTTGGCCAGTCTCACTGGTCTAGCCAAGGCATGTGCCCCTTCGAACTATAGTCACATGGTACGAGATGGCCTCTTCAAAGCACATGAGAGATAGCTGGAAATTTTGATCTGCCTCCTACATCTATAAACATGGATAATGCAATCCCTTCAATCAGTGTGCCCACCACTTCCGAAAACTCTTAAACTATCAAAGTAAACATAAACCCTTTAGGTTTCTTCTTTACCCCTTCTGTCGCCTCTGGTGGTGGAGGATTTGGCGGGATGACCGATGGGGGATTTGGTGGTGGAAAATTCGGAAGTGGAGGTGGTATGGGTGGAGGTGGCTCTAATGGAGGTCATGGTGGTGGCCTTGGAAGTGGCGGTGGCTCCAGTGGAGGTCACACTAGTGATGGTGGCATCACTGGTGGCTCTGGCGTTAGTCATGGCGACAGTCTAGGCGATGGATTTGGTGGTGCTTCCAGTGGTCTTATGTCTTCTAATGACCCTATTATGAACACCCTTCTTCAAAATATGGGGAAGATGTAGATCAGTTGGCGAACCTTTACAATAATTGACTCAGCCTATTTTCTAGCCCTTCTTCGAACACAACCCATTGCTAGTTGCAATTCTAAACACTCCTTTCTCGCAAGGGATGGAGATTCCTAAATTCAATAAATACAATGGTAAAGGAGACCTGTAGACACACGTTTCTTCCTTTAACACCTTGTGCAAAAATTTCTTCCATCATGATGCGTTGATGGAAAAATTGTTTCCTCGATCGCTCAAAGATACAACACTTGACTTGTACTATTCTTTGCTTGACAATTCCATCTTCACATTTGATCAGCTTGTGAACCAGTTCCTACAATAGTTCCAAGCCAATATTGGACCAAAGATGACCTTCTCTGACCTTGTTCGGTGCAAACATGGGGACAATGAGAATATTACAGACTTTATAGCATGATATCATGCACTCTTTTCACAAATATCATACCCATTACCCAAATCTGACGTACAAAAGGTGTTCATAGGGAGCTTACAAAATCCTTGGCAAGAAACGTTTGCTCTTATGAAATACCCTTCTTTTTTGCATCTGTGTGTAGCTTTACAGGAGTACCAGTAGATGGTGGTTCAATTTAGGGGTCCTCCCTCGCGCTCCCATTCTGAAGGGAGATTTGTTGTATCAATCTATGGAAGAGGTAAAGTCGTTGCAAATGTAGTAGCCATTGCGGATAACAATGATCTCAGATGTGACCAAAATTTTATGAAGCTATAAGAATCTTATTCTTCCATCTTACATATTTTGTTAAAAGATAAGATACTTAGTCTGCCACCCCCTAAACAATTTAGGGAACTGTATCCTAACTGGTAAAATACATATTTTCATTACCATCGAGTCAATGGACATGATACCAAACACTGCATGTGCCTGTTTCATGAGATATAGGATCGAATCGAAGATGGTACTATCCATCTTGATGGGAGTAAATAAAACACAAACAAATCAATGGAAAAAACTAATAGTGACTTGTAGATATACACGAACCCATTCATGTCACATTCCACTAACATGATTAGCAATCCCTCAGATTCTGTGTCTTACCCTGAGGCGTATGTTAACATGGTTACTGTTACTCCCTCTCCTCATCTTGTGATCGGTTCGCTAGATGTAATGTTTACTTTAAGATGTGCCAGCAAATGAAAAACCTTCTTCACTTTACATTCTCACTCACCTCAATGGCATCATGAAGGAGAAATTACTCTTGAAATCCCTACAAAGGGAGGAATACGAAAAAAAAAAATCCTTCATCCATACGCATGATGGACTTTCTCTTAAACCTTATGGATCGATAACGTTATCTGCCATGGTTGGACCTAGGAACGTAGACATGTTCTTCGATGTCATTCCCGAGTCAGACCTATTTAGAGTGAATGTAGGTATAGGGCATGTGCAGGATCATGATGGGCCAAAAAGTGGCAATATAAAAAAAAGTAGCATTTTGCACTCACGAAAAAATGCGAAAATCCCAAGTTGACTTTTTTTTGGGTTAGGTGTCAGTACATTGCTTCATAGTGATGCCCAAGCCTAAGTTTTACAAATTGGATATCTATTTTGAATCCGATATCTGGCTTTTAAAAGAAAAATATGGATATCCGATTTGGGGTTAGGCAATATTTGAAAACATTTAAAAATGTATTGTGGCGGTAAGATTTTGGTGTCACAAATCGGATATCTGATTTGTGGCACACATAGACCCAAGAGTAATTAGGAGGTGGAGGGTGGACAAGAGATAGATAGAGAGAGGGAAAGGGAGAAAGAGAGAGAGAGAGAGGGAAAGGGATAGAGAGAGAGATAGAGAAGAAGGAAGGGGAAGGGAGAGGGGAAGATGGGAAGGAGAGAGAGAGAGAGATAATTAGGAGGGGGAAGGGAGAGGGGAAGAGGGGAAGAAGGGGAGAGAGAGAGGGAGAGAGAATTAGGAGGGGGAAGGGAGGGTGGAAGAGGGGAAGAAGGGGAAGAGAGAGAATTAGGAGGGGGAAGGGAGAGTGGAAAAAGGGGAGAGAGAGAGAGGGATAGAGAGAGAGAGAATTAGGAGAGAGAGAGAGGGAGGGAAGGGAGAAGGGAAGAGGGGAAGATGCAAAGAGAGACTGATAGAGGGAGAGATAGAGAGAGAG
>CM021101.1:553470556-553560362 GCA_007115665.2 Sequoiadendron giganteum | reverse complement strand
GGAGAGAGAGAGAGAGAGAGAGAGAGAGAGAGAGAGAGAGAGAGAGAGAGAGAGAGAGAGAGAGAGAGAGAGAGAGAGAGAGAGATAATTTTGAGGTGGAAGGGAGAGGGGAAGGAGGGGAGAGAGAATTAGGAGGGGGAAGGGAGAGGGGAGGAGGGGAAGGAGAGAGAGAGGGGGGAAGAAGGGTCTAAGAGAGGGAGAGAGAGTTAGGGGGAAGGGAGAGGTGAAGAGGGGAAGAGGAGGAGAGAGAGAGAGAGAGAGAGAGGGAGAGGGAGAGAGAGAGAGAGAAAGGGAGAGGGAGAGAGAGAAGGGGAGGGAGGGAGAGAGAGAGGGAAAGAGAGAATATTTAAATATTTTATATATTGGTAATATTAATTAGTTATATAATATTTTATATATTAACTTAATATATATATATATATATATATTTATACATTAACTAGAATATATAAATAATAATTATACATAATTACGTAAGAGAATATCATAAATTATACATTATATATTGAATTATAAACTATATTATATATTCTCAACTAGATATATTAAAATAACCTATAAATTATTTATTGCAATTTTTTAAATCATATATTAAAAACTATATTAGATTTTTGTAAATTATATAGAAAAAAAATTGGATATCTGATTCAAATCGGATATCTAATTTGGAAATTGCAATTTTTTAAATCATATATTAAAAACTATATTAGATTTTTAAAAATTATATATAAAAAAAATCGGATATTCGATATGTCTAACACAAAATCTACTACCTAGGGATTAGCCTCGGGTTTTCTTCGAAATTTGGCTAGGACATGCCAATCCTAAGAATTTAACACAAACAATGTGTTTAACAGCTTACCTTGCTTTTCTAGACTTCGCCCATGTGGCTGACGTTTTTCTTTTTACCCTAAATTGATGAAATGAAAAGGGTTTTTAAAGGAGATTATCAGCTTTCTACCAATATAAATTATTCTTTACTTTGAATTTAATAAATAACTATTATTCATTTTCTATTTGAATTACGACTAAAGTCTTGATTGATAGGCTGATTGAAAAACATCTATATCTTTCAAACCGTATCAAATTTTTTGAATCCAAAACATGCGTCACATTCTATGCTTCGCATACTATAGGATTAAAAAAAAAAATTGAATTTCATGAAGTTTTGACCAAGTTAAGGTGGTCAGACATATGAGTTTTTATATTTTTTAAAAGTTGTAATAAAAAATTCATAATTAATCATTTACTTGGAAAAAAAATAAAAAAATATATGAGTCACACCGGGACATGAGTATTCTACTTATATCTAAAATCTTATAAAAACATATTATCATTTTATTGTGGTTAGGGTGGTCAGATAGACACCTACTTATTATTTTTTCCCTAAAATTTAAGTACTACTGCATTGAAATTTCAAATTTTCACCAAATAGATTTTTTTTTTTTAAAGTATATCTAGTAGTTTAAAAACTCCATTCAATTTCCTACAGATTCTATTCTTACATATTTTTGAAATAATATAGATAACTTATTCAAATTTTTATGTCAAGTTGTCTAACTCTGATTTTTCTGAATTTTCATTGCCACTTAAGGACCTATTTTTTCAATGATGATCCTGCACATACCCTATACCTTGGCTAGCTTCAATGAATGGGATCACCTCCATAATTCATAAGTGCCTTAAGTTTTCCCATGAAGGTGTTGTGTATGTGGTGCATGATACTTGATATCAGCTTGTGGTATCTCATGGGGGATACTCATTGGATCACTTTTGGCCCACTCCAGTTGGTCCGCTCCCACAAAGAACAGACCTAATTTACAAGAACTATGTGAAGTATAAGATTGGAGGAAAAGGAAAACCGAAGTTGACCCTTCCTATAGCCAAGCCGCCAGCTACCTCCTCCTCCTAAAAGGGAAAGGAGAAGCTCACCCCCTCTCGGGTTGACTAGTCTACTCCCCTTTCTTGGGAGGAGTATTGGATGAACAAACTTGGTCTTTATCCGCTAAGTCCGATGATGCCTCCTTGATGAAAGCCCAAGATTAGGATATCGAATCTCCCTAATGGGTCCCCTAGACCCTGGTACTATCTATGTGGCAAGAAGAGAGGCTCACGAAGAGAATTTTAAAATTGACCTCTTCTCGTTCCCCCAAGCAGAAAGAGGCCCACCACTAAGGTGTTGGAGTCGATTCCTCCTACCATTTCTGAGCCTACTCCTCTTTCTCCCATCAGGGAGTCTATCCTTCCACTCAAAATAGCCATTGAGGACACTCCCATGGCTGAGCAGAATCCTTTCATCCCTTCACAAGCTCTAACTTCTGGTTCAAAGAGTTGTAGGAACCACCTTGTGCATGAGTGTAAGCATCAGAAAAAGGTTCTCCTAGTTGAGAAATCCTCCTTATAGAAGGAGGAGGAGAATACAACACCTCTTGTTGTGTCCTCCTCTCTCCCTCCCTCTGCACCTATCCAAACTAACTTTGTATTGCTTTCAGCTTCCGTTGTGAGTTCACATGCACCTGGAAAGGTGCAGATGTTTATCACTCCTTTTGTGAAGCCGCCTATGTTGACATTTGCTCTAGATTTTTCACCTTTCCCGAAGCCCATGGATATGGGTAATACTTTGGTTGTATTTGTTGTGGTTCTTTCCCCTTTTCCCTTGATCCTCCTAGTTTCGTATATGGGGAGTTCACCTCCTCTGAAAGGTAGAACATGGTCCCTCCAGCAATGGAGGATGTAAGAAGAGCCCACCTCCTTCGAAAGGTGGCTCCATGCTAACTTGTTATGTCCTAGTAACAAAACCCATCCCGACCTCCCTTGATTTTTTCATTGCTCCCAAATCTCTCAATGAGCCTAGAAGTGAACCTAGAGTGCAAACTCTATCTGTCAAGGTGAAACATGGTACTCCTATTAAGAGCATGTTTAACTCAGTGGATGAAGTTCCAACCTTTTCAGCAATCTTCATGAAGTCATTGACCTTAGACCCACAAGAGTTGAGCAACGGAGACCTCATAGGTCCCTCTACCTTGGCCCTTGTTTTTGGAGGATTGGAAGATCCTCCCCTTAACATTACACCATTGCAGGTTCATCACCCTTCCCCCTATGATGATCTATAGTGGGAAGCTGATGACCTCTTGGTCGACTACTGTTAGGGGGAGACCCTCTTCTTGATCTTTAGATCAGATGTGTGTGTGTTGTGATTTGTTTCCCCGTGATTGTGCTATATGTGCCTGGATGAACCTCGTCACCCCTATTGGTGCTTGGATATAGGCATGGTGTTCATGTTGGAAGCCTTCCACTACATGTATCTTTATTCTTCCATGTTTTTGATTGAATTTTGGTAAATTGGGGATGATGCAAAGCATCGAAAGCATTTAGGCCTCCTTCCATGTTGACCCAATTTTTTTTATTTTACTTTGTATTTTGTGCATTCTTCCTGATCTGGTTGGGGATTGATGATCTTTCGCCTTGCACTATGGTTACCTATTACATATATAAATAAAGGTAGATCTGACCCCATGAAACTGGATCCCCCTATGCCCTTTGTTTATGTTCTCTTTTTCTTTTGTTACGCTTTATCTTTCTATTTTCTTTGCTTGATTTATCCCTCTTATGTGTGACAATGCACTTCTACATTACTTGGTCTTTAGAAAATGCATCTGTTGTCAAGCGAACATTTTCTCAAGACCGCTCATAGACTTCTTCGTAAGAATTTCATTCTCGACTTGAAATCCTAATGGAACCTATTTCCTTCATCATAGGTTCACAAAGAAAGGACTTGGAAACCTTCCTCCAAAGTAGGAATGGTCTTAGTCTTCCCCTCTCATAGTTGCATATCCTTCCTTTCGAATTCCTTGATGAAGTAAACATCTTTTGAAAGGATTCCTTGATGATATATCGATTCGAGAAATAAGGTGTTAGCTTTCAAATAGTGTGTCCCTTGAGTGGACCCCTCCCTTCCACATTGGGTTCCCAAGGGACCCCTTTGAATTCTCTTAGCAAAATCCTATGGCATCTAGCCCGGGTGCAGTCTAGTTAGACTAGTTTCACATCCTTGCATCTAGCTCAGGGACAGCCCAACTAGACTGGTCTTACTTCTTCATGTCTAGGCTAGGGGCAGCATAACTAAACCTAATTCACATCCTTACATCTAGCTTGGGGGCAACCCGACTCGACTTCACCTTTCAAAGAGTATTTTCCCTGAGTGGACCCTCCTTCCTTTTGAAGGGTTCTCAAGGGACCCCTTTGAAAGTCTTACAACTTAGTGATGGTCTGCATGACTATCCCTTCACTGGCCTGGGCAACAGCTTTCTGACATGTTCTATCTACAGGTAAATATGTTTCCCTCTCTAACTTTGTGGAGTCCACTTTACTCGGTCTCCCTCATGTGAGAGTTCTTGGGGGATACCTTCCTTACAGGTATGTGGGTCTATAAGGTGCTCTTCCTGGTTTCCTTCATGTGAGAGTTCTTCGAGGATACCTCCCTTGCAAGATTGTGAACCTATATGGTACTTTCATTTTTCAGCTCTATAGTTTCGTGGAACTATCGAGTCCTTTCCTACGCTTCTAAGTTTTCCAAAACATGCTTTGCTTCCTTATCGGTTCATGTATACATCTCTTAACTTGTTACTCTTACCACTCTACTTTACCGAAGCACTCATTAGTAATTTTTCTCGCTAAAATGGGGGAAAAATATATAGGAGAGAATTTAAACCCCTAACGCAAATTCCCCTTTACCCCCTTACACTTTAGAAAACCTAAGGCGAAGGCTTAATTCAACTTAAGCTCACTGCTCAGATCACAATTGGTGCCTGCTTTGTGTGTCAGTGGGGGAATTTTTGTTGGGGACACCCGTGCAACATGCAGACGTCCACACAGCGTGCTTACATCTTTGGCAGATTCATGTGGTCGGAGTCTATAGAGATGTTACACTTCCAATTGGAATTCGAAGTGTAACACCCCTCTTCGGCTGGTTGACCCAAATATGGCCATTTTTCATCTTCTTCCTTCATATTCTCCAATCTCTCATCCATTTTCAAGGTTTTGGAAGTTTGGAAGAAGTTTTGCAAGATCGTTTGAGAACTCTCTCCATTCCATTCATTCACTTCAAGATTTGTAGTAGCACTTCACACTCCATAGCAGTAATCTACCACTCCATCACTTAGTTAATGTGAGCACATGACAAACAGCATTGTAGAAGAGGCTTGAGTTCCTCTCATTTTCTCCTCCACAAGCCTTGAGCACTTTGGACAGAGGTGTAAGCTCCTCTTGTATTCTCTATCATCTTGGTTGAGTAAGTACATATTGTTTTGTAGTGTCTTTTTTTTACTTAGCTTGTATTCCCTTCTTTATCATTATTTCTATCATTGAAAACTTGGTTGTCCATGGAGGTGGAAACACCAGAACAAGAGTCTAACTGAGGTAGACCCCTAAACAGCCACAACATTTTCCCCTTTTCTGTGTGTAGGTGGAGAGATCCTGGTGCAAGCTGGCAAGAGGATTTTTGTACGAAATCATCTTCATCACCCTTGTGGTAATATATTTCCTTTATCAAATCCGTCTATACATTTCACTCTTTTGAGTATTATTCTACATATCTCGAAACTCTTAAACTAGGTTGTTAGCCCTTTTTCAGATCCTAAACCTCGTCTCTCTAGTTTTTTGGCCATACAGACGCCAACGTACCTATGAGACGCCAGCGTGCCATGATTTCATCCCTGAACTACGCTTCCATCCCCTGACAGAAAGCTACCTGAGATGCAGAGTTGACTCTGAATATCGACTCACCTAGTCTCCTTTCAACATTTGGGTTTGTAGAGTGATTGAAGGACCCCACAGTTCTCATCATTCTCATCCTGCTTATCCTAACATTCCTTTTAACTGAGGTAAGTTAGGGCAGCCTTACCGCTCTTGGCCTTTCATGACTTGGGGCCTTACAGTGGTTGGTCCCCCTCTCTTACAGGACCATTAGGATCCTATGATGTTATCTTGGGTATGAGTTGGTTGTTAAGGCATAGGAGTAATGTAGATTTTCATGCAAAAGCCGTATAATTCCTATATGATCTTGGTAATTGAGTGAAGTTCCAAGGATGCCTAGAAAGGTGAAGATTTTTTAAATCTCGGAAATGCAACTAGTAAGGGCTGAGAAGAAAGGGTGTAAAATTTTTGCCATTAAGCTAGAATAACTTGAAGAAGGTCTTTATAACCTGTATTTCCAAATCTTCCAAGAGATGGAAGATGGTGAGATAGATGACACTAGAATGTCAGACATGGAAAAATATCCTATATTGATAAAAAAATTGGATGTGTTTCTAGAGGAGTTACCTAGATTACAACCGAAGAGAATATTTGATTTCTCTATAGATATAATTCTATGGTCTGAACCTATTTCCAAGGTGCCCTACACAATGACGACAATTGAGCTAATGGAGCTTAAGGCATAGTTAGACGGATTGTTTTCAAAAGGTTTGATAAGACCAAATGTTTCTCCTTGGAGAGCATCAATTATTTTTGTTAAAAATAAGGATGGTACTTTGTGTTTGTGCATGAATATTGTATTCTTAACAAAACCACAGTGAAGAATAAGTATCCATTGCCACACATTGATGATATTTTTGATCAAATGAGAGGAGCAACCATATTCTCTAAGATAGATCTAAGATCTGGATATCACTAGTTAAGAATTAGAGATGAATATATATTCACAATTGCATTCAGAACTAGATATAGATACTATGAGATCACAGTATTACCTTTTGGGTTAACAAAATCACCTATTGCATTCATGAATTTGATGAATAGTGTATTTAGAGACTATCTAGATAATTTTTTCTTGGTTTTTCTAGATGAAATCTTGATTTATTCTAAGGATGAGGAAGATCATTGTAGACATTTATAGATAGTTTTACAATAGTTAAGAGATCACAAGTTGTATGGTAAACTATCTAAGTGTACTTTCTTCCAAAGGAGAGTGCATTATCTAGGGCATGTAACCTTAGCAGACAAAGTCTTTGTAGATCTTGCTAAGATCAAGGTAGTACTTTAGTGGCCTATACCCAATAATGTGTCTGAGGTAAGAATTTTTATGGGTATAGTAGGTTACTATAGAATTTTTTTTGTGAACCTCTCCAAGATTTATTTTGCAATCACCTCGTTACAAAGAAAAGGGAAGAAATATGAGTGGATTGAGAAGTCTCAAGAAGCATTTGATCTACTTAAAGATAAGTAGACCATTGCACCAATCTTGAAAGTACCAAATCCTAAGGGTAACTTTGTGGTTATCACAGATACATGCGGGGAAGGTTTAGGAGGTGTGTTAATGCAAGATGGGCAAGTGGTTGCTTATGAGTCTAGAAAGTTGAAACATTATGAGAAAAACTATGCATCACATGATTTAGAGTTAGCAGTTATGGTTCATGCATTACAGATGTGGAGGCATTACTTGTTAGGGAAACCCTTTGAATTGAAAATTGACCATAATGGGTTAAAGTACCTTTTCACTCAACCTAATCTAAATGCTAGGTAGAGGAGATGGTTAGACTTAATAGCTGACTATGACTTCAATATTAGTTATATAAAAGGGAAAGAGAATAGGGTTGTCGATGCCTTGAGTTGAAGACGTCATATTGCTTCAATAGTAATGATTCAAATTGACTTTAATGGATAAGTGTTGCAAAAGTGCAAAGAGGATGAGGACTACTTGCAAGTCAAGGAGACACTCGCTAATAATCCAAAAGATTCTATCTATGAGGGTTTTCATTTTGAACCTAATGGATTACTTATATATAATGGTAGGATGTATGTATGTGATGTAGTGGAGTTAAGGAATATGGTATGGAAAGAAGTACATGAAGCATCATACTCTAGACACCCTGGAGTGACCAAAATGATGGCAGATGTGAAGTTGTATTTTTGGAAAGGGGTGAAAGGAGATGTTGCTAATTTTGTGGTTGGATGTCTGGAATGTCAAAGGGTGAAAGTGGAGCATTATCATCCTCCAGGATTTTTATATCCACATGACATACCAGAGAGGAAGTGGTAAGTCATAAGTTTGGACTTTGTGCAAGGATTTCCTATGTCAGTAAATAAGCACAATGTCATTCTTGTGGTAGTAGATAAGCTTACAAAAGTTGCACATTTTATACCCGAGAAGATAATTGATGGAGCACCTATCATAGCAAGAAATTTTGTGCAAGAAGTTTTTAGCTTGCATAGAATTCCGGAGAAAATTATCTTAGATGCGAATGCATGAGTCACTTCTAGGTTTTTTCAAACCTTTTTTTCTGCACTAGGGACTCAATTGAATATTAGCTCAACATATCATCTAGAAATGGATAGAAAAACTGAAAGGGTGAATTAAGTATTTGAAGACCTATTGAGAATGTATTGCATGGATCAACAGTACAAGTGGGAAGACTACTTTCCCTTAGTCAAATTTTATTACAACAATTCTTATCATTATATGATAAAGAGGGCTCCTTTCAAATCATTTTATGGTTGAAAGTGTTGAACTCCTATAATTTGGGATAGACTTGATGATATAGTGACTCTTGGGCTAGAGATGTTGGCTGAGATGGATGAGAAAGTTAAGATTGTGAAGAAAAGGTTGGCTAAGGCTAACAATCATTAGAAAAGTTATGTTGATGCTAAGAGAGTGCCCTAAAATTTTGTCATAGGTGACAAAGTATTGTTGAGAGTGAAACCTCACAAGAGCTCCATTAAATTTAGAAAGTCTTCCAAGATATCCCCATGTTATGTTGGACCTTTTGAGATTCTAGAGGAAGTGAATTTGGTAGCCAATCGAATATCATTGCCACCAACTCTTATCAGAATTCATAATTTCTTCCATGTGTCTTAGCTTAAGAGGTATGTACCCAATGATAATCATGTGATTGATTGGACTGATTTATAGGTACAGGACCTAAAAGTGGTAACACTTGAGCTTGTTAAGGTGCTCGAAACAAGTAAGCTTCACTTGTGTAATAGGGAGGTTCTGCATTGAAAATTCTAGTGGGATATGTATGTAGAAGATTCAACCACTTGGGGAGATTATGTAGAGATTCAAAAAAAATTTCCTCTTGTTTTAGACCCAAGGCATCATTGCACTACCGATCCAAGTGGGACTTATCATTGCAAAAACTACATGTCAAGTGTTAGACCTTGATCTTTCATACAACATCCTGCTTGGTCGACCATGGATCCATGCCCTAAAAGTTGTAGCCTTGACCTATCATAAATGTGTTAAATTTCCCTTTGAAGGTCAATAAATTACCATCCATGGAGATCTTGAGCCTTTTTACTACTGCAAGAATCTTGAGGCCAAGTTTTATAAGATACCCCAAGTCCCTAAAAAATGATGAAGGGCCTACACCCACACCTACCTCATTTGTTGACCCGTCCTCCCTTGCATCTACCTCAAAAGAAAAAACACCCATTGTGCAGAACATCTTGTACATCAAACCGATGATCCAAGATGATGCTTGTGGGAACTATAAACTAATGAAGGATACCTTTTCCTTAGGAGAGCTACCTATTTATCCTCAATCCCATGAGGAACCTACATCTAGAAACAAAGAGCTTGAAATAATCAAGATGGCAGCTACTACCTTCACCATGTAGGGGGATTTGAACCAACAAGATATTAATGAGGAGGATGTCTCTAAAATCCTCTATCAAGATGAATGATATGTTCCTATTCTTCTCATGGAAGATGAAAACAAAGGCTTGTAGCTAATGAAGGGATGGGGTTATAACAAGAATGAGAAACTAGGACATAATGAAAATGGCTTGCTATAACCTATCGTTCCCAAGAAACAATTAAAAAATCTTGGCCTAGGTTGTACAACTAGCATGGTCACCCTTATTGGCAAAGGTACTTCCACTAAATGGGATGAGGCTTCCTCTTGGTTACCTACATCATGTGATACGACCTTAGATGACTTCCCCTTGATGTTGCTGACCTATTTGAGATTCACTCCCTCATCATGATATCCATAACATCCTTTGCTCTGAGCAATCAACCAACTAAACTATGCCTAGTATACCCATAACTCATTGACATGGACCAACAAGGACCACCGATTGTAGATTTATTCAAAAACAATGAAGCAATATTAGAATTCATGGGACTCCGTGACAACCTATCATGGGAAGATCACAAAGCAGGTTTTGACATAGAATTGGACACAGGGGAATACTATGGGGAGAGGATTGAATCCTTCAATCATAAAATTGATGAAACACAGCTAACATGCAGATCTTTGAGTGAAAACCACACTATGGCGCTCTCTGATCATAAAATAGTAAAACAAAGGACACATCTGTGGGTGAAAACCTCTTTGAGGCACCAAAGGATGAGGGATTCAATATTCCCCTTAGTGTAATACATCCAGAGAAGTCAACAGTGCTAGCAGAAAAGGAAACCCCAGCCAATATGGGAGTAGAAGATACACCCAAGATCACTTTCTATGCTAAATCCTTGTTGGAGGAAGGACAAAAAAACCTAGCAGCATTCTTGAAAGAGAAAAGATCTAACTTTTCATGGTCATACATAGATATGCTAAGGATCGATTAAAAAGTGGTTGTGCATCACTTAGCAATATATCCCTAAGCTAAGCTAGTGAAGAAAAAATTAAGGAAGATGAACCCTCAGATAGCACTCTTACTAAAACTAGAGTTACAAAAGCTCATTAATGTAATTTATCCTCCATAAGAGCAAATATGCAATGGATAGATCAAATACTATTCCATCCATCCATTCCTTCTATTAAATGTTTTTATCGCATTGCGAACAAAAATTCCAATACAATTGTCAAACCTTCTAGTATCGATTTAGAACAAAAATTCTTATTGCATTCAATAAATTGATTTTGATCACAATTCCCCAATAAACTAATTGAATTATTCTATTTACGTATCCGACGAATCGAACGTTTTATAGTTAGGAAACTAAAAAAATGAGAAACTAAAATTTATGTTGGTTCGGAGAAACTAGATCCATCTAAATGATGATCATGAGCAATTGCGTAAAGATCTTCCTGAAAAAAAGTGTATATAAAAAGAATTGTTGCCAAGATCTATGTTTGTTTTGATTTCTTTGTAATTCATCCATTTTTGTAAAAACCCCCGAACCCAAGAATAACCTCTTGGATTATTAAATAATACATGGTGCGATCTAGTCGAGACATAATAGAAAATTTCTATTTGATAATTTTAACACCTCTCATGGTTAGAGCCAAAATGCTAGACAATTTATTCATTATCAATCTCATTACTAATGAGCTAAACCCAATAGCTTTGATTAGATCAATTCTTTTCTTTTTGGCTAAAGAAAGGTTTTGTGACATCTCAGGGTGGCCAATTAGTAAATTTTCTTGGACCAGTCTATCAGATGATGATATCCTCAATCGATTCGATCGAATTTGGATAAATATTTTTCATTACTACAGTGGATCAATGAACCGAGATGGTTTATATCATATAAATTATATACTTCTACTTTCATGTGCTAAAACTTTGGCCTGTAAACATAAAAGTACGATACATGTAGTTCAGGAACAATTATGTTCGGAACTCTTTACAAAATTGTTTTCAAAAGAACGAGAATTCATTTCTTCGCCCTTTTCAAAAAATCGTTTACAGAGAGAATGAATTTGGAATTCAGAAATTAGCCAGATAAATCCCCTGGCTAATTTTTGGCAAAAGATTCAGAATAAACAAATAGAAAACTGATTTGACGAATGAAATGCTTATTGAGCAATTGCCAGGATCCATTTAAGATCTTATAGATCTTTTCCACCCAAAAATCCAACCAGATGATTAATAAATCACTACATGGAGAAAGCCGTGTGCAATGAAAATTGCAAGCACGGTTTGGGGAGAGATTTCTTGCTCTTATAAAAAGAGTAAATAATCCACTCCATCCGATGAGCTCTGGATTCAAGTCTTGGGCAACCCTGAGTACTAGAATCTAGTACCTAAAGATATTTTTGTCTACTTATTCTCGATCCAATCCAATTCATGTTATCCATTGCTCTTAACAAGCAAGAGAAGAAGCCATTCAAAAAAAAGGGGGGGGAGGTAATAAATAATATTATTTATTACCTCGAATCATAAAGAAAGAAGGAATGCTAATAGAGTGCATTAATACTGGTATTAATATCTACAGACATAGAGTATTGAAAAGTATTTCAATGTGTGTGCGAAATAAGCCTTTAATTTTTGGAGGACGATACTATGAATTTATATAGTATTCATAAAGATGTCAAAATATCGATTGACATACAAATATGAATCATATTATATTGTTCAATAACAATCCTTATGTGTATGCTTGGGAGCTATTAACGATTAAATAAACCAAGTTATAACCATGACCGCAATTCTAGAAAGACGCGAAAGCGCAAGCCTATGGAATCATTTTTGTGATTGGATCACTAGCACTGAAAACTGTCTTTACATTGGATGGTTCGGTGTCTTGATGATTCTTACCCTATTGAATGCAACCTTTGTATTCATTATCGCTTTCATTGTAGCTCCTCCAATAGATATTGATGGTATTCATGAACTTGTTTCCGGTTCTCTTCTTTATGGAAATAATATTATTTCCGGTGCTATTATTCCTACCTCTGCAGCCATTGGTCTGCATTTCTATCCCATCTAGGAAGCATCTTCTATTGATGAATGGCTATACAATGGTGGTCCCTATGAGCTAATTGTTCTACAGTTCCTACTTGGTGTAGCTTGCTATATGGGTCATGAGTGGGAGCTTAGCTTCCATCTAGGTATGCGTCCTTGGATTGCTGTTGCATATTCAGCTCCAGTAGCCGTAGCTACTGTTGTTTTCTTGATTTACCCTATTGTTCAAGGAAGCTTCTCTGATGGTATGCCTTTAGGAATCTATGGTACTTTCAATTTCATGATCGTATTCCAGGCTGAGCACAATATTCTTATGCATCCATTTCACATGCTAGGTGTAGTTGGCGTATTCAGTGGCTCTCTATTTAGTGCTATGCATGGTTCCTTGGTAACTTCAAGTTTGATAGAGAAACTACCGAAAATGAGTCTGCTTATGTAGGTTACAAATTTGGTTAGGAAGAAGAAACCTACAATATTGTAGCTACTCACGATTATTTTGGCCGATTGATCTTTCAATATGCTAGTTTCAATAACTCCCATTCTCTACATTTCTTTTTAGCTACTTGGCCAGTAGTAGGTATTTGGTTTACTGCTTTGGGCATCAACACTATGGCTTTCAACTTAAATGGATTCAATTTCAACCAATCTATTGTTGACAGTCAAGGTCATGTAATTAACACTTGGGCCGATATCATTAATCGTGCTAATCTTGGTATGGAAGTTATGCATGAACGTAATGCTCACAACTTCCCTCTGGATCTAGCTACTGTTGAAGCTAATTCTATAGACGACTAATTACTCAATCCGATGGATTGTTAGTGTGTTTCAATCCTTGAAAAGCAAAAAGAAAAAGCAGTATCAAAACCGAAAGGTTTGGTACTGCTTTGTTTTCCTCTCATTTTTCTATCATAAAACTAAAATTTATTGTGAGAAGAGTGCAATAACTGTTTATTGTGCATCCAACAAGAATTGAACCTGCGACTTCCCAATTATGAGTTGGGTAATTTTACCATTCAGCCATGGATGCATAATCATAAGTATTGGATCAGATCTTAAATTGGATATTTTCCTATTCATTTCAATAACCTTGAATGCAACTCTCGAACAAGTTAGTTGCATTCAAGGTTATTTATCTTGCAATGCATCACTTTGATGTCCGGTTAGAGCTTGCAAACTTAACTGACGAATTAAGAACTACTAATATATTAGTTCATTATTAATTCATTTTCGGAGCTTAGAACCATTCTTCTTGAAATGGAATGACCGTAGAAAGAGACTATCAATTATTTTGGGGCAGACGTAGCCAAATGGTTCCAAGGCAGTGGATTGTGAACCCACCATGCGTAGGTTCGATCCTTGTTGTTCGCCTGGTAAAAAAATTGACCGGATCACAATTCATTGTGATTTGATATAATCAATGATGAGTGGTTCACAATACAATGTATGTGTATATGTATATACATACATATAAAAAATGTTGTATATATATATGTTATGTTATAACATATAACAAAATAGAAGAAGAAAACAAAGATATTTGAAAAAAAAAAGAACAAACTGAATCAATGAGAGGATTGGGATCTTTCCAAAACTATTTCCTTGGTTATTTCAATTTATTCATTGAAATAACCATAATTTAACATCATATATAACACATTCATTTGCAGGCAGTAACCAAATCGAATCCCAAACCTATCTTCTCCTGTTATCATTTGCCATGCAGTAAATTGGTTTTTCCATTCTATTATTTGAATAGAGAGAACTAAGTATTAATTAGTGGGTAGTTGCATCTGCTGCAAATTAATGAATAAAATTGCCTTTATCTGGGAATGAAGGAAGGGTCTTTTGCTTGGCTTCCTCCATTTACTTAGGAGAGAATAAGGTTTAAGATGTGAGGGAGCTAAAAAAAAAGAAGGGCCAAACAATGTAATATGCTACAATCATATAAATAAGGCAAAGTAAAACTCAACATGAGATCTTCCGAATAACAAATTCAGAAGATAAAAAAGAAATAAAAGGAGATCAAAAGATCAAAATAGCAGTTTATGGAAAAGGTGGAATCGGTAAATCAACCACTACCTGTAATATTTCAATTGCCCTAGCTAGACGTGGTGAAAAAGTGTTACAGATTGGATGTGATCCCAAACATGATAGTAATTTTACTCTAACAGGATTTTTGATACCTACAATTATAGATACTTTGCAGTCCAAAGATTATCATTATGAGGATATTTGGTCCGAAGATGTCATTCATAAAGGTTATGGAGGGGTAGATTGTGTGGAAGCTGGGGGGCCACCCACAGGAGCTAGATGCGGGGGATATGTGGTAGGAGAGACTGTGAAATTGTTAAAAGAATTAAATGCATTTTATGAATATGATATAATATAATTTGATGTTTTGGGTGATGTGGTTTGTGGAGGTTTTGTTGCTCAGTTGAACTATGCAGATATGTCATAATAAATTTGAACACCTGCCTCAAAGCGACTTCCGTATCATAGTCGCTCCAGTTCTGAATTGGAAAATAAAGAGAGGAATGAGTTGAGAATATATATATATATATATTTATTTATTTTATTTTTAAAAAATTTCGGTGGGTTTTTTCTCATGTCTCGTCTGGAAAGAGGAGAACTCAATGATCATTCATTCATTGGAACCAGAAGTAAAGATCGTAGTGGAGAGGGATCCTATTAAAACCTCTTTTGAAAAATGGGCTAAACCCCATCATTTCTCAAAGACACTAGCTAAGGGACCTAATACTACCACCTGGATATGGAACCTACATGTTGATGCTCACAATTTTGATAGCCATACCAATGATTTGGAAGAGATCTCCCGCAAAGTATTTAGTGCTCATTTTGGTCAATTAGCTATCATATTTATTTGGCTAAGTGGGATGTACTTTCACGGCACTCGTTTCTCTAATTATGAAGCATGGCTAGGTGATCCTACTCACATTAAACCTAGTGCTCAGGTAGTTTGGCCAATAGTAGGTCAATAAATTTTGAATGGAGATGTAGGTGGAGGCTTTCGAGGAATACAAATCACCTCTGGGTTCTTCCAAATTTGGCGAGCATCCGGAATAACTAGTGAATTATAACTCTACTGCACTGCAATTGGTGCATTGATCTTTGCAGCGTTAATGCTTTTTGCTAGTTGGTTCCATTATCACAAAGCTGCTCCAAAATTGGCTTGGTTCCAAGATGTAGAATCCATGTTAAACCACCATTTAGTAGGGTTACTGGGACTTGGGTCTCTATCTTGGGCAGGACACCAAATACACATTTCTTTACCTATTAATGAACTCTTAGATGCTAGAGTGGACCCTAAAGAGATACCGCTTCCTCATGAATTTATTTTAAATCGTGAGCTTTTAGCTCAACGTTATCCCAGTTTTGCTGAGGAATTGACCCCATTTTTCACCCTGAATTGGTCAGAATATTCAGAATTTTTGACTTTTCATGGAGGACTCAACCCAGTAACGGGGGGTCTGTGGCTGACCGATACTGCACACCACCATTTGGCTATTGCAATTATTTTTCTAATCGCTGGTCATATGTATAGGACCAATTGGAGTATTGGTCATAACCTCAAAGAAATTTTGGAAGCTCATAAAGTTCCATTTATAGGAGAAGGGCATAGAGGTCTTTACGAGATCTTAACTACTTCATGGCATGCTCAATTAGCTCTGAACCTAGCTATGTTAGGGTCTTTGACTATTTTCGTAGCTCACCATATGTATGCTATGCCTCCCTATCCATATCTAGCTATTGACTATGGTACCCAACTGTCTCTGTTCACGCACCATATGTGGATTGGTGGATTTCTCATAGTTGGTGCTGCTGCACATGCAACTATTTTTATGGTAAGGGACTATGATCCGACTACTCAATACAACAATCTTTTAGACCGTGTTCTGAGACATCGTGATGCAATTGTATCACACCTCGACTGGGCATGTATTTTCTTAGGCTTCCATAGTTTTGGTCTATATATTCATAGTGATACTATGAGTGCTTTAGGACGTCCTAAAGATATGTTTTCAGATATTTCTATACAATTACAACCTATCTTTGCTCAATGGATACAAAAAACTCATGCTTTAGCACTTAGTTTGACAGCTCCTGATGCAACAACAAGCACCAGCTTAACCTGGGGAGGTGGTGATTTGGTAGCAGTAGGTTCCAAAGTAGCTTTGTTACCTATTCCATTAGGAACTGCTGATTTTTTAGTACACCATATTCATGCATTTACTATCCATGTGACTGTATTAATATTACTTAAAGGTGTTTTATTTGCTTGCAATTCTCGTTTAATACCCGATAAAGTCAATCTTGGTTTTTGTTTTCCTTGCAATGGGCTTGGTAGAGGAGGAGCATGTCAAGTATCTTCTTGGGATCATGTCTTCCTAGGGTTATTCTAGATGTACAATGCAATTTCAGTAGTAATATTCCATTTTAGCTAGAAAATGCAGTCTGATGTTTAGGGTAGTATAAGTGGTCAGGGAGTGGTAACTCATATTACAGGAGGAAAATTTTCACAGAGTTCCATTACAATTAATAGGTGGCTTCATGACTTTCTATGGGCACAAGCTTCTCAAGTAATCCAATCTTACAGTTCTTCATTATCTGCATATGGTCTTTTATTCTTAGGTGCTCATTTTGTTTGGGCCCTTAGTTTAATGTTCCTATTTAGTGGCCATGGATATTGGCAAGAACTTATTGAATCTATTGTTTGGGCCCATAATAAATTGAAAGTTGCTCCTGCTATCTAGCCCAGAGCCTTGAGTATTGTCCAAGGACGTGTTGTAGGAGTAGCTCATTACCTTCTGTGTGGAATTGCAACAACATGGGTATTCCTCCTAGCAAGAATTATTGCAGTAGGATAATGGCTAGGAGGATTTGAAAATCATTATGGCATCAAGATTTCCAAAGATTAGCCAAGGCTTGGCCCAGGACCCAACTACTCATCATATTTGGTTTGGTTTTGCTAATAGACATGACTTTGAGAGTCATGATGATATTACTGAGGAATGCCTTTATCAAAAGGTTTTGCTTCCCACTTCACTTTATTCTTCTAAATTCCCTTAATTGTGTGATTAAATCTTGTTTAATTAACAATTATCTAATTAATCCAATTCCTCCCACTTCCAAGGGAATATTCCCATCCCCTTTTTGCACAATTAAACTTTGTTTTAATTAGAAAAATATCATTTTCCCTCACCCATGAATATTCCAAGGAATATTATTTCTCCTCCAATCATTTAAGAAAAGGAATATTCTCACAAAGCTTCATGTGCAAGTTACCTTGTAACTTCTTCTGCAAGTTAACTTTTGACCTCTTGTACAAGTCAAAAGTATGCTTTTTTGGAAGGAATGAGAACCCTTGATTAAATCTCATCTTTTATTCTCATCCGTTGATGAGAATCCATGATCTATGCCTCTAATTTCCTCCATCCTTGACCATTGATAAGCTTTTTCAATCTCATCCCTCTATTTGTCATTTGATTTCTTATAAATAGAACACTATTTGGAGACAAATTGATCCATATTTCAATTGCAAACTCATGGTATTGAAATCACTTGCATTTTCACTCATACTTTACTCTCATTTAGCATATTTTAGTTCATTTTTAGTTACATATTAGCTTAGCTTCCATTAATGGCTTCCATGATAGCATAGATGCATACATTTAGCTTATTTGTTAATTAGGATTTTAATCTTTTTAAGCTTGCATACATTTAGAGTAGATTTGTATACACCCATATCAATCATCTTAGCATAAATCACGTTAAAATAGATTGCATCATATTCATTTAGCTTTAAATCATGTTTTCATACACATCTATCAATGGTTTCATCAATTTTCTTCAATAAAATAGATTGAAACAAGCTCATTATCCAAGTGATTGGGAAAGGTTTGCCATTACACATCAATGTGACACCACTCCCCCAATAGGATAAGTTTCAATGTCTTAGATTAGAGGTTTTTCAAGCTTTCATGATTTAAAATGTTAGTTTTAATGGATTCTTTGTCTTTGTTTACGGTGAATGATCTTATGGAGTTGATTCAGTCTCAATTGTTGCCAATATGAAGTTTGATCTATTGATAGTTAAGCTGAGTCTTTTCTTATATGTTCACAACCTTTCGAGTTGTGTCAGTGGTGTTGCTATGCATGCTTGCTATTGTCAAAATCATGCTTAAAATTTACGTTGTGTTGTTACTATATTGTTGTATAAATAGAAGCATTAGTTCATTTGTTTGGGATGCATCATTATTCTCTTCTATATGTTATTTCTTATGCAAAATACTCTACATTTTAGTGTTCTTTTATATCTGAAATAATATGTCAAAATAGTGAGGGAGAACCTTGAGTATTAAGAGAGTTGTATTATATTTTGAGAAGAAACATTTTCCAACTTGAGAGTTAAGTATTGAGAGACTTATTGGAGAATCAATATTGAGATAGTTGTTCTAAAAGGTGTTGTGACTGCAACCAATCGAATTGGAAATCTTTAACATAGGCATGAGCATATTCTAGTTTTTTTCTTTTTTCTTTTGAATGAGCTATGTCTTGATTGAATTAGTTAATCTTGTTGATGCTTGCACATAGAGAAAAGTATTGTTTGCTTTGAAAGAAAAGTGGGAAACTATTTACTTTGAATGTGCATTGTTTGTAATTACTCCATGATACGAGAGGTTGTTTTTCAAGGGTATTATTATTATATTAGACATAAGTAGATATGGGTAAAAGAGTATGTCTATCATAGGTATTGTTATTATGCTTGATATGATCAAACATAGACAAGATTGAGGGACACTCATAGCTTGATAATTAATTATGCTAGATGGCTAGTAGGTTACTCCTGGGAATGTTGTCCAGTGAAGGGAGGGAACTTTTAATTTTCTTATTGAGTTGTGTTGGCCTGGGTTGTGTTAAAGAAATAGGTTATCCTGGGGAGTAGCTTTCCCATGGAGAGGGATTTCCTAGGCATAGATATAATGGCCTTAAGTCAAAATGAGCTTGCCATAGTGTAGGTGAATGATAGTGTTGATGGTCAAAATAACACAACAACATTAAAATAGAATATTTCTACCCTATTTCTCCTCAAAAAGATAAATAACCTATAGCCACCTATCTTCTAAGTTCTCTGTAGTTGGTTCCCAACTATGTTGATGTTGTTCAATGGCCTATGCAACTGTAATGTTCAAGGGGCCTATTGGTAAAAAGGTACAAACTATATAATAAAAATTAATCTAACGTTTGGGGGGTGTAAACAAACATCAAAAGATAAAACAGGGCTCGGGACAACAAATTACAAATGTAAATTTCTTTTAATTCAGACATATAAACTTAAGAATGAGAATTTCCTCCAAAAAACTAAAGCCATAAAATGATAAAATCCATAGAATATTCTACACCATTGCATTCATTCACAGTGCTAATTCAAGACATCCAATCATTTATCATCACCAAACTTTGAAATCAAACAAGAACACATTACCAACTCATTACTAAAATTCATAGATCAATAAATACCAGAAAATTCCATTCATAGATAACTCAATGAAATAGTCTCAGATTCAGAATCTTCTATTAATTCTCATCAAATAAGATACATTTATGCACAACATTCACTGGCATATGAATGACCATTGTTTATCAACATTACCATTAAAAATTATACTGTAAATAGCATAAATTGTATTGAAATTTGTAAAAATGTTTAATTATCTTTGCATAAAACTATAAAGCTTCTAAAAACTGTAAAACTATCCTAGATCTCTCTTTAGGCAGCCAATCTTGACTTCAATTAGCCGACCTTTAAAAAATGGAGAGAAATTCTACATATAGACATTCAACACTTATTCCTCTCATCAAAAATTATGATCCACAATCTGAGGTTTTAGATCCACAATTGTAGGGACACTCAAATAACTCTAGTCTCTCTTTTGTTGTAATTATTGCAGCTGAATCGACACACAAACTACTCCTTCAACCAAAATTAGGACTCCCAGTCTTCATCCAGATCACTATCCATCACCATAAATTATTCCTGACTGGCAATTCTTCTTCCCAACCGTCCCTTCACTCAAAAATTCAGCCCAAAAAGATACTGCTATCCAACAACTAATTAAAACAATTTATTTTATTTGTCACCTTCACGTTGGGTCTCAAGGTACTCATCATAATTGACAAAGACTTGTTTCACTACATCATCATCTGAACCATCAACCCAATCAACTTTAAATTCAGATTCATTAAATCTCCTTTCAACCATATCAATAGTTACTTTCATCTGGCCAACATCCCTGACTTCCCATTGCAAGTCACATCTTAGCTGTAGCAACCTATCCATAAGTGGATAATCATCAATATCTCCCTCCTTCAACATCCCATCTAGCTGTTCCTCCCAAGCATCCTTGACCTCTCCCAATGATTCAAGCATGTGATCTAGAGGTAAGGTTTTTCCCATAAACCTTTAAACAATTTCTTCAAAGATACATGTATGCTCAAATATCCCATGAACACTCTTGAGAATAATTATCCTATGTTCATCGAGAATTTATGACTTAAAAGTAGAGATATGAATTGAATTTGCAATAAACTGGGAATCTTCCTCACAAAAAATCTGGGATTGAACCAGATTTTTATTGGAAATCTTATCAATTTCCCTAAGATTTGCTAGATATTCCCTAAGTTTCTCTTCTTCTTCCCACCATTGCTTCATATATTCTTCTATAGATTTGACTAACTTAAGCCCCCTAAAGTAATACTTAAAATCTTTGTCTAAAAACTTATCTGTATTCGCTTTAAAAACATTAAACCAATTATCAACCCATGTAGATTTCCTTTTCATTTCAGTCAAATCATCTACCTATTTTCAACTCATTAGAACGGGGACCTTTGATGATGTGGGATGCTTAGGAGTAGATGAAATTAACTCCTTCAAAAAATATTTCATTTTGTTCACTTGAGCCTTAAGCTCATCCTTTGCCTGCTTGTCTTTAATTAGTCTAGACTTGGTAGTAGTTGCAACAATATTAATTAAATTCATCTATTGATTCCTAGTGTGCTTTCTGAGATTAACAGTACTTATCTGATAATCTTCAGGCTGCAACTCTCTATCATCTTTATCAAAAATTGGAGTAGCAATTTCAGCTACCAAATCTCCTTCATCAATAAGTCTGGTTGAATGCACTGCATGGTCCTTCTTCTTTGAATTCACCTTTTAAATTTTTTCCCTCATATCATCCCACATTACTGGCTGTGCCTATACTTGTTGCCTCTTCTCTAAATTTAGTTTCAACCAAGTAGGTGCAACTATTTGAGTAGAGACTTGTTGAATGCTCAAAGGTGTGGAGGAATTTGTTCCAATAGTCTGCTAAGAAGAAACTTTATGAAGTTCTTCTTACTCTTTTTTCAATCTTTCTTGTTCTTTCCTATCGTTCTCAACTTTTATTTCTTCTATCTTCCTTAGTTCTTCCTCTCATTTGGCAGCCTCCTCTTCATATTTTAACCTTTGTTGCCCTAATTTTTTAAGTTGGAGCTCTTCTTCTACAACCTTCTCTTGTGTAGCTCTCCTTTCTAATTCCAATGCATCATATTCTGCCTTTTTTTGTGCTTGAGCTTCTTCTGCTTCCCTAGCTAGCTCATCAACTTTTCTTTTATGTTCTTCTTACTGGGCAGCTCGTTCATTAGCTATCTTCTGTGCATCTTCCATCAATTCATGTTGCTCTTTTTTCGTTAACACATCATTCAATTCCATTTGTTGGTTGTGCAGACTCGCAATTTAAAATTCATTTTCCTCCTCACTTGGGTCTTCCTCTACCTTCCTTAAACATTCTTCCCATTCAGGTGCTTCTCCCTCCTGAGATGGAGTTCTTTCAAAATCGAAGGAAATATCTTGAGCATTTACCTCAGCCTATCCCTCTTCTCTGATAATTGGTGCCCCTGAAGTTGATGGAATTGTAGGATCACTTCCCCCAACTTTTTGGGGAACAATAGCCTATTTCTCTGCAACACTTTCTTCACCTAGGTGAACAATAGTCAAAGGTACAGTAGAAAAACCAAAATTAACCCCTACAATAGCTACTTCATAAGTCACCTTTTCTTTATGTAAAGCAACATCTATTTTCTGCAATGTTACATATTCTCCCTTTATTTATGGAGGCTCCTCAGTGGCTTCTTCTATCATTGCAACACCCTTTTTTAGTCTCTTATATTTCTTGGTCTCCATAGGAGAAGAGGGTTCACTACTAGGACCTCTTTTCTTTGTCACCGCAACCCTGGGTTGTTTCAATCGGAGCTCTATCCATTTCAAGCTCCTCTTCACCACTAATCGTGATATCTTTGTTATCTTGGTCACTTCCTTCTCTGCCCAATTGATGGGTGGCATGGTTTTTGTATCCACTTGGTCAATATCATACCTAGGATCAAGATTGATCCCATCATCTATAGTATCATCAGGAATATCAGTTTTGACTGCAAAATCCCTCATCTAAGGAATTTTAAACCTTTTGTAATCTCTTTTTCTTACCTCAAATTGATCCTGAAAGTTAGCCCAAGAATCCTCAAGAAGAGGAACATGATGAGTAAAGTGTGAAGGATAAAGTGCATGCATTTTTCCCTTAGGATAAAAATGTTTTCTAGAAGTGTGTTGCTGAAAATTCAAAGCCTGAGACTCCTTTGTGGATGATTTGGCCATTATTGTAGAAGAAAAAGAATAAAATCCCAATTCCAAGGGGAAAGGATGTACAACAGTCCTATTCTATGAAGAGAAAACAACATTTACCTTTGCAGCTTGTCTAGAAAGTTCCTTCAAAACCCACCTATCACTGCAACATCTTGGCAATTTAAATGGATGGCCATCAAAACCAAATAATCTGAAATAAGGTGACTTGGGGTATTGAATGAACCAATATTCCCTCTCCTAAATTAAATCCATGGCTTTTGGGGATAATCTGAAACCTATGTCCCCTGTAAGTTAATTTATTGTAACATACAAAAAAGCATCATTCACTCTTTTCAAGTGCTTTTTTGACTCCTTTATCTCCAGTTGGCAATAGTTCTCCCAGACCTTATTTTGATTTGGGCCTTCTTCCATTGACCCTATAGTACTCAGCCCAGGAAACCTTCCAATTCTTTTTGCACAATAAATAACATAAGAAGACATATAAAATGTATGGGTCTATGTTACCTAGAGAAGTTGGTTATGAATATTTCCTGAGACAATCTACCTCCAATCCAAGTACTACTTTCACTCTAGGATCAACTGGATAAAAGGAAACATCCAATTCTCAAATGTATGGGATTCAATCTTGCCAAAATCTCTGGCCAACAGTGTGATAATGTATCCTACATCCTGGGAGAAATTTGGCCTCTTAGGATTGGGTGGCAACTTCTTTACTGATTTCTTATCCTTATTCATGCACCGTTTATTTATGAGTTGCTTATTTCCTTCTACATCTTTATTCCATAGTTCAAGTGCCCCTACCTCAATCATCATCTTAACATTAGGGTAAGGAGGGAGGTCAAATATCAATTTGTTCATAGTTGGAGTTAAATCTATAATCACATTGTCCTCAACATCAATGCATTGTCTCTAAATGGGATTGTATGCATTTGCACCTATTAAAATAAACTCAAGAAATTGCACTGCAATAGGAAAGGAAGTTGTACATGACCCAACCCTGATTCTACAATTGTTTTTGCTCTTTGGAAAGAAACCTCAAAAAATGTATCTTTGACAAACTGATATAAATCCAAATGCCCCACCAAGGTGTCAGTAATATTAACAACTTGGGAGTCAAACTTGGATGGGAATGGAATCCCTTGATATTTGTACTTCATTATGCAGGGCAACCATTCTAGTTTAAATTTATTGGCCTTAATTCTCTTCGATGCTACCTCTAATGTTTCCTCAGTAGGAGAACCCTCAAAAGGTATATCTTCCTCCAAGTCAGACATTACTCAAATATCCTGCACTACTAACACTCATTAGATATAGAAAGAAACATATTCATAACATGATAACACATGATTTTATAATAAATCAACATTAAGCTAGAAAGAATTCAGTTCAACATGTCAATTTGATCATTTTCGAGCTTCGAGTTGAAATAGTGCCAAGGAATTAGTCAATTTTATACATAAACTAAGTTAAGTCAGGGTTCAAGATCAGGTCATGGAACAACACCATACCCACATTGGAGAACATGTTCAGTTATGGACCCGTAGTCTAATTTTTCTTTATGATCAGGAGTCGAGATTGGGTCATCATTTGGAACCAGACCGATGTTTAAGAAAAGGTCCAATGTTATCTCAGAGCCCGACCCCACAATGTTCAAGAATCGGGATCGGGTCTCGAGCTTGGTTCAAAAATTATGCATTTGATAGTAACTAAGTCAGGTATCAACCCGTCGTCTAATGCCACAAATTTTCATGGGAGTCGAGCTTGGGTCATGGCCAAGGACCAAGCCTATCCAGAATAGAAAAGTGTAAATCCAGTCTCGAGCTTTGAACCTGAGAGAATATCGGGTATCGGTACTCAAGTCCTCGACAGAACAAGTCTCAAAAAGTATGATGGGGATGTGAGAAGTTTAAGTCTCAAACCCGATGTCAAAGAGGGACTCGAGACCCAGGGTGTTATCGAAAATATCAATTAGTGAACTTAAATGCTCAGTGTCAAAATAACTCCCGACCCTGATTATAAAGTGGGACTTAGGCCCGAGGTGTCGAAGAATCACTTAATCATCAAGTATTAAATCAAAGTTAAAGGGTTGGTCCAATCCCCAATCCCAAACACAATGCAGGGGATTGGTTGAGGGAAAGAACCGATGTCAAAAGATAAACAAACCTAAGTATCTTCTTAATTCTTGACCTTGATGTCAATGCGGGGATTAGGAATATCATGGATCACTACACAGATATTAAATATGACAATTTCAATGATATATGCCTTTGAAACTAGATTGTGGATCAAGCAATTTTTGATTTGAAATTGACAATTTTGATGCACACCGATTGAATACAGAGTGAAACCCTAGAAAAATAGGGCACAGTGAGATGGACAATCTCGTAACCAAAGACAAAAATGATGACGATGACACCAAGAAACACAAAATGCAGAATGAAACGAACAAGGATTCAAACACATAAAAGTAAATGCACCAAAAGGTGCAAATGAAAAGGAGATGAAACTGAAAAAAAACTAAAATAAACAAAGAAATGAAAGCAAGAAAATGGGAGGAACAATCAAAGAGAAACGTCAAACAAGAAAACAAAGACAAAACATGGAAACAGGAAAACCCACCTATGAACACACCAAAATATTTTGTAGCAAGTTTATGAATGGAATTGAAATCGTGAATCCTAGCTCCTCATCACTCTAGTTCTCACTCAAATTCTTGAAAATAGAATAAACAGGAACCAAGGAACAACTAAATTAAAAACCCATTTGCGCATGCAACTCGTTATGGCATTAATGGCGGGTAGATCGTGCCTTAGAATTCATGTAGTTTCATAACTACCAGGTACAATAAAGAAGGCAAGAGGAATTCAGGGTTGGGGCATGAAATGAAATCGAACCCTTAGTAGGTGCAAGGCTCAACCAAAAGTTCGTGAGTCGATCCCAAGGAACAAATGCAACAACATGGAGGGCGAGATCAGGACTTCGGAAGGAACTGAAACATTGAAGAGTCCAAAGTTTGATCACCACCCAAAGTTTGATCTCGCAAGAACAAAGTGAAAACCAAGAAGATGTTAGACCCTGGGATCAAGAAAGGAACGATAACAAGAACCTTTGAAAAATCTTGGTTCCATTTCCCACCCAATACCCAACCTCGACCAAAGACACAAATAGATAAGGAAAAAGAAATCAGGACTGAGGCATCAAAAGGAACTAGCACCCAGTGAAAGAACCAAGTTCCATTTCCTACCCATGAATCGAGCCCGCAAAGAAAATTGAGAAAAAAAAACAAGGCCAAAAGATGGGGTTGGGGTTGGGACATGAACAAGAACTGGCCATGTGAAAAGGAACAATTGTATGTTCCTTCCCGAGACCCGAACCCAAAAGACAAAAGAAACCAAGGACAAAAAAAAAGAGACCAAAAACAAAAAAGGGGGACCCATTTTGGACCAAACAAAATGGGGAGGTTATTCAAGGCATAAAAATTGGTGAGTTGACTTGGAAAATGGTTTACCCATTTTCAAGACACTAAAGAATTCAGTTCACCCAGAACCTCTGGTTTGAAAATATTTAACTCAAGTTTGATCAGTTACAACAAACAAGGTTGAGTTGGAACCTCAAATGTAAATCAACAAAAACAACTTTGAATCTGAGTGTGTGTGCATGGTGCATCATTGTCTGCAAAGAGCCTATCTATCATTGAGCAATTGTATTACGATTCAAGATACGTGAGTTGATCCATTGTATCTTTCATGCAATGATATCCTAGGCATTGCTCCGCTGCTAGATAGGCATCCATAGTCCTAATGAAGATACCTCTAGTTCTCTCAAAGTATTTCTCTACTACCATCTAGGCATCCATAGCCCCGGTAGACATAATTGAGTTACCCTTATTATATTGAGTTTTCCATTCTTCATTATTTATCTTTCTTCTCTTTATTTCTATATATTATATGTATTGGGTAGATCATTTTGTCATCTTTCCTCAAAATTTAGGCATAGTCATCTGAACAATGGGTTGAGAACTACGGTGGACATAATGATAGTGTTAGGACTCGAATTTTTCACCTGAATTGTAAATATAGGTACCATAAGATGAATAATTATTTCTTGAAGCTAGATGAGTCTATCTAATTTGTGACAGATTCAACCGTGGTTTATGAGGTTACTTACAATATACCTATTTCTTACTAACCTTTCGAATTGTCATTAGAATATCAATAAAACACAAGTTTCAAAATGAAAAATCCCAACAGAGATGCCTAAAAATACCTAAATTAATTTCTCTCCTAGTACCTTCAATATGCTTTGAATAAATTCACCCATCATTCTGAACTAGAGAAAATGAAGGCCCCTAGAAACCAAACAAAACAAAGACAAATGACAAAACCAAAACAACAGAAACACAATCAACAAATAAACAAGCCAAAAATGAGAAGCAACTAATTACATATATACAATCAACCTAAAGACTAGACATTCATGAGCCAAAATAGTGTTTGAGAAATTGTTCATTAATTAGCAAGGGAATAGGTTCTCTTGTCAAAGTACTTAACCAGAAAGCATTCTCACCAAGGATTTCAGCTATCTGATATGGACCCAACCAAAGTTGATCAAACTTCTAGTGGTCACCTTTCCTTTCTCTAGATTTTTCTCATTACAGTACAAGGTTTGATATTCTAAAAGCTTTTATTTTTGTTCTTTTTTCAAATCACCGTTTGAAAACATCCCAATGTTTAGAAAATTGTTCTAAAGCAACATCTCTCTTTTCTTCTAAGTTGAGTAAATTAGCTAACCAGGCCTCTATCCTATCATCTTGGGAAAAAAAATCCAGCATGAAGCACAAAATAGGTATATGTAGGTGGATAGTAAATACTGGGTCTTGGCCATAGACTAATTTAAATGGTGAGTTCCCTAAAGAAGCTTTGATCCTAGTCCTATCTTCCCATAAGGAAAATTTGAGTTGTGTGTGCCAATCCCTAGGATTACTTTCTAGCAGCTTCTTAATGACTTCTAGTAAATTCTTATTGGTAGACTCTACTACCCCATTCCCCCATGGATAGTAATTAGAGGAATATTTTTAAAACAAATTGTGTTCAAATGCCCATTGAATGAACTGAGCAGAAGGGAAAGTAGGGCCATTGTCACATACCAGAGCAAACAGTACTCCAAACCTGGTAATGACATATTCATTAAGGAACTTGATCACGACATCAGTGATGTAGTTTTTGCAAGCTTGTGCCTCAGTCTAGCATGTACAATAATCCATTGGAATCAAAACAAACTTGTGACATGTAGAGTAATTTGGATTAATTACCCCAAAAAATCTAATGCCCATTCGGTGAATGGTCTCACCTACTAAACATGTTGCAGGGGCATCGCTGAATTGTATTCTCACAATGCTGATGTGCTAGTGGGTGTCATGAAACACATGAGGCCAATAAAATCCTGATCTCAAAATATAGTGTGCTAAGGCGTCAGCAGAACCATGTCCAGTACCATATCTACCATGAAATACTGCAATGGCATGTTTTGCTTATTGTTGATCCAAACTACATAGATAGATACCTTCAAAGTTCTTTTTGAACAAAGCTCCTCCTTTGATCATATAGTGAGAACTTTTAAGTCTCAATGCCCTCTTCTATGTAGCATTCATTCCATTAGGACACTTATTATTCAACAATAAAGAAATTAGGTCTGCATACCAGGGGTCATTTGTGAATGATTGCACTGTGTAATAATGGGATGTAATATAAGGATTTACATCTGCTATGGCATTGGAAAGGACTTGTCCTTGCACTAGCTTCATTAGATGTATCTCATGGTCAAACTCTTGTAGAATGGCCATCCACTTACCCCTCCTTTCTCCCAATTCACTTTGCATCAAAAGAGACTTTATGGTAGGGTCAGGAACTATGGAATTGACCTGACTACGTAGGATATAGTGCATGAACTTATTAATAGCTCGTACCAATGCAAAATCCTGATTTTCCAAAGGTGGATATCTGACCTCAACATTCTTGAATAGAGAGCTCATGAAAGTGATAGGTCATTCATCTCCCTCGCCTTTTCATTGTGTCAAGACAACTGTGCCCAAATGATCATATGTGAAAGAATAAATATAAAAAGGCAGTAAGTAATCAGGACTAGTTAGAATAGACACCTCTGTAATAGAATGTTTGATTACGTGAACGAATCCTTGGCCTCGTTATTCATCATTTCATTCAGGGTCTTGACGATCTCAGCAAACCCAGTTATAAATTTCCTTACAAAATTTATCTTCCTAAAGAAAGATCTCATTTCCTTTTTACTACCTCACATTGTCAGCTTGAGAATGGATTCCACTCGATTAGGGTCAATTTATATTCCTCTCTTTGATATTATGTGACCCAAGAGCTTCCCTTTTGAAACCCCAAATACATACTTCTTTGGATTGAGAGACACACCATAACCTATGCACTTTTGAAGGACTTTTGACAAATTTGCAGCATGGTTTTCTCTATTCTTTAAAATCATAGTCAAATCATCCATATATATAATAATACACTTACCCACAAAATATTTGAATGCCACGTCCATTGTTCCCTGAAAGGTGGTGCCAATGTTATAAGACAAAATGGCATCCTTCGATAGGAAAATGTTCCCCACTTGGTAGTGAAGGAATTTTTCATTATATCTTCATGGTTGACCAATACCTCATTGTATCCTAAATATCCATCCAGGAATGACATAATTTGTGAACCATTTACTATTTGCACCACCTCATCTAGGGAAGGAAGCAGATAATTATTCTTTTGTGAAGCTTTATTCAGAGTTCTAAAGTGGGCACATAATCTGATTTCCCCACTCTTCTTACGAGAAGGGACCATATTAGCAACCCAGGTTGAGTGCCTCACTAGAAAAATTAACAGTAACTTAGGTACCTCTTTATGAATCAGAGGTTCGATGAGAGCATTAACCGGGCATTGTTTCTATCAAAATTGCTTTGCTTTAGGTTTCAGTGGGATGGTGTGCATGCTCAATGAAGTGTCGAAAGTATTTAGGTCTTCATATCCCCAGGCTATTATTGTGATGTCTCATCTCAGTACTCCCAAGATTTTATCTTTGATTTCCTTGGGATAGGTTTTACTGATAAAAATGTTCTTTTCTAGACCCAAGTCTGCTAAGTTATATGACTCATACTTCCCTTCTTTTGTCTTTGCAGGAACTTTCTCATGAGCTCAAGGATTAGAATCAAAGATTCTCTCCAATGCCACCATTCCCTTAGGAATATTGTTGGATTGCACGTTCATTATTCCTTCTACATCAAAATTTTCTAGATCCCAATCTCCCTGATCTTGGTCAGATTCATAAATGATCTGACCTTCAAACACCTTTGAACTTGTGAGAAAAGTAAGAATATGTTGGTCATCGTCAAACACTTGGAAATTTTGGACGTTGTCAGGAACGGCAAGGATGGACTCTAATTCGATAGAGAATATTTTTAGTTTGGAATCCCGCATGGGCTCCAAAGTACTAATAGCAATAGCTAGTGTGTCTGTGATCTGGTTATCTTCTCTAGGAATCAATTTGATTCCAAAAGCATTGAAGTCTTCTATCAGATTCTATACCTTGTTCTTTTATGCATCCAACCTCTTATTATGAAATGTATATTGACTGTGAGCTTGTTTAATAATTACCTCAGAGTCTTGATGACGATGAAGAAACAACCAAGATTGATGAGCGAGTGCATAACGAGTTAAATTTTCTATTTTCCTCTTTTATGAACTTAGACAATAACAATCATGATGATCCTCCTAAACCAAGTGATTCACCACATGTTGAACCTAGTGATTCTCTTAATACAACACTTGATGTTGTCCCTCTCACTAGTGATCTTCATTCCACATATATTGAACAAGACTGGGATGCGGATGACCTACTTGATGGTTGACTCACATGCACCTTGCTAGTATTTTTAATGTTTCTTTCCTTTCTTTTATGTGATTGCATGTGTGTAATGTGATCCCTCGTACCATTATGTTTGATGTTCTCTCTCTCTTTTTCCATTCCTCTATTTGTACCTTCATTCTTCTATATGTCATATATTTTTTCCTTTTCATTGGTCTTTTCCTTTCATTTTCATTTCTGTCTTGTGTTTTCCTTTAAGGGATGACACAAGGCATCGAGACACCCTATGTCTCTTCCATGTTGACCCAAAAGTTTTTTCATTTTTGTTTCGCTCTCTTTGTGTCATTCTTCCAGTTCTATGTGTATTTGGGAAATGATGATATTTATGAGCTCTTTGATATCATTGCAGCAAAGACTGATACTGACCTCAAATCCATAGATCCCTTATGTGTTTTTGGGGGGCAACCCTCTTTTCTATTTTCTCTTGCATATTTGTCTACTTTAAAGTAATTTCTCATAGCATGGTGTTTAGAAATTTATTTAAAGTGGGGACATACATTGGCATTATTTTGGCATTATTGTGGCATGATTTCATTCGTGTTTCCATGTTCCTTGATATGATTTTCTTACTTCATGCAATGTGTTTTTCTCTTTGTGGTGACATTGGGAGTAATTTCCTTCAAGAGTTTGATCTATCTTAGCATATTACATTACTCTTAATGGTAATGTGACCCACTGCATTCCCTAAGTTATGAATCTTTTATCCTTTGATTGGTCCTCAATTGGAGATATTAGGAATAATGTCCCCTAAGATTTGTTGGACTCAAGGGAACACTAAGAGGGGGGGTGAATTAGTGTTCAACAAATCTTAACTTTATTAATTTGAAACTCAACCATTATGTCATTACATTAAAAGAAAGATGCAAGAATTCAAAGAAAACATCCATAACACCATAACACAAGGATTTTTGTGTGGAAACTTTGTTAGGGGAAAAATCACACTGGAGGTTGTAATGATGGATTTTCTACAAGATAGAATTCATTAATAACACATGCATGCAATATTAAATTAATCCAATCAAGCAATGAAATGCATAGGAGATAATAATAAAAGAAAACATGAAGCAATCTCACCCAATATTCCCTCCTCCATGGCTAACTTCCATTGCACCTCCTTAGCTTGTTGTGATAAAGAGTGTGCCCTTAGATTGTGGTGAGAAAACTTCTATGATGTTGACTAGCCCTAAACAAAGCTTTCAAAATTTTGTATAAACTAAATGAAAAATCAAACCAAGTCTACCATGCAATTAGTTAAATGATAAACAAGAATACTAGAAGATATTAAGAGATTACTCCAAATTTTAAGATTTCCAAGATTTCTAAGATTGTTGAGAATGAGGACAAAATTGACATTTTATAGAAAATGCAATTTTGGATGGACGGACGAGATTGAAGATTAAGAAAAATCCCTAGAATCAATGGTCAAGATCCAAAATGACAAATCTCAATTAGGGTTAGGGTAAAATTCTCAAATGAGTGGATAAGATTTAATTTAAGAAATTAAATAAAGGACGGAGAATGAATGTGACCTGGAGATGAAATTAGTAAAAATCAAAAGATAAGAAGATGAGATTTTAGAAAATGAGTAATTTTAGCAATTACTTGATTTGTAGAAGAATATTTCCATTTTGAATTAAAATTAATTCAAAATATGGATTTTGTGAGATAATAAGTAATTGATTTAAAATTAAATACTAAAAAGAAGAGGTAGTAAACCATGTGAGACATTTTTAAATAAATGGTTTTATTTAAAAAGACGGAAATGTCACATAAAGCAATTAAATAATTAAGAATAATTATTTCATTTTGAAGGGGTAGTTAATTAATTAAATAAATTGATAAATATATTTAATTAAAAGACGATTTAGGAATTAGTGACATATTAAGTAAATTAGAATATATTTATTTAATAATCAAGAGGACATTAATGATAAAGATTAATTAAAGAAATTGAGAAATTTATTTTATTATGAGAAGACTTTGATAATTAGTGACACATTAAATGAATAAATAAGATTTATTTATTTAATAATCATGAAGAATAGAAAATCATGAATTACTTAAATAATTATGAGTTATTTAATTAATAGTTGAAAGTGGGTTAGAAACATAATTACAAAGTTATAATTATGCTAGGACGAAAAGTGGTAAAATAGTGCTTGCAGGCCTTGGTAATTTTTTACGTGTCTACATTTGCCCCTCTTTGTCATAATGCAGTTTATCATGTTATGGAAAAGAAAAAAAGTCCATAATATGCCCCAGCGAAGGTACAAAGTGCCTATGCCCCCTCGAGAAATTTTTTGAATTTTGACTCGTGGTCAGAAAAATTTGGAAAGTGTCCTGATTAAATAATTTGATGACAGGAGGAACAATGACATGATCAGATTCGAGAATGGAGGACACTAAGCTAGCCAGAATGCCAAGCAAAGATGGTTCAATGAGCCTCTAGTACAAACCCACTAGGTCAAAACCCTAATTTTCAGCCTATAAATAGGTTAAAAAAGTAAAACCAAGTGTCATTTTCTCATTTGTTATTTAGAATTTTCAGTGATCAGAGGTTAAAGAGATGATGGTGATTCCTTCGACATACCACCATGGCTACCGTGTGCAGACTTTCTAATGACCTGAGGGTGTAGAGGCACCGGTAAGTACCCTATCCCACTTGTAATTTTTTCAAATTTTAAGCATTTATGAGGGTTTTTTGGATATAAACAAATGCATTGCAATGCAAATGTTGTCATGTAAGGCGCAATTGACTTTGGATTCGACGCATTTGTTTGCGTCGCGACGCAAGTGCACCAGGTAGACAGGTCAAAGTTTGAAAAGTTGCATTTGATAAGGGAAATGATGCAAATGTAAATATACGATGCAAGTGCAGTGTTACGCGACACATGTGCAATGTTGCAATGCAAACGCAAGGTTAAACGATGCTTTTGCAATGTTCTAATGCAAGCGCCAGGTCAAACGATGCAAGTGCTATATAATGACGCAATATTTTGTCGAATGTCACAATCATTGTGTGACTGCGCAATTGCTAGATAGGATGACACATTTGATTTATTGTGACATAACTGCCAAGTGTGGAGCTGCATGTGATAAACTGTGATGCATTTGTAGTCAACATGACGCAATTATCGTTGACTAGAGTTGACCAGTGTTGACATTGCTTAGGCTCTTGCTTAGATGCATTTTTTCTTTCTCAATAGTAATAATGTGCCCATAATGTTGACCCATGTGTGCTAATTCTTGTTTCTGCATGTGCAGAGACGATTAGTGCCTATATACACGTGAGAGTTCAGACCAGCGACTTATGCCTTTAGAGATCGATTGAGTGACTGAGAGAGACGATGGTTGATGAGACTAGGACTATACTATGTCACTTATATGCCCATCATTCAGGAAAACAGGGGGATACTAACAGTACTTTGTGAGAGGTGGCACTCAAAGACCTGCTCATTTTAGCTTCCTATAGGAGAGGCGACGATTACCCTGGAGGATGTTTAGTGCATTCTTCGTATTTTGATTAGCAAGGAGAGGGTTGTGTATGATCCACACCGAGGGTGACATGCCCTATCATATATGTATGAGGATGTCAGTGGTGCTGGTATAGGTATCAATGGTTATGAGATTGGATGGGATGTTGTGGCCGACCAATTTTCATGGTGGGATGCCATGCTCATGACACTAATTGCTGGAGTATTAATTTCAGACCACCGTGGCCATGAATTTTTGATTGGATGGGGAGAGGTACTAGTTTGCATGCGGGGTCAGAGGACCATTTTTTCCTGGGGACCTTGCTTGCTAGCCATGTTATACCATCAGCTCCATGAGGTAGTCTATCATCAGGGTCAGAGTATTAGCTGTGGTACTACACTTCTTATGATCTAGGCATGGGAGCACATTCTCATTTTTCGGCCACCAGTATAGATTTAGCAGTTGGGAAATGGGATGCCCTATGTCTACCTTTATGCAGGGTCAGTCAGTCAGACTCATGTGGGAGATATGAGTTATTAGCATCATCGGATTGGCACCATGATTTGTTTTTTTTGGAGGCCCTACAGAGATTACGGTAAGTGGCCAGATGAGGATGGTCACTTGTCATTGTGCAGACAATTCTGATATTTGATTGGCCGCATGGTTCAAATATAGTGGATCATTGAGATGTACCTACCCCAGCAGGTACTATGATAGTTCGGGGAGCAACAAGATGTGCTAGTGGGCACCGCAGAGTATGCGCGGTCCTTTAGAGAGACCATATGGGGGTCGCCTATAGCAGTGACAGTGGTCAAGTAGTAGGTAGATGGTCTTATTGCAGTTTAGTGGATGTGGAGGGGAGGTCTAGCAGATGCAGGGACATCTGTCGAGTTCGACGCTTGGTGGCTGATTCACAGGCCTATCCCATTAATGGATCCAGATGGTCTATCGCCTATAGATCGAAGATCAGTTATCCCACTGGTACAGAGGAGAGGCTAGGGTGGTAGGGATGGAGGCAGATATGGCAGAGGGGCCGGGGGGAGAGATGGAGGCAAGGGAGATGGAGGTAGAGGAGACAGAGATAGAGGAGACAAAGGCCATGGTGGATGAGATGATGGGGGTGGTGGGGGAGGAGGTGATGGAGGAGATAGGAGGGGTGTTAGGAGGAGGAGGGATGATAGAGGGTGGAGGTAGCCCAGGAGAGTCAGGCGGAGAGTGGGTGGTATACCATTGTCACCCATCCGAGAGGAGGCTGAGGAGAGAGAGAAGCCAACAGAATAGGAGGTCGAGATGGAGATCAAAGTGGGGGATGAGGAGGTGGTCATGGGTGGAGAGGAGGTGGAGGGTAGAGAAGAGGGAGAGATGCGAGTGAAGGAGGATCCATTTTATGAGCACCATCCTCTTGACATCGACATGGAGGAGGTCTGATGAGAGGAGGAGGATGAGGGGGAGGATGAGGCAAACTCAAGACTGTGAGAGCGGATGATTGATGGGGATGAGGAGGGGGATAGGTCACCGATTTAGCCTATAGATGCTACCATTGACTAGAGGATCACTGACCTCCAGAGTAGACTAGATGTGGCCTTGTCTCAGAACAAGGCTTTGGGAGCAGAGTTAGAGGTTACCCGAGTGGAGTGAGATTAGGTCGTTATTCAAAGGTAGGAGGTAGACCGATGGGTGACAAAGTTTGTAGCATTATGCTCCAGATCGATAGGGGATATGGCTAGGGAGCTAGCCAGAATGGTCGAGAGTAGGGGTTGGTATAGGGTGTTGTATGAGCTAGCTTTTCCACCAGAGAGATGGGACCCAAGATTGTCCCGATCATCCAATAGGACCGACAATGGCACCCGGACCCATAGCAGCAGCAAATCACATAGTGGTAGTCATACTAGTGTTGGGGGGTCCACTTCATCAAGGCAGGCATCAGGTCACAGGTCACATAGTTCACATCAACGTTCATCAAGCCACAGCCACAGATCAGAGCATAGTCACATATCAGTGTCATCAGGACACCAGGCAGAGCAGAGCCAGCCTCTTATTACTGATCCCTCAGGATCCCAGAGTCAGACTCTGGACACTACTCCCATCCAGGTTACCCTTCATTTGATGAGCCAGGTGCAGCTTCCTCACGAGTCACCTCCACGGGATGGAGGGGGTACAACATAGGACTTGCATTTTTTGATTTGTATTAAACACTTTCATATTTGACATTCGAACCTGCGAGCTCCATTTTTGTGATATCCCATGATTCTACCCTATGACATTACATTTTTTCAGATTATATATATGTAATGCAATTTGGATGTGGCCTATATTATTTTATTTGTTATGGTATTCTATGCTTTATCAGATGTTATGTGATGCTTTTATGATGCTATGAGATGTATGGATGTTATGCTTATGCTTATGAATGCAATTATTGATGTGGTTATGTATGTATGCATTGTGTAATGTGATTGTTATATGGTAATGAAAATGTTATTTATGATGCCTATATGTTGATGCAAATGATGGTTTTATGATGTGATATGGATGGATGTAAATGATAGCATTATGCAATGTGAATTATGGTATTTGATTTATGCAGATGTGAGATGTGAATATGAAATGATCATGTGATTATGTATGCAATTTTTTTTTTTGTATGTCAGAGGATATCATCAAAAAATGAGAGAAGAGAAGACGAAGATTGATGTTAGTGCAAACAAAGATATGCATGTTAGTGCAAAAACAAAAATCGTTCAAAGCTTTGCTATAGTGCTATTTTAGTTGTTGCTCTTAATCATCATTGGGCGAAAATGTCATGATGGCCGACAAACACTATGATATGATGTAGATCAATAGTGTGCAAGGTCGAACCCTCCTGTAGATCAACAGTCATAGACAAAGATGATCATGATTCATACAAGGAACATAATTTCCCCTAGTCCTTTTGTCATGACCGACTTCCAGAAAAACCAGACCAATCATGAGACGTCGCTGCTTCTCTAAATCTTGATGTCAGGACATCCTTGAGAAACTAGCCACATGATAGTAAAAAATAGACACGAAAATCATTGTACTACATCGTTGGTTCTCTAAATCTTGAAGTCAGGACATCCTTGAGAAACGAGTAGTGGGGTGATCATAAAAAAGACAAGGATAATCATCATGGTATATTGTGGCTCCTACGATGTAAGGAACTAATATCTTGAAAACCATCAAAAAGACAAATAAATTTTGCCAAATGTTTCAAAATGCTGAGTGATATCAAATTCAGGAAGGACACATCCTGAATGATGTTGATATCTAGGAGATCGTGATGGCACTTCAATTTTTGAGAAAATTAAAGCAGGGTTTTAGGGTTTCAAAGTTACTCATCGTAACCTTGATTATTGACCATTTGAAACCCTCTTGTTATGTTTTAACGATGACCTACTGCCGTGGAGAACCTGCCCCTTAAGTGAAGTTTTATCCCTCTCTGGTTGTGCTTTACTGGCTCTGTTTCACCTTATTCACCGGTCATTTTGGCATAATGGATTATGTTTTGCAACGCCGAGAATTTCAATGTGGGCCCCACTTGGATGTTCTTTCTGAGGTCTGATGAACCATCTGATCGCAGGATTGGATCTTGACCGCTTCTCGCCGAGCTCGCAGGTTTTCCTGCTGATATCATCAGAGTGGTGTGAGGCTCACGAGATGTCGCCATCTGGCATGAACAGATGAATGGGTTTTCTTCCCGAGGTGTTGGATATGACATGGAGCCATCTTTTCACTGGTAATAGCCATTAAAGATGGGGTAATTATGGTTTCTCGCACACCTCGCATGAGCGGAGTAAATATCGGGGAGGGTGTTGCAAGGTCTACGAGGGTGCGGCACGTGGCTTTTCTTTTCTTGCCAATGGAACTATGTGGGTCCCATTGTGCGGTTCAGATCTACTACTTTTCAGGGTTTTGATTGGATATATTTTCTGAAGGTGTCGAGGTGGATTATCAACGTCCATTGACTTGATCTCAACCCTCCATTTGTTAGAGTGTCTCCCGAATCAGCGGTTCAATTGCGAGGAAGGGGTGTGTGAGTTGTCTGCGTGGCATGTACTACTTGGTTGTTGCTCATGTCATTAATGGCACAGGTTTTCCTTCTCCAGAGGATCTCCACATGATTTCCTCCTACGTGCGAATAGTGCCATCCTACTGAGGGTATTCATGGTTATCTGGATCACTAATTGTGCGAGTGCTTGAATTGCCTTCAAGTAATTGTACACTGCATACTGGCCTACTCTATAAATGGTGATTGAGTTGTATGCGATCAACATTGCATCCTCTTGTGTCTATGTGCAGTAAGGTTTCTTCTTTTGTTTGTTGCTAAGCTCTATTTATATCATGAATAAATCAATTAAGCGAAGGAGTACGAGGCTGGCTTTGCCAGTCATGAAGAAGTATGATTCTCCCGTGGCTCACAAGGCTATTATGGGAAACACTGGGAAGAGGCCAGTGCATTGTTCATCCCTGATAATCATCTCGGATTTTGATGAATTTGAGACTGATTCTGATTATCAGCGCAACTTGGCCTCCCTAGCGGAGCTTATGGGAGTGGACGAGGAGGTTCTGACAATTGAGCCAATATCTGCATTAACACCGGGTCCAGTTGTTCGGGGATGTGCTCGCAAGGTTCGTAAAGAGGAGGTGGTGCCATCACTGTCTCAGGCACGCACTCGAAGCGGTCGCTTGTACCAGGGCCATGTGTTCTCTTGATGGTGACTGGTTGGGGTTTTGTTGGATGTGTTTGCTCATGCCTTTTTCTCCTATGGATGTGGACGTGTGCATGCTCTGCATGAATTTTTGTTCGCCGACTAGTTATTGTAACCGTTTTTTTTTATTCCTCTGATCATGCACGATGTAATCAAATCATGAAGAATGTGGATTTGAATTTCATTTTTGTTTTGAAATTCAATTTGGTATCGACAAGGAGGCCTAATGCTTGTTGCTCTCTTGTGGTATAAAGGGGATTTTATGGCTCATTGCTAGGGGTTAGGATTTTTGGGTCCGAAGCTTTGAAGTTTGTACAGTCAGTCTTATAGTTAAAATGTTATGAAAATTTTGTTTTGAAAATCATCTCGAGGGGAAATTTTGTATACATATTAGTATGATATGCTTTTTAAATTACTGATATTGAAAGAAATCTATAAAATTAAGATGGTTTACTCTCTTGTGTGTGTGCCATGGATTGTGAATGGAGTTATCAAGGTTTCCTCTGTTCAGTTTCAATAATTAATTGAAAATGTAGCTAGTTTTCTTACTTTAACTCAAGAAGTTAATCAAATGATTGAAGAACCAATTACATGTTCGTGGTTGTATATGCTCTAGATTCTTGAAGAAGTATTGTTTTAGTATACTGAAATATCTCATGATAGTAATGCTATATGAAGATAAGTTCATAGTATCGGGATTGTATTATGTATGACTTTGTTGCCCAATGGATGAGGCACTAAACAATATTTGTAGCATTATTTTTTGTTTAAGATTGTAAGCTCTAAGCATGGTAATCCAAATACTGAACATAAAAACTTGTTAAAACCTTGTCTTCCTTCAGGAATTATTTACTCATAGTAAGTGGGTCAATTCTGTTGCTCTTCGGTACTGGTAATTATTCTCTGGTCTGCCAATACCATGAAATAATGACTATCTCTCTGAGTGTGTAGGAACTGTGATCTGTATACAGGAACTGTTCTTACTAGTCATAAGGTATTCTTATGAACAAATTTAGGTTTACCCACCTTGGTCCTACAGAGCCAAAAGTGTAGGGGAGTTCAGTCCACAACTGACTCTCGTTAGTTGGCCACTAGTTGTTATAGTTATCCTTGATAGGGGTTGGCTACCTCTTAGAGATATGCAATCTCTATGTGGGAAAAATAAAACACCAACAGAATTGCGACTCTGCTGGGGAACGAACCCAGTACGTTTTGGTTGCAGACAGTGCTGATATAGAGTTATATTAAAAGATATGTTGGTCTAAATTTACACAGTGAATGTTTCAAATTAAATGAAAGGAGGTAGTTCAAACATAATCATAATAATCGTATGGTCTATGGTGTCCTATAAGCAACAGATTCAGGATTTCTAGAGTTATTCATTGAAGGATGGTTTTACTTGGGGAGAACTTTAGAGAAATTTAAAGAAAAAGAGGGAGAAAGAAGACAAAGGAACCATAGGGATGGGAGGTGCTTATCTAGAACTTGTTCAAAGTAAAGATAAGTGATAAACTTCGATGATAATGGGTTGTGACTCTGAGAGATACTACTAGTGATATGGTGCGACTCTGTAATGGGTAATGAAACCTGTAATTTGATAGAATCTAGAAAACAAGCTCTCAAAGTTCTTTGAAATATTGTCCTCTAAAAGGAGGTGGTGACTCTGACTAAAGAACCAGTGAACAAATGAAGGAATAGTTCCAGATTTGTGTTGTTTATAGTCTAGAAAGAGGTTGATATATGTTGCTAACAACTACCAGGTATTTTACCAAAACCAAAATAGCTCACTACTTTTAAATGATAATGGGTGTTTTGATTAAAGATAAAAATGGTTCCAAATTTATATGTTAAGCATATACAAGGGAACAAGGATTTGCTTTAACACACCTCTAGTAATACAATATCTAAAAGGATTTATGAAACACATTTGTATTGCATAAAATCTTTGAAAATAAGGAATACTTTTGTCAGTCATTAACAAATTCCTGGTTGAACTGACAAGTGATGTGCCTGATAGCTATATGCTATTGAATAGTCTACCGTGTGTAAGGTTAAACATAAATATGCTGGAAGAACATGTTGTATTAAGCCCTTTTGGGAGTTTTATAACCCAAAGGTACATGCCTTTTATGTTTAGTGATATCAGTAATTATCTTAATTCAATTCCCAGGAAAATTAGGAAGTATTTACCTCAATATTCAAGGCAAGTTGTAGAATCAGCTTCAAAACATTTACAACATTTTGTAGATGTAATGGGTGATTATGAAATTGATCATGAGGATGTTTTCATGAAGTTATTTGTGCAAACCCTAAGAGGTGATGCTAGAGACTGGTTTTCCTATCTGCCTACCTTTTCCGTTACTTCATGGAATCAGTTGGTGATTGCTTTTATGGAACAATTCGATGAAAGAGTCAATCCCAACATAGTGAGGAAAGGATTTATGGGAATTCACATACAAGAGGGGGAATTAGTTCTGCATTTTAATCTCAGGTTTTCAAGAGCATTGAGGGAGATCCCTAAAGAAATAAGACCAAATGAAGTTGAAAGCTTGGTTGTATATCTAGGTGCTTTCAATAAGAGGATGAGCTTTTTATTAAGGGATAAAGAACCTACTACTCTACCTCAAGCATACCAGCTGGCCATGGAAATTGAAAATAACATGAAATATTCAATGATGAAGAGATATCTGACTGCAAGTATTGATTACCCTTGCTTAAATGCTAATATAATATCTGAGTCGGCTATTCACAAAATTGATGATAAAATTCTTGCTAGAATTGTTATGTCTAAAAATACAAATTGATGATAATGAGATCCAAGTTGAAGCCTAGTCCAATTTGAGTGAAGAGGATCAGGTTTTTTGTGTATCAGAACTGTATGATATGAGAAGGCAAGAAGAGGAATCATAATATGAGTTTTTTTTGAGATTTTTGGAAATCTTAACACAAATTCCCATAGAGCAAAGACCTAATGATTATGAATGCATTGATTTTTTTTGTGAATTATATGAATCGGGACTGAGTTCCTTATCAGAGGAATTGAAACCTGCTAATTTGGCTTAGGTGATTCAATGGATAGAGATTGAAGAGTCGGCCAGGAATGCATCTACACAAAATAAAGGTAGTGCTCATTCATTATAGGATATTTGCATGAATAATGACAAAATTGAGACACAAAATGATGTAGGATTGTATGAGACACCTACTGTGTTTCTTAATCCTAATTATGATTCTAATATTATTGAGATTCTATTACAAGCTAGTGATTATGATTTTAGGGGTAATGATTGCAGTACAAAGAATGCAACAAAACTATTATTTTTACCAGAGTTGTGTGGGAATGAAGAGCCCCATGTTTGTTCCCAAGTGAAGAAAAAATTGTCAGATGGTGTATATCTGGAGTATACCTCAGATATGTTAGCATTGGAACAGGGGAGTTATATAAATGGTGAACAATCTAAGGATATTGGTGTCTATGATCAGAAGAATACAATCGAAGATAGCCAGTATTGTGGTGAATACATAGGCCCTATGGTTTTCCCTGACTACCTATGTAAAGTGGAGATAGAGGTGTTACTGCCCTCTAGCATTGATGTAGTCAGTAAGGGGTTTTTAGATTGTGCTGAATTGTTCACTTATAGATCAACATATTCAACAGAGAGTCCTGAATACAGTAAAGCCAGTATGTATTGCTCTATCTTTTTTGATCAAAGTGAAGTTGATGTTTTTAAACCTATCTCTGAGGGTTTTCATATAGAGATGAATGAAGAGGTAAAAGAAAGGATGTGCCAGGAGAAAACTTCCTTGAGCTATGTATCATCTTGGTTAGCTAATGGAAATAAGGATAGTTTGCATACTATTATGTATGATAACTTTCAGTTTAATATGCAAACTGAGGATAACAGAATGGATGATGTTGCAAACCAGGTAACTTATGAGAGTTTTCATTTCCTAGAACATATGAGTCAACACCTTATAAAATATGACCAGGAGCAGGATAAGGTAAAATATTGTCATGGTCATATATTGCTTTTAAATTGGTGGGGCAAAGCATTGATTAAATCAATACAGGGGCAAAGTGGGGAAAGCTTCCATTGCAGTCACACAGGTATTGGTTATCCCATGCACTTCAAGACATCAAATGGGGAATGTTGCAAGATCATTTTTTGTTAGGAAACAGAAATTTTTGTTTTTGATAGAGGTAGGCCTTGATCTCTCTTGTTTGGTAGCCCGGGGCTATCATGTTTGTATACACAAGTCCAGTTGGTAGAACAAGGCAATATATATGTTAAGGGGCTTGTGCAATTCAATAATCTGGTCTACAAAACCAGAGGTTCTAGATTCTTGCTATGCCCACAGGGGGCATACATCCCCAGTCAAAGCCACTGATGGGACTTCAATTTTTGGGAAAACTAAAGCTGGGGTTTTAGGGTTTCAAAGTTACTCATGGTAACCTTGATTATTGACCATTTGAAACCCTCTTATTATGTTTTAACGATGACCTGCTGCCGTGGAGAATCGGTCCCTTAAGTGAGGTTTTATCCCTCTCTGGTCATGCTTTACCACCCTCGTTTCACCTGATTTTTTGGTCATTTTGGCATAATGGCTTATGTTCTGCACCGTCGAGAATTTTAATGTGGGCCCCACTTGGATGTTCTGTCTAAGGTCTGATGAACCATCTGATCGTAGGATTGGATCTTGACTGCTTCTTCCTGACCTCACAGGTTTTCCTACTGACATCACCAAAGTGGTGTGAGGCTCACGAGATGTCGCCATCTGGCGTGAACGGATGAATGGGTTTTCTTCCTGAGGTGTTGGATATGACATGGAGCCGTCTTTTCACTGGTAATAGCCATTAATGATGGGGTAATTATGGTTTTTCACACACCTCGCATGAGTGGAGTAAATATCCAAGAGGGTGTTGCGAGGTCTGTGAGGGCGCGGCATGTGGCTTTTCTTTTCTTGCCAATGGAACTATGTGGGTCCCACTGTACGGTTCGGATCTACTACTTTTCAGGGTTTTGATTGGATATGTTTTCTGAAGGCGTTGAGGTGGATTGTCAACATCCATTGACTTGATCTCAATCCTGCATTTGTTAGAGTGTCTCCCGAATCGGCGGTTCAATTGCGAGGAAGGGGTGTGTGAGTTGTCCATGTGGCGTGTACTGCTTGGCTATTGCTCATGTCATTAATGGCACAGGTTTTCCTTCTCCAGAGGATCTCCACCTGATTTCCTCCTGTGTGCCAACAGTGCCATCCTACTGAGGGTATTCATGATTATCTGGATCACTAATTGTGCGAGTGCTTGAATTGCCTTCAAGTAATTGTACCTTGCATACTGGCCTACTCTATAAATGCTGACTAAGTTGTATGTGATCAGCATTGCATCCTCTTGTATCTGTGTGAAGTAAGGTTTCTTCTTCTGTTTGTTGCTGAGCTTTGTTTCTATCATGAATAAATAAGTTAAGCGAAGGAGTGCGAGGCTAGCTTTGCCAGTCATGAAGAAGTCTGATTCTCCCATGGCTCACAAGGCTATTATGGGAAACACTAGGAAGAGGCCAGTGCATTGTTCGTCCCTGATAATCATCTCAGATTTTGATGAATCTAAGACTGATTCTGATTATCAATGCCACTTGGCCTCCCTGGCGGAGCTTATGGGAGTGGACGAGGAGGTTCTAGCAATTTAGCCAGTATTTACATTGGCACCGGGTCTAGTTGTTCGGGGATGTGCTCACAAGGTTGGTAAAGAGGAGGTGGTGCCATTGCTGTCCCAGGCACGCACTCGAAGCTACCGCTTGTACCGGGGCCATCTGTTCTCTTGATGGTGACTGGTTAGGGTTTTGTTGCACGTGTTTGCTCATGCCTTTTTCTCCTGTGGACATGGATGTGCACGTGCTCTACATGAATTTTTGTTCGTCGACTGGTATTGTAACCATTTTTGTTTATTCCTTCGATCATGCACGATGTAATCAAATCATGAGGAATGTGGATTTGAATTTCATTTTTGTGTTGAAATTCAATTTGGTATCGACAAGGAAGCCTAATGCTTGTTGCTCTCCTATGGTATAAAGGGGATTTCATGGCTCATTGTTAGGGGTCAGGATTTTTGGGTCCGAAGCTTTGAAGTTTGTACAGTCAGTCTTATAGTTAAAATGTTATGAACATTTTGTTCTAAAAATCATCCCGAGGGGAAATTTTGTATACATATTAGTATGATATGCTTTTTAAATTACTGATATCAAAAGAAATCTTTAAAATTAAGATGGTTTACTCTCCTATGTGTGTGCCATGGATTGTGAATGGAGTTATCAAGGGTTCCTCTATTCAGTTTCAATAATTAACTGAAAGTGTAGTTAGTTTTCTTGCTTTAACTCAAGAAGTTAATCAAATGCTTGAAGAACCAATTACATGTTCATGGTTGTATTTGCTCTGGATTCTTGAAGAAGTACTATTTTAGTGTACTGAAATATCTCATGATAGTAATGCTATATGAAGATAAGTTCATAGTATCGGGATTGTATTCTATATGACTTTGTTGCCCAATGGATGAGGCACTGAACAATGTTTGTAGCATTATTTTTGGTTTAAGACTGTAAGCTCTAAGCATGGTAATCCAAATACTGAACATAAACACTTGTTAAAACCTTGTCTTCCTTCGGGAATTATTTACTCATAGTAAGTGGGTCAATTCCGCTGCTCTTTGGTACTGGTAATTATTCTCTGGTCTGCCAATACCATGAAATAATGACTATCTCTCTGAGTGTGTAGGAATTGTGATCTGTATATAGGATGTGTTCTTACCAGTCATAAGGTATTCTTATGAACAAATTTAGGTTTACCCACCTTGGTCCTACAGAGCCAAAAGTGTAGGGGAGTTCAATCCACAACAGACTCTTGTTAGTTAGCCACTAGTTTTTGTAGTTATCCTTGATAGGGGTTGGCTACCTCTTAGAGATCTTTAATCTCTATGTGGGAAAAATAAAACACCAACAAATCGATTCTCGGATTTAGGAGAATCCATCCAAATGCCAGATGATGATGAAAATGCTTAGGAAGGACACCTCCAAAAGCATAAAGAAAAGATGAGAGTTTCTTTTCAGAAGGACACATCTGAAGAAGAACCCAAATTTTTCCATGTTAAATTGTCCTGATAGAATTTGATTACATCTCATTGCTAACATGCTAAATTGATCAAAATTTTTGATGATAAAAATTGTTGAAAGACTTCCTACTTAGGTTTGACAAAAGATTTGCTTGATTTGAAGAAAGTTTGATGTGTGTGAAAACTTTGTGCCATGAACCTTAATGGACTGACCTAGTGCGGCCTCGAGGGCTCATCGATTGATGGCCTTTCCTACATCATGCACTCAGAGACCTCGTAGTTCAACACGACCACTGACCTTGTCCAAACGATAGAAGTTTGAATCATTATTTTATATTGACAAACCTAGAAAGACTGACCTAATGTCTCGGGGATTCAAAGATGAATCTTGCCTACATAGCAAATGCACAAAGACAACATAGTTCAGACATGGACAAAAGATTGATTGACATGACCGATTGAATTGACCAGAAAGATACTGACTTTGACTCTGTTTTTGGATTTTCTAGGACATTTTCAAATTTTTAGGATTTTTTAAAGACATTTTCAGATTTTTAGGATTTTTTCAGGACTTTTTTAGATTATTAGGATTTTTTCAGGACTTTTTCAGATTTTTTCAAGACTTTTCACAATTGCAGGATCATATGCGACACCCACTGCAGTTACACGATAAAGGTCTTTCCCCCTGACAGATTGAGGATTACCCGAGTCCAATGATATGGAGATAGACAGACACAAGGCAAAAGGCAATGATATGCAAGGGATGATGTCAACCAAATGTTAACCATGGCCGAAATTGATAGGACTTAGGACGAATGTCGTGAATGTGTCAAGTTGTTATTATGGGAAGTGGATAAAGGTCGATTAGAGTAATAGTAGATGGTGAAGCAATGATCGACTATGCATGGCGCCTATTTGCTAGGTTTTCACCATGGTACTTATCCAAAGTGTCTATTTGCCAGGTTTTCACGACTGGATGAAATTATTTATTTTTACTATTTTTGCCATTTTTTTATTTTTTTGGTGTCACGAAGATGCCTATTTGCCAGGTTTTCATCAAGGGACGATTTTTTCTTGATTTTCCAATTTTTTTATATTTTTAAGTTTATAGCCTAGCTCCCTGATGCTATGTGTAGAACTTTTGCAAATGTAAGTTGTTGATGGGTTTTGTCAACTATTCTCCATTAGGTGTGGCCAACAGATAAACTCCAGAACCAAATGTGGTAGTAATAATATAAGGACCGGGCCAATTAGCCTCAAACTTGCTAGGCATTTCACGGTCCTCTTGATTTCTTGGGTTCTACATGAGGACCAAGTCACCGATTTCAAATTTTCTCACCATTACTCTTTTGTTATAGCTTTGACAAAGACAATTTTGATATGCCTGCAAGTGATTTAAGGCATTTTTTCATCTTTCTTGTAACATTTCTAGCTCATGTAGACGATACTGTCTGTACTCCTCATCATCAATCATTCCTTTCAAGGAGACTCAAAGAGAAGGAATTTCGACCTCGATGGGCAATATGGCCTCAGAGTCGTAAACCAGGGAAAATGGAGTGGCTCCAGTGGGGGTACGAATGTTGGTACAATAGGCCCATAAAGTAGGATTAAGTTGTAGGTGCCAATCTTGGCTAGCATCATTGACAGTCTTCTTAAGAATCTAAAGAATTGTTTTATTTGACCCCTCAGCTTGGCCGTTACCTTGTGGGTAATATGGGGTGGAGAAATGATGTTGGATGTGGAATCGCTCATAGAGTTCATGAACGTCCTGATTTTTGAATGGACTCCCGTTATCTATGATGATGGACTGCGGAACACCATACCGACAGATGATGTAATTTAGGATAAACTTTGATATTTTCTTACCGGTGATGTAAGTGAGAGGTACGGCTTCAATCCACTTAGTAAAGTACTTAGTGGTGGTGATTATGAATTTATGGCCGTTAGAGGAGGATGGATGGATCTTTCCCACAAGGTCAAGTCCCCATTATGCGAAAGGCCGTGGAGAAGTGACCGATCTCAGTTCCTATGCAGGTGCATGAATTAGGTCGCTATGCACATGGCATTTCCAACATGTTCTAAAAAATTGAAGAGCATATTTTTCCAATGTTAGCCAATAGTATCCTAGTCTGGTGAATTTCCTAGCTAACGTTTGACCACTCGAATGAGATTTGCAGATACCTTCATGCACTTCTCTTAAGGTTTTTTGGGCTTCATCAGTGTCGAGACAGTGAAGAAGGGTGTTATCAAAGCCATGGTGGTATAGGGTGTCACTGACGATGGTGTGTCGGGTGACTTTTTGTATAAAGGACTTTCTCTGGTTATTGGAAAGGTTGAGTGGTAAGGTTTGGGATTTTAGATAGTCATAAATGTCTTGGTACCAAGGTGAACTAGGACCAACAATCTCACAAACCATTTCTGAGTCTAGGATGTCATATGCAGGCACCAATAACTATTCCACTAAGAACTCAAATTGTGACACATTTTTGGGGATGTCCAATAGAGATCCAATAGTAGCCATTTCATTGACTACCTTATTCTGTGTTCTGGGGATTTGTTCAAAGGCAATCAATTGGAAATAGGTTAATAAATTATCCACCATTCACTTGTAGGGAAGCAACTTCTCATCTTTTGTTTCATAATCATCATTCACTTGGTTGATGACTAACTGAGAATCCCCGAATACGAACAATGTCTAAATTTTCCATTTAATCGGGATCTTGAGTCCTATGACCAAGGCTTCGTATTCTGCAATGTTTTTAATGCAAGGGAAGGCAATCTGGAATGCTTTAGGAATAGAATCCCCTTGTGGTGTAATGAACAAGATGCCAACCCTTGAGTCATGACCAGTATGAGACTCGTCAAAATACAGTTTCCATGGTGACGTAGGCTCTGCATGAAAGATAGACTCATCAGGAAAATCAACTACCAGTGGATGAGTGCCTTGAATGGGTGCATCTGCAAGCTGATCTGCTATTAGGCGCCCTTTTATTTCCTTGCACTCAACATATTGTATGTCATATTTTCTCAATATCATGACCCACTTTTCTAAATGGCCTGTTAATGCTGCCCGACTTAGGAGATACTTTAGTGGATCAATCTTGGCTACCAGGTGTGTTTGGTGGCTCAGCATCTAATGCCTTAGTTTTTGTGCCGCAAAGATAACTACAAGGCATGCACATTCAATCATTGTATAACTCAACTCATATCCTATCAGTGTGCGACTAATGTAGTATATGGCTCTTTCTTTCTCTGCATGGTTGTTTTGTGCCAATAATTCCCCCAGTGCATTTGTAGTTGCGGAGACATACAAGATCAACAACTTGCCTTTGATAGGTGGCATTAGGATAGGTGGTGTCAATAGATATTCTTTGATTTGTTTGAAGGCTATGTGGCATTTTTCTATCCATACAAAGGGGATAATTTTATGTAATAGGTATTGAAATGGTTGACACTTGTCTGCCAATTATGTGATGAAGCGTCAGATGGATTGCAGTTTGCCCTGAAGTGTTCTCAACTCGCTGATTCCTTTTGGTGGAGGCATGTCTAGAATTGTTTTCAATTTTGCGGGATCAACCTCAATTCCTCGTCGTGAAACTATGTATCCCAAAATATTGCCTGAAGTGAATCCAAAGACACATTTTTTTGGGTTCAAATGAACCTTGTAATCCTCTAGCCATCTAAAATTTTTGTTCATCCACATAATCTTCCATCAGGATATGCATCACGTCATGAAATATTGTTGTCATAGCTCTTTGGTATGTGGCGCCTTCATTCTTTAAGCCAAAAGGCATGACATTCCAACAGTATGTTCCCCATGGGAAATTGAATGTCATTTTGTGCTGACCCTCTATTGCAATTCGGATTTGGTTATATCCTAAGAAACCATCCATGAGAGATAGCATCTCGTACCCTACCGTGAGATCCAAAATCATGTCTATATTTGGTAATCGGAAATCATCTTTTAGGCAAGCCTTATTCAAATCTCTGAAATCCGTATAGATACAGATTTTTCTATTTGGCTTTGTGACATGGACAATGTTGGATATCCAGTCAGCATAATCTGTAGATCTTATGAACCCAGCATCCAGTAACTTCTTTAGTTCAACTTTTACAAGTAGTGCAATCTGTGGATGCATTTTGCACAACTTTTGATTGACTGATTTGATATTTGGAATTAATGGAAGATGATGCAATACCAATTCTGGATCAAGGCCTAGCATGTCAACATATGACCATGCGAAGTTAACCTTCCTTTTTGTGAAGAATTGTTAGAACTCAGGTTTTTCTTCCTCTGTTAATGATGCGGCCAAGAGGACCATTTTGGGATTCTCTAGTGTAGCTATGTTAGCTTCGATGGTGTCTTCAATTAGCATGGCCAATTTTTCCTATACCACGAGAAGAAAGTCTAATCCTCCATCCTTAGGTGCCTCATAGAAGTTTTCACCTTCGAATACGTCCTTTATTTTTACTATTTTGTTGTCAGAAGGTGCCTTGCAGTTTTCACCTAAAGACATTTCTTTTTTTGTCTTATTCTTTGTATTTTTGTGACTGGAGGATTGCACAATCTAGGTCAATGGAAAATCGTGTTTTGTGATCACCCCATGGTATGCCTTCTCAGAGCCCCATGAATTCTGCTATTGCCTCATCAATCTGAAAGATGTCCATCACTGGTGGTTCTTGTTGGTCCCAGTCAATCAGTTGCGAATAAACAAGGGAAATCCCATTGTCAGTGTTGATAAAAGATGGGGAAGATGCGGAAAGTGTGCAAATTGAAGCCTCAAGTGTGAAGGCAAAGCTGTCAATTTCAACTTTCGTATCAGATGCAATGGATGGACCATACTCAGATTTCGATGAGTTGAACTCAAAGTCATAATAGGGGACAAAAGTATCAGCATCATGACTACTGGATGGCCTTTCAGAGGTATAGATAGTAGGTTCAGGCATGTCGGGCTCATGGGTGGGTTTGGGAATGGGGTGGGATACTTTGGATGTTGTCGATGACACCTTATGTTCTTCTGGATCCCAAGGAATGCTTTTTCCATTCCTTATTTTTGGAATGTCAGTCAATAGGGTCAATCTTGCACTCTTGTCAGAATTTTTCTTCAAAGGGGAGTTGACAAGGGTCTAGGAATAGTTTGTCAATATCATAGTTGCTCAAGGTTTCCTCAGATCCCCATTCCCATTCATTAGATTCAGTTTTGGTAAGGGATTCTTTGCTTGTCTCGACACTTTCTGGAGCCATTACGTCCTTACTTGAAAGTGCATAGGTACTTTGATTGTCAGTTTCGAGTTGGTCAATCCCTATCCCTATGTACCTTGGTCTTGCAAAAATGATAATAGGTTCCCTCCTTCCATTGTTGGCCTTTCCAAGACCACTTGTGCCATCAAAACCTAGTGCCTTGCATATATTATAGCCTTTTCCATAGAGATGCACTGGTAGTGGAGGTAACTCTTCTGGGTCTTTCTAGATTCAGTTAGCTATGTTGATGATGACTTCATTACCCATATCGCCCCACAGTGTGAAAACACTTTTTGGTGGAACCTTGAAAGTTGTTTTGGGCTTGACTGTGAAACACGGTCTACCATAGACTTTAGGCGGCTTAGGTATTGTGGTGATACAGTAAGTCGTATTCAATTTGAATTCTCGGCAGCCAAGGTCCTATATTTGAAAGTATTTACTTGGTATGGAGGTCGAGGAAGATGGTGTGGTAGAAGTTAATGGAATGGATGATTTGGTGAGTGCAGATGGGTCAATATATTTTGGAAGAAGTGGAATTTGAGGCTTCTCGATTGATGGGTACCTGGTGCTCAGTAGTGGCTCGCTGATTGGTACAGTATTGAAATGGATTGGGATCTCCTGGGATAGTGATTTCAGTACCATCAAAAGGGAATTTTAGGCATTGGTGGTATGTGGATGGAATGGCCTTTAGATCATGCATCCAGGGGCGACCAAGTAATATATTGTAATGTATGTCATGATCCAAGACTTGGCATGTTGTATCTATAATAACTGGTCCCACCCAAAGTGGAATTGTAATGATGCCTTTAGAAGCATGTTCTTCATCATCACATGCCTTGATGACAATGCTCTTGGTAGCATCCACACATGCATAAGAGAAGCCAAGAGCTTTTACCAATTTTAAAGATAAAATGTTCAATCCTACTCTGCCATCTACTAAGACTCATCTAACCTTATGTTTGTGGACAAAAACCTTGATATGAAGGGCATCATTATGAGATGGTTTGGGTGAGGAATAGTCACTATCCAAAAAGGTAATGTGATGAGGCGAATTCAAATATCTGACCATAGTTTCAAAATGGTTGACATCAATTATGGTTGGGACAGACGATTCTTGTAGGAATTTATCCAAGATGGCCTTATGTGCGGGTGAGATACGGAGCAGTTCGAGAATGGATATTTGAGCGAGTGTTTTATTCAATTGCTCAATAAGGTTGAACTCTGGTTTAGGGTTTGATTGTCTAGTAGATGGACTAGGTATGGTGATTTTAGAATGATGTGCAGAAGGACCTGGGATAGTGGCCTTGCCTTTATGCATGGTGACATTGCATTTTGGGGCATTTTTAATGGTAATATTATTAACACACTTATCTTCATTAGCATCACGAAGATTGTTAATAATGGTACCACTGGGATAATTTTAGGCAAGACGGACGTTATTGTAAGAAGGATGGATGTGATTGGCTTGATTATTGTTATTCTTTGAGCCAGATGAGGAGGGTTTACCATGATCCTACATTGGGTTCTTGTGGATAGTATGATCCACATTAGACGTAAATGATTGGCTGCCTAACTCAATGGTGTGGTTTTCAATAAGGTCTTGTACCAGATTTTGCATCTGACGACAAGAGGAAGTTTTGTGCCCTTTGACATGGTTGTAATCACAAAATGTGCTATCATCCCACCATGATGGATTGAACTAACCAGGGTCATACGGTTTAGGTTCTTCTAGCTTTATGACTTCATTTTGGAGAAGTTTCTTCAAGACAATTTCAATAGGTTCAGCCAAAGGGGTGTATATGTGTTTTTGGAATTGTTGCGGTTGATGCAGCTGCCTCTGATTAGCTTGAGCATGATTTCTCTGAATAGCATTAGCAGTTGGTGTCGGTGCAGTTATAGGTGGATTTTGATTTTGTACTCCTTTTAAGGTGAGTACATGACCTGTTGCATTGATAGTTTTTGCATCGACTACACCATCATTGGTGATGTGTTTGTTCTTAACCCAATATCTGGTTTCGTCACTGGAGCTACTTGGGTTATTATTTATGGTGGTTTTGATGGTTTTTCCACCATATTTTAATTCACCTTTGGCGATCAAGGCTTTCTCAAGTTGAACACCCTTTTCAATAAGGTCAACAAAGGTGGTGCAACAATGGACTTGTAAGCCATATTGATGCGGTAAAACTAAAAAACACTAAACTTCCTGTAGCAACGACACCTTGTCACACTATTCACATTATTAAAGACCCCTAGTATTAACTTCCTAATCTGCAATCATGCGTTCTTCACACATACATGGCAGATTCCCACCATACTACGGACCGCTCCTGATCAAGACTATCTTTACTCACTGTCAAGTTCCTTGCGGGTCTTCACAATATGACACCTTCTCTCCATCCCATTCCATTCGATTCTATTGGTAGTGAATCCAACCACTCTGCGCCATACTCATTCCATATTCTCCATCCCTTTACAAGTAACTGTCTGCCACCCCTATGCAGTTCAATGCCGAGTCATATACATTACTCACCAACATTGTTCGCCACCTTCTCACTGTGCAAAGTACGAACACATAGGACTTTCATCAAGAACTGAACCATGAGAAATAAGGCCAAGCTTCCACCATGATGTGGTTCATGGGTTGCTCCAGGAACACACAACACAACCAAAACTTGGTGCTTTGCCTTTGCTTCACCCTTGACCCTTAATCATCCCTAAAGGCCAAATGCCCACAATACTCAACTAGATACTTGCAAGGGTGTAAATACATTCTATCATGCTTCCTATCATCCTGTTAGGTTTCTTGAACAACCATTAGACTCCATTTCACCATCGCTTCCCCAAACCCTCACTTAGGGTTAAAAAGGAAACAAGCCTAGAGTCCCTTTTAGCCCTCCTAGCCCGAGAAAAATGGAATTTTCACAAAACTTTCCCAAAGAACCCCAAGCCTTCTTTGTATTTTCTTGGTCCTGATACCAACCTCTTCAAGATTTGTAAGGTCTTATGCCTGGTCTTGCCATACACAGGTCACTTCACCAAATTTAGCAACATGTGGGGTTTTCCTTCATTTCTTGGCCACGCGGTTGGACTGTCAAAGAGTTCTTCCACCAAATCAATTGATGAAGCCTCTTACCAGCTACCAGATGACTATATGGCCTTCCTCCACCTTTCTACCATAGGAATTTTCAAGGAGAGGTCTCCCCTGCAAGTTAGGTGACTTTCAACTCTAGACTTTCCTAGTCGGGCACTGTTTTGCTCGCCTAGGAAAGGTCTTCTTTCATGCTTGCTTTCCTCCTAATAACTCCTAACCCTACTAAAATTATAGGCATGGAGCCTAGAAACTTTTTCCAAGAGCCCATACACCAGGTACAGGGGAAAGGTGGTCTAGGTCTCCATTTATTATAGCTTACCAGGAAGAATAACTAAGAAACTAGAACTTGGAGAGCAGAAATCAACAGATAGAATGATGAAACAACTAACTAATTACCAACCAACACTTAGAGATCAGATACACTACATTCCACACATGTTCCAAGGCTTGGTTAAGCCATTAATGCACTACTAAGAACACAAACACAGAAAATTGAACAAATACTCCTACTATTCTTACTTCTCCTTCATGTAAATTACAAGAATACAAAACTTCAAAAGCCTTCCAAATGACTTCCAACCCAACTACAGGTTGAGGCATACCTTTTATAGGTTCTCCAAAGTAGTTTTTCCTCCCTTGGGTTGGAAAAATCAATTACCAAGTGGGAAAAGTGCAAATTGTCCCAATTTGCCACTTTCCCCAACTTCCTAGAACTCACACAAATGAGTGTTTTAAACTTGAAACTTAAACACTCCTGATAGCTCCTGACCAAGGTATTTTGGTAAGCCACTCACTCAAATGCAATGGTCAACATGACCTTATCCCAATAAAAAAACAAATTCATAAACCTTTCCTATCCCTAGTGTTTCCTAGGTGTTTCTCCTAGGTGCTCCTGCACCATTCTCCCCCTCCCTGCCAAACACTAAGAAGTAGAAGGAGAGAGAAAAGACATGTTTCTGCCAAGCTTCTTGAACTAATCCTCTTGTACCCATGTAGCTTATGATTCATGCTTATTCTTCCGCTTAATAAGGTGCTCCATGTACACCTTGTGTCTTGTAGACTCCAAGATCCTTTCAGCTTGTTGCTTGTCTTGAGAAGGTAGGGGTATGTTGCTAATGTCCTTGAAGATCTCCTTATTTTTATGATCTGCATCATCGATTGATCCTCGATACTTGATCAAGTCAGCTATATTAAAAACTAGTGAGATTCCTAAGTCAGTAGGTAGCTCAACCTTGTATGCATTTTTCCCATACTTAGCCAATACCTTTCATGGTCCTACCCTTTTCATCTGTAGCTTGGTTGACACTCCCTTCTGCAACCTGGATTTTTTGAGGTGAACCATGACATACTCACCTACTACAAATTGCACATCCTTCTTTGACAAATCTACCTTCTCCTTCAACTTTTGTGTAGCTTCGGTGACTGTCTTCTTCACCTGCTCCTAAATATCTTTCATGGTCTGACTAAAATCTTCAGCATGTGCACTCCTATTCTCCATGGTTCCTAGATATCTGAGCTCACAAATGCCCCTTGGGTGCATCCCATACACAACCTCAAAAGGACTCTTCCCTGTGGTCCGATTGACACTATCATTATAGGCATACTCTGCTTGTGAGATGACCACATCCCATGTCTATCCATATTCCTTTGTTAGGCACCTAAGAAGATTACCCAACACCCTGTTAACAACCTTTGTTTGACCATCGGTCTGAGGATGGTAAGTTGATCCAAATGACAGGTTGGTACCCAATCTTTTCCATATAGTCTTCCAAAAATGACTCATGAACTTAACATCCCTGTCTGAAACAATGCTTAAAGGTAGGCCATGAATCCTTACAACCTCCTTAAAGAATAGATGAGCTATGTAGCTAGCATCATGAGTAGTTTTGCAAGGAATAAAGTGACTCATTTTTCTAAATTTGTCCACCACTACATACACACTGTCAAAACCAGACTTGGTCTTAGGGAGTCCTACCAAAAAATCCATGCTCACACACTCCCATGGTCTGTTAGGAATGGGTAGGGGTTGATAAAGACCAGCATTACTAGCTCCTCCCTTAGCTCTCATACATACAAAACATTGTTCCACATACTTTCTAACATCTCTTGCCAACTTAGGCCAATAGAAAAACCTTTGTACTAGTTCCAAAGTCTTGTTGATGATGCCCACTAAGACTACCATTATGCTTCTCTTGAATGAGGTTTTCTCTCATTGACACTCTTGGAACACATAACTGATTCCCTTTAAACAATAGACTACTTTGCAATGTATACTCAACATATTGACTATGAAAATGATTCTCAAAGTCTAAACGTACCTTATAAGCTTCTGAGAAATCTTCATCCTCTCCATAGAGATCTTTAAAGCTTTCAATCCTTATGTTCTTCAGTTGTATCTCTTGTACTATCAACAACCTCCTGCTCAATGCATCTACTACCTTATTCATCTATCCCTTCTTGTGCTGGATGGTGAAAGTAAAAGCTTGGATGTATTCCATCCACTTCAAATGCCTATTACTCAACTTCTCTTAAGTGTTGATATAGCTGAGTGCTTGATTGTCTGTAAAAACTACAAACTCCTTGGGTAGAAGGTAATGTCTCCACTTCCTAAGTGACTGAACCAAAGCATAAAGTTCTAAGTCATAAGTAGAATATTTCTTCTTTGCGTCATTGAGTTTCTCACTAAAGAATGCTATAGGCCTACCCTCTTGACTCAACACTCCTCCAACTGCCACTCCACTAGCATCACATTCCACGGTGAACAACTTGTCAAAGCTAGGTAACGAGAGAATAGGTTGAGTTGCCACCTCTTGTTTCAGATTCTCAAACCCTCTCTCAACTGCTTGGGTCCACACAAACTTGGTTTTCAATCCACCTTTTATTGTATCTAGGACCGGTTCACAAATACCACTTAAGTTCCTTATGAATTTTCTATAGAATTGAGCCATGGAAACTTCTTACCTTAGTCCCTGTGGTTGGTGTAGGCCAATTTATGATTGCTTCCACCTTGCTTGGATCCATCTTCAATGATCCCTTAGACACTACAAATCCCAAATATACAAGCTCTTGTTTAAAAAATTCACACTTCTCTAGATTGATTGCCAACTTCTCCTCTTGCAACCTTCTAAGAACCAACTCCACATGTTGTAAATGCTCTTCTGCTGTCTTAGTGAATATAAGGATGTCATCAAGGTATACCACCACAAATACTCCTGTGAAATCCTTGAGCACTTCATTCATGAGCCTCATGAATGTGCTAGGGGCATTGGAGAGACCAAATGGCATCACTCTCCATTCATATAACCCATCATTTGTTTTAAATGTTGTCTTCCATTCATCACCATCCTTAATTCTGATCTGATGGTATCCACTCTTAAGATCCAGCTTGGTGTAATATTGAGCTCCTCCAAGACAATCCATTAGATCCTCAATTCTAGGAATAGGGAACCTATACCTAATTCTGATCCTATTTATTGCTCTAGAATCAAAATATCTTTTGGGACTGTCATCATGCGCGGGACTGTCACAAAGAACCCGAACCACAAGTAACAATGGTTATTCTAACATAGTCCACCAACAAACGAATTCCTTCGAACCAAACGACATTCACAATTGCAACCATTATACCGAGGAAGATAAAGAGTAAGCTAACCCGACAGGAAACAAAAACTTCACTTAAACAAAAGCATAGATTAACTCTGCATTCTTGTTTGTACATTGAATGGCCGGAGAGCCCGATTCCCACTCTCTTTCGTTACTCACTTCTCTATTTTTTTGTATCTCCACTCTATTCCCTTTCTATCCCCCATTTTGTTACACATGTTCTTTCTTAAAAGAGATTCTAAGGTAGTTAACTAAACTATTCCCTACCCGATATGCCCATTCGATTACAACTATTTTTCAATCTTTTGTATGAACTAGCATTGCAATTTTAACTATTTAACCATTTAACATGGTCCCCCGAAATGCTAATAACTAAAATATTACAATATAATGAAACTTGAGGTGCTCCTGCACCATACTCTTAGACTTAATAGATTTCCAAGTCCCATGGAAATGCTGAGGTGAGACTACTGCAATTCAAATCTTTTCCTTTGCGTCTTCATCACTGAACTTGCTGCCGTTGTTGTTGTCACATGACTCCCATCAATGGAGTTGATGCTGGTTGTTGTCCTCCTCTCTTCGTACTGCTGCTTCACACCACCACCGTACTGTCATCTCACCCACACACGATTCTGGAAGATGCTTCCCACCCTTCTCTGAGTGGTTTCTCTCATTGCACCTTCTACCCAATTGCATCGTGGTGGAGACAATACGAAGACCCCAACTTGAGATCTTCACAGCGTCCTTACTGCAGCTTGGAGGGATCAACGTGCAACCAAGAACCCACACTACTGCCTGGTGTAGATTGCCTTCTACACACTCAGAACCTTCTGACCTCTGATACCATTCTGATGCGGTAAAACTGAAAAACACTAAACTTCCTATAGCAACGACACCTTGTCACACTATTCACATTATTAAAGAACCCTACTGTTAACTTCCTAATTTGCAATCATGCGGTCTTCACACATACATGGCAGATTCCCACCATACTACGGATCACTCTTGATAGCTATTGATCGCTCCTAATCAAGACTATCTTTACTCACTATCAAGTTCCTTGCGGGTCTTCATAGTATGACACCTTCTCTCCATCCCATTCCATTCGGGTTTGTCGGTAGCGAAGCCAGCCACTCTGCACCATACTCATTCCATATTCTCCATCCCTTTACAAGTAACTGTCTGCCACCTCTATGCAGTTCAATGCTGATTCATACACACTACTCACCAACACTGTTCGCTACCGTCTCGCTGTGCAAAGGCCGAACACACGGGACTTTCATGAAGAACCGAACCATGAGAAATAAGGCCAAGCTTCCACCATGATGTGGGTCGTGGGTTGCTCCAGGAAAGAAAGAATATCTTTTGGGATTGTCATCATGCGTAGGACTATCACAAAGAACTCGAACCACAAGTAACAGTGGTTATTCTAACACAGTCCACCAACAAACGAATTCCTTCGAACCAAATGACATTCACAATTGCAACCATTATACCGAGGAAGATAGAGAGTAAGCTAACCCGAATGGAAATAGAAACTTCACTTAAAACAAAAACATATATTAACTCTGCATTCTCATTTGTACATTGGCCAGAGAGCCCGATTCCCACTCTCTTTCACTACTCACTTCTCTATTTTTCTGTATCTCCACTCTATTCCCTTTCTATCCCCCATTCGGTTACACATGTTCTTTCTTAAAAGAGATTCTAAGGTAGTTAACTAAACCGTTCCCTACCCGATATGCCCATTTGGTTACAACTATTTTCAATCTTTTGTATGAACTAGCATTGCAATTTTAGCTATTTAACCATTTAACATGGTCCCCCAAAATGCTAACTAACTAAAATATTACAATATAATGAAACTTGAGGTGCTCCTGCACCACATACCTTAGTGGTCCGAGGAGAGTTTGTACAAACATGGTGACTTTCTCCTTTTCAGGCATTTCCACCAAGCATCTACTTGCTAAGGTTCTCCATCTTTGAAAAAATGGGATAAAAGGCTTTCCTGCATCCTCTTGGGTAAGTCTACATAATGAGGTAATGTCGATATCTATGTCAATGTTATAGGCATAGTTTTCAACAAACTTGTTAGCCAATTCATCCCATGTTTTGATTCCTTTAGGCAATAGGGAGAACCATTCCAGTGCATGACCTATGATATTTCTAGAAAAAAGTCTCATGAGATATGTTTTCTCATATGCAATGTCCATGCAACTAGTGGTGAATTCTCTTATGTGTGCAATAGGGTTCGTTTTGCCTTTGTATTTTGGAAAATGAGGTACCAAATATTCATGAGGAAAGGGTGGCATATACAAGGTTGTGTTGAATGGATATGGACACAAGTCATGTGACATGTAAGACTTTTTGTTGGATTGTTGCAAGGTATCCACTTGTGTTTGAAGAGCAATGAGTTGGAGTGTGAGTTCTTCCACAATTGGGTTGTTGGTAGAATCACACATGTTGGTGATAGGGATGGATTGAGTGCCCACCTATTGTGATGAGATGTGTTGATTTGGAATTGGTTGTCGGTGAGAAAAATGAGTGTTCTGATTGTGCGGTTGTTGGGAATGAATGTTTTGAGGAGGAATAAGTTGTTGTGTATGAACTTGAGAGGCATAAGTGGGGATATAAGATCCTGCCTTTTGGTAGCCTAGCCCCTTGGTCAAGGAGAATGGCTAAATATATGGATGAGTCATTTAGGACCAATTCTTCCACAAAAGAGGCCACGTCTAGGTTTTGGGCAGCAAATTGTATGTCTTTTTCAAAGACTTCCCCATTTGGGTCTCTGCGGATAAATTGTTCAAAAAGATCTTGTGGAGAGGGTGGGATGTTCATCTCACTGAAAGGAATGATATTGGAATTTCCCATGTTATAAGAAGGATTGTTCATGTCATTAGGGAAGGAATCCATGTCATTTGTGAAATTAAGAAAGTTTTTTTCTTGTCCAAAAGAAGCCATGAGTCTTTTCTTTCTCTGTAATCTAGTTTCAACCATAAAAGTTTTTCTCAACTTTGGGATAATGGGGGAGAATGATCTAAAAATAACACTATGTTTTTTTAGGTTTTTTAGATTTTGAGGAAAGTTATGAAATGAAAATGAGACCAAAATGAGGCTAAAGATTTGTGAATGCAAATTGTGTGACACTAAAATGGAGATGATAAATTGTATGCAACTAAAGGGAGCCTAAGATGAACTCACTATTGGTAAATCTAAGGAGAGGAATACTTAACCAAGCAAAGATTTGGCAATGATTCAAGTTTGGAATATCAATGGATTGTAAAAGGACAAGGAGTGAAAAGGTGAAGTTTTCACACTAGACTGATGAGTGGGAAAAAATTCACAAGGATATTTGACTGAAAGACAAGGGATGATTAAGTCCAAAGATAACCTACTATTGAATGCAAAGTTTTGACACTGGATGGTAAGAGTCTACTCCTAAAATCTGCAAAAAAATAAATGTCTAAGGAGATGGTAGAGTTAACAATGCAACTAATGGAATGGAAATGGAATCCTATTGTGATCCTAAAAATGGCATCTATAATGCAATGTTTGAGGGAAGTTGAGAAATTCAGTGTCTGGTTTAAACAGTAACAGTAAAGGAAGACTTGATGGAATTCTGGAAAAGACAAGTTTTGGACTTCAATTTTGACAGTGAGAAGATGGTTGTGAATTTTTGCAAATGCGTCATAGCGAATGTAGCACGATAGAGCATATGCGGCTTAAGATAAAAAAAAGTGGTTCTATAACTGGCGAATGCAACTTAGAATGGCGAATGCGGTTTGAAATTTGTGAATGCGGCTCAGAATGGAGAATGTGTCAAATGGGGGATCAAATGCAGTGCAAAATTGTGATTGCGATGCAGGATGTTTCAAATGCGGCTCATCAGAGCGATTGTGGCTCAGAATGTGATGAATGCGGTTTGACAGAGAGATTGCGTCGCAGGAAGAAAAAAAATTGGAAAAAAAAATTCACAGATTTTACCAGTTTTATCTCAGATTTTAGCAAGTTTGATGTTCAGTTGTTGAAGTTTTCTAAAAAAATAGTTGGCAAACACTTGGTTTTGAAAAAAATGAAAATCAATCACATTGAAGACATTGACAAAAATCCTAGGGCTACAAATACAATATTCTTATGGATCCCACGAACCGCATATCCTTAGCGAATGAATTCAGAAGCTTGGCCCCACGAGCTCCCCGTTACAGTGCAATCACTTCTCAGGGAAACCAAGCTTCCAACCTCCATGAAAATCCCATGGCATATTGATCATTTCTACTAAGAACTGTGCAGATGCGGGTGCCTTGGCAACAACCGTTGTTGCACCAAAGAATAGATTTTTTTTGGTTTTCTACAATAAAGGATTTATTTTGGGCACCCGCTCGAGTGGTCATACATGGGGCACAATATTAAGCTCCATTAAGGAGGCACTCCAGCTTGAAAAGGTTAAGCTCAACAAGGTTTTGGGGAGTACTACTTGGTCCGTATGACATATCTACACTCATAATCCTAGGCTTTCCCTTAGGATTCACATTTATATACCGGTTGGGAGTAGCTCGACTAAAGAGCTTCATTGCCGGTTTGAGTTGCTTTGGGGTGAGTACTTTTTGCCACCAAAGCAGGCCCAAAATCTAAAGCTTAACAAAATCAAGCCAGCATATTCACAGTTCAATCAATCTTTGTTTAGAAACAAAGAGAGAGCACATGAATATGCTAACTCACACACCCATGGTGTTCATTTTAAAACCCAAAATCAAATGTGTACAAACAGAAAATACATGGTGTTCATTTTATCCGTTTGTAGTTTTTTGCAACAAAGGGGTTTATTTTAACCGTTTGTACTATTTTCTAACTAAGAGTTAATTTTAAACCCATGTAAAACAAAGTGTATTGTTCTTTTTATCCTTATGCACTTGCATGTTTGTTCATTTTATCCCATGAGTGAAAATAAATGCAAGATTTGTTGGAAAAAAAAGAAACAACAACAACAATAGATTTATTAACTAACTCCAACTGGATACACGCTACGAAAAATAGATTAGTAGCACAAAAAAAAAAAACTCTAATCTAGAAATAAAGAAAACAGGGGAAAAAATTTTACCAGTCAAATGCGTCGTGCCAGAGTATATGTGGCTCGATCTAGCATTTGCGGTTCAAAGGTTGGATAATGCGATGTGACAGTTCAGATGCGTTGCAAGATCTGTCAGATGTGGTGTGATAGAGCGAATGTGTGTCACGCGAAGTCAAATGTGGTGCAATAGAGAATTTGCGTCGCATGGTCTAGCAATTGCATCATTTTTTACCTGTACCTACAAAATAAAAATTGAAAGTCATACAAAAACCTGCAAAAACGTGTTAAGAAAAACGATCGGGTTCACCAATGTAATGATGGATTTTCTGCAAGATAGAATTCATTAATAACACATGCATGCAATTTTAAATCAATCCAATCAAGCAATGAACTGCATAGGAGATAATAAGAAAAGAAAACATGAAGCAATCTCACCCAGTCTTCCCTCCTCCATGGCTGACTTCCATTGCACCTCCTTACCTTGTTGTGATTAAGAGTGTGCCCTCGGATTGTGATGAGCAAACTTCTATGATGTTGACTAGCCCTAAACAAAGCTTTGAAGGATTTGTATAAACTAAATGCAAAATCAAACCAATTCTAACATGCAAGTAGTTAAATGATAAACAATAATACTAGAAGATATTAAGAGATTACTCCAAATTTTAAGATTTCTAATATTTCTAAGATTGTTGAGAATGAGGACAAAATTGGCATTTTATAGAAAATGCAATTTTGGATGGACGGACGAGATTGAAGAATGAGAAAAAGCTCTAGAATCAATGGTCAAGATTCAAAATGAAAAATTTCAATTAGGGTTAGGGTAAAATTCCCAAATGAGTGGACAAGATTTAATTTAAGAAATTAAATCAAGGACGGAGAATGAATGTGACCTTGAGATGAAATTAGTAAAAATCAAAAGATAAGAAGATGAGATTTTAGAAAATCAGTAATTTTAGAAATTACTTGATTTGTAGAAGAATATTTCCATTTTGAATTAAAATTAATTCAAAATATGGATTTTGTGAGATAATAAGTAATTGATTTAAAATTAATTACTAAAAAGAAGAGGTAGTTAACCATGTGAGACATTTTTAAATAAATTGTTTTATTTAAAAAGAGAGAAATGTCACATAAAGCAATTAAATAATTAAGAATAATTATTTAATTTATAAGAGGTAGTTAATTAATTAAATAAATTACTAAATCTATTTAATTAAAAGACGATTTAGGAATTAGTGACATATTAAATAAATTAGAATATATTTATTTAATAATCAAGAGGACATTAATGATAAAGATTAATTAAATAAATTGATAACTTTATTTAATTATGAGAAGACTTTGATAATTAGTGACACATTAAATGAATAAATAAGATTTATTTATTTAATAATCATGAAGAATAGAAAATCATGAATTACTTAAATAATTATGAGTTATTTAATTAATAGTTGAAAGTGGGTTAGAAACATAATTACAAAGTCATAATTATGCTAGGATGAAAAGTGGTAAAATAGTGTTTGCAGGCCTTGGTCATTTTTATGTGTCTACAGAGGTTAATCCACAATTTGAGTACTCAAATAATTTTTTACTAAAGGGAATGCACTTACATTCAGGCACACTACCTAGAGCTCACTGCTCAAATGGAAGGCTTACTGCCCTACAAAAGTTCAAATAAAACCATCTGAAGGATGAAATAAGATAGTAGCATCTATTCATCCTAGGTTATAGTTTTCGTTGAAGCTCATAGATTTGATTCTGGGTCTGCTTTCTAACTCTGTAGTTCGCTTTGCTCTGCTCTACTCTTTTCTGCTCTTCGCATCACACATAGACAAACTCGCACTATTATTCTATTGAATTTCACACCATATTCACATTCGCTATCTTCACTTACTTCTCCACACATGACACATACAAAAATAATAAAATCGATCTTATATATATCCGCTATCAAGGATTTGATCATTTTTATGTCGGATTCATAAAATATTTAGTTTTTCTCAAATGTCGACTAGATCCACCTCTAAATCTTAATGTGCATCCTCCAAAGTTGGCTAAGACTAAGAGAGGACCTAAAAAAACATAATAGATCATGAAAAAATTTGATTAATTACTCCTTATACATCCATGATCACTATATTCATCGAGTTGGCCTTCTACCACAGATAATCAACAGATAAGTGTACCGGATCTCCTAGATCACGTAATAGTTTATGTGTATTAGTATACTTCATGAATAAGCATCAAAAAACATCAAAAAACATCAAAAAACCTTCCTCGGAGATCCACAACCCAAAATAATATTCTGGTGAGGTATACAGATCAACTTTTATGCCTATGATCGGATGCCCTATTCTACCGATGTAAACCAAAATTGTACTGTATATCATATGCATGACTTAGGTTGCCAAGGTTGCCAAGGCTACCAAGGTTTCCATAAATGAAAACACTTACAAGCCATATGCCAACAATCTCCCCCTTTGGCATTGATGTCAACACTTAGTGAAAAATGACTAAGTGTCAGAATCATTATGAGTATGATGCCAAGCTTTGTTGACTCTCTCCTCCTAAGATTTATAAATCATTTTTCACTGCATTCTCTCCCCCTTTGACATCAATGACAAAGCATAGAAACCATATGCCAAAAAGAAAAAACATGTGTTCAAATTTTTCAAAACTTCAGAATATATATGCCGACAATTCTCCCCCTTAGACCAAAACTTAAAAAAAATTTGAAAACAATTGACTGCTACTTTAGAAAATTATCTTATGATTTTTCTTCATTTACTTCTTCCAATAATCTATTGTTATCCCAATGATAATGATCAAACTATTATTCTTAGATGTTTTGTTGACAATTTCAGTTTAAGATTTTGGAATTATAATTGCTTCTTCCAGTTTCTCACCTTTCCTTAATGTTTCCACCATCTGCTCCAATTTGCATTTGGTTAGATCCTTCACCTTTCAAAAAGTATCAACAAGTTTATTCTAGGTGAGTTGAATTTTGGTATGTTTAGACTGTAAATCCTGAATCCTTTTCCTGATGGTGCCATCCTGATCATGCAACATGTCAAAGCTTTTCCCAATACCATTCAAATTTGTTTCAATATGTTCCAATTTCTCTTTGTAATTACTAACAACATGGGCCAGCGGATGCAATAGTTATAGATGTTGTTAGTTGAATTTATGTATTGTCTCAATTCATTCATTTTCTTCTTTAGTTTGGTAAGTGATACTCTAAACTACTACTTCAGGTGAGAGATGACTTCACCTTCTTCTTTGTCTTTATCTTCAGAGTTCATTGTCTCTTTACGGCATTCAATCATCTCCTTGGGTAGAATGTTTTGCAGACTTTCTAATTTGATCTTGAAATGCTCAACATGAGAATTTAGTACACTTAGAATCATATATTGATTGTATGATGGTCTAATAGACCATAACCTAGCAATCTTATGCATTCCACCTTCTTCTTGAATAAGTTGTTGTAGCATTTCTTTTGATAGATCATCTTCTTCCTCGCTAGCTTTTTCTAGTTCTGATTCATTTTTCTTAGTTTCTTCATCAAATTCTTCATCTATAATATCCACAATCTCCTTTTCTTTTCCTTTTCCCTCAATTCTAGGAACTCTACATTCTGGAGGGTTGTATTCAACAACTTCTTTTTCTCTTTTCTACCTTTTATCCATGCCACTGGAAGAGGAACCAACTTCCATTGTTCTTACCGGAGGGTAAATATTGATTGAACCACACTTTACAAGCACATTCTTAAAGAAATTTTCAAATTCTATATCCCAATCAGCCGATCTCCTAGAATATGAGTATATTTGACTACAAATCGGTTCATTTTTTTTCCACACCACATTATCAATCTTTGGAAAATAGTTCAATAAATTCATTACTAGGCATATGATCAAGGTACCGAACCTAAAAGGCTAACCTATTTCTTTTTTCAGTTGTACATTCTCCATTAGTTGATCCTTTATCAACCCACATAGGTCAAAGTCCTGACCTTCGATTATAATCTTCTGAGAAATATAGACTGCATCAACCGAGGTCGCTCCTTCTCGATTTATGAAAAATACTTTTTATGAGATTCCATGCGCAATGTATTTAGTAACAGGATTCTTGATTGTCACAATAATTAGTGCCCTCTGATCTCCGATTATTCTAGTTAGGGTATCAACTTCCTTGTTCTGGATGGATTTCTTCCTTGGTACTTCTCTGACTTTACATAATCCAGTCAAATTCTCAATTACCTCCTTCGAAATGATGTAGGTTTTGTCCAAAGTTAAAATATCATCATGTAATCTACTCAAGCTGAATTTGAAAATTTTTGCGTCCTCTAAGTACGGATTTAGATTCCAAATATCCAATTTTTTGTGTTTGCCTTCATTCAATTGTTTCAATTCATTGGGTAATAGAAAATTCATCATAGACCTAATCTTTGCACTATTATATTCATCCAAGATGATTGTCCTCTTGATTTGTTCCATTTTTCTTTCACAGTTAGGTTTAACAACCGCACACCAAATTATATGAAAATTGTGAAACCAATTTTAAATACCTGATAGATTTCGAGTTCCAAAGGCAAATCAGTTTCTCTTCTTCAAAATTCTTGTAGCGAGTTCTCTCCTTCTTCTCTTATTCGATGCAAAGTGACAAATGACTATTCCAACTTGAATTTTATAGTTCGCACACATCCAATAAATGCATTTTCCCTAATTTTTCTGAGTGCTCTATTTTCTCAAACAGCGAGAGAAAAATTCTCTTACGGGCCTATGAATTCTCTTAATTTCCTTGTGAAAGTTCTCCAAAAATTTTGCACATCATAAATACACCTTTTTGACTATTCTTTGTGTTCCGGTACCATCCACAGATAGGGGAGGAAAGATTTTCTTGAAAAATTCCCCCTAAGCTAGTGGCTTGAAATCAATTACTGGAAGAGTTACTAGAAGCAAGTTCTGGTGTAGTTACTGGAAGAAGGTTCCGATGTAGAACCATTTCCAACATTAGAATCATTCTTCCTTACCCATGTCTTCTTCATCTCATCTCTTATCTCATCTGTAGTCGCGTTTCCTTTTCCTTTATCATTTTTCTCTATATTTCAGCCTCTATGTACCAGACCTCTTCTTTCCATATTTTTATTTTTACAGAATTTTGTAATGTGACCAAACTTATTGCAATTGTAGCACACAGTTCTTCCTTGTCCAAACCAATCATTCCATTTATTTCTTCTTGATCTCCATTGATTAGCAATATGCCCAAATTTCCCACATGTATAACATTCAACATTCTTTGTCACATTTCTACACTCAATTGATTTATGACCAAACTTTTTGCATTTGAAACACTGACCAGAAAATGATGAATCTCTTGATTTCATATCACTTCTACATTGAGTAGCCATATGCCCAAATTTTTTGCATGAAAAAATAGTATCCATTAAGTTTTTGAGCATTAGGTTGTCTTACCGGATACCTTCCACCTTTGTTCATCGGGTTTCCTTATCTGAAATTATTTTATCCAGGTCTGGAACTTTCTCCTTTTTCATATCCAAGACCTCTCTTATCATTTCCACTCTTTTGTCCTTGAGTTTATGTTGGTATGTGTCAACTGAACATTGTATACTGTACACTCTTCATGTATCCTCACCAGGGTCTAAGGCCAAGCCGGGCCCTGGGAGGGGGTTCGGAGGCGGTAGCCCCCGAGAAAAATTTTCCTCCTGCTTTTTCGCGAAATTACCGAAAAAGGGAAAAATCACAACAAGGGAAAAAACACTAATTTCGTATAACCCTAATTTATAAAGGGTTTGGGATAGAGTTATAGTATGATAAGGAAATGTTATTATTCATGATATTGTAATAGGGTTTTGCACTGGTTAATAATATCATTGGATGGCTATGGTTTGGTGGATGTAGACCAGATTGGGTGAACCATGATAAATTTCTGTGTTATTTTTCTGTGTGTTTTATTTCCTGTTTATCTGATAAAATCTGCATTTAGCTTTTAGATAGCTGCCTTTGAAGACCTAACAGTTAGCTCATCAAGCTTCATTGTTCACTGATCTTAAACTTTTCCTTGTACTCATTTGCAGTAGTAACTTCATTTATGAGAATAACAATTTGCTTACCAAGTTCTTCTTCATTGTTTCTAGATGTTTGCAATTCACTTTCCAGCTGAGTGAATTCTTAATTTATTCTTTTGTGTTCATCAGATTTCTCCTTTAAAAACTGAGCTAGATTCTCTTTGTTCTTCTTCCTTTCTTCAATCTCTTTAGTCAGCTTCATCACCATAGATTCTATCTCATGCTTTAGGGTAGCATTTTCTTTGGCAATCTTTTCACATTCTTCAGCTATTTCCTTCAAGGTCTGATTTAGGTGAGCATCATCCATATTTTCACTCTCTTATTTCTTGATCTGATCATAGAGATCCTTCCTTTTCTCCTAGGATTTAACAATTTGATCCTTCAATGACTAAATGAATTTCTTAGCATCTCTAATATTTTCTTTCAATTCCTTTACTTCTTCTTTAGACTGATCAAGGTCATCAAGTGCCACCAAAATTTGTTGTTGAATACTACCAAAGTTCATCACATTCCAAGATCCACCTCAAGTTGCTAAACTTCTTCAGAGGAACCAGATTCTCTGACACCAATTTTTGGACTCAAGGGAACACTGAGAGGGGGGTGAATCGGTGTTCAGTAAATCTTAACTTTATTAATCTGAAACTCAACCATTTTGTCATTACATTAAAACAAATATGCAAGCATTCAAAGGAAACATTCATAACACCATAACACAAGGATGTTTGCATGGAAACCCTATTAGAGGAAAAACCACAGTGGAGGTTAATCCATAATTTGAGTACTCAAATAATGTTTTACAAAAGGGAATGCACTTGCCTTCAGGCACACTACCTAGAGCTCACTACTCAAAGGGAAGGCTCACTGCCTTACAAAATTTTATATTAAAACCATCTGAAGCATGATCTGAGATAGTAGCAGCTATTCATGCCAGGTTACAATTTTGGTGAAGCTCATAGATTTGATTCTAGATCTGCTTTCTAACTTTTTACATCACTTTGCTCTGCTCTTCTCTTTTATTCTCTTCACATCACACATAAACAAATTCACACTATTACTCTGCTAAATTTTTCACCATATTCATATTCACTATCTTCACTTACTTATCCACACATGAAACACACAAAAATGATAAAACCAATCTTATATATATCCGCTATCAAGGATTTGATCATTCTTATGTCGGCATCATAAAATATTTAGTTCTTCTCTAACGTCAACCAAATCCACCACTAAATATTTATGTGCATCCTCTAAAGCTGGTTAAGACTAAGAGAGGACCTAAAAAAACATAATAGAGCATGAAAAAATTTGATTAATTACTCATTATACATCTGTGATTACTATATTCGTTAGGTTGGCCTTCTACCACAGATAATCAACAGATAAGTGTACCAGATCTCCTAGATCATGTAACAGTGAATGCGTATCAGTATACTTCACGAATAAGCATCAAAAAACATCAAAAAACCTTCCTCGGATATCCACAACCCAAAACAATATTTTGGTGAGGTATACAGATCAACTTTTATGCCTATGTCTAGATGCCATGTTCTTCACCTTGTTCTGTCTATGTAAACAAAAATTGTATTTTAGATCAGATGCCTGACTTAGGTTGCCAAGGTTTCCAAGGCTGCCAAGGTTGCCATCAATGACAACACGTACAAGCCATATTCCAACAAGATTAATACCTCACACGAACAAAGTAAAATCCATTTGAACATCCCTCTCTCTTGTTGCATTTTTTTTGTGCCTTATTAAATTCATAGAGGTATGGATTTTGATATGGTCCCTTGGGGCTCACCTAGTGAACAACTAGCTTCACTAGCCCTTGTGAGCATTCATTTTTGCACCTTATTAAATTCATTAAGGTATGGATTTGATATAGTCCCCTAGGGCTCACCTAGTGAACAAATAGCTTCACTAGCCCTTGTGAGAAAGAATTGTTGTCCTTATCATAGTCATGGGGGTATGACCTTGATATGGACCTCTTGGGGTTCACCTAGTGAAAAACTAGCTTCACGAGCCCTTATGAGCATGCACCTTTTTGCAAAGTGGATAAAATGTTCCACTTGTAAACATTTTTTGGACAAACAGCCTAGACTTGGTCCATAATGCGTTGGACAACTAGTCGAAGCTTGATCCATTGCATTTTTCATTTTCCTTTTTGTTTTTGTTTTTGTTTTTCCTTTTTCTATATTTGATGGTGTATGTTTGCAATCTGGTTTCTGCTCCATATATCACCTGCATATGTTTTCCTTTGTTCTTATGTTGGTCTTAAATAAGATCTTGATCCTGGGGGCTTGGCCACTCTCTTTATCATTGTCATCCTATCTTACTAACATTTGAACATTTAAACCACTCTTGATTGTGTGGTTGGCTACTATAGTGTGATTTTGAAGCAAGTTCATCCTCTCACCAAAGTGGGGGCTAAATGTAGTGTAGGAAAATGCATACCCTTGCATTTTAACACTTCTTTGGGCCTGCCTTGCTTCATTTATATTTATTTTTCTTAATTTTTCCTATTTTGCATCCACAAGCCTAATTAACTATATCTTTTTATGGCTAATCCCAAAAAACTTCAAAAGATCAATGACAATTTAATGTGTGAGTGTCCCTAATTTTTGGGTCAGGACTAAGATGCCACCTAGGGTGTCTTTGTCCCCCAAAGGTCTTGGGACCCTGATTTCAAGTGGACCTTAAATGAGCCCCTTTTTGGACTCTGTGCCCCAAGTTTTAGGACTTGGGAATAAGACACCACCAAGGACGTCTTAGTCCCCCTTGAGCTTTTTTCATGATTTAATTTCAAATTCTGACGAGATTTAGCCTCCTTTAATTAATGATATCATTTGTCGGCTTGTTGTTGTGTAATTTCAGGATATTAAGCATGGATAAGTATAAATACAAAGTTCATTCACTCATTTTCATCCTAAGCATAAATGATATCATCAAGAAATTCAAGTATTGATTCCTAAGGAAAGTTTATGAGATCAAGAGAAATTCATCAAGCATTTGGAGCCATCATCAAGATTCAAGCATCATGTCAAAGATATTCTCGCATCATGTGTTTTTTGAGCTAACATTTGTGATGTAGGGTTTTGATTCAAGCAAGCAATTCAACTCAAGACCTATCAAGTATTCCTTTGGTTCAAGATCTACATCCAAGCTAGCCACTTCACACAAGTTTTTGGATTTCATAACAAGGGTTTGGTGAGTTGCAATATAGCACTCTGTTCATTCACCATTTACCTCCATTATTTCATTCTATTTCAAGGTTTAATTAACAACAAGGGGTTTGACCAAGGCAAACCCCCATTCACTAACAATCAACAAGTTTTTCCTCTCTTGTATGTTTTTGTTTGTAGATTTAGGTTGAAGACTTGAAGATCATTTGAAGTACAAAGTTGTAAATTTTTTAATTTGCATTACAAATTTTTCATCTTCACGGAAACTCACCTACAAGCCAAATCTAGAAGTTGTAGGACTTGAGATCCGAAAAGAAGGAAGTGTAGGCCTTGAGCCTTAGGACCACATTCGAAGATTTCATAAATTCTAGATGGGACTAATTTTCCACCCAGGGTGTCTTGGTCCTCTCGAAGGTATTTTGGAGAGATTCTTTGAGATCTAGTTCCGAAATCCGAAGATCACGCATCTGCCCAAAAAAAAATGAGACTAAGAGAATAGTAAGGGCATCTTGGTCCTCCATAGCACATTTTGACAAGATTTTTGCATTTCTAGTATCTTTATTACATTTCCAGACTTCCCTAGTACACACACCCTAAATTTTTCTTGCATAATTTCATCATGTACATCCTTCATTTAGCTTGCATTACTAGGTTTTATGATTTAAATGTTAAATTGTCTTTTCCAATATTTTGCTTGGTGGTGAACCCCTCAAAGCCTAAAAGAACCCCTCCTAGGTCCTTCCCTATTGATAATTGACTCACCCTTTGGGTTGATAGTCAATCCAATTTGGGATCCTAGGACATTCTTGAATGACCATAGGATAAAAGTGGTGCTCTATGACCTAGGTTATAAGGTACCCATTTTCCTACGATTCATCAAAGATCATTACATTTTTTATCATAGAGATCATTATAAATGGAAAATAATTTATTAAATGTCATCTCTATTAAGTTGATTGGTACTGAGAATTATGGAGAGTGGCATCATCAAATAAAAAATATTATTCTTTTGGGAGACATCACCTCTGTTGTCAATGGAACTATAACAAGACATCCCATAGATGCTCATCTACAAGATTATTTTGATAAGAAATCACACCAAGCACTAGCTTTAATTAGCTTCAAACTCATTTATATAATCTAAGAATGGATGGGTTTATAACTGACCATCCATCAAAATTCAAGGGTACTTTAAATTTACTTGCTAATGTAGGTGATACAATAGCTAATAAATATATTATCTCCATTACACTTAATATTCTACCAAAATCATTTTAGAATTTCAAGACTACACTCACATTAAGTGGAAAATTGTCAACCCTAAACTTCAGGGATCTAGAGGAACTATTATTGCAACATGAGGAAATGTTTCATAGAGATAATGAAGTTGAATCAATAAATTATTTTTCCTCTAATTTCAAGGGAAAGAAGCCTCAATGGAAAATAAATGCTAATATGGATTATAATGGACAAAGGAAATAAATATTTTTTATTATTGCAATCATTCTGGTCATTTTGAAGAAAAATATTTTAAAAAGAAGAAAAATAAAAAATAAAAATAAAGAAGGAAGTATGATGGTTGATGTGTATATTGAAGATGATGAAATTTATGGACTACTTTCAACAAATGCATCCAAATATATTTAAAATGATGATGTTTGGATTATCAATTCAGGTTCTACTTACCACATGATTGGTAATGTTGACAACTTGAGAAATGTAGTGAAGCAATCGAGAGACACGGTTAAATTTGGAGATGATTCACAATTACATGTTGAAGGAGTTGTTAAAGCTCATCTACATGTTCCAACCCAAGGTAAAACAAGTATTGATAATGCCTTATTTGTTCTAGGATTAAGCAAAAATATTATCTCAGTTAGTTAAATCATTGCCAACAATATGATAATTATTTTTGAAAAAGGAATTGGTGAGGTGTTTAATAGTGAGCCCTAAACTTAGTATGTGATGGATATATGAAAGGAGGCCTATTTTATTTGAGGAAAAAAAATCATCTAAAGCCTTAGTTTCAAATTTTGTTTCAATAAATAAATTATAGCATGAAAGGCTTGGCCATATTAAACTTGAATCACTAAAGGAAATGCTCAGCCAAAATATAGTACATATGGAATTCCACCCATCACTACCAATAATTAATTTTTTGAATCTTGTGTTATGGGGAAACAACATCGAGAAAAATTCAACTCTCAAAAATCTTGTAGAGATTCCAAGAAATTGGAGTTAGTTCATTATGATCTTTGTGGACCTACGAAGATAGTTTCTATAAGGAAATCTCAATATTTCATGACATGCACCGATGAATTCACTTGAAAGGTTCGGGTTTATTTTTTGAAGAACAAGTTTGAATAATTTGATGTTTGCAAAGATTTTGTACACCAAGTTGATAATGAAAGTGATAAAAAAATTAAAATTCTAAGATCAAATAATGGGGGGGAGTACAACTCAAATGAATTTATTATTTTTTGTATACAAAAAGAATTAAGAGGAAATTCTCATCTCCATATACTCCATAGTAAAATGGAGTAGCTAAGAGAATGAATATGAAACATCAAGAAAAAGTTAAATCCATACTCAAGGCTTTTAATATTGAAGACATGTTATGGGGAGAAGTAGTACATTTTTCAATCTATTTGATCAATCAAAGTTTGACTAATAGCTTAGAAGGAATCTCTCTAGAAGAAGAATGGTTAGGAAGGAAACTAACAGTTAACCATTTGATAATTCTTGGGAGCATTTCCTATATACATTTTCCAAAAGAAAAGAGAAGAAAATTTGATGATAAGAGTAAAAAATGCATCCTTATTGGATATGGTGGCTCTAGTAAAGCATATCAGTTGTATGATCCTAAAGAAAAAAAATTAACCTCTAGAGATGTCATGTTTGAAGGAAAGTACCACATTCCGAGTGATTTCCATGTTGTCTTGATATAAGAGAAAAATGGTAGTGAAAAATCATCATATTCACCCAGAAATGTTGAGCCAAAACTGGAAATTCCTAATGAATATAAAGAAGAAAAATTAGAAATTGATGAGCCAAATTCAAGCTCATTATCCACTCCATAATCTAATATTCCTCTAAGGTGATTATATTGATTAAGAAGAACACACATCAAATTGAAATACTATGAGGTCAATTATGCATTACTGACAACTATTTTAAGTGCTAATGAACCAAGCACTTTCAATAAAGCAATAAAGGAAGAGAAATGGAAAAATTCTATGAATCATGAGATAGATTCAATTCATCAAAACCAAACATGGGAGTTGTTTCCTTTACCTATTGGAAAGAAATCCATTGATTGTAAATGGGTATTCAAAACCAAGTTTAAATGTGATGGTTCAATTAACAAGCACAAAGTATGATAGGTAGCCAAAGGCTATAAAAAAATTGAAGGTATTGATTATGAGGAAACCTTTGCTCTAGTTGCAAAGATGATCACTATTAGAATGTTGATAGCACTTTCTTCCCATCATAGTTGGGAAATCCATCAAATGGATGTTATAATTGCATTCCTAAATGGAGATTTGATAGAGGAGATATATATCACACAACCTCCTGGTTTCATTGAAAATGGAAAGGAACACATGGTATGTCACTTAAAAAAGGAAATACATGGTTTAAAAAAATCTCCATGAGCTTGGTATTCAAAAATTGATAAGTAATTTCTTCAAATGGGATTTCAAAAAATTGATGTTGATCCAAATTTATACATTATGAACTTTGGTCACAATATATTGTGCATTTTGTTGTATGTTGATTATTTACTCATTATTGAGAGTAATCAATCACTTTTACATGATATTAAAGAAGATATGAAGATAAATTTTGATATGTCTAATCTTGGATTACTTCATTACTTTCTTTGAAGTGTGGAAAACATCTAAAAAAACATTTCTCTTGCAAATGAAATACACCAAAGAAATTCTCACATGGTTCAAAATACAAGGTTGTAAAGCTTCATCAACACCAATGGAGATAGGAACCAAATTGACTAAAGATCCAAATGGTAAATCAATTAATGAAACATTATATAGGAGTTTGGTAGGAAATTTTATTTACTTGAGTACTAATCGTGCAGACATATCTTATGCAGTTGGAACCTTGTATCATTTCATGGCTCATACCAAACATAGTCATTGGTTAGCTACAAAAATAGTTTTGAGATATCTTCAAGGAACAAAAAAAATTGGATTGAAGTATTTGAACAATAAAGATTTTAAACTTGTTGGCTTTTCAGATTCAGATTGGGTAGGTTGCATAGATTCTAGAATATCAACCTTTGGTTATTGCTTCAATCTTGGATCTACCATTATCTCATGGAGTTGTAAGAAGCAACCTAATGTTACTTTGTCATTCATTGAAGTAGAGTACAAAGTAGTTGTTGTAGAAACTTATGAAGTTTTTTTAATGGATATTGCACCCGAATACTAAGTTTAAATGCTCAATAATCTCATGAAACATTGAAACACCTTCGAGCCTGTGGTTATTCTCATAGCAAAGGTGAATATCCATATTATGGGTTGGTTCCTTGTTTGATATCCTAGAAAATAATGAATTTTGAACCTAAAAAAGGTAAGAAAGATGAGTGATTTCAAAATGAAAACTAACTTTAGGAGGTGATTGCACCAAAAATGATATCAAAAGGGAAGACTGATTCACAATTACTACTTTAAATATTTCTTCACACAACTCAATGAATGGAAATTTTATCACATAATTATTTCAAAGGCAGGCTCAATGATCTGTCTCTTGCTACGGGTAACCTATATTTCAAACTTGAAAGGAAAGATAACTATTTGCACAACCTAAGACCTGTACTTTCAATTCCATATGTGTGTTTTCAGTGATGAATGAGACAAGATTAAAGGTTTTGATTGTTTAAAACACATTTAAAATTTCATCGCAATCATTCATTAAGGCATATACATCGATATGATAAGGTAAAATATAGATCTTTTAAGTAATGAAAGGAAAATGCTACTAGAATGACAATGATATAACCTATAAAACTTGGTGTTTTGTATAAATCTGTAGAAATGAGTTACAATATCTTCATCTCTCTGTAATGCATAAGAGAGCAAAAAGGCAAGAACTGAGAATAAATGCTAATTCTTTTCCTCTATATACAAAAGATGACTCTAAAGTGCCAAGAGGTGGCACTTGTAATTAACTGTATCTAAAAATATCTCCCAAAAACTAATCCATGATAATAAATAAATGGAAAACCCCCACAAAGATGAGTCAAAACCAAAGAAATTTGAGAAAAAATAGGCTTAAACTCCCCCTTACAATCAGTTTGACCAAAGAGAACTCTAAAGGCGCCATAGTTTGACCATAAATCAAGAATAAATTTGAAATAACTCCAAATGCATGAATCACTCTTAGTTACACTAATTGCTCAACTCAAATCCACCTCCTCTCATTCTTTGAATAACTTGTCAATCAACCTTCAACTATCTCCTTTGACTATATCTTGAAGGCAATGCATGTGTATCTTGCATTTTTATAACATTTAATAAAATGGTTTATAGCACACCACTTTAATTAATGTTTTACATTTCAAATCTATTTCAATTCATACAAAAATAATTCAAAAAGGAGAAGTAATTGATGTTTGATTTTGAAAATCATGCAAGAGTTTTCCAAAAATTTGCAAGGAAAACCTAATATAAGGCAAGGTATTAATTTAGCAAAGTGAAGTTTAAATAAAAATGTAGAATATACCCTAAAAGGGTCAACCAAATGTAGGGTAAAAGAAAAACCTAAAAAAAACACACCCGTGACCATTTTCATTTCACTTAATCACATTTTGATTTCTATAAAATTCATTATTGTTTTGCTATACCGTCACTGCTAGCGTTTCACTTGGCATTCGTAGTGAATGTGGAGATGGAAGCTTTCATAGTGAAATATTGAGTTTTTCGTGCCTCTTCATAAGGAAAATCTATAGAAGAAATGTTAAACTTATATGTACTCATCCTTTTGGTGTTTGAAGTGGAGCTTTCCTAGAGTTTTCTAGAGCTCTCTATGTTGAGGCTGATATACTTCTCTTAAAGACTTGAATCCTTCTTTGTTTATGCACTTACGGGTGAGTTTCTTCTATTGTTTTGAAGTGTCTATATGGTGTTTTTGGGAAACTTGCATTCATTGCTTCGTGACAAGTTTTTCATAGAAGAAGCTTCAAGTTTTTTGTGCATTGTATGGTTAGGGGTTTTAGAAAAAATGTGTGCCCTTGGAAGAAATAGTGGCTTCACTTTGTATTTTCATTTCAGTTTTTTTTGTGTATATACGTTGAGATTTTTGATAGAATATAAAACCTATGGCCTCCTTATGTTCACTCTTTACTGTAATTCCTTCTCCATGTTTCCAACATTATTTTACCTATGCTAGGTTTTCATATTCGGTCCTTTGCATTGCTTGGCTTCTTCATCATTGTATTCTCTATGGTTTTTAGACCCATGATTCCATTACAATTACTATGGGTTCACTCTTTGCTTTTGGAACCCATGACTCAACTGGTTTTCACTCCTTGAATCCATAGTAGAAAGCTCTTGATTTTTCCTTCTCTATGCAAAAAATGAGGTAGGGCTTTGAAGGCTCGTGGTCCTGAGTTGATTTTCTATGCAAATATGAGGGTTGTAAACCTATGGCCTTCATTTTTATTTTCTCTATGTGTAGAGACATTTGTAGGTTGTGGTTTGTATCTAGTTTTCCTTGCTTCTATAGGTTGTTTTAAGGTGGTTTAATCTCTTCTTTCTTTGTGAAAAATATATTGAGCTAGGGTTTTAATAAAACACAAACCCATGGCTCCAATGTGTTGAGACCCTTTTATAACTAGGCTTTCCTTCTGTTGTAAAGGTATTGGACTTTGAGATGTCAATTTACTAAAAGTTATAAAACCATGGTTTTCCTCTATGTATAAATAATGCAAAGCCATGAATTTATCTATGGTTTACTTGTGGCTTCTCTAACCCTTCTAGATATTAAGCATTCTAAAAAGTTGGAATTCCTACTAAATTTTGAAACTATACCCATGCTTCAAAAAATATCATGATCATCACTGTCATGTATTATGCTTTCATACTACTTCACTTTAAAAGGCATGATTTTGGCAAGAGATAGTTACCTTTAGCATGATGGGCTCAACCCTTGTGGGAGCCCATTTCCCTCCACATGTTATGATGTCAAATAAGATGGATTATGAAATGATAAATGAACCTGTACCTACATAGTGAACAAACAAATTAGATAAAACAATGAAGCTCAATGCTCTTCCATGATTGGACTTTCAGACTCTCTTGATACATGTGACAATTGATAATTGATTTAATGCATCCTGAATGAAAGTTATAGGGTATGTGTAGGATCATGATGGGCCAAAAAGTGGCAATGAGAAAAAATCACATTTTGGATCGGCTCAAAAACACACAAATGTCGAGTTGACTTTTCCAAGTTTGGGTGTCAGTACATTTACCCGAACCAAAAACCAAACCTCAACTCTTTCAACTTCATTTCTCATAGTTTGAAATGGGCGCAAAAGGAAAAACCCAAATCCGATATCCGCTTTGATCAGATATCTGATTTCAAAGGTATGTATTTGGTTTTTTCAATCTTGTAATCGATTTTTCAAGTAGATTCTCTTAAGTTTAAGTAGGTTTTATTAAAAAAAATTCAAAAATAGGGTTTTCTATTGATTTTTAAAAAAAACTAGAGTTTACATTGATTTTTTATTAAAAATTAATGTTTTGAAATGGATCTTGATTAAAAATTATTGTTGTTGATGTATTTTTATCAAAAACAAGAGTTTGTTATTGATTTTTGTGAAAAAGTATGGTTTTTTTAATTTATTTATTAAAAACTAGGGTTTTTTACAATAATTTCATTTATATTGTGTAATTTCAATTAGTTTAATTAGTTTTTAACTTTAATCAGGTATTATGGATATGAATGAAAATCCACAAATGCCAAATGCTCCACCACCTCCATAGCCACTAATTGAAGACTTAATTGGTGAAAAATTGGGGCAATTGAGGGGCATTTGTGAAATTTATCACACAATGCCTCGATTGAGAGATATGACAAACACATTGAAGGAAATAATTAAAAATATAGAAACCCTCTCCACCCAACATAATTCCTTTTATTCATGGTGAGAAGACATGAAGGAATATTATCGATGTGGATTGTCTTATGATCATGTGAAAGATCTCCAAATAGTTGATGTCTGAGGAGGAGCTCACACGGGTGACTGATAGCACCCTCAGGGCCATTTCATTTGGCTTGGACACACACACAGTATATATTTTCGCACTTACTCATTTACATTTTATATTATATACTTGCTTGTCATTTGAATTGCCATTAATGAAATTATATAATAACTTATATGTTTATCTTGTTTTCCTCCTGTAGGAAATACCTAGTGTGAGTGAGGTATAGCATCATCTAGACTATGGAGGCACAAATCTAGATAAGGGAAAGGTAATTGAAAATAAATTCGATTGAATTAAGATTTTTAAGATCTTATATTGATTATACATATGTCGACATAGATTGGTAGTTTCATATGTGCTTGTCAATTTTATGTACAGGAAATTATGAGCTATACAAATATGATGACAAGGGACACACCACCTAAAGGAGTAGTTATTGGAACACCTTAAAGAGTAGGTGTTGAAACACCTCAAGGAGGAGGTGTTGAAACACCTGAAGGAGATAAAGAAAAAGATCAACCTAAAGAGGTATGTGCTTATTTTATTTTGTGTTTGGTAAATAAGTTCCTATTACCAATAATCGTATGCTAGCTTGGATCAATTTTATGTTTTTGTTCGCATATATAGATTGGCATTTCAAAAGTTGATTTGGTATATTCTAGGACTCCTGACCCTTTGAAGAGACGTATATTTTAGGTAATCAAGATTTCAATTTTAGAGTTCAATTAAAATTCAATGTGTATTGATTTTGATGTTAATTATTCGATTTTAAATTATATAGTATAACTAATCTCAATTGTGGTTTGAATTTTTCTTGTGCAGCTACCTTCAGAGCCAACGAGTGCTTCAAAGAGGCTCCATTTTGATGATCCACCAGTAGTTTAGGATGAGATAGACATTTTGGCATGTAAATTTTGAATACATATTGAGATGGCATATGCCACATTTTGTAAAACTTTGTTTGATATGGATATGGACATACACTTGATTATTGGATAATTTGATATATAGAAGTTGACAATCAAAATTTAATTTGTTCCTCATGTGCATGATTAAACTCTTTGAAATTTTTATCTTGAGAAATGGTTAAATATCAATGTACAATAGCTTAAAACTAAATGGTTATATTATGTAGTTTATATTTATATCGCTGATTACATTGCATTACACATCTTTCAAACTCAAATCATTAATTCACATTGCATAACTAACAACTAGATGTTCATAGATGAAAAAATTTCAATTACAATATAGTTCTTACAAAGTCAACCTAAGCAGTTATGCAATTACTTCACATTGCATAACTAAAAACTATGAGCAATTGTCAATTGCATTTGTTTGTCATTGAATTCTATGAGACTACATTTCTTTGAAACTTTTTTTCAAATAGTCCAATGCCTTGTCTATGCTACCACATTTTTCATACATGATAGCGATCACATTACGTTGAAATAAATTAAATGATAGCATATGGCTATTTAATTTATACTCATTTTATTTAAATGGATGAGGCCGACCTTCCTTGATATTATTTTGTAATTTATTATTTTCAAGAGAGGTCGGCCTCCTTGAAGAGTCACCTTATTTTGTATAAATACAAGGTGGTGTTTGTTCATTTCCTCAATCAAGTTCATTCAGCATAATTTGTATTCCAAGCAAAAGTTTGCACTTGAGCAGCAACACTTCATCTTGCAGCAGTAGGTTGATTTCAAGGAGAAGCATATTCGATTGTATCTTTGCATCTATGAGAGGTACTATTATTCATTGTATCAAATTCAGCCATGAGCTGGGCCTGAGTTGTAAGCAAACTTCTTGTTGTGTTTATTGTCTTATGTGTTTCATTTTTTGAGTGCTTTCAGTTGTATTATCTGATCTCTAAGTTGAAGACATCGAGAGAAATGGTCTTATTGTTGATGACAAATATTTGACCATGTTGGCTCTTAATGGTCTTCCTTCATCTTGGGAGTCTTACATTCAAGGAATCGGTGTGAGATCGAAACTTCCCAAGTTTAATCGGTTGAGGGCTGACTGTATTCAAGAGGATTCAAGGTTGGTTGAAAGAGGTATTCGACGAAGCCCTACAAATGAATACATTCATGTTCTTTCCGCTCAATCCTCGAAGAAGGAAGGAAAAGGAGGAAAGAAAAGATGCTTCAAGAGGAATGGAGATAAAGGGTCAGATGGTGCTCCTGCATTCAAGAAGAAGTGGGACCTCTATCGTGTTTACTGGGATATGATTTTCTCAAAGTCATTCAACTTGGATTTAACATTGGTAGCTCCACAAACCTATTCAGAATAGAGTGATCTGAAGAGGACATCCCTAAATCTCTACAGAGGTGTAAAGTTGCAAAGTGGTACAACTTTCATTCTCAAACTTGTACGACCCAATGGAGTGTTCCAACATGTCTAGATGGGTATGTTTATGCTAGGTATGGTTCTCTTTTGCACCCAAATACGTCGAATCACTCTGAGCTACATTGGAGCGACGTTTTCCCTTAAGATTCCAAAGTGCTAAAAGGCAGCAATCTTTGACAAACGATTTCTCTAAAACCATGATGCTTACAGAATCTTCGTATGAGGATATGGGATCGTGTTGATACCATCTACAATAGCCTCTCTCAATTTTTTCTATCTCGAAGGCGTTTTCCTGTGTTGATGAGTTTTCAATTGAGGAAAAAGTTGCTAGATGCAAGTAGAGTAAAGTTGCAAAGTGGTGCAACTTTCATTCTCGAACTCATACGACCCAACAGACTGTTCCAACACATCTAGATGGGTATGTTTACACTAGGTATGGTTCTCTCTTGCACCCAAATATGGCAAATTGCTCTGAGCTGCATTGGAGCAGCGTTTTCCCCTAAGAGTCCAAAGTGTTAAAAGGCATAAAAATTTGATGGACTATTTCTCAGAAACCGTGATGCTTACAAACTCTTCATCTGAGGATATGGGATTGTGTTGAGACCATCTATAATAACCTCTCTTAGTTTTTGCTATCTCGAAGGCATTTTCCTATGGTGATGAGTTTTCAATTGAGGGAAAAGTTGCCAGATGCAAGTAGTGTAAAGTTGCAAAGTGGTGCAACTTTCATTCTCAAACTCGTACGACTCAAGGAACTATTCCAACACATTTGGATGGGTACGTTTACGCTAGGTATCATTCTCTTTTTCACCCAAATATGCTGAATCACTCTGAGTTGCATTGTAGCGGCATTTTCCATTAAGAGTCCAAAGTGCTAAAAGGCAGAAAACTTTGACGGACTATTTCTCGGAAACCGTGATGCTTACAGAATATTTGTCTGAGGATATGGGATCGTGTTGAGACCATCTACAATAACCTCTCTCGATTTTTTCTATCTCGAAGGCATTTTCCTGTGGTGATGAGTTTTCAGTTGAGGGAAAAGTTGCTAGATGCAAGTAGTGTAAAGTTGCAAAGTGGTGCAACTTTCATTCTCGAACTCGTACGACCCAATGGATTGTTCCAACACATTCAGGTGGGTATGTTTACGCTATGTACGGTTCTCTCTTGCACCCAAATATGCTGAATCGCTCTAAGCTGCATTGGAGTGGCGTTTTCCCTTAAGAGTCCAAAGTGCTAAAAGGTAGAAAACTTTGACAAACTATTTCTTGGAAATCGTGATGCTTATAGACTCTTCATCTAAGGATATGGGATCCTGTTGAGACTATCTACAATAACCTCTCTCAGTTTTTCTATTTCGAAGGCGTTTTCTAGTGGTGATGAGTTTACAGTTGAGGGAAAAGTTGCAAAGTGGTGCAACTTTCATTCTCGAACTTGTATGACCCAATGGATTGTTCCAATACATCTGGATGGGTACGCTTACGCTATTTATGGTTCTCTTTTGCACCTAAATACGCCGAATCGTTCCGAGCTGCATTGGAGGGGTGTTTTCCCTTAAGAGTCCAAAGTGCTAAAAGGCAGAAAACTTTGATAGACTATTTCTTGGAAACCGTGATTCTTACAAACTCTTCATTTGAGGATATGGGATTTTTTTCAAACCATCTACAATAACCTCTCTCGGTTTTTTCTATATCGAAGGCGTTTTCCTGTGGTGATGATTTTTTAGTTGAGGGAAAAGTTGTCAGACGCAAGTAGTGTAAAGTTGCAAAGTGGTGCAATTTCATTCTCAAACTCGTACGACCCAACGGACTGTTCAAACACATTTGAATGGGTACGTTTACGCTAGGTATGGTTCTCTTTTTCACCCAAATATGCCGAATCGCTTTGAGCTGCATTAGAGCGGTGTTTTCCCTTAAGAGTCCAAAGTGCTAATGTCAATGAAATGTGGGGGCAGAAATATTTAAGGTTGGATCAAGATTCTGCAAGTCCTAGCTCTTGCATCAGAAAGCTCTTACCCAATCAACTTGAATCAATTACATGGAAAATGAAATTCACAATGAATTTTTTAATTTTTTGTTTTTCGAAAAAGTGGCAAGCCATTGTAATTTGTTATATATAAATAGGAGATATTACGAAACCTGGTTCAAACGAGCATACGGACAGGAAAGAACTAGGAAGAAAACTTCTGGTTGTAGCCAGATTAAGTACAAAAATCTTTTTACATTTTAAACATACCCTTTATAAAATGGCAGGCATTTGAACCGTATTTCAAAAAACATCACTGGATATAGATTATGCCTATACACAGTTATGACCTTTTTACATTGTTTCACATTTCAAAATTCAATTTTTACAAAATTTTCCTATTTGAGGCATTCAAGGCATAGTCTTCCACAAGAGTAGTATGTTGGCATTTTGGAGTGACAAACACCTGTACAAACCATCAAGGTAGCAGTTAAACTACATACAATAGAAAATATGCTTAGAATAACCAATCGATATTATTGTAATTTGTCACATACCTCTCTGAAAGGATCAGAGTTGCCTATTGTTGCAATAGGTCCATGATCAATCATGCCAGGAATATCGCAAAATTTTTCAAATGATAAATCTATATTGTAACAACAAAAAATATACTTAGACTAACAAATCTATATTAATCTAAACAACCTGAATGATGATGAATTGGTAATGAAAACTATAAAAGATGCTTTGAATAACCAATCTATATTATTGTAATATGTCGCATACCTCTTTGAAAGGATCGGAGTTGGCTATTGTTGCAGCAGGTCCATGATCAATCATGCCAAGAATATCACAAAATTTGTCAAATGATATATCTATATTGTCACAACAAAAAAGAGGCTTAAGCATTGTACTTTCGATTCTTGAATATGCTATTCAAGTGTACCTGAAGGGTCATCTCTTTGCTTAAGAGTATCCAATATTGCTTCATGATCAACATTACTAAGTGTCCATAGTTTTTTTCTCTTTGGTTTGGCATGATGCTTCAACAACTTAACATGTGTTGCTATAACAAGGTGTGAATACATGAGAATGGTTTTGTGTTTCTCATAGTCTTCAAATGTAGGTATGCCATTCTTTCTAATCATGTATGTTCACAACCAAGTTCCTGCAACCATAACTAAACCTATAGGATACACGAACCCATCATCATCTTCCATTGATTGTGTTAGCTTGTGCTTTATCTACACACATCGAGCCAACCAATATTCTGATCTCTCTTCATTCCCCTATGGTGCAACAACTACAAAAACATGTCTTGGATGTAGTAGATCTGAAAGCCGGTCGTAATCAAGTGAGCTTTCCATTGTGTAATTTTTCATGGATATAGTTTGAGATAAATAAGTTAGATACTGTGGAACCCATGTATCCACCCACTCACTTGACTCACATTGATCCCACTCGCACTGAATATAACTCTAACAAAAACAAGCCAACTGTTGTGTCCAAATGGTCCATGTGCTTGCATCTGAGCTTCGAAACGAATGCATCTTTGAAGAATATTTGATTGTATGACAATCCAATCTGCCTCCCATTGTACCCTCCTCAACCAACCAAAATAATTTGTGCACTGTTGAATCAAGTGTCCCTCCCTGTGACAATGCTGAACTACGCCAATCAACAATAGAATGTGCATCACTGAATTTTTCTCCTGAAAACTTCAATTGCTCCTTAACTAGAGCTCTCTTTACACATGCACCTGCTCCATCATGCTCCCCTTTCCCATGCCCACCTTCAAAAAAACTCCAAATATTAGGTACACCCCTCTCTACATGCATTCTACTCAACCAATAAAACATGCGAGAATTCTTGAATTGACCTGTACAGTTATCTGACCAAATGAGATGTCAGCCCAGTGCTATATCATTCTCCTACAAGAACTCAAAAAAATTATCGAAACAATGTTGGACATACTCGGACAAGTGAGATCTATCATCACTCATATAAAAATGATACTCTTTGATTATCTTTCGATCCTCCTCTGTACTATCAGGTGCATGTCTAAACGTTATGTGGACAAAAATAGCAATCTAAATGGAATTGTAATACTGAGATTGTACCTCGTTTTGTGGTTGCAATGTGTAGTTTTCAGAAAAATCAACCACTGATATAATAGTGCCAATCGGAAAAGAGTCCTTACATATCCTAAATTATTGATCCAACCATTGAGACCTATGACTATGCCTTGCATATTTGTAGAAAATATTGTCCTTAAAATCTGAAATAAAATCAGCAACACTGCATTCTTTTGTAACCAACTCGCATCTAGAACCTTCACCTCCACTCTGCAAAGTATATTTGACTATCTCATATCTCTTTTTCTCAACAAGATTCTTTCCAAATTCATGTTTGGAACCCTCATGAAAACATTGAACAGACTTTGACAAGCCACCACATTGTGAGCACTTTGTATTTAAACAATCATTTCTATAGAAAAAGGAACCATCATCCCTAGAACATAAAAATAGATCTAGAAAGTCCCTTGATGATTTCGGAAGATGCATTGCACCACACTCTTGCAACATTTCATTAGTATGCAAAGTAGAACAGATATAGCATAATAGATCATGGTACATTGAAAACTCCACATGGTATTTTCAACAACAAGTATTACGAATCTTAAGAGGCACACAATAAAATGGCTTCAAACCTTCAAAATTTCTTTGCGATATTTTCATATTTGGATGTGTTTGAATAAATTTGTTGAAAAAAATTGTTTGGCTTGATTCCAAGAAATGTTTAGGATGCGGTGTATGGTCTCGACTGCCAATTCTTAACTTTAAAACATCCTTTGCATTGGGTGATACTCTAGAGTTATCATGCCAAAATTGCTGAATTGTCTGCTTTACATTATCGGTTAGCTTCTTATCAACACGTGTAATACTTCTGGAAAAATCCCATGTATCATTTTGAAGAGGATCATCTATTCTTTCTCTTCTTGCAAATGCTCTATCCAAATTTTTATGATTTAAGTAAAAATCAATACAAGCTTGTCTCATAAAGCAAGCCTTTTTCAATTGATGGCTTACTAGGGCGATGGTAATGACTCTCTGAGCAGCTCTCTTATCTTTTTCCTTGTTATTTTTTCCAATAGACTTGAGAGCATTAAAAATATTTTTTGACAATAATAGAATTTTTTTCGGTCCTCTTATTTAGATGAATCTTCAATTTGGCTAGCAAAGGTCTCATCTTTTACATCTTTAGCAATTGTACAAAAAGTTGGCATTGCTCGATCAATGTCTTATCGCTAAAATATTGGTTGAAAAGTATTCTAGCCCACAACGGAATAGTTCGTGTTGACCTCTTGCCTTCAAAATTGTTTATAATGTTTCATCAATTTCAACTAACCATTTAGGGGTCCTTGAAGGTCTTGAATTTGGAATATGTCTTTCTTCCACACAAGGTTCTTCATTTCTCGTATAATCTGGTGAAACATAATTTACACTTGCTTCAATATTATGTTCAACATCTTGATTTCCAACATTTTCACCTTGATCATTTTCAATATCAATTTGAACAATTTCATTCCCAATTTCAATATCATGTTCAACATCTTCAATTCCAACATTTTCATTATCAATTTCAATATTTTCATCCCCAATTTCAAGTATCATGTTCAACATCTTCAATTCCAACATTTTCATTATCAATTTCAATATCATGTTCAACATCTTCAATTCCAACATTTTCACCTTGAAAATATTCAATATCAATTTGAACATTTTCATTCCCAATTTCAATATCATGTTCTACATTTTCACCTTAAACATATTCAATTTCCTCTTCACTTGAAAGACCATAGGGCTCAGGTTCACCAATATTTAACATACCTTGTCTTTTTTTCCTATGACCTTCTCTATCTCTTTGTCTATATCCTTCAATTTGTTTTTTTGTCAGCTTTCTCTTACGTTTTTACTTCCGACGACTACTGCTCCCCATTATACCAAATAAAAGATGCTAAAAAATCATTATGTATGACAAATTTGAGTACAAGATGCTCCAAAAAGTTTATCTTTGCCTCTTCCTGTCTGAAACTGCACGTTTGTTGCCTGCAAAGTGTTGCAAATAGAATGTAGGGTCTGTTGGAATGCACAAAAATGGCCCACATGGGGTTTTTCTATGGCCCACAAATATGATATCCGATATAATCGGATATCCAATTTGTAAAACATGTTCTGAAACGGTAAGATTTCACCTCTGTATAATGAAGTTTCACAAATTGGATATCTGATTCAAATAAGATATCCAATTTGTACACCCATAGACCAAAGGGAGAGGGAGAGGGAGAGGGAGAGTGGGAGAGGGAGAGAGAGAGGAGGGAGAGAGGGAGAGAGAGGGAGAGAGGGAG
>CM021101.1:553383305-553470456 GCA_007115665.2 Sequoiadendron giganteum | reverse complement strand
TTGAGTGAGAGACTTGAGAGAGATAGAGGTGGAGAGAGCGAGAGGGAAAGAGATAATATTTAAATATTTTATAAATTGGTAATATATATATATATATTTAAATATTTATGGATTAACTAAAATATTGAAATAATATTAAAATATTTATAGATTAACTAAAAAATTGAAATAATATATAAATATTATACATTTAATAATATATTATATATTAAATACATAATTCGGTAAGAGATTATCATAAATTGTATATTAAATATATTACATTATATACTTTATTGGATATTATATATATTAAATTATAAACTTAATTGTATTTTTAAATCATATATTAAAGATTGTATAAATTGTTTTAAAACTGATCTAAAAGATATCATATATCGAATTCAAATCTGATATCGGATTTGAATCGGATATCCGATTTGAATCGGACATCCGATTTAAATCCAATATCCGATATTCTGACACAAAATTTAATGCCTCGGTATTAGGCTCAGGATTTGGTTCAGACCTGCCAATCCTAAAAAGTCAACACGTAAAACATGTTTAACAACTTACCTTGCTTTTCCAGACTTCGCCCATGTGGTTGACGACTTTTATTTTACCTAAATTTGATGAAACAAAAAGGGTTTGTAAAGGAGCTTCTCAGCTTTCTACCAATATAAATTATATTTTACTTAGAATCTAATAAATAATTATTATTTATTTTTTATTAGAATTACGACTAAAGTCCTGATTGATAGTCTGATAGAAAAACATCTATAGCTTTCAAACGGTATCACATTTTTTGAATCCAAAACATGTGTCACATTCTATGCTTCACATACTATAGGATTAAAAAAATAAAATGAATTCCATTAAGTTTTGACCAAGTTAAAGTGGTTAGACATACGATTTTTAATATTTTTAAAAAGTTGTAATAAAAAATTCATAATTAATTATTTTTTTAAAAAAAAATTACAAAAAAATATGCATCACATTTGGACATGAGTCCTCTACTTATATCTAAAATATTATAAAAAAATATTATGATTTTATTATGGTTAGGGTGGTCAGACAAACACCTACTACTTATTTTTTCCCTGAAATTTTAGTACTACTCCATTGAAATTTCAAATTTTCACCAAATAGATTTAAAAAAAAAAAAATTAACCTAGTAGTTTAGAAACTACATTCACTTTGCCACAAATTATATTGTTACATATTTTTGAAATAATATAGATAACTTATTCAAATTTTTATGTCAAGTTGTCCAACTCTGATTTTCTGAATTTTCATTGCCACTTAAGGACCTGTTTTTCCATGATGATCCTGCACATACCCTATATTTCTATCGGTAGGACATATGGTCATATTTTATATCCAGATCTCTAACCAAAACTTTCCATCATGATGTAGGTATATCTAAAGATCGGGAACAAGGAGGAGTTGAAGACAAAGAAGATCAACACAAGATTCTACCATAGGCAATGATGGACATATTCTCTTTCCACATGTTTTCCTTTATCTCATATCTTCAGATATGTAGCTTTCCTTTAAGTTGTATTAAATCAGCCATGCCCATGGCTTGTGTGGGAAATTCAAACATTATTTCTTGTACAGTGAATAAAAAAATAAAAAATTATTCAGCCTATGTGAATCTTCTATGTTGTAAAGAACATTTGCATAATGAATATGAATTTCATTTGAAATCTCCCTTGTACAAAGGTTTAAGAATAGTAGAAATTTTTTTGTATACCTTTTAATTTTTAAATCAATCAACTATCTCAACTCTACCAAATTGAGTTGTAAGTGAAATTTTGGTAACAAAATCAATATGGCTTAGACAACTTATTAAGGATCTTTGACACCGACAACTTGATCCAACAATTATGTATTGTGATAATAAACATGTGCTAAAGATATCTAAGAATACAATATTCCATGCTTGCACAAATCAAATTGAAGTGCACCATCACATTACTCATGAGAATGTTCTCAATTAGGAAATTGAACTAATCTATACATGAACCAATGAAAAAATTGCATATGTATTCACTACACATTTTGGTGATTATAAGTTTGTATACTTTTGAGAAGGTATTGGTGTTATAAGTTCTTTATTTATAGATGGGTAGTGTATAGGAGTGAATTTGCACCCCTCTTGAAAATTCCCCTTTTACACCCTTTACTTTATAAAAAGAAAACCCAACTAAGAAATTCCACATCATCTATCTACAATGCATACACTTGGCACTTATCTCTTATGTCGGTGGGGGAATTTTTATCAGGGACATGTGCGCAACATGCAAACGTCTATGTGGTGTGTTGTCGTCCTTGACATATTCCTACCTCTGGAATTTACAAATATTTTATGTTCTCCATTGGCAACTAATAATAACATCTTTGTTCCTTCCAGTCGACCCAAGAATGACTCTTTCCCTCTCATTTCATCTTCAAATGGTTATCTTTCATTTTCACTCTAGCTTCTAGATGTTTCTACACACATTCAATCCATTTTCTATACACTAGATGAGATCATACACATCTTCTTCACATCTTGCTACACTTTTGCCACCATTAGAATTGCAACATGGGGTCTTGAGGGACTTCTTCTTCGTTGTTGTGGCAACATAGACCTCACCAAGCTTGCATCCTCCTCTACATGCTTGAGGGAACCTCGATTGAGAAGGTGATATTTTTCATTGATTTACGTAGCATAGGGTTATTGTTGTTGTTTGGTTTCCTTCCATTGTTCTCTTTATCACATTTTCTATCTCATGGCTTTCCTGGATGTCTATGGAGGTGGAAACACCAAAGTGGGGGTTTGACTGAGGAAAACCCATATACAACCCCAACATTTTTCCTCTCTTGGTTGTGTGTAGGTACATTTTTGGGTGAAACTTTCTAGTGAACTAGACTCTTCATGAGTTGATCTTCACCACCTTTTTTCTCATCATCTCCTTTATCATATTTATAATTATTTAGTTTATTATGTTATTTATTGTTCAGTTTAGTACCTTTAAACTACATTTTCTAGACTATTAGTAGGTTTTTTATACTTGATTATATACTTTTGCACTTTTGGGCCGTATGGATACCAACACCCTAGAGAGATGCCAGCATGTCACATTATCATCCTTGATCCATGATGGTGTCCTCAGATAGAAATCTATCTGAGGTATGGTTCGGGTTTCAGAAACTAGCTCGTTTAGCCTCACCAAACCTCTTGGGTTAGTAGAGTGATAGAAGCACTTGAGACTGTTCTTCATTCTCTATCCTTGACCTAAAACACTTTCCTAGCTTGAGGTAGATTAGGTAAGCCCTCTACTCTTGGCTCTCCGTGACCTGGAGCCTTGGTGTGGTTGGTCCCCATCTTCTAAACTTTGGTGAACCCAACATGAACAACATCTATTTGTTCCATCGTGTCTGAGACTTCTCCCCTTGCACTTGGTTACTATGGTAAACTTGGGCATTATGAGGTTTTATAAGCATCAAAATCCAGTCTACGATCTCTAGGTATGTGGTTAGAAGGAGTGTGCAACACCTACCAGTAGAAATGGTGAAGGTCACTTTTGATTTTACTACTTGATTTTCTACAAGTTTTATATAAAAGATGGGTTTCATAGACAAGACCACTCATGCTCCCACTCTTTTAGTGTACCCTACAGCCTCTTCTATGGATGTGGATGACATTTCGCATATTCTTGAAAAAAATATTCTAGCACTAGATAGGAGGTTGTTAGACCTCGTGAATCATCTGGAGAAAGCACCAAATATGGCAAGAGCCACTAAGCTTTCTAGCAAGGTGAGATACATGTTAGGTAAGGATTGGATGGGTATAGAGTTCTTATGCAACCTTATTGATCTAACTAAAGCATGCATAGCTTTTTATAGCACTAGATTGTGTATGACCTGAGAGGAGGTGCTCGATACATATGAAAGACAAATAGGTGTCTCGATTCCCACCATGACTATATGTGTGGCTGAAATGAGCCCCTCGATCAGTGTTTCCTTTGCTTCTCAAAATCCTCACACTGTCAAGGCAAGTAGGATACCTCTGGGTTTCAACTTCACCCCTCCTACCACCCCTAGTGGTGGGGGGTCTAGTGGGATGAGCGATGGTGGCAATAGCAGTGGTGGCTCAAGAAGTGCTGGCATAGGTGGCTCTCGTGGAGGTTATGGTGGTGGCTCCAATGGGGGTTACACTAGTGGTTATGGTGGTGGCTCCAATGGGGGTTACACTAGTGGTTTTGGTGGTGGCTCTGGTGGCAGTGACAATGGTGGCTCTAGAGGTGGTTTTTGTGGTACTGGTTCTGGGCTAGGTTCCACTAGGCCTTTATCATCCCCTGACCCTATTCTAAATGCTCTTCTTCAAAATGTGGGTTAGATGCAAAACCAGTTGATGAGCCTTTCCCAAGCCTTTATCGAACCTATCTTCCAACCTTTTTTGTGATAAAGCCTAATTTCAGTGATGATTTTGAGCACTCCTTTCCCCCAAAAAATGGAGATTCCTAAATTTGAAAAGTATTATGGTAAGGGAGATTTGCAAACACATGTATCAACCTTTAATGATATGTGCATTGATTTCTTCCACCATGATGCTCTAATGGCTAAGCTTTTCCCTCAATATCTCAAGAATATAACACTTGAATGGTACTACTCCTTTCCTGATAATTCTATATTCTTATTTGACCAGCTCATAAATCATTTTATCCATCAGTTCAAGGCTAACATTGGTTCAAAGATGACTTTCTTAGATCTCATTTGATGTACGCAAGGAGAACAAAAGAAGATAACTGACTTTATAGTCTGATACCAGGCGCTCTTTTCATAAATCTCATACCTACTACCAAATTAAGACATGTAAAAGGTATTCATAGGCAACCTATAGTGAGCCTAGCAGGAGAAATTTTCCTTAATTAAATACCCTTCCTTTGCACATTTGTGCACCACACTACGGGAGTACCAGAAAATGGTGGTTCAATTTGAGGGATCTTCCTCCCACTCCCATTCTGAAGTAAAATCTATTGTGTCTATTTCAGGAAAAGGAAAGGCTATTGCAAATTTAGTTTCCACGACTAATGATCATGACCTCAGACGCAATAAGAATTTTATGACATTAGATAAAACTTCTTCTATTTTAAAAAATTTATTCAAGGATAAGATCATAACTTTGGAAAATCCCTGACCTTTGACGGAGCCTTATCTTGATTGGTACCATCATGTTAATGGGCATGATATTGAGTTTTACATGCACCTACATCATGGGATATAGGATTGCATCAATGAAAATACCATATGTCTTGATTGGAAGAAGCAGAATACAAACAAGTCCATAGAAAAGGCCAAGAGCGAGTTGTAGATTTATAATTACCCATTTACATCTCACTTAGCAAACTTGATTATTGACCCTTTTGATGCTTCTCCTAAACCTTCATTGTATGCTTATATGGTTTCTATTACTCCTCCCCCATATCCTATAACTAGTTTTCCAAATGTGACTTTCACCTCGTAGGACTTGCCTCTACATAGAAAACCCTCTCCCCTTTACACTCCTACTCGCCTCAATGGAAACATTGCGATAGGGTCCTAATTAACCCTACGAGTTGGGTGAATGTTATACGGAGGAGATGTTATGGCTAAAGTTTTTGTAAAGGGAGGAATATGAAAAAATGAAATCTATTATATGTACGAATGATGTTCTCTCTCTTCTTCCATATGGCTCTATAACTCTTTCCATCCTAGTTGGACCTAGGGCTATGGATACAACTTTTTATCTCATTCTAGAATTTGACCTGTTGAAAGTGAAGTTGGGCATCCTATGGCTAGCTTCCATGAATGGAATTACTTATGTTATTCACAAATGTTTAAAGTTATCTCATGAATGTGTTGTGCATGACACTAGATATCAGCCATTGGTATCTCATGGGGATTGTTCTTTGGATCATTTTTAGGCTGCCCTAGTTGGTCCACTCCCTCCTAGAATGGACCCATTTTTCCAAAATTACATAAAGTACAAAATAATGGGAAAAGGACAGCCAAAATTGACTGACATGGTAGTGCAATGACAAGCTTCCTCTTCCTCTCAAAAGGGAAAGGAGAAATCTTTCCATACTCATGGCCCTGCCTCTGCCCCCCTTCCTAAAGAGGAAATTTGGGTTACTACTCCTATTTTTTGCAAAAGGAGTCCAATGGTTCCTACTTTGTGAAAATCCAAGATTCGGGTATCTGACCTTCCTACCTTACCCACAAGACCTTGGCCTGTTCGATATTTGAAGGGAAAGGGTCCCCAAGGGGAGTCCTCTATGTCTCAGCCTCCACGTCCTCCTACCACTCCTGCCCCAAAGGAAATGAATGGGAAGAGGCCATCCACTGAGGCATTCAAGCTGACTCCCCCCATTGTTGTTTTAGCCTCTTCTCAACCTCTCCCTCTTGTTCCTATCCAAGAGTCTCTCCCTCTACTAGAAACTATTGTGATGGAAACTCCAATGGTTGAGCATTAGTCATCTATTCCATCTCAGCTTCTGGCCTCTAGCTCCTAGAGTCACATGATTCACCTTGCATATGAGCGCAAGCGTAGTCAAAAGGCTTTGGCCATTGAGCAGCCCACCTCTAGAGGAAGGAGGGGAGTTGGTAGTTTCTACCCTGACACCTTCTATTGTATCCTCCTCTCCCATGCCCTCTTCTTTAGTTTCATCAACCTCTATTCTCCTCTAGGATCCTACTGCGAGCATAAATGATCCTCACCTGAAGAGGGTGTAGGTGTTTATTACTCCTTCTATTGAGTTGCCTCTTCTGATGTCCCTCTTGGACATCCTATCATTCTCAAAGCCTGTAGACATTCCAAACATCTCGGTGGTGTCCATTGTTGTCTTTTCCTCCTCCTCTGCATTGCCTTGTCCATGGGGATCTCACATCCTCCTATAAAGAGAAAGATGGAGGACAGCCCTGCTAGCAATGGGGGTTGAAAGAGATTCTTAGGAGGTGGATTAAGACTTATTTGGTATTCTCTTGGTCTTTTGTAGGAAATGGGAAAGGGATTTTTGATGGATGGGTATTGGTTGGATGGAAGGGCTTTAAGCTCAATATTGTTTTCTTCACAAGACAGAGGAGGAAAATTTTCAAGGGATAATTTTTTTATGCATTTTTCTTTGAAATTTTGGTAGGATAGGAAAAAGAATTCCTCATGGGGTCTTATAGGTTCCATGGGCTCAAGCCAAAAATAGTCTAAGGAAAAAATTTCATAGGAAGATGGAGGTCTAAAGCCACTCTGGTTCACAGTGAATATTTCTTTACCGATTGGAAAATTTAAGCACTTACGGAAAATGGATGGGACCGCATTCATCAAAAAAGCCATGTTTAGCCTAACTTCACATGAAATTGATCTGAAATAGAGATGATAGACAATGATACATTTGATATTTTGGGTCCTAATTGTGAAGGGAGTGTGATCAAGCCCATCGTAGCATGAGAAAAACCATCATGCGTTTTAATCCATATTTTTGGTTTATCATACCTAGATCTTGTGTAAGTTCATGCACATATAGGAGTTCCTCTATGATCAAATTCTCTCCATAGATGGGATCAATTAAAATCTCAGGAGTGGGCTTGTTATTGATTTTGTTGGCTATATAAAGAGGACCATCAGGTGCATTTTTTATTATTTCTTCTGAAGAGAAAGTAATGTCAATGGGAATTATGGTTTGTTGTTTACGAGGCTTGATGTCAATCACTCCTATCATTGTATTAATAGGACTTTGTTCATTAGCATCCATAGGAGTTTTTTCATCATAATCCATAGGATTTTGTTTGTTATTACTCATGTTATCATCATCTATGTCAACATTCATCACATCGGGCTTTGTTTCACTAGCCTTGACAAATGAAATATTGTTGTTGGGCATGGGAATGGTAAAAATTTGCAAGTTTTGGTTAGGAGGAGCTACAGATTTATTACCTTTATTATTCACATCTCCAATTTGGATATGATTAGAAGCAATGAGGTCTTGCACAATATATTTAATACACTTGCGATGTTTTGTGTCATGTCTTTTTTGTTGGTGATAAGCACAATAGGCATTCTGTCTAAATCTAAGAGGTAACAGATTGCTAGGGTCAAGAGGTTGAATGAGAGGTAAGGTAAGCATGTTGTTGTTCAATGGTAAGGGAGTAAATTGTATTTGGGGATCTCCAAATATATAAGGATTACTCTTCTTTATAGCAACTACTTGGGTATCAACTTGTTGGGTAGGTTGGGAGGTAGAGTTTAATTGGAGGAAACATTTATTTTGTCTTCTAAAAGTCTAATAGGTTTTTTTGTTGCAGGCTTCAGACTTTTCAAGATGGGTAGAGGTGGTTTTTGATTCACAACTACCTATGACATTCTGATAATCTCAAAGGGCAGTGCATAAGTGCATGAAGGAAGGAAATTTCATCATGGTAAGCTTGTCTCATATCATACTTTGTAAACTTTCTATGAACATATTTTGGAAGTCAGAATCAAGAATCTTCACACTGATTTGGGAATAAAGCGATTGGTAACAAGAAATAAAGTCAATGACTTTTTCACCCTCATTTTTCTTGCATCTCATCAAATTAGCTATTGTCATTTTAGGAACCATATCCACTTGGAAATGGTTGATAAAGGCTTCAAAAAGTTCATTAAATGAATGAATTGAGTTATTTAGTAATGCAAAAACCTAGTCCAAGGCACTGTCTTTCAAGGATCGGGGAAAAATCTTAGGCCAAAATTTTGTCCTCAAGGATAAAGTCACTACACAAAGCAGTAAAGACATTAACATGATTAACAAGATCTCCCTTTCTTTTGTATTTCTCAAATCTAGGGATCTTTATACCTTGTGGCACTTGAGTTATTAATATCTACAAATATAGTGGGTTGCTTTTGACATATATGAAGGTGGACCATTTTGATTTTGATTTATGCTGGATACTTGACATTGAAGGGATGGAAAGCTTTGTAAAAGGTAGTTAATGATAGGTTCATTGTGTGTGTTTTGAGGTGGAGGTGAATATGGTGGTGGTGTGTATTTGTTGGATGGACAAGTGAATGGATAGCTTGTGGGAGGAGATATAAGGTTAAATTCCACATAGTTATAAGGAGCTCTAGTGGAAATGATTGAGGTAGGAATGACATTGCTAGTTGGTTGCACTATTGTGGTCACTTAAATATTTGTATAGGTTGGAATAGAGGATATGGTTGAAGGGGGAGGAATTGGAATTCCTCCATGGTTTTGCACATTGTTTGAAATTTGAGCACCATTGGTGGTGGAAGGAAGGTGTTTTCCGAAGATGTGAGCCATGTTACACATAACTTCTAGTCCTTCATCACTTTCCATCATACATTGAATACTATTTATGGCATGTATAACAGTGTTGGAAATGTTTTCAGTACTCACGCTGTCTTGTAAATGGGCTAAGTCTTCATGCATTTTCATAATGTTTTCTTGAGGGATATGATCAACCATTGTTTGAACACTTGGAATAGCCATTATAGGTAAGTTAGGAATAGCAAAAGAGGTATCAAAAGTATGGCCTATACCTAGTGTACTAGTACCAACACTAGAAGTAAGAGAGCTTGATAACCCAAGATCTAGAATGAGTGTTTTATCACGAGATTCCATGAGTCTCGCACTTCGTCTAACCATAGTATTAGCAGTAGAACACCAAGTAGTATAGATCATGCAAGGGATAAACCAAAGAAATTATAGTGAACACAATATCCTATGCTTACAATTAAACTTGAAATGAAATAAATTGGAATAACAATAATTTTGCAAATTGAAACAAAAAATTGAAGGTAGCAAACAAAAGCACAAAAAAGCACTTTCAAATCCTGAAAACTTCAAAGTCAAATTAAATAGCGACTAAGACACCAGTAAAGGTGTCTTGGTCCTACTAGTGATATTTTTAAGTTACAGAGAGTGAAATAGAAATAAAACAACACATACAGGGTTTTGAGCCAGAAACCCACAGAGGGAATAAGACGCCAGGAAAGGAATTCTAGTCCTAGTAATAGAAAAAAATAAAATTATGAGTTTTTCATAGTGTTCCTAGGTTGCCTACCTAGGGACCTGGTGTTTGGAAATAGAAAAGTATGCAAATAAATGCAAGAAAATGTGACTAATGTCAAGCAATTGAATGCGAACTTGAATGCATTTTTTTCAATTTTGAATGCAATAACAATGTTTCTAAATACAATTAGGATGATTAAAAATGCGCTTTTCAATTTTTCAATGAGATAATTTGATGCAAGAAATAAAAAATCCAACCTATATATACTTTCACTAATGCAAATATGAGAAACCCTAAATGTGCTTTCACTAATGCAAGTATGAGAAACCCTAGATGCACTTTCACTAATACAAGATGCAATGAAAGAATGAATGCAACCTAGATCTAGGACCTTAATGGACTCCAAATTAGAAATTAAATGCTTAGAGATTTTGGGTTCACCAAAATGAACCGTAGGAAAATGGGTACCTTATAACCTAGGTCATAGAACACCACTTTTCTCCTATGGTCATTCAAGAATGTCCTAGGATCCAAAATTGGATTGAATATCAACCCAAAGGGTGAGTCAATTCTCAATAGGGAAGGACTTAGGAGGGGTTATTTTAGGCTATGAGGGGTTCACCACCAAGCGAAAGCTTGGAAAAGACAATTTAACATTCAACTCACAAAATCTACTAATTAAAGATAAATGAAGGATGTAAATGTTGAAATTATCCAACAAGTTAGGGTATGTGTACCTAGGAAGTCTAGAAATGTAATGAATATTCTGGAAATGCAAAACTTCTATCAAAATTTGCTATGGAGGACTAAGATGCCCTTACTATTCTCTTAGTCGCGTTGTTGTTTTTTGGGGCAGATACGGGATCTTTGGATGTTGGAACTGGATCTCAAAGATTCTTTGTGAAATACCTTCGGGAGAACTAAGAAACCCTAGGTGACGACTTTGTCCCATTTGGATTTTTTGAAATCTTTGAATGTGGTCTTGAGGCTCAAGGTCTTCACTTCCTTCTTTTCAGATCTCAGGTCCTACAACTTTCAAATCTGCCTTGTAGGTGAGTTTTCATGAAGATGACAACTTTGTAATGGAACTTTGCAACTTATCACTTCAAATGATCTTCAAGTCTTCAACCTGAATCTATAAACACAAACATACAAAAGAGGAAAAACTTGTTGATTGTTAGTGAATGGGGGTTTGCCTTGTTCAAGCCCCTTCTTGGTAATTAAACCTTGAAATAGTATGGAATAATGGAGGGAAATGATGAATGAACAAAGTGCTATGTTCCAAATTACCAAACCCTTGTTAGGAAATCTATAAACTTGTGTGAAGTGGCTAGCTTGGATGTAGATCTCGGACAAAAGGAATACTTGATAGATCTTGACTTGAATTGCTTGCTTGAATCAAAACCCTACATCACAAATGTTAGCTCAAAAACACACATGATGCAAGAATATCTTTGACATGATGCTTGAATCTTGATGATAGCTCCAAATGCTTGATGAATTTCTCTTGATCTCATAAACTTTCCTTAGGAATCAATACTTGAATTGCTAGATGATCTCATGAATGCCTAGGATGAAAATGAGTGAATGAACCTTGTATTTATACTTATACATGCTTTATATCTTGAAATTACATCACAACAAGCCGAAAAATGAAATCATTAATTAAATGAGGCTAAATCCTTCCAAAATTTAAAATTAAATCTCTAAAAAATCTTAAGGGGGACTAAGACTCCCTAGGTGGCGTCTTAGTCCCAAGCCTTGAAACTTGGGGCATTGACTCAAAAAAGGGGCCCATTTAAGGTCAACTTGAAATCAGGTTCCCAAGACCTTTGGGGGACAAAGACACCCTAGATGGTGTCTTAGTCCTGACCCAAAAATCAGGGACACTTGGACATAATCATTAAATTATCATTTATCCTTTGAAGTTTGTTGGGATTATCCATAAAAAGATATAGTTCATTAGGCTTGTGGATACAAAATAGGACCAATTAAGAAAAATAAAGATAAATGAAACAAGGAAGGCCCAAACAAGTGTGAAAATGCAAGAGTATGCATTTTTTTATACTACATTTGTGATAAAAAAAAATTCTATAGTGATCTTTACGATAAAAAAACTTCTACAATGATCTTTGCGATCAAAAAACTTCTTATGTTGTTTCCTTTAAGATTCAACCATGATTTTTGTAATCAATGTTGCTATTTGGCTCTAATACCAATTGTTAAAATTGGTGAGCTTGAATAGATTTTCTCCATTATGAAAAATATGGATCTAAAGATCATTAAGTACATATATGGATAGGTGTGTCTCTTACATGAGACATGACTCTTTGTAACTAAATAAATTCTATATTTTAACAACCAACACTAGTCAAAAGAAAGGTAAAGATAATAAAGGAAAGAAGTTAGACCTTGAGGAAGAGGGTTTGGACTACTCCAACGAATAGTTTCTCCCCAACTTTAGTAAGGATAGCGAGGATAATTGTGAAAAGGTGGAGGAGGAAGAAGAGGTTAGTGTGGAGGAAGAAGAGGAACATAGTGAAGAGGAGGAGATATATAAAGGAAAAAGTGAAGATGATACAAAGGTTCTTGACATAGGAGATGGTAGCTCCTTCCCAGGATCCTCAACCTGCAACAGAAAAACCCTCACAGATACACAAGAGAAGCACACATCTATTCTGCCAAATATCAAGAATGATATTCTGAAATTGAGATACTAAATTACATACTATATAGGCCTTTTATAGGCATGAAAAAAGAAATGGGTGAAAAACTACCTGATACGAGAAAAAACCACCCAAGTAATTAACCCTAAGTTAAACTTAACACTAACACCACCATTTAAGTGCAAACTTAGGGAGAATTATTATGCAAAAATGAAATGCAAGATGGGTCCCAACTAAAAGGCCATGTAGGTACTCATGCACAAGTGCTATGCAATGCAATCTCTCACAACCAGAGGAAAGGAAAAAAAAACCCGTGGGAGAAAACTCATCTCCAAAAGAGAGAAAAAAGTTGAAAAAGTGAAAGTTGTAAAACCTTTTCATCTTAGTGTGTAGATTCAAAGGAACCATCTTTATACTTTATAGGGTCCCATTTGATTCCAATTCTTTCATTTGAAATAACTTATTTTATATTATTTGGGATATTATCAAATCTAGCTACAATACATCTAGTCAAGGCATGAAATTCCTTCGTTGGCGGCCACGTCGACTGCTATGTTGCCTTCCCTATAGGTGTGGGAAATTTTGTGTTGAAAGAAACTTCTAATAATGTCTTTTCACACTAAGATAAAAAACTATGAGACCAAATTCAAGTGCTAGATATCGTAGTTACAAATCTAAATTCGAAAAAATTAGAATTTTATCCTTCATACAAAAAAATTTATGTTGTATACGGTGAGCGTCACTTTTTAAAAATGTTGTTTTCTGAAAAAAACCAGTTTTCATGGGAGATGAAAAAAAAAGTGCAATCTGATTCCAAAAATTTTGAAAAAAATATTTTTAGAATCTAGAGACAAAATGTGATGAGACTCTAATTTGCATCATTTCCAAATTCCTCACGGTTTAGCCGCTACAAGAGCCCGAAAGTGAAGATTTAGTTAAAAATAATAATTGCAGTGTCCTGTTTGCCCAAAAATTGTAAACCACTATTGTGGGATCACCCCTATTCTATTAATTACACATAAGCTACATCAATTCGGTGGGGATTCAAGAGACTAAAAGAAAAAGGCTATGATAAAGTTACCATTGAAGGGTTTTCTATGTTTATCATAAACATCCTCAAAGGTGGGTCTACTATGCCATTAACAATTATAGAAATTATGAAAGGGTGAAAAGACATAATTAGAAGTTTCTTTCAATGCAAAATTTCCCACACCTATAGGGAAGGCAACATAGCAGTCGATGTGGCTGCCAACGAAGGAATTTCATGCCTTGACTAGATGTATTGTAGCTAGATTTGATAATATCCCAAATAATATAAAAGAAGTTATTTCAAATGAAAGACTTGGAATCAAATGGGACCCTATAAAGTATAAAGATGGTTCTTTTGAATCTACACACTAAGATGAATGTTGAAACGGATGATTAAAATATGAGCAATCAAGAACAAAATCCTATGGATGATGATGAACAGGGATACTAATAAATAAATTCATATTGATACAATGATAGGAGTGATTGACATCAAGCCTCGTAAATAGAAAACCATTGACATTACTTTCTCTTCAAAAGAAACAATTAAACATGCACTTGATGGTCGTCTTTACATAGTCAACAAAATCAATAACAAGCCAACTCCTAGGATTTTAATTGATCTCGTCTATAGAGAGAACGTGATCACATAAGAACTCGTATATGTGGATGAACTCACTCAAGATAGATATGATAAACCAAAAGAATGGATTAAAATGCATGATGGTTTTTCTCGTGCTACGATGGGCTCAATCACACTCCAATTACAAGTAGGACCAAATAAATCGAATGTATCTTCTCTATTTATCTAATTCCAACCAATTTCATGTGAAGCTAGGCTACAAATGACTTCGCTCCATGAATGCGGCCCCATCCGTTGTCCATAAGTGCTTAAAGTTTCCAATCAGAAATAAATATTCACCGTAAACCATAGTGGCTTTAGACCCCCATCTTCCCATGGAAATTTCTCCTTAGATTATTCTTGGCCTGAACCCATGGAACCTATAAGATAACTTGAAGACTTCCTTTTCCTATCCTACTAAAAGTTCAAAGCAAAGTGCATAACCAAGCTATCCCTTGAAAAATTGCCACCACCCATGATCGAACCCCCACCCATGCTTGAACCTCCGCCACCTAAACAAAGAAATGCTAAGCCTAAAGCCTTCCCAATAAACCAGGACCCATCCATGAATATACTCTAACCTATTTCCTACAAGAGACCTAGAGAAAATTAAACAAGTCCTAATCTACTGCCTAAGAAAATTTATAAAGCCAAAGAGAAAGTGGTCAAATAACCTTCCATGGTCTCTTCAGTTCTTCCCTCACAAGAAGAAAAGGAACCTATGATTGATCCACCTGCTCCTACCCAAACACAATTTTAAAATCACAATAAAAGGAACCGCAATGCTAGAGATCATAGGCATAAGCATCGTGCTATTGCTCGAAAGATGAATAGTGAAAATCAAAATCTGAATTTGATAGAAGCAATAAATGATGAGCCTCATCTCTTAACAGAGACTATAAATTCAACACAACAAGGATTAGAACCTTCTATGGATATTATCATTCATCCTCCTGTTGTGGTTAACTTGGATGACAATAAGGAAATATCTAAAATCAATGAGGAAGTGCATAATGAGTTTAATTTGTTATTTTCCTCATCCATGAGCTTAAACGATAACAACCATGATGATCCTCCTAAACCGAGTGAATCACCATGTGTTGAACCTAGTGATTCTCCTATTATAGCACTTGATGTGATCCCTCTTGCTAGCAATTTTCATCCAATATAGATTGAACAAGATTGGGATGCAAATGACCTGTTCGATGGTTGATCTGCATGTGCCTTACTAGTCTTTTTCTTTTTATTTTCTCTTTTGCTTGCATGTGCATATTGTGATCCCTCATGATTTTTTGCATGATGTTTCTCTCTCTTTGTGCATTCCTCTATTTATACCTTCATTATTCTCTGTGTTGTAAGCTTTTTCCTTCTCATTTATCTTTTCACATTTGTCTTGTGTTTTCCTTTTGGGGATGACACAAGGCGTTGAGACACCCTATGTCTCTTCCATGTTGACCCAAAATATTTTTATTATTCTTCTTATTTTGTCTTGTGTTTTCCTTTTGGGGATCACGCAAGGTATCAAGACACCCTACGTCTCTTCCATGTTGATCCAAAAGGATTTTCTTTTTTTTCGCTCTCTTTGTGTCATTCTTCTAGTTTTATGTGTATTTGGGGAATGATGATAACTCTTAGCTCTCTAATATCATTGTAACAAAGACAAATACTGACCTTGAATCCATATATCCCTTATGTGTTTTTGGGGGGCAACCCTCTTTTCCGTTTTCTTTTCCATGTTTGTCTACTTTAAATTAAATTCTCACAGTGTGGTGTTAGAAATTTCTTTAAAGTGGGGGGCATACATTGGCATTCTTTTGGCATTATTTTTGGCATTTATTTTTCTATGTTCCTTGATGTGATTTTCTTACTTTATACGATACATGTTTTTCTCTTTGTGGTGACATTGGGAGTAATTTCCTTCAAGAGTGTGACCTATATTAGCATATTATATTCCCCTTAGTGGTGGTGTGATGCACTACATCCCCTAAGTGGTGAATATTTTATCCTTTGATTGGTCCTTTCTTGGAGACGTTAGGAATGATGTCCCCTAAGAGTAAGACCTCATATGAACTAAGCAAAATCCCTTTGAACATCCTTATTTCTTGTTGTATTTTCCTTTTTTTCTTATTAAATTCATGGAGGTATGGCTTTGATATGGACTTCCTGGGGCTCACCTAGTAAACAATTAGCTTCACTAGCCCGTGTGAGCATGCATTTTCCTTTTTTCCTTATTAAAGTCATGGAGGTGTGGCTTTGATATGGACTTATTGGGTCTCACCTAGTGAACAACTAGCTTCACTAGCTTGTGTGAGCATGTATTTTTGTACCTTATTAAAGTCGTGGAGGTATGGCTTTGATATTGTCCCCTTAGGGCTCACCTAGTGGACAACTAGTTCCCACTAGCCCTCGTGAGCATGCATTTTGTTTGCATAGTGGACAATGTGTTCCAATTGTAAACCTCTCCAAGCCTACACCCAATCCACCACATTGGATAGCCAGTCAAAGCTTGATCTGTTGTAGTTCTTTTCCTTTTTCCTTTTTCTTATCTTTGATGGTGTCTGTTTTGTAATCTTATTTTGGCTTCATATATCATTTGCAAGCGTGTTCCTTTGTGCCTATGTTGTTCTACCATAGGATCTTGATCTTGGGGGCTTGTCCACCCTCTTGATTATTTTCATCCTATCTTACTAAAATTTGTACATTTGAACCCCTCTTGATTGTGTGGTTGGCTAGTTTATTGCAATTTTGAAGCAAGTTCATCCTCTCACTAAAGTGGGGGATAAATGTAGTGTAGTAAAATGCATACCCTTGCATTTTCATACTTTTTTGGGCTCGCCTTGCTTTATTTATCCTTCTTTATGGCTTAATTGGTCAAGATTATTTTGTGTCCACAAGCCTTGTGAATGGCATATTTTTCTAGTCAATCCCAACATTCTCCAATACATAAATGATGTCCTAATGATTTTTATTGGTGTCCTTGATTTTTGGTTGGAACAAAAATTCCACTTATGGTGTCTTTGTCCTCTCGAGGTCTCGAGAACTTGATTTTGAGGCATCTTAATTGGGCCCCTTTTTGGTGTTTGTGCCCCAAGTTTCATCACTTGGGACTAAGACGCCACCTAGTGTGTCTTAGTCCTCCTTAAGTCATTTTTAGGATTTAATTTCAAATTTTGGTAGGATTTAGCCTCCTTCATTTAATGAATTCATATGTCAGCTTGGTGTGATACAATTTCAGACTATTAAGCATAGATAAGTATAAATACAAGGTTCATTCATTCATTTTCATCCTAGCAACTTGAGTATTCATTCTTAAGGAAAATTTATGAGATCAAGTGTATTCAAGAGAAAATCATCAAGAATTTGGAGACATCATCAAGATTCAAGCATCATGTCAAAGGTTATTCTTGCATCATGTGTGTTGTTGGGCTAACATTTATGATGTAGGGTTTTGACTCAAGCAAGCAAGCAATTCAAGATCTATCAAGCATTTCAAAATCCATATCCATTGCAGTCATTTCACACAAGTTTGTAGACTTTACAAGGGTTTTATGAGTTGTAGCACTGCATGTTGTTCATTCACCACTTCCCTTCATTTCATTATTTCATTTCAAGGTTTAATTAAACCAACAAGGGGTTTGACCAAGGCAAACCCCCATTCACTAACAATCAACAAGTTTTTCATTCTCTTGCATATTTGTGTTTGCAGATCTAGGTTGAAGACTTGAAGATCACTTGGAGTGCAAACTTGTCAAAGTTGCAAATTTGCATTACAAATTTTTCATCTTCACGAAAACTCACCTATAGGTTAGATTCAACAGTTTCAAAACCTAAGATTTGAAAAGAAGCAAGTGCAGAATTGGGAGCTTAGGACCATATTTAGACTTCAAAAATTCAGAGTGGGACTAATATGTCATCTTGGGAATCTTAGTCCTCCCAAGCATATCTTTCAGAGATTCTTTTAGATCCGGTTCCGACATTCCAAGATTTTGTATTTTCCTTGAAAAACAGCAGCGAGACTAATACACCATCTTGGGTGTCTTAGTCCTCCAAGGCATATTTTGACAGGTTCTCTACATTTCCAAAATCCTCCCATCATCTTCGTACTTCCCAAGTACACATACCCTAAATTGGTGTTGCATATTTTCACTATTTGCATGCATCTCTTATTTAGCTTATATTAGGTTATTTTGCATATTGACATTGTGTTTTCCAACAATTATCTTCTCTAAGCATTTGCTTGGTGGTGAACCCCTTAAAGCTGAAAAGAACCCCTTCCTAGGTCCTCATAATTGTGAATCAACTCACCTTGAGAGATTGATAGTCAATCCAATTAGGGTTCTTAGGACATAATTGAATGGCCTAGATAAAATAGGAAGGCAACTCACACCCCTCCCAATTTTATCTCTGATTCACTTGTAAGATTCATTCTAGCTAAGTTAGATGTGTATACAACTTTTCCAACTAAAATTGTTGGCTAAATGCATATGTAGCACCATTTTGAGGCCAATTTACAAAAAAAACATATTTATTTTTTAAAAATGATATTTCAACAACTTCTACTCATGTAAATAATTCTTTTTAAAATATAAAAAATTTCCCTTTTGTAGATCCATAAGTGCAGTTTTTAAAAATAAATCTATTTAATAATTTAATTATTATTTATATTTTCCTTTTTATTTTTACTAAAAGTAGGTTATCAACATAAAATATTAGGTTGATTACTATTCCAAGGAAAAATAGTAAAACTTATTTTAAAAAATTGAAAAAAATATGATACACTAGATAAAAGAATCATATATCAAGATAGTATAAAAAAAATCATTTTAGATAAATAGATAATATGAAAGTTGACATCAAATGGAAACAACTATGTTTTAATAAGTGCATGTTTTAATATTTATTTATTTAAATATATTATAAAAACTAGAAAAAAAATATCCATGCACTAAAGTTTCAAGTTATAAATACACACAAAATAATTGAAAAAAAATACTATATAAAGATTGGTGTCTCATGTAACTTCATATTTCAGCATTTTTTCAGCAATAAAATTATAGTGTCAATTTATAAAAAACTATATTCAAATAATATTTTAATTTTTTTGAAAAAATACAAGCATAAAATATAATAAAAATAAAATATTTTATTAGTTTACATCATTTCAAAATTCAAAAAATATATGTCACTTTTTAGTGATTCGTGTTTAAAAGTTGGATCAGTGTTGGTCATTTCCTTTAAAAAGTGTGACATAGCTTTGTACTTTTACCCCAAAGATACCATCATTTAAACTTAAATGGTGAAAGAAACCTTAAAATACTTGGTGCTCTTACCAAGGATCTGCAAGAGCCTCTGACTTTGTTGGGGTTTGGTGATAAAGGTGATATCCCCTCTACTAGGTTCCCCTAAAAGGAAGCTCTAGAGGAAAACTGGACCCAAGTTAATGGAAAATCAAAGAAAAAGAAAGCAGACGTTGGTGGAGATATGAAAATGGGAAGATCCTCTTAAAAGGAATCTAGGACCAAGGATGTGGCTCAAGAGGTTTCTTTATGGAAACATAAAACCCTAGATGACCTCTCAGGACAAAAGAAGCAAAATAAATTATTTGCTCGTTTGGGGCCTTAGCCCATTCTAAGGGCTAAGAAAATGTGTCACTAATATTCCTAATTGTTGCTATGAGTATCCTTTATTGGAATATTAGAGGCTTGAACAACCCTCTTAAATAGCATATTTTTTAATTTTGTAGAGTTAACTATAATAATGATATTCTTCTTCTTCAAGAAAGTAAGATGCAACAAACAACTTTTGATCAAATTGTGAAGAATGTTTGGCCTTCTACTAAGTACTCCATTTGTGATGTTAAGGGGGATTTTGGAGGTATAGCTACTCTTTGGAACCCGGATCAAAGGTTCAAAAGGGACCTCCTCCAAGAATAGTTTGATGATGCATATGAAGGATTTGAACTCATCATTTAATTAAAACCTTGTTAATAACTATGCTCCTAATTTCATATCTACTAGAGCTTCTCTTTCGAATTATTTTTCGTCATTAATTTCATGCTTTTTGGGGGCCTACTAAATTCTTGGTGGGGATTTTAATACTCCTTTTTTCCCCTTGGAGAAGGGAGCTTTATTGACTTCTTTAGCAGTATAATGGATCTTATGGACTTTATTTCTTCTCAAGGTTTGTTGTATATTGACCTCCAAGGTTCTTTAATCACTTGGTCCAATAGGAGACATGGAAAAAACCACATACAAGTCAAACTTGACAAGTTTCTCATCTCTAATATTTGGAATATATTGCCTAATCTGACCCCCACTGCCCTTCCTAGAGTAGGATCAAATCATAATGTCATCCTTCTTAATTGGTAAAACTCCATTACTAAAGGGCCTTTTCCCTTAAGATATGAAATAACATGGTCTACTCATTCTGACTTTAAACCTCTAGTTCAAAGATGGTGGACTCAGCCTTGTCTAGGAACCCCTATGTTTCATTTGGCCCAAAACCTAGAGAGGGCGAAGGAGAAGGTTAAAGGTTGGAACAAAGTCTCCTTTGGAAACATATTTCAAGACAAGGAAAAGATCCACTCCAACCTATAGGAGATTCAAAAAATCATTTGAAGAAAGAGATATGGAAGTTGATACTTTAGTCAAAGATAAGGAATTAAGAATGGAATGGCTCAAGCTCTCAAAAAGGGAGGAGATTTACTAGAAATAGAAATCGAGAGTACAATGGTTTAAAAAGGGTGATAAAAATACTAAAAACTTTCACTAGTCCACCTTCAGACATAGAAAAAGAAACAAGATTAAATCTTTGGTTAAGGGTGATGGTTTTATCCTTATTGAGGAAAATGATATTGTCAATGTTGTTGTTTCTTACTTCACAAATTCCCTAGCTAGTCATAAATTAGATGTCTCTTATATGGAAGATCTTATTTATATTATTCTCAATATCATCAATCAACAAGACCTTATGTTTTTTGGAAAACCTATGTCCTACCAAGATCTGGGGAATGTTTTATTTTCTTTTGGTTCTTACAAGGCCCTAGGCCATGACAGGTTCCCTCTAGCCTTCTTCCAAGACTTGTGGGAACTAATCTCTTCAAACCTCCTTAATGTTGTAAGAGACTGAACTTCAAAATAGGAAAAATGCTAAGATAGTTGAACTTGACTTTTATTGTGTTGATCCCTAAGAAATATGATTCTCTCACTATAAAGGACTATAGGCTCGTCAACCTATGTAACATAATCTACAATATTTTCTCCAAAAATATAGTACACAAACTGAAGGGGCTTCTGCATAAAAAAAAATTGTCTAATCAAAAAGGTTTCATTGTAGGAAAACAAATTATTTATGCAGCTCTTATTACTCATGAATATATACATTCTATGAAATATGGAAAAAATCCTACTATGGCCCTCAAATTGGACATATCCAAGTCTTATGACAAAGTTTCTTGGGAGTTTGTAATTTTTGTCCTACAAAAGTATGGGTTCAAAGGAAGGATTTTGAATATGATCAAAGCTTGTGTCACAACTCCCAAAATCTCTACATTCCATAGTGGAAGAGGTCTTCAACAATGGGACCCTTTCTCTCCCTATTTATTCATAATGGTGTCTAAACTTCTTGAGAGGAATTTTCAAAAAATGCTTGACCTTAGACTTCTTCAAGGGGTTAAAGTAGCTTCTTCTTTGCCTTGGACCCCTCACCAACAATTTTTTGATTACACCATTTTGTTTGGAAAAGCCTTAGTGGTTGAAGCAACCCATTGGAAGAAAACACTCCAGAAAGGTATGCTTGTGCCTTGGGACAGCTCATTAACTACATGAAGAGTAAGCTTTATTTCTTCAATACTATTAAATTGGTTAAGGATAGGGTTACAAGGATCCTAGGGTTCCAAGCTACTTCTCTCTCAGCATCTTATCTTGGGTTACCTCTAATCTCAAAAAATCCTCCTAACTCCTATTGGAATGGGATCATTAAAAGAATACAACAAAAACTTATAGGTTGAAAGGGAAAGCTCCTTAGTCAAGTTGGAAAACATCAAATCCTTAAAGAATCCCTACAAAACATCCTAGTTTATTTTTCAGTATCCTTGTTCAAAATCTCTTCTTGCATAGCTTGCAAAATTGAGAAAATTTATAGAAATTTCCTTTGGACAGGAACATAACACAAGTCTAGAATTTCCTTGGTTAGCTCAAACAAGGTTTGCATACTTAAAAAGGTTGGGAGCCTAGGTATCAGAAGGCTGAATTTTTTTAACAAAGCCCTCCTAGCTAAAAATAGGGTGGAACTTCCTTTAAGATGAAAAAGATTCAGCTATCATATTGAAATCTAAATACCTTGGTAATGAGGACTTGAGGGAATTTTTGTTCTATGAGTTGTTGAATGGCTCAAATTTCTGGAACAATCTGGTTAAAATAAGAAACATCATCAAACAAGGGATTATTAGAAGAGTGGTAAATGGTATGAAAAATAGTTTTTGGGAGGAAACTTGGAATAAAGGGTCTTCTCTCTCATATTTCATTCAATTCAATCATATTAAAGAAAGGATATTTCATCCCAATGGTGAATTCATCTTTAACTATATAGACTAGAGAGGTGCTTATCCAAAATTGAAAAGTTTTGAGGATCATATTTTAGGAAGCAGTCTAAAAAGGGATCAATAGCTTGTGAAAAGTCTAAGAAATTATATGGGCGATTGTACTTTCTTTTCCCAAGACAAGGTGGACAAATGGATTGGATGCAAAAATCCCTCTGGCCTTTTCTCAGCTAGATTATCTTATATCATGTTCGAAGATTCACTCCTCCCTAATAGTAACTTCAACTGGTCACAGGTTTGGAATCCTAAACTTATTCCCAAAATTAACTATTTTTGGTGGATTGTTATTCATGGTAATATTCTTACAATCGATAACCTTTAAAATAGACGTGGATTCTAATTTATAAATATATATTTGTTATGTTTGGAAGAATCAAAAAGCATAGATCACTTTTTCTTACACTAGTCCTTCTCGAATGAAGTTTGGGCTAATGTCCTTAAGTCCTTACAAGTCCTTTAAGTTTTCTCCTCATCTCTTAAGGATATTTTTAATATCTAGAATAATTTCCCATTCTCTCATCCCATCATAATTGATACGTGGATACAAATTCTCCATTTCATTTCTTGGAGTCTGTGGAAGGAATGAAACAACAAAATTTTTAGAGACCAGAAAAGAAACAACATGGAGGATTTTGTGTCAATGAAGCAAAAATTGTAGGAAAATATAAATATGGCCAAGTATATATTTTCCAAAGTGTTACCCTCATATGGGGAGATCAGAATTAAATAATTGTGGGGTATCAAGCATGATTTAACTCAAATAAATTGCACCAAAGTTCTTTGCAAGAGAGATACCAATTGGATCCCCCCTAAGGAAGGTTGGGTTAAGCTTAACTTTGATAGATGTTCTAAAGGTAACCTAGACCAGGCCACCGTAGGAGATGTTATAAGAAACCACAATGGTGTTCTCATAGAAGGTTATGCCAGAAGCCCTAGCCTCTATGCGTGAACCCACATAAGTGGTGAACACTTTTGTGGAGGAAGGGAAAAGTCATTTTTTCCCTCTACACAAAGTGAAGGGGTTCGGCCGAACCAAATTGTTCGACCAAACCTTTAACATGGTTCAGTCGAACCATAGGGTTCGACTGAACCCTATGTTCGCTCGAACCCCATTGACATGTGAGAGGAAATATTAAAATAAAGGAGATCGAGCGAACTAGGGTTTGGTCGAACCCCCTTAATAGGGATTTTTTTTTAAAACCCTGTCATTTTCTCGGACCCCCCTAATTTCCCTCATTATTTTAAAGGGGTTCAAGTGAACTAGGTTTGGCCAAACCCCTTTAAAAGGTTTGGTCGAACACCCTTCCTCCCCTATCTCCTCAAAAATTTGATTTTTTTTATAAAAAATTGTCATTTGAAGCTCAATTTGAAAATGAAAATGCAGAAAACTTTAGAAACCCAACTAGATATGATAGTCCCCGAAATGAGCTATCCATCGAATATAATTTTTATATGATTTTCTTTTATTATGTATTTTATTTTTTAGTTTTATTAAACATAGGTTTTTCACTGAAAATCAAAATCTCTGGTCTGCACATGTGGAAAAATAGCAGATTATCAAAATAATTTTTTAAAAAATATTCTAAGGCTGGGTATTGATGTCCTTGATCCATTAAAAAAAAAAAAGAATTTCGATTCGTACAGAAAAATTTATGTTGTATACAGTCTGCATATGTCTGAATTGCAATTGGTTTGACTTTGAAACTTGATTAAGGAAAAAATATTCAATAAAAAACTATGAGACCAAATGCAAGTGCTAGATATCGTAGTTACAAATCTAAATTCGAAAAAATTAGAATTTTATCGTTCATACAAAAAAAATTATGCTGTATACGGTGAGCATCACTTTTTAAAAATGTTGTTTTCTGAAAAAAACCAGTTTTCGTGGGAGATGAAAAAGAAAGTGCAATCTGATTCCAAAAATTTTGAAAAATATATTTTTAGAATCTAGGGACAAAATGTGATGAGACTCTGGTTTGCATCATTTTCAAATTCCTCATGGTTTAGCCGCTACAAGAGCCCGAAAGTGAAGATTTAGTTAAAAATAATAATTGCAATGTCCAGTTTGCCCAAAAATTGTAAACCACTATTGTGGGATCACCCCTATTCTATTAATTACAGAGAAGCTACATCAATTCGGTGGGGAGTCAAGAGACTAAAAGAAAGAGGGTATGATAAAGTTACCATTCAAGGGTTTTCTATGTTTATCATAAACATCCTCAAAGGTGGGTCTACTATGCCATAGACAATTATAGAAATGATGGAAGTGTGAAAAGACATAATTAGAAGTTTCTTTCAATGCAAAATTTCCCACACCTATAGGGAAGGCAACATAGTAGTCGATGTGGCTGCCAACGAAGTAATTTCATGCCTTGACTAGATGTATTGTAGCTAGATTTGATAATATCCCAAATAATATAAAAGAAGTTATTTCAAATGAAAGACTTGGAATCAAATGGGACCCTATAAAGTATAAAGATGGTTCTTTTGAATCTACACACTAAGTCAGTGGCCTGAAATCAATTACTGGAAGAGTTACTAGAAGCAGGTTCTGGTGTAGTTACTGGAAGCAGGTTCCAGTGTAGAACCATTTCCAGCATCAAAATCATTCTTCATTACCCATGTCTTCTTCATCTCATCTCTTATCTCATCTGTAGTCACTTTTCCTTTTCCTTTATCATTTTTCTCTATATTTCAGCCTCTATGTACCGGACCTCTTCTTTCCATATTTTTGTTTTTGCAGAACTTTGCAATGTGACCAAACTTATTGCAATTGTAGCACACAGTTCTTCCTTGTCCAAACCTATCATTCCATTTATTTCTTCTTGATCTTCATTGATTAGCAATATGCCCAAATTTCCCACATGTATAACATTCAACATTCTTTGTCACATTTCTACACTTCATTGATTTATGACCAAACTTTTTGCATTTGAAACACTGACTAGAAAATGATGAATCTCTTGATTTCATATTACTTTTACACTGAGTAGCCATATTCCCAAATTTGTTGCAAGAAAAATAGTATCCATTAAATTTTTGAGCATTAGGTTGTCTTCCCGGATACCTTCCACCTTTGTTCATCAAGTTTCCTTATCTGAAATTCTTCTGTCCAAGTCTGGAACTTTCTCCTTTTTCATATCCAAGACCTCTCTTATCATTTCCACTCTTTTTTCATTGAGTTAGCTCATCAAGCTTCACTATTCACTGATCTTAAACTTTTCTTTGTACTCATTTGCAGTAGTAAGTTCATTTATGAGAATAACAATTTGCTTACCAAGTTCTTCTTCATTGTTTCTAGATGTTTGCAATTCACTTTCTAGCTGAGTGAATTCTTCATTTATTATTTTTTGTTCATCAAATTTCTCCTTTAAATACTGGGCTAGATTCTCTTTGTTCTTCTTCCTTTCTTCAATCTCTTTAGTCAGCTTCATTGCCATAGATTCTATCTCATGCTTTAGGGTAGCATTTTCTCTGGCAATCTTTTCACATTCTTCAGCTATTTCCTTCAAGGTCTGATTCAGGTGAGCATCATCCATATTTTCACTCTCTTGTTTCTTGATCTGATCACAAAGATCCTTCCTTTTCTCCCTGAATTTAACAATCTGATCCTTCAATGACTTGATGAATTTCTTAGCATCTCTAAGATTTTCTTTCAATTCCTTTACTTCTTCTTTAGACTGATCAAGGTCATCAAGTGCCACCAAAAGTTGTTGTTGAAAAATACCAGAGTCCATCACATTCCAAGATCCACCTCAATTTTCTAAACTTCTTCAGAGGAACCAGATGCTCTGATACCAATTGTTGGACTCAAGGGAACACTGAGAGGGGGGGTGAATCGGTGTTCAGCAAATCTTAACTTTATTAATATGAAACTCACCCATTTTGCCATTACATTAAAACAAATATGTAAGCATTCAAAGGAAACATTCATAACACCATAACACAAAGACGTTTGCATGGAAACCCTATTAGAGGAAAAAACACAGTGGAGGTTAATCCACAATTTTACTCAAATAAAGTTTTACAAAAGGGAATGCACTTGCATTCAGGCACACTGCCTAGAGCTCACTGCTCAAAGGGAAGGCTCACTGCCTTACAAAAGTTCAGATTAAAACCATCTAAAGGATGAACTGAGATAGTAGTAGCTATTCATGCCAGGTTACAGTTCTGGTGAAGCTCATAGACTTGATTCTTGATCTACTTTCTAACTTTGTACTTCACTCTGCTCTTTTCTTCTCTTCGCATCACACATAGACAAATTCACACTATTACTCTGCTAAATTTTTCACCATATTCAGATTCGCTATCTTCACTTACTTCTCCACATATGAAACACACAAAAATGATTAAACCAATCTTATATATATCCGCTATCAAGGATTTGATCATTCTTATGTCGACATCATAAAATATTTAGTTCTTCTCTAATGTCGACCAGATCCACCACTAAATATTTATGTGCATCCTCTAAAGTCGGTTAAGACTAAGAGAGGATCTAAAAAAACATAATAGAGAATGAAAACATTTGATTAATTACTCCTTATACATCTGTGATTACTATATTCGTCAGGTCGGCCTTCTACCACAGATAATCAATAGATAAGTGTACTAGATCTCCTAGATCGTGTAACCGTGAATGCGTATCAGTATACTTCATGAATAAGCATCAAAAAACCTTCCTCGGAGATCCACAACCCAAAATAATATTCAGGTGAGGTATACAAATCAACATTTATGCCTATGACTAGATGCCATGTTCTTCACCCTATTCTGTCTGTGTAAACCAAAATTGTATTGTAGATTAGATGCCTAACTTAGGTTGCTAAGGTTTCCAAGGCTACCAAGGTTGCCATCAATGACAACACTTACAAGCCATATTCCAACAAGATTAATACCTCACAAGAACAAAGTAAAATCCATTTGAACATCCCTCTCTCTTGTTGCATTTTTTTTTGTGCCTTATTAAATTCATAGAGGTATGGCTTTTGATATGGTCCCCTAGGGCTCACCTAGTGAACAACTAGCTTCACTAGCCCTTGTGAGCATTCATTTTTGTACCTTATTAAATTCATTAAGGTATGGATTTTATATGGTCCCCTAGGGCTCACCTAGTGAAAAAATAGCTTCACTAGCCCTTGTGAGCAAGAATTGTTGTCCTTATCATAGTCATGGGGGTATGACCTTGATATGGACCTCTTGGGGTTCACCTAGTGAACAACTAGCTTCACTAGCCCTTGTGAGCATGCACCATTTTGCATAGTGGATAAAACGTTCCACTTGTAAACCTTTTTTGGAGAAATAGCCTAGACCCGGTCCATAATGCGTTGGAAAACTAGTCGAAGCTTGATCCATTGCATTTTTCATTTTCCTTTTTGTTTTCGTTTTTCCTTTTTCTATCTTTGATGGTGTATGTTTGCAATCTGGTTTTTGCTTCATATATCACCTACATGTGTGTTCCTTTGTTCTTATGTTGGTCTTCCATAAGATCTTGATCTTGGGGGCTTGGCCACCCTCTTTATCATTGTCATCCTATCTTACTAACATTTGCACATTTAAACCCCTCTTGATTGTGTGGTTGGCTACTTTAGTGTGAGTTTGAAGCAAGTTCATCCTCTCACTAAAGTGGGGGCTAAATGTAGTGTAGGAAAATGCATACCCTTGCATTTTCACACTTGTTTGGGCCTACCTTGCTTCATTTATATTTATTTGTCTTAATTTGTCCTATTTTGCATCCACAAGCCTAATTAACTATATCTTTTTATAGCTAATCCCAACAAAATTCAAAAGATCAATGATAATTTAATGATTATGTGTGAGTGTCCCTAATTTTTGGGTCGGGACTAAGATGCCACCTAGGGTGTCTTTGTCCACCAAAGGTCTTGGGACCCTGATTTCAATTGGACCTTAAATGGGCCCCTTTTTGGAGTCTGTGCCCCAAGTTTTAGGACTTGGGAATAAGACACCACCAAGGGTGTCTTAGTCCCCCTTGAGCTTATTTCATGATTTAATTTCAAATTTTGACGAGATTTAGCCTCCTTTAATTAATGATTTCATTTTTCGGCTTCTTGTTGTGTAATTTCAGGATATTAAGCATGGATAAGTATAAATACAAAGTTCATTCACTCATTTTCACCCTAAGCATTCATGATATCATCTAGCAAGTCAAGTATTGATTCCTAAGGAAAGTTTATGAGATCAAGAGAAATTCATCAAGCATTTCGAGCCATCACCAAGATTCAAGCATCATGTCAAAGATATTCTCGCATCATGTGTTTTTTGAGCTAACATTTGTGATGTAGGGTTTTGATTCAAGCAAGCAATTCAAGTCAAGACCTATCAAGTATTCCTTTGGTTCAAGATCTACATCCAAGCTAGCCACTTCACAAAAGTTTTTGGATTTCATAACAAGGGTTTGGTGAGTTGCAATATAGCACTCTATTCATTCACCATTTCCCTCCATTATTTCATTCTATTTCAAGGTTTAATTACTAACAAGGGGTTTGACCAAGGCAAACCCCCATTCACTAACAATCAACAAGATTTTCCTCTCTTGTATGTTTGTGTTTGCAGATTTAGGTTGAAGACTTGAAGATCCTTTGAAGTGAAAAGTTGTAAATTTTTAAATTTGCATTACAAATTTTTCATCTTCACGGAAACTCACCTATAGTCCAAATCTAGAAGTTGTAGGACTTGAGATCCGAAAAGAAGGAAGTGTAGGCCTTGAGCCTTAGGACCACATTCGAAGATTTCATAAATTCTAGATGGGACTAATTTTCCACCCAGGGTGTCTTAGTCCTCTCGAAGGTATTTTGGAGAGATTCTTTGAGATCTAGTTCCGACATCCGAAGATCCCGCATCTGCCCAAATAAACAATGAGACTAAGAGAATAGTAAGGGAATCTTGGTCCTCCATAGCACATTTTGACAACATTTTTGCATTTCCAGTATCTTTATTACATTTCCAGACTTCCCCGGTACACATACCCTAAATTTTTGTTGCATAATTTCATCATTTACATCCTTCATTTAGCTTGCATTACTAGGTTTTATGATTTAAATGTTAAATTGTCTTTTCCAATATTTTGCTTGGTGGTGAACCTCTCAAAGCCTAAAATAACCCCTCCTAGGTCCTTCCCTATTGATAATTGACTCACCCTTTGGGTTGATAGTCAATCCAATTTGGGATCCTAGGACATTCTTGAATGACCATAGGATAAAAGTGGTGCTCTATGACCTAGGTTATAAGGTACCCATTTTCCTACAATTCATCAAAGATCATTACATTTTTTATCATAGAGATCATTATAAATGGAAAATAATTTATTGAATGTCATCTCTATTAAGTTGATTGGTACTGAGAATTATGGAGTGGCATCATCAAATAAAAAATATTATTCTTTTGGGAGACGTCACCTCTGTTGTCAATGGAACTATAACAAGACATCCCATAGATGCTCATCTACAAGATGATTTTGATAAGAAATCACACCAAGCACTAGCTTTAATTAAATTTTCTATTAGTGGTACATTAATAGAAAATATGTGGAATCAAACCACACCAGAGGAATCTTTGGATGTAATCACTACAATATTTGAGCACGAGAATGACATGATAAAACACATGCTTGAAACTCAATTATATAATCTAAGAATGGATGGGTTTATAACTGACCATCTATAAAAATTCAAGGGTACTTTAAATTTACTTACTAATGTAGGTGAGACAATAGCTAATAAATATATTATCTCCATTACACTTAATATTCTACCAAAATCATTTTAGAATTTCAAGACTACTCTCACATTAAGTGGAAAATTGTCAGCCCTAAAATTAAAGGATCTAGAGGACCTATTATTGCAACATGAGGAAATGTTTAATAGAGATAATGAAGTTGAATCAATAAATTATTTTTCCTCTAATTTCAAGGGAAAGAAGCCTCATGGAAAATAAATGCTAATATGGATTATAATGGACAAAGGAAATAAATATTTTTTATTATTGAAATTATTCTAGTCATTTTGAAGAAAAATATTTTAAAAAGAAGAAAAATAAACAAGGAAGTATGATGGTTGATGTGGATATTGAAGATGATGAAATTTATGGAATACTTTCAACAGATGCATCCAAATATATTTAAAATGATGATGTTTGGATTATCAATTCAGGTTCTACTTGCCACATGATTGGTAATGTTGACAACTTGAGAAATGTAGTGAAGCAATCGAGAGACACGGTTAAATTTGGAGATGATTCACAATTACATGTTGAAGGAGTTGTTAAAGCTCATCTACATGTTCCAACCCAAGGTAAAAAAAGTATTGATAATGCCTTATTTGTTCTAGGATTAAAGAAAAATATTATCTCAGTTAGTTAAATCATTGCCAAAAATATGATATTTATTTTTGAAAAAGGAATTTGTGAGGTGTTTAATAGTGAGCCCTAAAATTAGTATGTGATGGATATATGAAAGGAGGCCTATTTTATTTGAGGAAAACAAAACATCTAAAGCCTTAGTTTCAAATTTTGTTTCAATAAATAAATTATAGCATGAAAGGCTTGGCCATATTAACCTTGAATCACTAAAGGAAATGCTCAGCCAAAACATAGTACATATGGAATTCCACCCATAACAACAAATAATTATTTTTGTGAATCTTGTGTTATGGTGAAACAACATCGAGAAAAATTCAATTCTCAAAAATCTTGGAGAGATTCCAAGAAATTGGAGTTAGTTCATAATGATCTTTGTGGACCTACGAAGATAGTTTCTATAAGGAAATCTCAATATTTCATGACATGCACCGATGAATTCACTTGAAAGGTTTGGGTTTATTTTTTGAAGTACAAGTTTGAATAATTTCATGTTTGCAAATATTTTGTACACCAAGTTGATAATGAAAGTGATAAAAAAATTAAAATTCTAAGATCAAATAATGGGGGGGAGTACAACTCAAATGAATTTGTTATTTTTTGTATACAAAAAGAATTAAGAGGCAATTATCATCTCCATATACTCCACAATAAAATGGAGTAGCTGAGAGAATGAATATGAAACTTCAAGAAAAAGCTAAATCCATACTCAAGGCTTCTAATATTGAAGACACGTTATGGGGAGAAGTAGTACATTTTTTAATCTATTTGATCAATCAGAGTTTGACTAATAGCTTAGAAGGAATCTCTCTAGAAGAAGATTGGTTAGGAAGGAAACTAATAGTTAACCATTTGAGAATTCTTGGGAGCATTTCCTATATACATTTTCCAAAAGAAAAGAGAAGAAAATTTGATGATAAGAGTAAAAAATGCATCCTTATTGGATATGGTGGCTCTAGTAAAGCATATCAGTTGTATGATCCTAAAGAAAAACAAATAAACTCTAGAGATGTCATGTTTGAAGGAAAGTACCACATTCCAAGTGATTTCCATGTTGTCTTGATATAAGAGAAAAATGGTAGTGAAAAATCATCATATTCACCCAGAAATGTTGAGCCAAAACTAGAAATTCCTAATGAATATATAGAAGAAAGATAAGAAATTGATGAGCCAAATTCAAGCTCATTATCCACTCCATAATCTAATATTCCTCTAAGGAGATTAGATTGATTAAGAAGAACACACATCAAATTACAATACTATGAGGTCAATTATGCATTACTAACAACTATTCTAAGTGCTAATGAACCAAGCACTTTCAATAAAGCAATAATGGAAGAGAAATGGAAAAATTCTATGAATCATGAGATAGATTCAATTCATCAAAACCAAATATGGGAGTTGGTTCCTTTACCTATTGGAAAGAAATCCATTGATTGTAAATGGGTATTCAAAACCAAGTTTAAATGTGATGGTTCAATTAACAAGCACAAAGTATGATAGGTAGCCAAAGGCTATAAAAAAATTGAAGGTATTGATTATGATGAAACCTTTGCTCTAGTTGCAAAGATGATCACTATTAGAATGTTGATAGCACTTTCTTCCCATCATAGTTGGGAAATCCATCAAATGGATGTTATAATTGCATTCCTAAATGGAGATTTGATAGAGGAGATATATATCACACAACCTCCTGGTTTCATTGAAAAAGAAAAGGAACACATGGTATGTCACTTAAAAAAGGAAATACATGGTTTTAAAAAATCTCCATGAGCTTGGTATTCAAAAATCGATAAGTAATTTCTTCAAATGGGATTTCAAAAATTTGATGTTGATCCAAATTTATACATTATGAACTTTGGCCACAATATATTGTTCATTGTGTTGTATGTTGATTATTTACTCATTATTGAGAGTAATCAATCACGTATACATGATATCAAAGAAGATATGAAGATAAATTTTGATATGTCTAATCTTGGATTACTTCATTACATTATTTGAAGTGTGGAAAACATCTAAAAAAACATTTCTCCTGCAAATGAAATACACTAAAGAAATTCTCACATGGTTCAAAATACAAGGTTGTAAAGCTTCATCAACACCAATGGAGATAGGAACTTGTTAGAATTGGCTATGGATGCCAAGATCTATGGACCAAATAGAAAGCACAAGAAGAGAGAAAATAATGTGACAAGAATAAATTGTATTCAATGTCAATATGATATGATTCAATGTGTACAAATGTAGTAGAGACCCCTTGGTTATATAGCCAAGGTGAGAACATAGGAGTGCATAAGATTATGACAAGTGTCATAATCTTATGACATGAGACAACAATGAAAAGCTTTCACTCCACCTAAAGTGGAAAGGTGATAATGTGATAACCACCACAAATAGTGGATCTCCCACAAAAGATGGAAACCTAATCACATGATATGTCCACGAAAGGTGGAGGTGATAAAGTAGTAAGAAGATAAGTCCACCAAAGGTGGAAATTCTCCAACAACTCCTATGTGGTCCCTGAGTAAACTTAACTAAGGTTTAATTATGACCTAGGACAAGGTACAAAACATTTAATTACACCAACAGAACCAAATTGACTAAAGATCCAAATGGTAAATCAATTAATGAAACATTATATAGGAGTTTGTTTGGAAATTTTATTTACTTGAATACTAATCATCCAGACATATCTTATGCAGTTGGAATCTTGTATCATTTCATGGCTCATACCAAAAATAGTCATTGGTTAGCTACAAAAATAGTTTTGAGATATCTTCAAGGAACAAAAAATTTTGGATTGAAGTATTTGAACAATGAAGATTTCAAACTTGTTGGCTTTTCAGATTCAGATTGGGTAGGTTGCATAGATTCTAGAATATCAACCTTTGGTTATTGCTTCAATCTTGGATCTACCATTATCTCATGGAGTTGTAAGAAGCAACCTAATGTTACTTTGTCATCCATTGAAGTAGAGTACAAAGTAGTTGTTGTAGAAACTTATGAAGTTTTTTTAATGGATATTGCACCCGAATACTAAGTTTAAATGCTCAACAATCTCATGAAACATTGAAACACCTTCGAGCCTGTGGTTATTCTCATAGCAAAGGTGAATCTGCATATTATGGGTTGGTTCCTTCTTTGATCTCCTAGAAACTAATGAATTTTGAACCTAAAAAAGGTAAGAAAGATGAGTGATTTCAAAATGAAAACTAAATTTAGGAGGTGATTGCACCAAAAATGATATCAAAAGGGAAGATTGATTCACAATTACTACTTTAAATATTTCTTGACACAACTCAATGAATGGAAATTTTATCAAATAATTATTTCAAGGCAAACTTAATGATCTGTCTCTCGCTACAGGAAACCTATATTTCACAACTTGAAAGGAAAGATAACTGTTTGCACAACCTAAGACCTGGACTTTCAATTGCATATGTGTGTTTGCAGCAATGAATGGGACAAGATTAAAGGTTTTGATTGTTTAAAACACATTTAAAATTTCATCGCAATCATTCATTAAGGCATATACATCGATATGATAAGGTAAAATATAGATCTTTTAAGTAATGAAAGGAAAATGATACCATAATGACAATGATATAACCTATAAAACCTGGTGTTTTGTATAAATCTATAGAAATGAGTTACAATATCTTCATCTCTCTGTAATTCACAAGAGAGCAAAAAGGCAAGAACTGAGAGGAAATACTAATTCTTTTCCTCTATATACAAAAGATGACTCTAAAGTACCAAGAGGTGGCACTTGTAGTTAACTGTATCTAAAAATATCTCCCAAAAACTAATCCATGATAATAAAAAAATGGAAAACCCCCACAAAGAGGAGTCAAAACCAAAGAAATTTGAGAAAAAATAGGCTCAAACTCCCCCTTACAATCAGTTTGACCAAAGATAACTCTAAAGGGGCCACAATTTGACCACAAATCAAGAATAAACTCAAAATAACTCCAAATGCATGAATCACTCTCAGTTACACTAATTACTCAACTCAAATCCACCTCCTCTCATTCTTGGCATAACTTGTCAATCAACCTTCAACTATCTCCTTTGACTATATCTTGAAGGAAATGCATGTTCATCTTGCATTTTTATAACATTTAATAAAATGGTTTATAGCACACCACTTTAATAAATGTTTTACATTTCAAATCTATTTCAATTCATACAAAAATAATTCAAAAAGGTGAATTAATTGATGTTTGATTTTGAAAATCATGCAAGAGTTTTGCAAAAATTTGCAAGGAAAAACTAATATAAGACAAGGTATTAATTTAGCAAAGTGAAGTTTAAAGAAAAATGTAGAATATACCTTAAAAGGGTCAACCAAATTTAGGGTAAAAGAAAAACCTAAAAAAAATACACCCATGACCATTTTCATTTCACTTAATCACATTTTGATTTCTATAAAATTCATTATTGTTTTGCTATACTGTCACTGCTAGCATTTCACTTGGCATTCGTGGTCAATTTGGAGATGGAAGATTTCAAGGTGAAATATTGACTTTTTTGTGCCTCTTCAGAAGGAAAATCTGCAGAAGAAACGTTAAACTTATATGTACTCATCCTTTTGGTGTTTGAAGTGGAGCTTTCCTAGATTTTTCTAGAGCTCTCTGTGTTGAGGCCGATATACTTCTCTTAAAGACTTGAATCCTTCTTTGTTTCTACACTTACGGGTGAATTTCTTCTATTGTTTTGAAGCGTCTATATGGTGTTTTTGGGAAACTTGCATTCATTGCTTGATGACAAGTCTTTCGTAGAAGAAGCTTCAAGTTTTTTGTGCATTGTATGATTAGGGGTTTTAGAAAAAATGTGTGCCTTTGGAAGAAATAGTGGCTTCACTTTGTATTTTCATTTCAGTTTTTTTTGTGTATATACGTTGAGGGTTTTGATAGAATATAAAACCTATGGCCTGCTTATGTTCACTCTTTACTGTAATTCCTTCTCCATGTTTCCAAATTTATTTTAGTTGTGCTAGGTTTTCATACTCGGTCCTTTGCATTGCTTGGCTTCTTCATCATTTTATTCTCTATGGTTTTTAGTCTCGTGACTCCATTACAATTACTATGGGTTCACTCTTTGCTTTTGGAACCCATGACTCGACTGGTTTTCATTCCTTGAATCCATAGTAGAAAGCTCTTGATTTTTCTTTCTCTATGCAAAAAATGAGGTAGGGCTTTGAAGGCTCGTGGCCCTAAGTTGATTTTCTATGCAAATATGAGGGTTGTAAACCTATGGCCTTCGTTTTTATTTTCTCTCTGTGTAGAGACATTTGTAGGTTGTGGTTTGTATCTAGTTTTTCTTGCTGCTATAGGTTGTTTTAAGGTGGTTTAATCTCTTCTTTCTTTGTGCAAAATATATTGAGCTAGGGTTTTAATAGAACACAAACCTGTGGCTCCAATGTGTTGAGACCCTTTTATAACTGGGCTTTCCTTCTATTGTAAAGGTATTGGACTTTGAGATGTCGATTTACTGAAAGTTATAAAACCATGGTTTTCCTCTATGTATAAATAATGCAAAGCCATGAATTTATCTATGGTTTACTTGTGGCTTCTCTAACCCTTCTAGATATTATGCATTCTAAAAAGTTTGAATTCCTACTAAATTTTGAAACTATACCCATGCTTCAAAAAATATCATGATCATCACTGTCATGTATCATGCTTTCATACTACTTCACTTTAAAAGGCATGATTTTGGCAAGAGATAGTTACCTTTAGCATGATGGGCTCAACCCTTGTGGGAGCCCATTTCCCTCCACATGTTATGATGTCAAATAAGATGGATTATGAAATGATAAATGAACCTGTACCTACATAGTGAACAAACAAATTAGATAAAACAATGAAGCTCAATTCTCTTCCATGATTTGACTTTCAGGCTCTCTTGATACATGTGACAATTGATAATTGATTTAATGCATCTTGAATGAAGGTTATATTTCTATTGGTAGGACATATGGTCATATTTTATATCCAGAGCTCTAACCAAAACTTTCCATCATGATGTAGGTATATCTAAAGATTGAGAACAAGGAGGAGTTGAAGACAAAGAAGATCAACACAAGATTCTGCCATAGGCAATGATGGACATATTCTCTTTCCACATGTTTTCCTTTATCTCATTTCTTCAGATATATAGCTTTCCTTTATGCTGTATTAAATCAGCCATGCCCATGGCTTGTGTGGGACATTCAAACATTCTTTCTTGTATAGTGAATAAAAGAAAAACAATTTATGCAAATTATGTGAATCTTCTGTGTTGTAAAGGACATTTGCATAATGAATATGAATTTCATTTGAAATATCCCTTGTGCAAAGGTTTAAGAATAGTAGAAATTTGTTTGTATACCTTTTAATTTTTAAAGCAATCAACTGTCTTAGCTCTACCAAATTGAGTTGTAAGTGAAATTTTGGTAACAAAAGCAATATGGCTTAGACAACTTATTGAGGATCTTTGACACCGACAACTTGATCCAACAATTTTGTATTATGATAATAAACATGTGCTAAAGATATCTAAGAATCCAATGTTCCATGCTTGCACAAATCATATTGAAGTACACCATCACATCATTCATGAGAATGTTCTCAATTAGGAAATTGAACTAATCTATACACGAACCAATGAAAAAATTGCATATGTATTAATTGCATATGTATTCACTAAACATTTTGGTGAGAATAAGTTTGTATACTTTTGAGAAGGTATTGGTGTTATAAGTTCTTTATTTATAGATGGGTAGTGTATAGGAGTGAATTTGCACCCCTCTTGCAAATTCCCCTTTTACACCCTTTACTTTATAAAAAGAAAACCCAACTAAGAAATCCCACATCATCTATCTACAATGCATCCACTTGGCACTTATCTCTTATGTCGGTGGGGGAATTTTTATCAAGGACATGTGCGCAGCATGCAGACGTCTATGTGGTGTGTTGTCGTCCTTGACATATTCCTACCTCTGGAATCTACAAAGATGTTATGTTCTCCATTGGCAACTAATAATAACATCTTTGTGCCTTCCAGTCGACCCAAGAATGACTCTTTCCCTCTCATTTCATCTTCAAATGGTTATCTTTCATTTTCACTCTAGCTTCTAGATGTGTCTACACACATTCAATCCATTTTCTATACACTAGATGAGATCATACACATCTTCTTCACATCTTGCTACACTTTTTCCACCATTAGAATTGCAACTTGGGGTCTCGAGGGACTTCTTCTTTGTTGTTGTGGCAGCATAGACCTTACCAAGATTGCATCCTCCTCTACATGCTTGAGGGAACCTCGATTGAGAAGTTGATATTTTTCATTGATTTACGTAGCATAGGGTTATTGATGTTGTTTGGTTTCTTTCCATTGTTCTATTTATCGCATTTTCTATCTCATGGCTATCCTAGATGTCTGTGGAGGTGGAAACACCAAAGTGGGGGTTTGACTGAGGAAAACCCCTATACAGCCCCAACATTTTTCCTCTCTTGGCTGTGTGTAGGTACATTTTTGGGTAGAGCTTTCTAGTGAACTAGACTCTTCATGAGTTGATCTTTACCACCTTTTTTCTCATCATCTCCTTTATCATATTTATAATTATTTAGTTCATTATGTTATTTATTGTTCAGTTTAGTACCTTTAAACTACATTTTATAGACTATTAGTAGGTTTTTTATACTTGATTATATACTTTTGCACTTTTTGGACGTATGGATACAAACACCCTAGAGAGATGCCAACATGTCACACTATCATCCTTGATCCGTGATGGTGTCCTCAGATAGAGATCTATTTGAGGTACGGTTCGGGTTTTAGAAACTAGCTCGTTTAGCCTCACCAAACCTCTTGGGTTAGTAGAGTGAAAGAAGCACTTGAGATTATTCTTCATTCTCTATCCTTGACCTAAAACACTTTCCTAGCTTGAGGTAGATTAGGTAAGCCCTCTACTCTCGGCTCTCTGTGACCTAGAACCTTGGTGTGGTTGGTCCCCATCTTCTAATGTTTGGTGAACCTGACATGAACAACATCTATTTGTTCCATGGTGTTTGAGACTTCTCCCCTTGCACTTGGGCATTATGAGGTTTTATAAGCATCACAAACTAGTCTACAACCTCTAGGTACGTGGTTAAAAGGAGTGTGCAACACCTACCAATAGAAATGGTGAAGGTCACTTTTGATTTTACTACTTGATTTTCTACAAGTTTTATAGACAAGATGGGTTTCATAGACAAGACCACTCATGCGCCCACTCTTTTAGTGTACCCTATAGCCTCTTCCGTGGATGTCGATGACATTTTGCATATTCTTGAAAAAAATACTCTAGCACTAGATAGGAGGTTGTTAGACCTCATGAATCATTTGGAGAAAGCACCAAATATGGCAAGAGCCACTAAGCTTTCTAGCGAGGTGAGATACATGTTAGGTAAGGATTGGATGGGTATAGAGTTCTTACGCAACCTTATTGATCTAATGTAAGCATGCATCCCTTTTTATAGCACTAGATTGTGTACTACCTGAGAGGAGGTGCTCGATACATATGAAAGACAAATAGGTGTCTGGATTCCCACCATGACTGTATGTGTGGCCGAAATAAGCCCCTCGATCAGTGTTTCCTTTGCTTCTCAAAATTCTCACACTGTCAAGGCAAGTAGGATACCTCTGGGTTTCAAGTTCACCCCTCCTACCGCCCTTGGTGGTGGGGGATCTAGTGGGATGACAGATGGTGGCACTAGTGGTGGTGGCTCAGGTAGTGTTGGCAGAGGTGGCTCTCGCAGAGGTTATGGTGGTGGCTCTAGTGGGGGTTACACTAGTGGTTCTAGTAGTGGCTCTGGTGGAAGTCACAATAGTGGCTCCAGAGGTGGTTTTTGTGGTAGTGGTTCTGGGCCAGGTTCCACTAGGCCTTTATCATCCCCTGACCCTATTCTAAATGCTCTTCTTCAAAATATGGGTTAGATGCAAAACTAGTTGGTGAGCCTTTCCAAGCCTCTATCGAACCTATCTTCCAACCTTTTTTTGATAAAGCCTAATGTCAGTGATGATTTTGAGCACTCCTTTCCCCCACAGAATGGAGATTCCTAAATTTGAAAAGTATTGTGGTAAGGGAGATTTGCAAACACATGTATCAACCTTTAATGATGTGTGCATTGATTTCTTCCACCATGATGCTCTAATGGCTAAGCTTTTCCCTCAATCTCTCGAGGATACAACACTTGAGTGGTACTACTCCTTTCCTGATAATTCTATATTCTTATTTGACCAGCTCATAAATCAGTTTATCCATCAGTTCCAGGCTAACATTGGTCCAAAGATGATTTTCTTGGATCTCATTTGATGTAAGCGAGGAGAACACGAGAAGATAACTAACTTTATAGTGTGATACCAAGTGCTCTTTTCACAAATCTCATACCTACTGCCAAACTGAGACATGTAAAAGGTATTCATAGGCAACCTATAGTGAGCCTGGTAGGATAAATTTTCCTTAATTAAATACCCTTCCTTTGCACATTTGTGCACCACACTACGGGAGTACCATAAAATGGTGGTTCAGTTCGAGGGATCTTCCTCCCACTCCCGTTCTGAAGGAGAATCTATTGTGTCTATTTCAAGAAAAGGAAAGGCTATTGCAAATTTAGTTTCCACGACTAATGATCACGACCTCAGACGCAATAAGAATTTTATGACATTAGATAAAACTTCTTCTATTTTACAAAATTTATTCAAGGATAAGATCATAACTTTCGAAAATCCCTGACCTTTGAAGGAGCCTTATCCCGATTGGTACCATCATGTTAGCAGGCATGATATTGAGTTTTACATGCACCTACATCATGGGATATAGGATTGCATCATCGATGATACCATCTATCTTGATTGGAAGAAGCAGAATACAAACAAGTCAGTAGAAAAGGCCAAGAGTGAGTTACAGATTTATATTGACCCATTTCCATCTCACTCAGCAAACTTGATTATTGACCCTTTTGATAAACCTTGAATGTATGCTAATATGGTTTCTATTAATCCTCCCCCATAGCCTATGACTGGTTTGCCAAATGTGATGTGACTTTCACCTCATAGGACTTGCCTCTAAATAGAAAACCCTCTACCCTTTACACTCCTCCTCGCCTCAATGTAAACATTGTGATAGGGTCCTAATTAACCCTAAGAGTTGGGTGAATGTTATTACGGAGGAGACGTTATGGCTAAAGTTTTTGTAAAGGGAGGAATATGAAAAAATGAAATCTATTATACGTACGAATGATGTTCTCTCTCTTCTTCCATATGGCTCTATAACTCTTTCCATCCTAGTTGGACCTAGGGCTGTGGATACAACTTTTGATGTCATTCTAGAATCTGATCTGTTGAAAGTGAAGTTCGGCATCCTATGGCTAGCTTCCATGAATGGAATTACTTATGTTATTCACAAATGTTTAAAGTTATCTCACGAAGGTGTTGTGCATGACACTAGATATCAACCATTGGTATCTCATGGGGATTGTTCTTTGGATCATTTTTAGGCTGCCCTAGCTGGTCCAATCCCTCCTAGAATGGACCCATTTTTCAAAAATTACATAAAGTACAAAATTGAGGGAAAAGGACAGCCAAAAGTGACTCACATGGTAGTGCAATGACAAGCTGCCTCTTCCTCTCGAAAGGGAAAGGAGAAACCTTTCCATACTCATGGCCCTGCCTCTAACCCCCTTCCTAAAGAGGAAATTTGGGTTACTACTCCTCCTTTTTGCATAAGGATTCCAATGGTTCCTACTTTGTGAAAAGCCAAGATTTGGGTATCCGACCTTCCTACCTTACCCACGAGACCTTGGCCCATTTAATATTGGAAGGGGAAGGGTCCCCATGGGGAGTCCTCTATGTCTTAGCCTACACGTCCTCCTACCACTCCTGCCCCAAAGGAAATGAATGGGAAGAGGCCATCCACTGAGGCATTCAAGCTAACTCCCCCCATTGTTGTTTCAGCCTCTTCTCAACCTCTCCCTCTTATTCCTATCCAAGAGTCTCTCCCTCTACCAGAAATGATAGTGATGGAAACTCCAATGGTCGAGCATGAGTCATCTATTCCATCTCAGCTTCTGGCCTCTAGCTCCTAGAGTCACATGATTCACCTTGCATATGAGTGCAAGCATAGTCAAAAGGATTTGGCCGCTGAGTAGGCCACCCTCTAGAGGAAGGAGGGGAGTTGGTATTTTCTACCCTAACACCTTCTATTGTATCCTCCTCTCCCATCCCCTCTTCTTTAGTTCCATCAACCTCTGTAATCCTCTAGGATCCTACTGTGAGCGTAAATGATCCTCACCTAAAGAGGGTGTAGGTTGTTATTACACCTTCGGTTGAGCTGCCTCTTCTGATGTCCCTCTTGGACATCCTATCATTCTCAAAGCCTGCAGACATTCCAAACACCTTGGTGGTGTCCATCGTTGTCTTTTCCTCCTCCTCTGCATTGCCTTGTCCATGGGGATCTCACATCCTCTTACAAAGAGAAAGATGGAGGATGGCCTTGCTAGCAATGGGGGTCGAAAGAGATTCTTAGGAGGTGGATTAGGACTTATTTGGTATTCTCTTGGTCTTTTGTAGGAAATTGACAATGGATTTTTGATGGATGGGTATTGGTTAGATGGAAGGGATTTAAGCTCAATATTTTTTTCTTCACAAGACAGAGGAGGAAAATTTTCAAGGGATAATTTTTCTATGCATTTTTCTTTGAAATTTTGGTAGTATAGGAAAAAGAAGTCCTCAAGAGGTCTTATAGGTTCCATGGGCTCAAGCCAAAAATAGTCTAAGGAAAAATTTCCACAGGAAGACGGAGGTCTAAAACCACTATGGTTCACAGTGAATATTTCTTTGTCGACTGGAGAATTTAAGCACTTATGGAAAATGGATGGGACCGCATTCATGGATCAAAGCCATGTTTAGCCTAGCTTCACACGAAATTCATTTGAAATAGAGATGATAGAGAATGATACATTTGATTTTTTGGGTCCTAATTGTGAAGGGAGTGTGATCAAGCCCATCATAGCATGAGCAAAACCATCACGCATTTTAATCCATATTTTTGGTTTATCATACCTAGATCTTGTGTAAGTTCATGCACATATAGGAGTTCCTCTATGATCAAATTCTCTCCATAGATGGGATCAATTAAAATCTCAGGAGTGGGCTTGTTATTGATTTTGTTGGCTATATAAAGAGCACCATCAAGTGCATTTTTTATTGTTTCTTCTGAAGAGAGAGTAATGTCAATAGGAATTATGGTTTGTTGTTTATGAGGCTTGATGTCAATCACTCCTATCATTGTATTAATAGGACTTTGTTCATTAGCATCCATAAGAGTTTTTTCATCATCATCCATAGGATTTTGTTCGTTATTACTCATGTTATCATCATCTATGTCAACATTCATCACATCGGGCTTAGTTTCACTAGCCTTGACAAATGAAATATTGTTGTTGGGCATGGGATTGGTAAAAATTTGAAATTTTTTGTTAGGAGGAGCTATAGATTTATTGCCTTTATCATTCACACCTCCAAATTGGCTATGATTAGAAGCAATGAGGTCTTGCACAATATATTTAATACACTTGCCATGTTTTGTATCATGTCCTTTTTGTTGGTGATAAGCACAATAGGCATTGTGTCTAAATCTAAGAGGTAACAGATTGCTAGGGTCAAGAGGTTGAATGACAGGTAAGGTAAGCATGTTCTAGTCTAATAGTAAGGGAGTAAATTGTCTTTCGGGATCTCCAAAGATATAAGGATTACTCTTCTTTATAGCAACTACTTGGGTATCAACTTGTTGGGTAGGTTGGGAGGTAGAGTTTAATTGGAGGAAACATTTATTTTGTCTTCTAAAAGTCTAATAGGTTTTTTTGTTGGAGGCTTCAGACTTTTCAAGATGGGTAGAGGTGGTTTTTGATTCACAACTACCTATGACATTCTGATAATCTCAAAGGGCAATGCATAAGTGCATGAAGGAAGGAAATTTCATCATGGTAAGCTTGTCTCATATCTTACTTTGTAAACTTTCTATTAACATCTTTTGGAGGTGAGAATCAAGAATCTTCACACTGATTTGGGAATAAAGCGATTGGTAATGAGAAATAAAGTCAGTGACTTTTTCACCCTCATTTTTCTTGCATCTCATCAAATTAGCTAATGTCATTTTAGGAACCATATGCACTTGGAAATGGTTGATAAAGGCTTCAAAAAGTTCATTAAATGAATGAATTGAGTTATTTAGTAATGCAGAAAACCAATCCAAGGCACTGTCTTTCAAGGATCGGGGAAAAATCTTAGGCCAAAATTTTGTCGTGAAGGATAAAGTCACTACACAAAGCAGTAAAGGCATTAACATGATGAGCACAATCTCCCTTTCTTTTGTATTTCTCAAATCTAGGGATCTTTATACCTTGTGGCACCAGAGTTATTAATATCTACAAAGATAGTGGGTTGCTTTTGACATATATGAAGGTGGACCATTTTGATTTTGATTTATGGTGGATACTTGACATTGAAGGGATGGAAAGCTTTGTAAAAGGTAGTTAATGATAGGTTCATTGTGTGTGTTTTGAGGTGGAGGTGAATATGGTGGTGGTGTGTATTTGTTGGAAGGACAAGTGAATAGATAGCTTGTGGGAGGAGATATAAGGTTAAATGCAACATAGTTATAAGGAGCACTAGTGGAAATGATTGAGGTAGGAATGACATTGCTAGTTGGTTGCACTATTGTGGTCACTTAAATATTTGTATAGGTGGGAATAGAGGTTATGGTTGAAGGGGGAGGAATTTGAATTCCTCCATGGTTTTGCACATTGTTTGAAATTTGAGCACCATTGGTGGTGGAAGGAAGGTGTTTTCCGAAGATGTGAGCCATGTTACACATAACTTCTAGTCCTTCATCACTTTCCATCATACATTGAATACTATTTATGGCAGGTATAACAGTGTTGGAAATGTTTTCAGTACTCACGCTATCTTGTAAATGGGCTAAGTCTTCATGCATTTTCATAATGTTTTCTTGAGGGATATGATCAACCATTGTTTCAACACTTGGAATAGCCATTGTAGTTAAGTTAGGAATAGCAAAAGAGGTATCAAAAGTATGGCCTATACCTAATGTACTAGTACCAACACTCGAAGTAAGAGAGCTTGATAACCCAAGATCTAGAATGAGTGTTTTATCACGAGATTCCATGAGTCTCGCGCTTCGTCTAACCATAGTATTAGCAGTAGAACACCAATTAGTATAGATCATGCAAGGGATAAACCAAAGAAATTGTAGTGAACACAATATCTTATGCTTACAATTACACTTGAAATGAAATAAATTGGAATAACAACAATTTTGCAAATTGAAACAAAAAATTGAAGGCTGCAAACAAAAGCACAAAAAAGCACTTTCAAATCCTGAAAACTACAAAGTCAAAGTCAACAGGGACTAAGACACCAGTAAAGGCGTCTTGGTCCTACTGGTGAGATTTTGAAGTTACAGAAAGTGAAATAGAAATAAAACAATGCATATAGGGTTTTGAGCCAGAAATCCACAGAGGGAATAAGATGCCAGGAAAGGCATTCTAGTCCAAGTAATAGAAAAAAAACAACAAATTATGAGTTGTTCATAGTGTTCCTAGGTTGTCTACCTAGGGACCTGATGTTTGGAAATAGAAAAGTATGCAAATAAATGCAAGAAAATGTGACTAATGACAAGCAATTGAATGCGAACTTCAATGCATTTTTTTCAATTTTGAATGCAATAAAAATGTTTCTAAATACAATTAGGATGATTAAAAATGCGCTTTTCAATTTTTCAATGAGATAATTTGATGCAAGAAATAAAAAATCCAACCTATATGTACTTTCACTAATGCAAATATGAGAAACCCTAGATGCACTTTCACTAATGCAAGTATGAGAAACCCTAGATGCACTTTCACTAATACAAGATGCAATGAAAGAATGAATGCAACCTAGATCTAGGACCTTAATGGACTCCAAATTAGAAAATAAATGCTTAGAGATTTTGGGTTCACCAAAATGAACTATAGGAAAATGGGTACCTTATTACCTAGGTCATAGAACACCACTTTTCTCCTATGGTCATTCAAGAATGTCCTGGGATCCAAAATTGGATTGATTATCAACCCAAAGGGTGAGTCAATTCTTAATAGGGAAGGACTTAGGAGGGGTTATTTTAGGCTTTGAGGGGTTCACCACCAAGCAAAAGCTTGGAAAAGACAATTTAACATTCAACTCACAAAATCTAGTAATGAAAGATAAATGAAGGATATAAATGATGAAATTATGCAACAAGTTAGGGTATGTGTACCTAGGAAGTCTGGAAATGTAATGAATATTCTAGAAATGCAAAACTAATATCAAAATTTGCTATGGAGGACTAAGATGCCCTTACTATTGTCTTAGTCGTGTTGTTGTTTTTTGGGGCAGATGCGAGATCTTTGGATGTTGGAACTGGATCTCAAAGATTCTTTGTGAAATACCTTTGGGAGGACTAAGAAACCCTAGGTGGCAACTTAGTCCCATTTGGATTTTCTAAAATCTTTGAATGTGGTCTTGAGGCTCAAGGTCTTCACTTCCTTCTTTTCAGATCTCAAGTCCTACAACTTTCGGATCTAGCTTGTAGGTGAGTTTTCGTGAAGGTGACAACTTTGTAATGCAACTTTGCAACTTTTCACTTCAAATGATCTTCAAGTCTTCAACCTGAATCTATAAACACAAACATATGTAAGAGAAGAAAGACTTGTTGATTGTTAGTGAATGGGGGTTTGCCTTGTTCAAGCCCTTTCTTGGTAATTAAACCTTGAAATAGTATGGAATAATGGAGGGAAATGATGAATGAACAAAGTGTTATGCTTGAACTCACCAAACCCTTGTTATGAAATCTGCAAACTTGTGTGAAGTGGCTAGCTTGGATGTAGATCTTGGACCAAAGGAATACTTGATAGATCTTGACTTGAATTGCTTGTTTGAGTCAAAACCCTACATCACAGATGTTAGCTCAAAAACACACATGATGCAAGAATATCTTTGACATGATGCTTGAATCTTGATGATAGCTCCAAATGCTTGATAAATTGCTCTTGATGTCATAAACTTTCCTTAGGAATCAATACTTGAATTGCTAGATGATCTCATGAATGCCTAGGATGAAAATGAGTGAATGAACCTTGTATTTATACTTATACATGCTTAATATCCTGAAATTACATCACAACAAGCTGAAAAATGAAATCATTAATTAAATGAGGCTAAATCCTTCCAAAATTTGAAATTAAATCTCTAAAAAAGCTTAAGGGGGACTAAGACGCCCTAGGTGGCGTCTTAGTCCCAAGTCTTGAAACTTGGGGCATTGACTCAAAAAAGGGGCCCATTTAAGGTCAACCTGAAATCAGGTTCCCAAGACCTTTGGGGGACAAAGACAACCTAGATGGTGTCTTAGTCCCCACCCAAAAATTAGGGGCACTCGGACATAATCATTAAATTATCATTTATCCTTTGAAGTTTGTTGTGATTATCCATAAAAAGATATATCTCATTAGGCTTGTGGATACAAAATAGGACCAATTAAGATAAATACAGATAAATGAAACAAGGAAGGCCCAAACAAGTGTGAAAATGCAAGAGTATGCATTTTTCTATACTACATTTGTGATAAAAAATATTCTACAATGATCTTTACGATTAAAAAAACTTCTACAATTGATATTTGCGATCAAAAAACTTCTTATGTTGTTTCATTTAAGATTCAACCATGATTTTTGTAATCAATGTTGCTATTTGGCTCTAATACCAATTGTTAAAATTGGTGAGCTTGAATAGATTTTCTCCATTATGAAAAATATGGATCTAAAGATCATTAAGTACATATATGGACAGGTGTGTCTCTAACATGAGACATGACTCTTTGTAACTAAATAAAGTTTATATTTTAACAACCAACACTAGTCAAAATAAAGGTAAACATAATAAAGGAAAGAAGTTAGACCTTGAGAAAGAGGGTTTGGACTACTCCAACGAAGAGTTTCTCCCCAACTTTAATAAGGCTAGCAAGGATAATTGTGAAAAGGTGGAGGAGGAAGAACAGGTTAGTGTGGAGGAAGAAGATGAACATAGTGAAGAGGAGGAGATCTCTAAAGGAAAAAGTGAAGATGATAGAAAGGTTCTTGATGTAGGAGATGGTAGCTCCTTCCTAGGATCCTCAACCTACAATAGAAAAAACCCTCACAGATACACAAGAGAAGCACACATCTATTCTGCCAAATATCGAGAATGATATTCTGAAATTGAGATACTAAATTACATACTATACAGGCCTTTTATAGGCATGAAAAAAGAAATGGGTGAAAAACTACCTGATACGAGAAAAAACCACCCAAGTAATTAACCCTAAGTTAAACTTAACACTAACACCACCACTTAAGTGAAAACTTAGGGAGAATTATTATGCAAAAATGATATGCAAGGTGGGTCCTAGCTATAAGGCCATGTAGGTACCCATGCACAACTTCTATGCAATGCAATCTCTCACAACTTGAGGAAAGGAAAAAAACCTTGTGGGAGAAAACTCGTCTCCGAAAGAGAGAGAAAAGTTGAAAATGTGAAAGTTGGAAAAGTGAAAGGAGGGGGACTTCACAAGACCCCCCAAGGACAAATCTCATCACTGATCTCAACAAAATACAAAAGGAGAGAGGCTATGTAGCCCCCCACATAGAAAAGAGTAGAAATTTTGAAGATCCCCCCCATGATGAAGAAACTCATGTGTTGATCCTATAAGTTTGAAGAATATCCCATGTCTACAAACAACATGCCTTACTTTAGGGAGAAACAACCACTGATGCAAGAGAAACTTCAACTCTGAAACAAGAGAAGGGAGAGGAAGAATCAACATGAAAGATTCCTCTAAAAACTTTCCTAGTGCCTCCACGTAGCCAAATGTGACATCATGGTCAGGTGCAACCTCAACTAAAGAAGGTGGATCAACAAGACCATGTGGAAACTCTAAAGTAATAATATCCAAAGATATAGATGGTGTGTCAGTAGTGTAGATACTGTCATCAAAAAGAAGGGATATACCCTCAAATGTATCATCCAAATCAAAATTGTGAGATTCAAAAAACAACTCTGCAAGACCTGTCAAGTGACTATCCCACAAAGAATGATCTGAAGGATCAAAAACATCCTGATGTGATGAAGAACCAACCTCTAAATCAATAGGAGATGAATCAACATAGGTCTAAAGAACTCCAAAGTTCAAATGGCCAATCTCTCCCGAGGAATTGCTATCAACACTAGCAAGAGGGGTGTGAGGCTCATAATCATCATCATCAACAAAATGAGAAAAGGCATAGAGACAAGACTCATGATCAACTTCACCAATTTCAACAATGACTTTTCTAGTATCAGCCTCTCTAATGAAAATAGAATCTGCAGTGAACTCTACAGTCTTAGGTACCTCACCATGAGTAATCTGATAGAGGGAAAGTAGATTTGTGTGCAAATGGAGAATACACAGTATATCTCTAAAACAACCATCACCAATCTCAACATTTCCTATCCTCGCAACATTCAAAAGCTTACTATCTCCCAAAAAAATCTTAAAACTATTAGTCTAGGATGAAGACCAAAAAAAGGATAGGGAGTAAAACCCATGTGATGAGATGCACTCTTGAATCCAAAAACCATCTATCACTACTAGAATGAACTATAGAAGTTACCAATGCATGTCATTTACCCATGTAGAGTTTATCTTCTTTACCACTTGCAAATCATGCATTCCCTAAATGGGTTGGTTTGGATGAAGGTGAAGGTGATGCAAATGGAGAGGCTGTAGAAGGAGTCATAGATGAGGGTTGTGGAATATTGTTCTTCTGAAGAAAATGTGAAAGCTCATCAATCTTCTTCATATAGCAGTGTTGTTCATCATGACCTTTCTTCTTCCAATACACACAACTAAACTTCTCCTTCTTAGGTTTATCCTCTTTTGAAGAGTTGGAAGACTCATTAGACTATGTCTTAGCCTTAGGTTTCTTCTTCCCTTTTCTCTAAGATTCTTGTGGAACTAATGCATGATTCATAGAGACCCCCTCTACTGAGGAAATTTAGGCTTTCTCCCTCATCAAACGATCACAAAATGTCTCAAAAGAAGGCATTTAAATGCATTGCCCAAGGCATCCATGGTGGAGTAGAAGGTAGAATAAAAAACTACAAATGGACCTCTCAGCTTAGACAAAATTAAAAAAATGGACTCCTTATTAGTTTTTCTTTTCTCACATCCCACCAATTGTGACCTCATAGATTTGAACTTGATTAGGAGATCATCAATGGCAGGAAATGCATTAGGGGAAAGAGAATTTAATTATGCTTCTAGTTGCAAAGCATAGAACTCACTAACTTGACCAAACAATTTTTATAACTCATACCATACTTCCTTGGGTGTATTAGACTCCTCAATATAGAAAAGAAGATTATCAAAAACATGCAAAGATATCAAACCCACAGCTTCGTCACACTTGTTTCTATGAGCAAATGTTTCATACTCGCTGGTAAAAGTGGGTTGTGTATCATTTAGTGTCAACCACAAAACTTTAGATTGGAGCAATCTATGCATTTTAATCTTCTAGGTATGGTAGTTATGGGGGGTTAAAATATCAACTGAATCAAGAGTAGTTGTGATAGCAATTTGCACCAAAAGAAAGAAAAATACACCAAATTGAAACTTCCAAGAAAAATCAACCAATGCATTTTTTCGAGATTTATTTTTCCATCACAAAAATATCACTCAGGAACTAAAAAAATACTGAATATGTAACTAAATCTATACGTGCAAGATAGCCTCTTCGCAAGTTATGAGACTTGCCCAAACCAGCCAAAGGGAATGCAAAGCTATTTAAGTAGAAAAAGAATACCCCACACTGCCAAGGTGGGATAAATTATTTAGCAATCTACTTTCAGAACCCACCTCCATTTCAACTATGTAGAAATTAAAATCCCTAAATAAATATTTAGGGGAAAACTTAGGAAAATAATAGTTTTTTCTCATATTGGTATCTAGGAAATCTTCACACCTGGCCTCTCCAAAATGCTGCCTCAAACACCTTCGTGAACTACTATTGTAACAATTCCTTTCAAGTCTCCAAAAGCCCTGGTAAAGGAGCCACAATCGCCCACATGTTGCTCCACGTTACAAACAACAAATCCCTTGAAAATAGATCTCAGAGGCAAGACATTCTCGGATGCTTCAACAATGATAATGCCACCATATTCATAAACTCCCGTAACATTCACAGAGAGACTGTCCTACTTCCTCAAAGCGTCATTACAATAGCAAATCAAATTTCCATCAATAGAGTTGTGAGAAGTCGTGAGGGTTCATCCAATTTGCAGAAAAGTGCCTTCATCAATCTGCAATAGCAAATTAAATGGAACGTCTACGATTAAAATAGGTTCCCTTCTCCCACACAAAGGTCTCTTTTCACCCAATTGATCAATGAAATCGATACTCAATCGATTAATACAAATAAGGTCTGTGAAAATCACATAGGGGTTTATGGAAAATCACAGCAAGGGAATAGAAAAAAAACACAACAACTGACAAAATCGTGGCAAGGTCTTCAGTCACCCCCACACCAAACCAAAGTGCTGCCCCTTGAAAGGTGAAACATGCCTTCAATCAAAAAATCCACAACCAGAATGCGGCATCACATGACCTCTGCTAAAAAATTATGCCTCATAGAGAAACATGACCTCCTTGCAACATTGGCCTCAGAGAAAAAAACGTGTTGGAAAAAATCAATTCACCAAGAAACTCGAAACCACTCCAAAGAAAAATTGAAATTTAGGAAAAATTTCAAATGCCAAACCAAATACAGGGAAAAAAATTGCCCAGATCTCCTCGGTAGAAACTCTCCAGTAAGGTGAGCAAGAGGAGGAGCTTTGATACCATGTAGGAGATGATAGCTCCTTCCCAAGATCCTCAACCTACAATAGCAAACATCCTCACAGATATACGAGAGAAGCACACAACTATTCTTCCAAATATCGAGAATGATATTCAGAAATTGAGATGCTAAATTACATATTGTATATGCCTTTTAAAGGCATGAAAAAAGAAACGGGTGAAAAACTACTCGATATGAGAAAAAACCACCCAAGTAATATACCCTAAGTTAAACTTAACACTAACAGTTGATTTGGAGTAGGAAGTTGGAAAGAAGAATTTTAATGAGGAAATAGATGAAATCGAAAAATAAGAAGAGACTTACTTTGAGCCACCACAAAGTGTTAAAAATCATCCAAAGGAATGACCTAGCTACACCCCAAAAGTTGTTTTTGAAGGTGATTATGAAAACACGAAGAATAGGGTGTCTTCCCTAGAAGAGGCTATTGGCAATGTCACTACTATAATTGATGGGATCATGCATCGCACCATTTTCGGGATTATTTTTGGCAATTCCTAGATAAGGAAAATCAAAAAGAAAATGGGGAAAAACCAAGAGGATACTGTTCAGAAGACAACCGATATGGATGACACTAAGGTGGAAGACTAGAAGGTTGCTCTCGACAAGTTGAAGGCAGATTGGGATCTAATCAGTACTCCTAAAGTTTAATTGTTTCCCGTTGGGCTAAGTTTTTATTTTTCTTAGTTGTTTTCTGGCCTACATGCCTTAGACTTGTTTACTACTCTTAACATTTTTATGCTTCTTTGAGGCATGTGTTTCTCAACTTTGTTTGGTTTAGTTAGTTGGGTCGTATTGACCTCTATTCTTTTGCTTGTTGTTCTATTAAACTTTTGACATCAAAAATCCTTCCTCTATTTTTAATATCAAAAATATTACATAATATTTATTTGATATTTACAATATTTGACAATACTTAAAATTTTTTAATGATTTTCAAATTATCAAAATTATAAATATCACTACATTCACTATTAAAAATTATTAAACATTCAACAAAATTATATGAAACAACATACATTATTCCACTTTTATTATAAAAAAAAAAAATGTGACCGAAGATGGAAAACAATACAACCTTAGATATGAAAGGGTATTACTTAAAATACAGAAAATATAATTCAAGATATGAAAATGTGCAAGTCACCATCCATTAAATTGCCACTAATGCTGGCATAGATGTAATTTAGCTATTTTTAAGGTCCACTCATTGGGGAAACTGTCTTCGACTTGTGGGAATATCCATCTTCTTCGTAGGCTGCAATCAAGGTATTCTATGAAACATCCTACTTCTCTCCTCTGTATTTATGCCTTTCACATCTCCAATAAACATAGAGCTTATCATGAAAAGCTGTTCATTATCAAATATTGAAACTTTCATTGTATCTACCACTAGCACTTGCACCAGGGGGTGCAAGGGTTTAGCCGATAGAAAATATATAATTTCTTTTTATAATTTGACATCACTTTTTTTAATAAATTAGTTAATTTAAGAACATGCATCCAAAACAATATCAAATATAATAAGAAAAGGATCAATTACTTCCTTATAATCAAAATCTAATAGTATGAGAGAGTAAAAAGTAAAATGTAAAAGCAGTTTAAATTATTCATGCAAATATTGTAAATGGTAATAGTGGCAAGCACCAAAAACATAAATGTAAGGCCAATAGAAAATTATATGTATGTTAATATGTTAGAGAGTAGTGTTTATGTATGGGTGGGTATGTATGTAATGTGATGTAAGTTTTAGTTGCATGTGATTGGATTAAGCAATTAATAATAAGTGCTAAATAATGAAATAAGATCAACTTTGACAAATCTAGATCTTTTCCACTATATGTAAACTATCAGTTAATTGTTTGAATTTTTTAAATTTCATTTGATGAAAATTATGATGAGTGGAAAATAGCAACCGGATAAAAATAACATTTATATAAAGAAACCATTATATAAAAGTAATTAAATTAATATATGTATAATAATACTTAAATATATGAAAATAAATATTAGTAAATAATATAATAATTAAATAATATATAAATGAAGTTGCAAAATAAAGAACATCACAAATATTTATTTAATATTATAGGTAGTGGTTAATATTAATAATCAAATTAAATAGTAACATGAATAACAAGTCTTAAATAATAATTATTTTACTAACGATGATTAACAATTGTAATAATAAAATTATTGTTTGATTCATGCCAAATCATTCATTACCTTATTAAAATAAAGATGTCCTATTTAAAAAATGTGTATTAAATAAATCAACTCTTTATGAATAAAAAATAATTTTATATTTTTAATCTTAAATATATTCATTTAAAAACATAATCCATATTAAATAAAAAAATTAGTATAAACACTTTAAATCTTTTTTAAATAAATATATTTAACATATTTAATTAATATTATCATCATTAATATATATTTTTAAATAAATATATTTCAAATATCTAAATAATAATTAATTATATAATACCATATCAATCTAAATTATATCCATACATTTACTAAAATACAATTAAAATTATTTTTTCCTTACTGAAAAAGTTTATTTTACCATTTCCTTCAAATTTTACCGTCAAATTATTTAACTCCCATTGCGAGTAATATAAAATTAAATTAAAAAGTACTTCACCATCATTCATTTATTCAAAAACTACCTGACAAAGGGATTCATTTATTAGTAAACTTCTTATGAAACCGCGAGGGAAAACGGCGGTAATGTTTCATTTATTAATAAACTACTTACGAAACAGCAGCGGGAAAACCGTAGTAAAAATGTGTGATGCCCGGGCGGTGGATTAAATAGCACGTGAAAGCAACGAAAAAATTGAAACCGACGAAAAAATATCCGAAAATGGTTTCAAGTAACCTGTTTACGGCGTGAGATAGGTTTCGGTTCAACTTACATTCACTTTATATATAGCCTATCGGCTAATTATTTGAATGGTAGTGCTTTCATATAGTTAGCCACCTATTTGGCTGCAATATAAGGGATAAAAAAGAATGAAGAGCTAGCGCATCTATATGCTTGATGAACCTTTGCCTCAATTCGAAACAAATATAATGCCAGCTAATGCCCATCCAAGGCATCCGATTGTAATGATCATCTACATCATCAAAAATGACAAGGGCAGTTATTCTTTTCAATACTATGCACTTTCTCCTCATTGTTGACCAAGTATTTGAGAATTTGCCTCTGCAATTTTGTAAGGCTAGTGGCACAGACATTAAATGCAAAGGAAGTAACTTTGAAAATACCATAAATTCATTGTAGATGGCCTTTTGCAAGTATGGTCTTGCCAATACTACCAATACCCCATCTTCCAACTTTAATTGGTATTTTAACTGAAGTGAAATGTAATTTTTGAATGAGGCCACTTTTCATGATTTCCAACCCCACTACCTAGGTGCTTTGGAAACTTCTAATGGAACCTTGTCATGGACATTATTATTTTGATTAATTGTGTCATGATGAAAATAGTTTTTTGTTTTTTACTTTATTTTAATATAATAATAGGTGTATAAAAAATGTAATTTTTTTTATTAAAATTTAATTTATAGTCTAAATTTTATTGTTTTTGTTTATAAAAAATATTAGTGATTAGTCTTGATTTTTAGTCTTTTTATTTCTCACCTAAGTTTAAATATTTGATTTGCATAAATGATTTAAGATTATTTGTATAATTTGTAGAAATGAATCTATTTTTAAAAAAATGAAATTTAGGATAAATTTAATCCTTATATCAGATGTTATGCGCCAACTTGAAGTCTCAAATATTTCTCCACCATTTTTCAACTTCATAAAGAGCAATAGAGAATTTGATTGTTTATGAAAAGTTGTCTAATGATGTGGAAGCATCATGCATATATCATATTGATTGACAAAATTGAGATAAACAAGGAGCTATAAGTAATCATATTAAGACATTCTCTCAAAATAAGCCCAAAACTAAATGGGAATCGGCATGGGTATGCAAATTTGACCATTATAAATGAGTGCTAAGTGGACCATTCATTATCATGAGAGATGGGTTCTTGTGAACCACTACTCATGAATCATGGGTCAATGAGTTTGACTCGAAAACTACATGGTTGAATCCTGATAGCAATATCATAACATTATAAATATAATTATTAATGTCACTAAAGACATCATGTGTTGATTAAGGATTGATGTTGCTACTCTTGCCACCTAGGTTCAAACATTTGCTGGGTAATTGTACTTACAAATTTTGTGCCTATGTCTGATTATTATACTTGTAGACTTCGTACCCTAGATAAATCGTGCTCATGAATTTGGACAATGTCTATAAAATCCCCTATTTATAATCCATCAACTAATCCCAGTTAAATCTTAAATTCATAAATTAAAAATATAAAAAATTGATGGTTTTAAAGAAGAAAAAAATGTTAATTTGAAATATATAAGACAGTCATAACATCCTAGATTGTCATTAGAAGACGATCACAAATTTCCAATTTGATAAAGAAATATATAAAACATCAAAAGACCTTTTAAAGTTGAATAAAGTTAATGATCCATTTAATAGGTCCTAGCAGTAATTCCCTCTTAAAATAGACTGCACAAAACATGCCAGTCGAATCAGAGAGACTCGATCTGGCAGGTGACAGACAGCAAAAATAATCAAGAAATTTTGTAAAGATCACTCTGTGTTGAAAAATTGATTGCAGATTAAATGAAATAAGTTGCAGAAATAAAATTCAGTAATAAAAACGAGACAACAACACGAAGATACGAAATATATAATCGTTCATCAAAACTGGTTAGGGGAATTATTTTATTAATTTCTATTTCTCAGTCGCATACATTAACAGCGTAACATCAGCAATAATACAATAACAATCACATTATGAATATGAAAGGACTTGTCCAATTGAAGGAAAACGAAGGCTGAGCGTTGGGCTTCAATAGCCAACACTCTGAAATAATCGAGATTGAGGTGGTCAAATTTCGTGGGAAAATCCGATATACGTTTCCAAATGTTTTGAATATTAGCCTGGCCTCTGACGGTAAACCGACGAAGAAGTAATCCAAAACAAAGCCGGCTTCACCATTGAAGTCCACGCAATTCTCTACGACGTAACCTCTGGTCATCCTATAAATACACTCTTTCTAACAACTTCCCCTCACACCCAAACGTTCAGAATTCCCCCTTCTTTCTGCAGTATTATTATTGGGAAAGAGATGGAATTTAATGGAGTTTGTTTGGTGGCAATTTTAGTGGTATTCAGTAGTGTTGCAGTAATCTACGCATCGGATCCTGATATTCTCACTGATTTCACTGTTCCGGCGGGGCAGAACTCACTTAATTTGACTGGTAATTTCTTCACTTTCACGGGATTCCGAGATCTGGGAAACAACAATTTAACGGGACAGACGACAGTAAAAGTGACAAAGGCGGCGGTGGCAGAGTTTCCGGCGCTGAACGGGCTGGGCGTGTCAATGGCGGTGCTGCAGTTCCCGGCGGGCGGAGTAAACCCTCCCCACACTCACCCCCGCGCTTCTGAACTTCTCTTGCTTGTAGACGGATCTCTTCTCGTTGGAGTGGTGGACACCACAGGAAAGCTCTTCACGCAGAACCTCACTGTAGGGGATTTATTTGTGTTTCCCAAAGGACTCCTCCATTACCAACTGAATACGGATGCAGGCTATGAGGCCGTGGCTGTTTCTGCCTTTGGGAGCGCCAATGCAGGCACTGTGTCGGTCCCTTCTGCTCTCTTCACAAGCGGTATCACCGATGATGTTCTGACCAAATCATTCAAGACAGACACCTACACTATTGAGCTGCTCAAGGCTGCCCTTAAGCCTAACAAACCCTAATTGCTCCAACCTTCATCCTTGATCGCCTACTGAATGATGTTTCTTTTTCTTTCCTCTTTCTTAGCTTGAACATGTTTGTCAGTTTCTTTGCTTTCTTTCTGTGCTCGTCACCCAGATTTATGCCTTGATTTGTCTGAATAAAAAGCGAAAATAAAAGTTCATATTTATGCCTTGATCTGGACATTGGTAATTTGTTAATATGCTTTAATTATATCATTCCACATATCAAACAAGATCCTCCTCCAAGAGGTCATCTTCGTTGAAGAAGGTTTTATCGTATTTCTCTTTCTCAATTGTACAACTTAACTTTTCAATCGTGCGTGTTCCTGATAATAATTTGTGCTCTTGCTGAAAACATTATAAACTAGCACTTGCATCCATAGGAAATTCATTAAAAAATATATGTATTTTAATGTTATTTATTTAATTATATAATAATATAAATTTATCATGTTCTAATTACAAATATAAATTTTGATTCGTACAGATAATCATTGTATCATAGAATCCGTACTTACATTTAAAAGAGGGTCAAGGATTATGTCAATAGAAAATTATATGTATGCTAAATGTTAGAGAGTATGTGTTTGTGCCTGGATGCACTGTGAATTCTAGTTGTATGTGGTTGGATTAAACAATTAATAATAAGTGCTAAATAATGGAATAAAATAAACTAAGACAAATCTAGATTTTTTCCTTAAAGAAATTAAGTATTATGTCATTATGAAATATTTGCATACAGAATTAAAACATAAAGCAATGCAAATGAAAAAAAAAGTTGCCATCAAATTGATAAAAATACTACAAATGGAAATAGAATGTTCCCATCCACTTGTCAAATCAATATTTATCCTGATTTAATGTGATAAGTGATATTTTGGAGGCTTTTACCTGATATTTTTGAGGCTTTTACCATTAAACGACAGTTGGGTTTACCATTAAATGGCAGTTGAAACTTGTTTTTCGACAAATCAATAGTGGTTTGCGTGTGTAAGACTTGTTTTAGGTTTAAATCTCACACTATATGTATCCTATCAGTTAATTAGATATAAATGGTATTCAACAATTTTTCAAATTCTATTGAATTTTCTTAGTTTTTTTGAACAATTAGTTTCCTTTAAAGAATCCAAAGAGCCACCTATCATCATATGAATAATATGATAGAATTGACCATGGCTAAATTGTTTGCTCCCTTTCAATTTGAAAATAAGATTAGTATTTATTTTGCATCAATCAAAGTTACACAAGAATGTATTTTTGTCTTTTTAGCTCCTTATTTTAAGTCTTGTCATTCCTATGCATTGAAACATAATTTTATCAAATGAAAAACTCTAATTTGTAATCATTTTATTAAATATATAAATTTAATAATTAAAAACTAAATTCTTGAGTAGGAGGTTAAATCTTTTGTTTTTTATTTTTTTCATTGCTGGTTGTCCACTAATCTATCTATTTGTAAGAAATATTTATATCGAAGTAACTCAATCCAACATAAAGTTTCAAAATATTTAGATTCTTCTTTTTGAATGCTATATAACCATAGAAATACTTGCACTATTGCTCTTTATTTTCTATCTCACCATTTGGATCCTTTATGTAAAGAAGAATGTGTGAAGGATCATGTTGATTCAATCAATGTTACCATTTCTAGGTTAAATGGGTGTTGCATGTAGGGTTGTATGTAGTTAGATTGTATAGATCACGACCATCAATTATTTTTTCAAGTGAAAACACTTGTTTACCTACATTCAATTTGATATAAATTTATGATTACAAATCACAATAGGTAACTTTTGTAGCATATGGCATATTTTGTGTGCTCATGTGTATCTCATTATGCAACAATATCTACCTTAAATTTCTAATATGCTTTCAACTCTTGGTTTTCTAATCTTTGATTAGAACATAAGATTTCCAACATATTAATATAACTCTATAATTTTCTTTAAAATTTAGATGGATACTTGGCAATGTACATTTGAGAAGAAGTCATGAGACAACGAGTTGGAAATATATACTAGCTCTCCATATTGAGAGCATATCAATATTATGAATATTTAACATGTCATCATTTCTTGATCGTTCATTAGATTTTTCTTTGAATCATCAAATGATAAGGTCAATTTTATGTGTTCTTTCTATATATTTGTATCTAAATTATAATGTTTCTCTTTATTACATAAGTAATTCCTCTTGTTGCATTTAGTGTGTATATGTACACGATTAACTAACTCTTCATAATAATTATAGGGATTGGTAGAGAATACTTTAGATGTGTTTAATATGCAAGGATCATCCATTGGATTTCAATGTATCTATTATTTCTTTCAAATTTAGAATGAGGGTTCCAAGCAATGACATAATTGTTAATGAATTATTTTTCTCTATCCGCTTCTACATTATTTTACCAATCTAGCATGTCCATGTTTGGTGCATTTTATAGCCAAAGGAATCTATGTATATGTTTGGAGAATTGGTGTTTCCATTCATAGATCTATACAGATATTTATTCCACACATGATCTTCTCAATGACCTCTTCAAAAAATATTTTGAATCATTGATTAGATATAGGTATATCGCGTGTGAATTTTTAATCACATTATTTGTGTGATGTTTTCCAGAGTGCAATGCAGATGTATTTTTGGTTGCAAAAACCTTATGTAAATAATGCCATTTGTATATATTGTACTTAATATGAAGAAAAAATTTGGTGAACCTATTTGATTGATCATATTTATTCGATCACCATCACACTTGTTCTAATATGATCATTTCCATCATAAATTGGAACCAAAATGCATTAGTGATTTATCCAATTGATTGTTTAGTAGTTTATGTAAGTGGGCATGAAGGTCCTCAATAGTGGTAGGTACTAAACCCTCCACTTTTATTTTCATAAATATCAATGTAGTTTCCTGGCTATGATGGTGCATGATAAGATGTAGAAAGAAGCATAGAAGTCTTAGATGTTGTCCAAATCTATTATTATGAAATTGCATAAGGTACAAGACATATTCATGAAGTTTTTTTTCTCTAGATCAATGTTGCATGGCTGGTATATTGATTTGGAAATAGAGTGGGAAATGTCATGTCCATAGGCCCTTAGCAATGTACTCATTATGGGGGTTGAACTAATGTAGGGATAAACAATGATGGTATCATTCTAATATTCTATTTGTAGAGCTTTTTAAATTATTTGTAACTCATTATGTTTATTTGGTAGTCTTACCATAAATGATGTTGAATATTAAATGTTTCACTTTCTAGATCATAAATTGATAATTTTCAACTCTAATGTCTGTTGATGTCGGTTCTTCATTTTCACTTTAAATTGTATAAATCATTTATGAAATGTAGGAAGTTTAATCAGGGAGAAGTGATAATGTATTTATATTTATTTCAATATCCTTGTAGTTTGGGTCATATTTTTTTGTATGCTAGTACATATTTAACATGACTTCTACTTAAATAGCAAACATAATGCTTCCCATGTGTAGTAATTATTTGGACTATTAATACAACCAAGTCTTGAATTCTACGTGGAAGAATTTTTTTGTTGTATTAATATCTAGGGGGAAGATAATAGTGTGACCATTATATTTGTATTGTCCACTGTGAGAATGGGTAACTTTCAATATTATATTTACACATACAATGAGTATCTCTTCTACTTGAGAGAATTCTCAACACATTTGGCTATTCACATGGGTCCATATTGTTAGATGTGTGTAGAATCGATGTATTCCTTTCTCACTAATGCATCTTCTATAAGTATGATTGTTGTTTGATGAATGGACATGCATTCCTAGCTATCTCCCTTTATTTAATACATGTTTGTAATTTTGACAATGCATATATTCTATTTCTAATTTTTAAGACTTCCCCACAAAGTCAATGCACCGATTTATATCCATGTTGTTAACTAATTTTTTGTTTTTATTCAACTATTTAGGTAGATATATTTCATATTGTTTTCTATTTCCATGTGTTAGATTCAAAGCTATTAATTTAGTGGGAATGTAAGTTTGTTGATTTTGGAAACTTGTAGAAGCTTTTGTGTGGCCAAATATTGATCGATCTAATGTTTTTTGTAGGTGTTGTGTCCATTGCATAATACAATAAAAAAAATATTTTTTCTCTATGGTGAGAATAATAAAACTAACTTCTCTTATGTTATTGTAGATCTATGGGTTTATTCTAGGATGGTTTTTTTTCATAATCTTGTAGATTTGATTTCACCATCTAAAAATAAATTGTGCATTACATTTTTAATATTGTGTAAATGAAATAATATGCACAAAAATAGATTATATATAATTTAGTTTACTCTGTACATTGAAAAATTATAGAAGTGTAAAATTATAAATGCTAAGAAAAAATTGAATTATATATTGCATGAATATGATATATTATTAAAATTATATTTTTATGAAAGTATTATATTAAAAATTATAGATTTTATAATTGTAATAATTAGATGTACATCTACATTTTGTTTCAAATAAAGGTTAAAAAAAAAGGTTTGAAGGGGTCCCAAAACCTTATACAAGGATAAATCTCAACTAGAAATAAGCTGACACAAAATACAACACAAGAAGTAAGGAGTTCAACAACCCATAGAAGACAATTACATAATTTCCATTTAAGTTTACGATAAATTTTTGTTAACATTGCACAACTAAGAATTATAAGAACTGGTGTAAAAGTACCTTCTCTGCAACTTTCCCACGTGCTACTTTTCAAATTTTTTGGTCATTCATGATCCTCCATGGGTTTGGATTGTGGGAGTTCTAGCAGGCTTCCTCGTCCTCTGCTTGAGTGTTAGAGGTTGTCAAAAGAGGTTTTTTATCTTCTTCTAATTCAAGAATGGCTGGTGGTTTTTCTTTGTCCTCACTTTCCCTAGAGTCCCATTTATGCTTTATGAAAAAACATCCCTCTTCCAACCCTTGTTTTGGAGTCCATTTTCTAATGAAGACCCAACTTCCTATGTGGAGAAACTAATCGATGGTGAATCCCCAAGTTTGGCCCTCAAAAAAGGAAATCCTTTCCATCCCCTCACAACCCCAAAAAGAACAAATTCTAGGTTTTTCTAGTTCTATCACTATTGAAATTAGTGATGATCTGGAACATTTCGTTAAGAATCTTTCTATTAGCGGGTCAGGGGAAATAAGATCTGTCAAGCTAGCTAGTGCTAGTTAAAACAAGAGAAAGGATAAAAAGGGTAATAAGTTGCCTCTAGAGGAAATAGTTTTGGGCTCTTATGATGAAGAGTTTGTTCCTCACAATGATGAGGAAAGAATAGACAATAGTGAATAGGAAGAGGATGGTGAAGAATTTAGTGTGGAGGATGTTGAAGAGTACAATGAGGAGGAAGTTTTCAAGGATAATAAATATGTGGAAATAGAATCCCTTGATTTAGAGTGGGAGAAAGAAAAGTTTAATGTTAATGAGAACACGGAGGATTTTGACAAAGAGGCAGAGACTCATTTCGAGCCTCTACAAAGATTACATGATCAAAGTAAGGAGCTACAAAGTGGCATTCTGAGTGCCAAGTATGTTGATCATGGTAATATGAAGGAAATGATCTCAGCACGAGAGGAGGCTATCTAGGTAAGATCACTTGAATTGTTGAGGGGATCATGAACAAGGCCATATTTGGCATGGTCTTTAGAAAAATAAGATTAGGAAAACTAAGAAGAAGAAAGGTAAATACCAAGAGGATGTTGTTCAGACTACTACCACTATTGACAATATGCAGGAGATATACTAGCACAAAGCACTAGATAGACTGAAGGTTGATTGGGACCTTATATACACCCCCAAAGATTAGTGGTTGTATGTTGTGGTTTGTCTTCCTCTTTTTTGTTTTGTTTGTGTTGGGTTGTTGTCCCTCTATCGTTTTCTCTCTTTGTTTAGGCTTTTGCTTCTTTGAGGCATGTGTGCCTCCTTTTATTTGTTTGAATGGTTGAGGTGTCTTGGCCTCTTTTTTTTCTTTTTGTTGTTTTGTTGAACTCATGGGTTTGGAGGCCCTTCCCCTACTTTTAATATTTAAAAAATTGCACAACTCACTAATTTTAATTTAAAAAAAGTTTATTTCGTTTGTGAAATCAATTACATATCAACTTTAAATATCATTGATTTGAATTGTGCTTCATTATTATATGTTTCATTGTTATTTTATAGGGTGGGAGAAATTGTTTCAATAGTACATTTTGAATAACCACTTCATATTTTCCTCTAATTCTTAATTTAATTTTGGCATATAATTCTTTTGCAAGAATGCCAATGAGATTAGGTGATTCTTCTTCAAATAAATTACCCATATAGTATCTATGTGATCTTTAAGCTTGGTTTGAAGTACATGTCTATAATTGTAATCTTCAAAGGTAGCTTCACACTTTTAACAATACTATTTTTCATAATTATTTTGTATAGATATTTTCTTACATTATTTTCCTTCTGAATCAATAGAGAAATCTAGATAAATAAATGAATTTGACTTGATGAAAATTGTTAGAGTCATTTACAAGAACCAAAACTCCTAAGATCATTTGGAAAGATAAAAATAACCTTCTACAAGAGATAAAAGCAAGAGCATAAATTTTTAATAATGGATGAAAAATAAGATTAGATCAAATGTGATCAATATGCAATGCAATAGAATTAAAAAATAAAGGAGGATATTTCCAGGTACAAAAATTATCAATTTACAAAGTGGGGTCAAGAGGTGACTCAAATTGCCATGATTTAAAAATTAAATAATACCGTTGAAGCCTATGAAACCAAGATATCTAGACCAGATGTCAAGAGAACACCAAGCCACCATAAAGATGAAAATGTTGGTTAACATGAGTGAAAATACCCTGATATATTTCATATCGAAAATGAAATGATGGATTTCCATTTCCCATAATATATTCTTCCAAACAAAGTACAACCATTACTTCATCAAACACACAACCAAAGTGATTATGAATTTCATGATGCAAATGAAATCACCCACCACTATTGTAACACCCCTCCGTTTTTCTTTCTGGGCTGGACAGTGTGTCCTTGTTTTGCTTTGATTTATGTTTCTGGATATTCAGATATTTTATCTTGTGTGTGTAATTGATCGCTATTTATTGAGCGACGACCTATTTGATGTGATTTGATTTATCTGATGATTTGTTTTACATGCTTTAATGGTGTAATGATGTTAGTGATATAACATGTTAGTGCATATGAGATTATTGAGTAAGATGTAAATGTCAGTTTTGATGAGTGTATTGGTGAAGGGGACGGGTTCACATCACTCGCTTGTGAGCACCCTGCGATTCTATGATTTCCTCTTCACGGTGTGTATTTTATGTTGTTTATATTATATGATGTTGGTTACTATGTTTTTAGGATTGCAGGTACATGACATTGACTCCACCTGGTTTCACAGGTTTGAGCGTGTCGATCCAACAATTAAGTTGAATGGGTGTAATGCCCCACCATGTCCACGTCCTCTCCCTCATCCGCGTCTAGGAGGCATACTCCTACACAGACACAAAAGGGTATTAGACAAGGTACACTTAAAAACCTACGCAACTAAGCTTAATGGGTACTTCATAATCCCAGAGCACCCAGTGTTTAAACCTTGGCTCTGATACCATGTGTAATGCCCCACCATGCAACCCTAGAGGAAGTTTCAATTCACTACAAAAGCGTACTATGTTTTTTTTTTAATTATTACTCATTTTGTTTTTTTATTATAAATTTTAGTAAATTTTGATTTGCGTACGAGAGACTAAGTATTTGTTCATCGTCCGAGGTAGCTCAGAAATCGAGTGATGTGTTTTAATTTTTATATTAAATATATTTATATTAATGCTTTATATAAATATATAAATAAATATTAGATGGTTAATAAATGTATTTTCACATATATTTATAGGTAGTTTATATTTTTAGGATTATTTATGATAGATTTTTCCAAAATTAGATTATTACTCAGACTGGTAATTTTTCTTTAATTGAGTTTCTTTTTCTCTAATTGTAAAAGTTGCAAGCATGAATTTAATATTAAGTGTATTATTAAATTACGTGAATATATCTAATTTGATCGAATATTACTTTAAATATATATATATATATATATATTATGATCAGTTTTGACACATTAACTCATGCATGTATTTAGACAATTAATTAAATTCAAATTCTCGACGAGCATGAAAGGTTTACAATGTGAAAGTATTTATTTTTAATGATGAATTTATTGTGTTTTAGTGAAGATTTATAAAGATAATATTTTATTTTCTGTGAGAAGCATTAAGTAGAAATATGGATTTAAGATTTCCAAACATAGTGTTTTCTTTATCAATGCAATATTAGATTATTTTCCCTTGCAAGTGAATGCTTTGGGGAACGAGTAATCGTGTTATGCATTGAGAAGTCTTCCAGTGTATGTGGATCATTCCCATGTTAGTTGATGTTCATTTTCCTTGGGTTGTGTTAAATGAGTTTGTTTTCCTCCAAGTGTTGGTGTGGGATTTTGTATTATCGTCTCCTAGATTAGGAGAGATTGAGTTATTCAGTTCTATAGTACTTCAGTTAGCCTTGGAGTTTAGATTTGAGTAGCGTGTTATTCATTAGAGGAGTGGCTTTTGTTAGGGGCCGGAGCCCAAAGAGGTAAACCGGGTAACCTTCGAAAGTGTTTTTAATAAGTGATAATTAAAGTAAAGTACATAGATGACTAGGATGCATTCACATTAACCAAGTTAAATTAACCTCACTCGTAGACACAAGGGCTTGTTTAGACTTGGGGTGAGTGAGAAGGCCTGAAATTGCAAGGTCAACTATCTTGTCCATACGAAAGGTAGTTGATTCCGCATGAGTGAGTATGAGGGCCAGGATTCGATTGAGGTCACCAGGATTACCAGAGCCTATGAAGATTGCCCAGAGGAGATCTCATGATGCACCTTGCGATGACACTCTATCTAGGATAACCTTGAGTATATGTTGTGTGTATGGTTTCTTTAGCACACTTGATTTTATTATGTCTGGAAGCAATGTAACCATGTTAGTGTTAGATTTATATTGTGCATATGGTTGATTGAGTCAGTATGTGTCAGTATGAGTCTTCCTTTGGTTAGAGGTAGAATATTTCTTGTCCATGTTGCATTTTTACTATCTCCTAGCATTGGGGGTGGGCCTTCAGGTACCACTAGGTTGGGTGGAACATGCACCAAAACCGTTGGGTCCCCCTTGTTCTTCAGTTTGTGGAAGCAAGACATCCAGTTGGACAGCTCGTGGATCTTGTTACTCTTTTCTTGCACTGTTGTAATTCTACTTGTTATGAGTTGTATTTACCCCTCTTGTTGTTATGAGGTGGATCTTGTAATTAATATACTTTGTATTTTGACTCATTCTGGAATGAGGATTGTAATCTTGTAATGGTTTATGTAATGGATTTATTTGATGTATATTATATTCGCATCTTGTATTTACTTATGATGAATGAATGTCATTACTTGAGTTATTTAATGCAATGTAATTTAGATGATGTATGTTAATGGGAAATCAAGTAATCGCGGTTACATAGCCTTAGGGGAGGTTGTCAATTTTTAGGTGAACATGTATGTTTTATTCACTTTAATAAAAAAAAAATTAGTACACTTTTGTAGTGAATTGAAACTTCCTCTAGGGTTGCGTGGCAGGGCATTACAATGGGAGATAGTAGCTAGGTAACCTGTGACAATTCTACACCCTAGCCATAGTGTGTCGTCAGTCGTGTGTGTCAAGTCATTGTTTGCCTTGCTTTAAAGTTATTTAAATTCTGAAAGGATTCTTGTTTTGGAAATAGATATTTAGAATAATTGCATTAAATCATGTTGATGGTTATTTAACTTAAATTATGCAATGTGGATAGAAGTTTATATTTAAATTAATTTATTTAATTAATTAAATTTAATCTAAGGGGTTGAATTTAGTTATTAAATAATTTAATTAATTAAATAAATGGGATGTTAAGAAAATTAAAAGAAATAAAAGAATTTAAATTCATTATGGAATTTTATTTCATTTAGTGGGAATTTAATTATTTTGGAATTTTATTTCAATTAAGTTGGAATTAAATTAGAATTTGAAATTGAATTTTAAAAGCAAAGTTAGTTTTTGAAATGTGGGAGTTAATTAATATTTAGATATTTTAAATTTTTTATTTGCATGCAAAATCAGATTTGGTTGTTGAAGATATTTTCAATTATGCCAACATGTGGAAGTTGACTTAATTAGAGGAGTTTGTTGCAAATTCATTCATAGAGAGAAATTTGGAGAGGAAAAAGCTTCTTCTGGTGTGAGAATATATTTTGGGAAAAATTACACAGAGACGGGATTTGGAGAAATTCTTGGCTGTAGATTTACATTGGAGTTATTCTGGAAATGGAATCATTGGATTGTTGGATAGAAGCTGAAGAAGCTTTGGAGGAAGCTCTGCATCAAATTTTCATTACCTGTAGTATCTTGAACCAGGTTTTCTTCTATGTTTTTATTATTCTTGGTTGCTTTTAAAATAGTAGTGATTAAAGTTCTATTTGTTAAATCTGTTTTAGAAAAGAAATTTGTGTTTAGAAGAACAAAAATAAATAAATAAATTTAAATCTTTTGTTTTTCTTGTGAAATTTCTTGAGGGAAATTGTGAAAACCTCTGTAGAATTTAATTTATTTGAGGAAATGGTTAGTTTTGGTTAATTAAATTGAACCTTGAGGTTAATCAAAACATTTAGTTTGTTCTAGAAAATTTAGTCTCTGTAGAAAACAAATTTATTTTGAAAAACCTCTGTGGAAATTAGTTGGGAGAAACCTTGAGGTTTTAGAAACTTTTGGTTTTAATTTAGATCCTTTTAGTTTTATTGTTCATGCATTTGAGAAAATGGTTTAAAAGAATTAATTTTTAAGCGTCTATGAAATTTGGATTTTCTGGAAAAGTTTTACAATTTCACCTGTAGGTGAATTTATTTAATAAAATTTCCCCAATTTGTTTTATGTCAAATCCATTTTTATATATATACATATATTATATATATAAGGATTATATATATATATAATATATATATATATACAAATTTTTTTAATTTTTTATAAAATATGGTTTATGGTTCATTTTTGCCGTCCGTACGGCAGGCAAAATTTTGGATAGTGGGAAAGGTTCTCTTTTTACCAGACGCATATGCTTAAGTGAAATTTCGTTCAGTGCCTTTTCTTTTGAAACTGTTTATTGTTTTGGGCAAGGGTTTGAACCCACTACCGCTTCCTTAGATGGAGTTGCGGCTACCTCCAAAGGCAGTGCCCTCCACTGTGTGGAGGGAGCGCTATCTTTGAAGGCAGCGCAACCCCATTTTGGAAGGCCACCTGTGTATGTAGAGGGGTGGGGGTTTAGGCCATAGCCGACCCCTCCCCAAACCCTTGGTTGTTTGTTTTTATTTTTCTTACTTTTTGTATTTTGGTCATTGTGCGTGAAAAGATCCGTCGGTCTGCTTTTCAATACTCCGGTTTCTTTGTTCTTTTAAAATTGAATGTAATATATATATTAATATTATATATATGTGTATATATGATATACTGTATGTATATAATATTTATATATATATATATTCATATTCTAGAAATTGGTTAATAAAGTTCTATTTTATTTTGAATAAAATAATTTGATATTTTGAAAAGACAGAAGATATATTTAAATTTATACATGTGATTAAATATATATTTAATGTATATATGGTATGAGCATATATATATAATTATATATTTAATATTTTATCTTATTTTAATTATTGTATACAATTTAGTATTATTGCAGGTTTAAAATGGAACTGATTAGTAGGAATAATTCAGATTGATAGAGAAAAAGGTATTTTAAATAAATTGATTAAATTATATGAGTTAGTTGGAAAACAGAAGAAATCCAGTTAGTAGAGAACTTATGTTGGTTTTAAAAGTAAACATTGAATTTGATTTAAATTGTTTAAATTAGTATTTCTTGTATTTGTAGATTAAAGTCACTTATTTAATTATTTCAATTATTTTGAAAGGGAAAAAGTTTTATATTATTGTGAATGGGGATTTTAAAAGATAAGATTAGAATGCATGGTAAATTGGATAAGGAAAAAGATATTTTATTATAGATTGAAGAAAATGCATGTTTTGAAAGGAAAATTGAATGTGGTATAAGTTTTGGTTAGAAAATTGGAAAGATTTACTTGTATAGATTTTTGTTGTTTTAAAAGTGAATTAAGGAGTTGTTATATAGATGAGGCAATGAATTATTTTTATTTATTTATTTTCTATTAGAGAAATTTAATTATTGAGAATGAAATATGAAAGAGTTATGGATTTAGAATATCCGAAAATAGTAATATTCTCGTGATTTCCTTTTAGATTTAATTTTCCTCTTATTTCACAAAGGGGATGTGAGTTTAAACTGTTCAAAATTCACAATAATGAAAGAGCAAATAGGGTTTATGATTATTTGAGGTAACCCTGGTTTCATGCCTTTGACTTTGTCAACGTTACCTATTGAATGTGAATGGATTTAAGAAATCCAAATATTAGATTTGATTAATGACTTGAATGTTTTTGTAGGTATGTCGTCAAGTTGTATTTTGGGATATGGGATTATGTGTTAGTCCAAATTTGTAAGTCTTCTAGAGAATCTTAGAGGATCTAAGAGGGTTGTCGATTCATTATATCAACCAGTTGTTTTTCCCTTGGGTAGTGCAAGGTATCTTTTCAATATTTACCCGGTTTCCATGAACGGGGATGTTTTTTACCTCCTGTGAAAGGAGTGGACTATGTGTTTCGGTTGCCTCCATTTGTTGGAGAGAGTTTTATTATTTTTTTCGTTCTTGAGATGGAGCGGTTTTGATACCTAGGTTGTATGCACTTGTGATTCCCTTGGTGGTTAGTTTTATTTGTGTGTTGTCGAATAGAAGAGTGGCTTCCAATAGGGGTTAAATCCTGAAAGAGGTAAGATTTGGGTAGCCTATGGAAGTGGTTTAATCAAGTGATAACTAAAATTATAAATTTGGGGAGTACTACACACTAAACAAATAAGTTCTAGCTTCACTCATAGACAAGTGCTAGTTAAGGCTTGGAATGAGTGGGAAGGCCTGAAATGGAATAGTCATCTATTTTGTCAGTATGAGAGGTATTTGATTCTGCATTAGCAAGTATGAGGGCCGAGGGTCAGTAGAGGTCACCAGGATCACCGGAGCCTATGAAGATCCGCAGAGGGTAACTTATTATGAGTTGTGCGATGACACTCTATCTAGGACAACAATTGGTTATTTTGTTATATGTATGGTTCTCTGAACATACTTGATCTATTTTATGTCTGGAAGCAATGTGACCTATGTCAGTGATGTGAGATTTGTTCTTGTTTAGTTCACTTGTTTGGTTGTGTCAGTATGAGTCTACCTATGGTTAGAGGTTGTATACCTTTGTCCATGTTACTTTGTTACTATCTCCTAGCATGGGGGGTAGGCCTTTGGGTACCACTTGGTTGGGTGGAACATGCACCATACACCATTTGTTCCCCATCTATCTTCTATACTTGGTGGCGAGACATCTAGATGGACAGCTCACAGTTCTTGCTTTATTTCAAGCATTGTTATATTTCAGATTGTATAAGTTATTTTATCCCTCTTATGTTTATGAGGTGGAATTCTGTAATTGTAACACTTATGTACTATTGCCTCATTCTGGGAATGAGTGATGTAACTATTTGATTAAGTTAATGATTATGAAATTGTATCTTGGATGTTTATCTTATTATGTTATGTTTTATCCTTATGTGGTATGATGTTAATTTCATAAAGTATTAAATGTTATGTTTGTATGTAAGATGTATGTGTGGGTTTAAGTAATCCCAACCTTGTAGCCTTAGAGGTTATTGTTAATTAGTAAGTGAATGTGTATGTTAATTGCACTTAAAAAAAAAAATTGGTTTGCTTGAGTCATTAATTACAACTTCCTTTAGGGTTACTTGGCGGGGCATTACAACTATGGACTCTCCAACATTGGTCACCCAATAGTGGGAAGTACCAAGTGGCTAGTGAAGGAGAGAGCATAAAATATGTAGAGGAGAATAAGAGACTGCTTTATAATACAATGATGAATATCCCAAGATCTCCACTTTGGTCATCCAATAGTGGAGAACACTAACTAGCTAGAGGAGGAGAGAAAAATACCATCAGGTTGGAGAAAAATATCAATAGCAAAAAAATCACACTTCCAAATATGTTGGTGCTCCTGATGATTAACATGAATCACAAAAAGCAATAGAAACTAAGATACCATTCTGAGAAATTCATACAACATCCATATTTTGAGAGGAACAACCATAGAATGGCTAATAGTTCGAGAAAATATACAACCATGAGGGTGCAAAATTTCCAATGTCGGTCACAAAGCATAATATATTCTCAGACCAATTTCACAAAACAAAGGAGAATAAAAAAAAATTACCTTCTTAAGGCCACTAATACAAAAACATGTCCATATCTTTTTGAGAATTTCACTATTGGCCAACATGTCCACAACACCATTAGCCTCTCTATAAAAATGAATTATTTCAAAAGATAAAAAGTTTTGGAGCAAAGATCTTGCATGATATGATAAGAAATTTAAGTGCCAAGAAACTAGAGAATTTCTTGAAAGAGCATCTATCACAACTTGACAATCTCCCTCAACCACAATATGAGATACTTTGAGATTGATTGCCAATTCCAAACCAGAAATTAGAGTATTAAATTTTGCCACATTAATTGAACCAACACCCAAAATTCTGACATGCATCCCTCAAAATGATACTATTATGATCCCTTAATGCCATACCAGCACCCAAAATACTACCTTTACCCTAACAAGCCCCATCAAAATTTAATTTGACCATCCCCTTTGGAGGAGGAGCCCAGTATACTTCTTTTCTATTCATAGTAGGATTTAGACCAAGTACAGAACCCTAATACAGAGGAGGTTTTAGAAGGACCCAAGACTTTAATAGTCAATCATCCCAAGAATTGAAGCTCGTCTTCACACTAAAGTTTCCCAAGACAAAAGACATGACTGATTCAGATATTGTAGACTCAATTTTCTATCTCACTTGATTTACATTCAACATCTTCTTTCTAAATATCTTGTTGTTTCTTTACAACCAAATTTTCCAAATGACTATAGATGTACTCAATTCCCAAATGCAAGAAAAGGAAGAAGATTTAAACAAAGAGTTCCAACACTGAAACTATTGCAAAAGAGAACAATGAAGAGGACCATAGCAACCTAACTTTCCTTGTAACCACAGCCAAAATTTGTTAGCAAAATCACAAGATAAAAGAATATGATAAGTTAAGTATTACCACAAAGGACACATGAAAAAAGAGGAGTAATACCTAGATGATCCAATCTCATCCTAAACAAAATTTTATCCTTTAGTGTAAGCCATGGATAATCACCTACTTTAGGCAAAACCACAGAACCCCAACAAAGGTTAAAAGGCCAACCAAAAAACTAAGAAGAAATAACACTCTATACCCATCCTTTACATTATAAGAACCTGATTTTGACTTGAGCCAAATGATCACATAATCCTTATTGGAGAAAAAGATCTACCTTATATTTAATTCCTATCATAAAGAATCTTTCAAATCATGGGACACTGGTAGGAAATCAAAAGACCTCCATTTCATTGAGGGAGGAGTGGAAGAGAAATCAAAAACCAAATAATCCTTTACCTTGCAACCCCACAAAGGCTTGATAATAGAAGCAATTAAACACCATTATGGATGACCCAAGACAAATATGGAAGGATGAGAGATCTACAAGAAGAAATGAAATTCCAAATCTTAGATCCCCGAGGAAGAACTTTCATTGTGAAAATCCTCTCCCTTTCCATAGAGTCAAGGTATTTATAGCACATGATTTGACACCATTTTGAATCTAAATTATCATATAATCTCCAAAAAATATTTTCACCTAGAGCCTTGTTATGTAAAATTATATCCCTTAGCCGAGAGCCACCCAAATCCTTTAGAAGACAAAAAATTTCCCAAGCAACAAGAGAGATTTTCTTCTTTTCTTTCACATTATTTGTCCATAGAAAATCCCTAAAAAAATTATGCAATTCATCAAAATTCCCTTTTGGAATCTTTAAAATAGGCATTAGGTAAATTGGAAGAGCTTGAAGAACAAAATCAATCATCACTAGCTTGCCAACTAAAGAAAGCCATTTTGATTTCCACAAAAGGATCCTATTTGAGAAGTTAAAGTTATAATCTTATCCTAGAAATTGTGTTTTCTTTCCCCGAAAAGAAAGGGGGCCCCCAAGATATCTACAAGGAATGGAAACCTACTTAAAACACCAAAAATGAAAGATCCTCACTTTAATCAAAGGGTTCACATTCAAAAAAAGATCTTAGATTTATCTTTGTTGATCTGTTGACAAAAATAAGTAGTATAAGTAGATAGTAAATTTTGTATGGCTTTTGCCTCTACAAGACTTGCATGACCAAAGAGGTGGATGTCATTAGCAAACAAGGAGTGGGTGATAGGCCATGGAAAATGGCTAATCTTAAAACCTTTTGAGAGCTTCTTCCCATTAGTGAAAGAAATGGCTTTCCTTAGACCTGTTGCCATAAGAATGAAAAGAAAAGGAGATAGGGGATCCCCCTACCTCACCCGTTGTGTTGCAGAAAGGAAACCACAAGGTGAGCCATTCACCAAGACTAAAAAATTTTCTCTCGAGATACAAGAATATATCTAATTACTTGAGAAACCAAATGTACTAATAATGACCAAAATAAATTTCTAATTTACCTTGCATAATCCTTCATCATGAATAGTTTTAAAATGACTATAAGAATCTTTTCCTCCACAATAGAATGTAGAAATTTTCATGTGCAAGAATTGCCCCATTAGCAGTCTCCTTCTTAGGGACAAACCTCCTTGCTCATCTGAAGTTATCAAGGGGATAAAATTTGCTAGTCTAATTGTGATGGATTTAGTGAATATTTTATGAAGTGTATTACAAAGTGAGATAGGCCTAAAATATACAAAAGAGAGTAGACAAGATTTCTTAGGTACTAGAGAGATAAAAGTAGTATTCATTTCCTTAAGCACTGCATAATTTTTCGTAGATTCCTCCAAGGAAAAAAGTGCATCTCTCCCAATGAAGTCCTAACATTCCTTAAAAAAAGTGCAATGTACCCATCCAACCTTGGGGCTTTATCTTGAGCCATGGAAAAAATAACTTTTTTGACTTCCTCCAAAGTGAACTCACTCCAAAGCATCCTATTTTTTACTCAAAAATGAGTTTTGGTATGTTATCAAGAACAAGTTGATCAAGAACAACACTAGCAGTTGAGGGAGCAAGAATATTCTTAAAAAATATAGCCACATCTATTTCAATTTCCTGGGGATAATAAAGGAACACACCACCCTTCCCTTGAATTGAAAAAATGTTATTAGCTTGCCTCCTTAGTTTTGTTGAAGCATGAAAAAAAAAATTATCACCCTCCTTCAACTAGAGCTCTCTTCAATTTTGTCTCCAATACAACTCCTCTATGCTCAAAACCTCATCCAGCTCATATTTTAAAGAAATTTATTTTTCAAAAAAAGATTCATCCACCCATTTATGATTATGATATCATAAAGATCATAAATCTCTTTCTCGATTCTAATTATTTTTGCAAAAATATTATTGAAATGATTCACATTCCAATCTTTTATTTTCTCCTTATAGTTTCTTGTATAACTGATAAATTCTTGATCCCTTAACATTTAGGGCATTGATTCCCACTAGGAATTAAGGAGTAGGATTAAATTCTCATCTCTAAACCACATAGCCTCAAATTTAAAGGACTTCTTGATCTAAAATTTATCTTGAAAGATAGTCAAAGATAGAGGAAATGATCTGACACAAGAAGAGTATGAATCAATGATGAGAAATATTGAGATGAAAACAACCAATTATTAGATAGGAGAAACCTATCTAAACACTTTGCAATTTGATAAAAATCCTTCCTTTTATTAGTCCAAGTGAATGTTCCATTTTTTGGAACACAATCATGCAAGTTATTTTTCCTCGCAGAAGACCTGAAATCCTCCAAGACCCTATTTGGAGGATGATGCCTCCTTTCTTCTCAAACATGTCTAACACATCATTAAAATCCCCCCAAACACCTTCAGACCCCTCAAAAGATGGGAGAGGGCTAATGATAATTGATCCCACAATTTCTTTTTTTGGCTTCGAAAACAAGGCCCATACAAATTCAACAACCACAAAGAGTGAGAAGAGGAGAGCCAAGCACTAACTCATTTGATTGCAAAATCCATCGAAAATTTTCGACGAAAGCTATATAATCAAATGTATTGTTGGGCACTTGTGCGAAATTTTCATTTTTTTTAATTTTATCCCTGACGTCGTCGGAATTTCGACAGACTTGCAAAGTTAAATTGTGGCCGGCATAAATAAAAATGAGCTCGACTATTTATTGTGATAGTGTTTTGCTCGATGATTTTCTTGGGTTGAAAATCAGAAAAAACTCAAGAAGATATCAGGTGGTTCAGGGTAGTCATTGTCCTTTTCCAGAATTCATTTGTGAAGTCGGATTTGTACTTCCTGGTTTGAAAATCATATTTTAAAGCAACATCTCATCAGATTTCATTTTTAGTCTTGTGCATTTTCAGATTTTCATTTCCAGATTTTAGACCTAACTTCACAAATTATTTATAAGGGAATTGTTTATAACTGATGAAAAATTCTTAATGGATTTGGACAAAGATTATATTTGCAAGGTTTCAATTTTTAACCCTAATGATCAACTTTCAATAGATTTGGGAGCCATAACTAGATAATATCATAAGCATCTAGGGATAGCTGCAGAGTGAAATAGTTGTCAAGATTCAGGCCTAGAGGGTTGAGCAAAGAATTGGTAATGTTTGATAGTGGATAGTTAGAGTCATTTAGCTATGATATTTTTGAAGACTACTTCATAAAGATGTATTTTTCCCTTTGTCAAGTTTTAGAAATAGATTTTAGACCTTAGATGCCAGTGTCTTATAAAAGAAGTTATGGTATATCTGTTACCTGAAGTTCTTGAATTCATCTTGACTCTATACAAATGTATCTATTTTTTATTTGAACAAGAAAGAAAGCAACCAATTTGTAAATATTGTGAGATATTTAGAGCAACAAACTAAAAAATGAAAAAATGAAGGTCGAGGCCTCTCTATTTTTCTTAGTTCACTTAAACTTTTTAGATTCTGCCAAGCATCTAGCAAGCTATAACTATCATGCAGATTATATGATTTCTATTTGTTTTGTACTTTAGAATAGTTTACAAGATGAAATTGTCTCCTCATGTATATGTATAAGCTGCCAAATTCCTTCAGAAGTTGGTACAGGAATCAAAAGATGAACCTGTCAAATTGGAAACCAAACTTTTTGTGGTAAGAAGATTTGATTTTGACATGAATGGCATGTTGTAACAGCTTTATTAAGTAATACAATTTATTTATTTATTTGGCAATTTGGTGATTTTGTAGGAGTTGAGAAAATACAACTTCACAAACCCCGAAGATCACTTGCATGCAAATAACCTATCACAAAAGAAGAGATGGAGACAAACAAGCAAGGGTTCTCTGAAAACTAAAAATGTATATATCAGAGAGAATGAGAGAATGAATTGATATGAAATACAATGGGATCAATCCTTATAAAAAGGAGATCATGCAAACCCTTATAAAACCCTAATAGAAGCCCTAATAGGAAAACATTTAATAATTAATATAATTATTAAATGTCACATTATGCAAACTAACGTGAAATCTTAAGAAGGGAATAAAGGTAACTTAATCAACATATTTAAGTTAAAACCTTTACTCTAATAGATATGTGTGTAGATATGCCACCATATGAAACTGAGTGGAAAAGACCACTCCTTAGCTTATCAAGTAATATCCAGGTAAGATGTTATAAAAAATAACTTGTGCTTTTAGTGAAGCTGGTCAACCTACTCATGCTTTTCCATGCTTAATTTTTTCCTTTTGGATTGAGCTACTTATGATAAATTTTTAACTTTCCTTGCAACCTGTGTATTACCCTCTCAAGTTTTTAACTGGTTAAAAGCAATCTCTTATAAAGGATATAAAATTCCTTAGTACTTTAGATATTCCTTTATGTTAAGGGAGGCATCTCACTATTGTTTATATAATTCAACTTTATTTGAGAGTAAGCATATTTAATCTCCATGTGGTGGATTCAGACACTAAAAGAAAGTATTTGACCTTATTAGGAAAAATAAATAAAAAACCGTAAAAGTGCATCACATCTCTATTGAAAGTGATCCCATATCCTTTGTGATACCTTCCCTCTAGCAACTTGACTATCCTTTGTCTTTTAGGTTATGCATGAGTTTATTCATTTGATTTCAATGGCCTTGCATAACACTTGAAGAAATTAATTGTGGTAGCTGCTTGAGATATTGTCCATGCACTCCTTAATACACTTGTAGGTTTTCCTTTTTCGAATCTTTGTGAAATGGAAATATTTATTAGTTTACCATACTGTTATGAATAAAATGAACCCTTGACAAGATTTATGATGTTTTAAAAGCCCTCTTGACTACTCAGTTACTTTTCTTTATGTATCTTTTAAAGTTCATCATACTACCCTATCACTGTTATTATTAATTTCAATGCCCCCTTCATGGTTATGACATGGACTAATCATTGTTTATTTGAATATTCATGACTATGATCTCCTTTTGGGAATCTATAGTAAAGTTTCATGCCTTTTTTTGAAGTCCATTTCCTTAATATTTTTCTCTTTGCTCATTTCTCCTTACCTCTATAGTATCCCTAGCTATATTGCATGTACATAATAATAACAATTATGGTGATAACTAGTGGACATGGGTATAACATCAAGAATCATAGAAATGTAGTTTATATCTGCATATATAATACCCCGGGATACTAATATTGTAGCACTAGTCAAAGAATCATCATCAAACCATATTTGTTGATCAAATACAATGAAAAATAAAATATATTAAAATATAAAACATTGATCTTTTCTATCTACTCCACTGTAAATAATAAAGACTTCCAACACTCAAATTGGAAGGAAATTTCTACAGTCTTTATTATTTATAGTGGAGTAAATAGAAAATATCACTATTTTATATTTTACTATATTTTATTTTGCAAATAGCATTGGACAGTAAATGGCCAATACACTATCAAACATATTGATTGAACCTTATGAATATATAGGTTATCAATATTTAATCAATTCACATGAGAAATCATGCTGACCAATAGTATCAATGAAACTTTGATACTATATAACAATGACTAGTCTCAGTTTGATGACATTTCAAGACCAATGCATGAATATCATTTGGGCCTCCTGGCATTGAACATTGTTTTCATTCAGCCATGATATTATGTTCTTACAAGAAGCACAATACTAGTATGATTGAATGTATCAGAGGAAATAGGAGTTAGAGTAGATAAAAAGAGAACAAAAATATTGTAGTGTAACCTTATTATTATATAAATAAACAAAAAAATAGTAAGAGTAGGAACCCCAAATATTATGTTCATTGTCTATGTGAATATGTGTGGAATAGAGTGACCCCTTATCTATTTTAATTTAATAAACAAACAGTTTATTCTTATTCTCCTTTGCATAGTATAAACTCTAATCAATTTTTAATATTTAGCTTAAAAGTCAAGATATTATTCCATATTGATTCTATGTCAATAGGAGGGAGGAATTTGTATATGGATTCTAGAGTAAACATTGTAACCAAAGACATGAATTACATGGATGGAAGAAAATTCAATACAAATGGCAATAGATTTGACATATAAAACTAGAGAATCTCCCTATGATATTTTGAAGCACTATTGTAATGGTGAAGTCAATTTAGATAGAGGATTGCTTCATAAGTAGATGGAAGTGTATGAGACATTTGAAGTTGCTTGTGAGAACAATATTTAGCTTAACCTAGAAAACTAGGAAAATGAAGTGTTGTCCTTACAAAACAATTTTTTCAAGAGTGTGGAAGTGAAGGTCTACACAAGATTGTTTGTATGTATTGGATTCAACATAAATATGCTAGGATCGGTCGCAGCAATCATTTTAGTCTTTCAAAATGATATCATCCTTATTCAACCATACACTATGTTTTGTCAAATGGATGTAATCATTAAGGAAGACCCTTTCATTATTTCATTAATGGATTGAACTTTCAAGGAGGCCATCTAATGGTGTTGCCTATTGATATCCAAAGTAGGGATTTGAATAAGACTGATGACCATGCAGGCTATATTGTAGATAAAATTCATAGATGGTTTAACTTTATCAAGGCATATAATAGGGTGGTCCACTTCAAATGAAACTCTTTATTACGCCATACTATTTTATTTCCAGAATTCATTTGTGAAGTCAGATTTGTACTTCCAGGTTTGAAAATCATATTTTAGCAACATCTCATCAGATTTCATTTTTAGACTTGTGCATTTTTAGAATTTCATTTCCAGATTTTGTTGTGCAAGTTCAATATTCTGATTTTAGCAGTCTAACAGTTGGAAATCATAGTAAAATCAGAATTTAATAATTTCTGGAATTAGCATTTTAAAGTGTTTTTTGGGGTCATTAACTTCATAATATCTTCTCTTTTGCAAGGGTGGTTGCATGCCGAATTTTTTTGGTGTAAAATATCATAAATATTAGATTGTGTTACCTTTCTATGATTAAAAATTATTGGAGTGTGAATTTGATATATTTGGAAGATCTAAATATTCAAGCTTGGTAAATAAAAATCATGTCAGATAATATTAGTCCAGAACAAAATGAAGAGTCACTTGATAGATTGTGGGCTAGATTGAAAAGAAAGGGAGATGGGAAATGTTATTGTCCTTGCAATAATTACAAGGGCTTAAAGACGAGAAGACTCTTAATCACAACAGCTGAGAAACATTGTAGGTAGCATGGTCACATTGAAGGGGGGCATGGTTATTTTCCATTGGTAATTTTTTCATTATATGTGTTTATATTGATTCAATTTGTAAATTTTTATATTGTTTTAACATATTATATATATATATAATCACTTGATCATGATCATGGTTTATTTGTGTCTGTCATTATTATAAAGGTGGGGCACCCTAGGGCACATGATATGGATTATCACGGCCTAGAGAATGTGCTTTTGCAAGCAGAGGAACATGGAGCTGTGAATATCAAAGATGAATTTAATGATCCTATGGAAGAAGATGATCATGCCCCAGGAAACATAGCTGAAAATGATGCTACAAATACATTGATCCATGACATATTTAGTGGCACAGCTGATCATGTTGATCGAGATGACTTTGATGATGTTCATGATTTACCTGTACTTCAGAAGGCATATGAGCCCCTTTATGAAGGCTCCCAAACAACTCTTCTCTCTATTGTAATGTTGATGGCGAACTTGAAGGTTATGAATGGTTTATCCAACATAGTAATCTCACAGATGTTAAGGTATGTCATATATGTCATCATTTTTCATCTATTATAATTGTTCTTAGTTCATCACTACTAAATAAAGAATGAAATATGTACCATTAATATTCTTTATATTAACAAATTATTTTTTGTTGTAGATTGATTGGTGAATTTTTGTTACCACCATCAAATATTTTACCTCACTCATACTAAGATTTATCTAGCATTATGAAAGATATTGAAATGGAGTATCAAGAAATAGATGCATGTCCCAATGATCATATTATATATCATAAACAACATGAATTTGCAACAGAATTCTCGAAATGTCATATCAGTAGATATCGAACAGATCAACTAACAAAAAAGGTGTCTCGCAAGGTTCTTCGTTATATTCCCATTATTCCACGTATGTAACAATTATTTAGGTGTGAAATATTAGCGCAATTTATAGATTACCATGCATGGAATAGAAGTGGAGATGACATTCTTCGAATGCCTTCAGATGGTTCTACATTTAGGGACATGGAGGAAAAATGGCCACACTTTAAAGAAGAACCTCATAATCTCAGGCTTTCATTGGCAGTGGACGGTGTCAATCTATTTGGAGAGTTGAGATCTATTTACTCGGTGTGGCCTATTTTTGTTATCAACAATAACATTCCTCCATGGATGTCAATAAAGAGGGAGCACATAATGTTGGCAATGATTGTTCCAGGTATTTTTTACATCAATTTTCTTTAACGTAGTAGCATCTCATTTGTCTTATTTGTTGCATAATGACTTATATGTTTTTTCATTTAATAGTCATGTACATGAATTTATATATATTGCAGTAAAATGGTTATAATAATTATGTAATGTTTATGTTCATTCAACTAGGTAAGTACCAAGTTAAAGATATGAATGTATATATTGAACCTCTTATTGATGAGTTACTAAAGTTATGGAATGGCATCACTATGTATGACGTATCTAGACCAATAGGACAAAGATAATTTCAATTCCATGCAATGCTTGTATGGACAATTCATGATGCCCCAGGGCTAACACATTTTTCTGGTATGTTATAACGTTCGACTGCATGACTTTAACGATATTTCATTTTATGAATTAGATATCATGCATGTTTTTGAAATAATCTATTCATTATATATAATTATAAAAATTGACATATTTAATCCTATTATATATGATTTGCAGGTCTTCAAACAAAGGAAAAATTTGCATGTCCAATTTGTGGTCCAAAGATGAAATCTCGTCGTTCAACAAGTTTAGGAAAGTAGGTGTTTGATGAGTATAGGCACTTCCTCCACATAAATCATAAGTATCGAACTATTGAAAAACATCTTTTCAATGGGAAAGAAGAGACTACATCAAAACCACGAAGAATGACACCTCGCCTATGGAAGTTGGAATATAATAGAATTAATCATCAAGGTTATACATTAGATCAAATTGTTTATCTATCATATATGATATGTTTTGAATTTATATTTTTATATTGTGTTGTGTTTACTCATGTTGTAATTGACAATGATTGTCATTGTTAATTTGTTTAACTTATATGCTTCATGAAGGTCGTCAAGGCATTAATGGTTGGCTTCCACAGGGACTGAAAAGTTATCCCAAACAATTTAGTAGGTTGCCCTACTATGAGCAGCTACAAATTGTGCATTTGTTTGATACAATGCATATCGGAAAGAATATGACATAAACGTTATGGAAAATATTGGATGGAAGGTATGACAAAGAAAAAATGGTCAAAATTTGTAGTGACATTCAGGAAGCCAGTCATGCAATGAAAAATGTCATTCAATTAAATAGCGATGGAGACCAAATTAATATAAGTGCCCTTCCTTGGTTATTAACAGAGCAGCAAAGCAATGCTATAAAACAAGTCATATGAAAAATTCGATTTCCCATAGGATTTGCTGCCAACATAAACAATATCATAACAAAGAAAGGTGAATTTGGGTCAGGGATGAAAACGCATGATTGGCATACCTTCATTAAGGTAATTATTCTGGTATATTATATATATATTTGTATACTGCATGTACTTTTCAATGTATTATGTTTACTACTTTTGGAAAAATATTAATGAAAAGATCATTTTATAATTGTTGCAGTACGTTCTACCTCTATCTCTCTCAGACAACTTCGACAACAATGTCAAGCAAGTTATATATGATCTTAGAAAATACATGAGGTAAGTAGCGATATTTGTTCAATTCGTTGTATATTTTTGTTAAATATCGTTAATATATTTGTGCCTTGAATCACTTGTAGATGGCTGTCATCTAAAGCAATCCATAAACAAGATATAAATTATTGGAAGAGAAAAATTCCTCGTCTAATGTGTGAAATGCAAAAGTGTCTACCTTCGACATTTTTCAATGCACAAGAACACTACCTCATACACCAAGTTGAGGAGATTGAATTGTGTGGACCTGTACACACAAGGTCAATGTGGATGGTTGAGAGGCACTTGAAATTTTTGAAGGCTTTGGTTAGACAAAGAGCACATCCTGAGGGTTCTATGGTGGAAGGATATATGGTATACCAAACCATGGTGTACATTATTGTATATCTTCCTAAGTTTTCAATGAAGATCTATGTAGATCGCATTTGGGATCCCAACTCCATTAACAAATTTGAAGGAGAGTACCCGATGGGGAAAGGTAGATTGAGGAAAGTGACAGGTAATTATAAGATGGTCATGGAGATTAATTAGAATAAATTTTACATTTGGTTTTTATGTATATTGTACTTATTTAATTATTAATCTTCAATATTGATCAATTATAAATTAAGGTCGTATACCATGGTAATTAACTAATTATACGTCGTTTGTGAATTTCATTTTTTTTTTATACAGTTGGTCGAGAGTGGGATGCACTACATTTGTACGTCATAAACAATCTTGATTGGATGACGGTATGGATTGAACGATTTCAACAATCTGGTCGTGCATTAACATGGGAAGGTGTGGCTTCATTGGTTAAAGAAACTCATCGTAATGGAGATTCCAATGTTACACCAAGGGAAATTGATTTAGCATATGGTTTAAGAGATAAACAGGTATGTATAAATATATTAATCACCCATATTATTTAATTATTTTCAATTATATTGATGTATATATATGTTGAGATTTTTTTCTTTGCATACATTCGGCCAAGAATAAATATGTTTATCAACTGACAATATTGCAATAAGTTTTACATGTTTGACATATTGCAGGTGAAACACCACAAGGCTATGTGGTGCAATGGTCATAAATTTAGAATCAAAAATTTGGATGACACGAAGAAAACTTGTGATTCTGGGATAACTGCAGTCTTCCAGGTGACTAATGTTTCATCTAGAAGCAACATACATCCAGAAGTCTCAAAAAATCAATACTATGGGATTTTGGATGATATAATTGAGTGTGACTTTAAGTCCTTCAAATTAGTTATGTTTGTCGTCCTATGGTACAGGCTACGATTGAATGAAAATGATCCTGAGAGAACTGTTATTGAACATGATAATGAATTTACCATGGTTAATAAAGGTATTTTGAGCGAGCTGGAAATGAGCCCTATGTTCTTCCAAGCCAATGTGAGCAAATATTTTACTCAGAGGTTCCAAGTAAAGTGGGTTGGTCATATGTTGTTAGACATGATCCAAGAGGAAGGCCGGTAAAGTATAATGTGGTGGAAGAAGAAGATACTGAAGAAATAGAAGATGATGTAGATGATGATCAGGATCAATAGTTAGTTGATGATGTGGCTGACAAAGATGTCAAAGAGGAGGAACTAGATCATGATGATGTAGGAGTTAATGTTCATGAAGATGATATCCATGTGGATGATGACATTATCGAAACTAATATCAATGACGATGATGATGATATGACCAATCCTTACAATGTTGAATCTAGATCGGATGATACATACAAAGAGTTGGATGAAGAAGAAGATAAATGACATTGAAATGAATGAGTTATGTGATTGCATTATCTATTTGATATTAATTTCTTGATAGAATTATATTTGACTTATGTGGTTACATAATTAATTTATGATGTTTTTAATTTTAATTATATTTGAATTATATTAGAATATGCTAAGTTAACAGATGTAAAAGATAAAATGGATAAATTAAAAGATGAAAGCGTGAGACTAGTGCCTTGTTGGGTGTATGGAGTCTAATGAAGATCTATAAAAGTGTAATCTATGATGGCAATAATTCAAACTGTTTGACACACAGATGTAGTTTATAACTTGTATAAATGTGCAAGTAAATGACTGACAAACTCTACTTGAGATAGAATGACAATCCTAGTTATTTGATTCTTCTTATTGATCCAATTAATACTCTTCAGTTACTATGATTGACTAGAAGGGTTTAATCTTTACTTGAAAGAACCAAATAATCACATCACACAAATACAACAATTGTGTATCAGTAAACTGAATATATATATGCTTGATATATCAATTTAAACAACATAAAAACATCAAAATGGAGACAACCAGATAACTGTATAATTCCACAAACAACTGATACCAATATTAAGCCACAAGTTCAGACATATTCATTAACTTCATCAAAATTCATACATGCATCTAAGTCTTTTAAATGAAAGTTTCATTGCAAACTATCTACTGTATCTTTCTCCTATCCGCCTATATTTGTTTTACATTATGAAACAAATATAAATATATCAAAATTGTGAAAGGGCGCGTCCTTTCAGAAATGTCTTTTGCTTAAAAACAATAAAAAACTAGAAATTATGCTCTATTAATCCATAAATAGATGTTTGATAGATAATCTCGGTAATTTGTCCGCTTGTGTGTATCAGCATCCTTCAGCGCATTCCTTATGGCTATCTCCATTTCGAGCATCTTCTCATTCTGTTCACATGCCCCGTCCATTGTTAAATCATTTCTTGTGGTTGTCTCCAGAATTATTTGCATCATCATTTCGCATTCCTTCATCCATCTGTCTTTTCCCTTTAGTTCCCCTCCATCTTCTAATAGCATTGGTACTCCCATTTTTGTGACATTGATCATCCCCTGCTCATCACCTTACAATTCATCATGGAAGTTTTTATGTTTTTTCATAAAATGGTTTCTAGTATCAATAGCTATGTTATCAGGAGTATCCCTTTGGTTTATTTCCTGGAAATTCTCTTGGATCCTGCCATCTATCCTCTTGTGTTCTTGTAGTGTAGTAAAATTGTTTGAATGTGTTCCCCAGAGCTTACTCAACCAATTCATTAAGTTGGTCTGCCTCTTCCTTATTATTGTAGTGAGTGCATCACATTTACCTCATGAGTACGCTTTTGATTCTTCCCACTAGTCTCTTGCCTCGGAGCTTTCACCATGAGTCAATTGCTTTGTGGATCCCAACGTGATTCCCATCATGTCCTTCAAGTGATCAATTTGTATGAGTAGTCTCTCGTTATTAATCTGATACATTT
>CM021101.1:553344273-553383205 GCA_007115665.2 Sequoiadendron giganteum | reverse complement strand
AAAGCCATTTTGATTTCCACAAAAGGATCCTATTTGAGAAGTTAAAGTTATAATCTTATCCTAGAAATTGTGTTTTCTTTCCCCGAAAAGAAAGGGGGCCCCCAAGATATCTACAAGGAATGGAAACCTACTTAAAACACCAAAAATGAAAGATCCTCACTTTAATCAAAGGGTTCACATTCAAAAAAAGATCTTAGATTTATCTTTGTTGATCTGTTGACAAAAATAAGTAGTATAAGTAGATAGTAAATTTTGTATGGCTTTTGCCTCTACAAGACTTGCATGACCAAAGAGGTGGATGTCATTAGCAAACAAGGAGTGGGTGATAGGCCATGGAAAATGGCTAATCTTAAAACCTTTTGAGAGCTTCTTCCCATTAGTGAAAGAAATGGCTTTCCTTAGACCTGTTGCCATAAGAATGAAAAGAAAAGGAGATAGGGGATCCCCCTACCTCACCCGTTGTGTTGCAGAAAGGAAACCACAAGGTGAGCCATTCACCAAGACTAAAAAATTTTCTCTCGAGATACAAGAATATATCTAATTACTTGAGAAACCAAATGTACTAATAATGACCAAAATAAATTTCTAATTTACCTTGCATAATCCTTCATCATGAATAGTTTTAAAATGACTATAAGAATCTTTTCCTCCACAATAGAATGTAGAAATTTTCATGTGCAAGAATTGCCCCATTAGCAGTCTCCTTCTTAGGGACAAACCTCCTTGCTCATCTGAAGTTATCAAGGGGATAAAATTTGCTAGTCTAATTGTGATGGATTTAGTGAATATTTTATGAAGTGTATTACAAAGTGAGATAGGCCTAAAATATACAAAAGAGAGTAGACAAGATTTCTTAGGTACTAGAGAGATAAAAGTAGTATTCATTTCCTTAAGCACTGCATAATTTTTCGTAGATTCCTCCAAGGAAAAAAGTGCATCTCTCCCAATGAAGTCCTAACATTCCTTAAAAAAAGTGCAATGTACCCATCCAACCTTGGGGCTTTATCTTGAGCCATGGAAAAAATAACTTTTTTGACTTCCTCCAAAGTGAACTCACTCCAAAGCATCCTATTTTTTACTCAAAAATGAGTTTTGGTATGTTATCAAGAACAAGTTGATCAAGAACAACACTAGCAGTTGAGGGAGCAAGAATATTCTTAAAAAATATAGCCACATCTATTTCAATTTCCTGGGGATAATAAAGGAACACACCACCCTTCCCTTGAATTGAAAAAATGTTATTAGCTTGCCTCCTTAGTTTTGTTGAAGCATGAAAAAAAAAATTATCACCCTCCTTCAACTAGAGCTCTCTTCAATTTTGTCTCCAATACAACTCCTCTATGCTCAAAACCTCATCCAGCTCATATTTTAAAGAAATTTATTTTTCAAAAAAAGATTCATCCACCCATTTATGATTATGATATCATAAAGATCATAAATCTCTTTCTCGATTCTAATTATTTTTGCAAAAATATTATTGAAATGATTCACATTCCAATCTTTTATTTTCTCCTTATAGTTTCTTGTATAACTGATAAATTCTTGATCCCTTAACATTTAGGGCATTGATTCCCACTAGGAATTAAGGAGTAGGATTAAATTCTCATCTCTAAACCACATAGCCTCAAATTTAAAGGACTTCTTGATCTAAAATTTATCTTGAAAGATAGTCAAAGATAGAGGAAATGATCTGACACAAGAAGAGTATGAATCAATGATGAGAAATATTGAGATGAAAACAACCAATTATTAGATAGGAGAAACCTATCTAAACACTTTGCAATTTGATAAAAATCCTTCCTTTTATTAGTCCAAGTGAATGTTCCATTTTTTGGAACACAATCATGCAAGTTATTTTTCCTCGCAGAAGACCTGAAATCCTCCAAGACCCTATTTGGAGGATGATGCCTCCTTTCTTCTCAAACATGTCTAACACATCATTAAAATCCCCCCAAACACCTTCAGACCCCTCAAAAGATGGGAGAGGGCTAATGATAATTGATCCCACAATTTCTTTTTTTGGCTTCGAAAACAAGGCCCATACAAATTCAACAACCACAAAGAGTGAGAAGAGGAGAGCCAAGCACTAACTCATTTGATTGCAAAATCCATCGAAAATTTTCGACGAAAGCTATATAATCAAATGTATTGTTGGGCACTTGTGCGAAATTTTCATTTTTTTTAATTTTATCCCTGACGTCGTCGGAATTTCGACAGACTTGCAAAGTTAAATTGTGGCCGGCATAAATAAAAATGAGCTCGACTATTTATTGTGATAGTGTTTTGCTCGATGATTTTCTTGGGTTGAAAATCAGAAAAAACTCAAGAAGATATCAGGTGGTTCAGGGTAGTCATTGTCCTTTTCCAGAATTCATTTGTGAAGTCGGATTTGTACTTCCTGGTTTGAAAATCATATTTTAAAGCAACATCTCATCAGATTTCATTTTTAGTCTTGTGCATTTTCAGATTTTCATTTCCAGATTTTAGACCTAACTTCACAAATTATTTATAAGGGAATTGTTTATAACTGATGAAAAATTCTTAATGGATTTGGACAAAGATTATATTTGCAAGGTTTCAATTTTTAACCCTAATGATCAACTTTCAATAGATTTGGGAGCCATAACTAGATAATATCATAAGCATCTAGGGATAGCTGCAGAGTGAAATAGTTGTCAAGATTCAGGCCTAGAGGGTTGAGCAAAGAATTGGTAATGTTTGATAGTGGATAGTTAGAGTCATTTAGCTATGATATTTTTGAAGACTACTTCATAAAGATGTATTTTTCCCTTTGTCAAGTTTTAGAAATAGATTTTAGACCTTAGATGCCAGTGTCTTATAAAAGAAGTTATGGTATATCTGTTACCTGAAGTTCTTGAATTCATCTTGACTCTATACAAATGTATCTATTTTTTATTTGAACAAGAAAGAAAGCAACCAATTTGTAAATATTGTGAGATATTTAGAGCAACAAACTAAAAAATGAAAAAATGAAGGTCGAGGCCTCTCTATTTTTCTTAGTTCACTTAAACTTTTTAGATTCTGCCAAGCATCTAGCAAGCTATAACTATCATGCAGATTATATGATTTCTATTTGTTTTGTACTTTAGAATAGTTTACAAGATGAAATTGTCTCCTCATGTATATGTATAAGCTGCCAAATTCCTTCAGAAGTTGGTACAGGAATCAAAAGATGAACCTGTCAAATTGGAAACCAAACTTTTTGTGGTAAGAAGATTTGATTTTGACATGAATGGCATGTTGTAACAGCTTTATTAAGTAATACAATTTATTTATTTATTTGGCAATTTGGTGATTTTGTAGGAGTTGAGAAAATACAACTTCACAAACCCCGAAGATCACTTGCATGCAAATAACCTATCACAAAAGAAGAGATGGAGACAAACAAGCAAGGGTTCTCTGAAAACTAAAAATGTATATATCAGAGAGAATGAGAGAATGAATTGATATGAAATACAATGGGATCAATCCTTATAAAAAGGAGATCATGCAAACCCTTATAAAACCCTAATAGAAGCCCTAATAGGAAAACATTTAATAATTAATATAATTATTAAATGTCACATTATGCAAACTAACGTGAAATCTTAAGAAGGGAATAAAGGTAACTTAATCAACATATTTAAGTTAAAACCTTTACTCTAATAGATATGTGTGTAGATATGCCACCATATGAAACTGAGTGGAAAAGACCACTCCTTAGCTTATCAAGTAATATCCAGGTAAGATGTTATAAAAAATAACTTGTGCTTTTAGTGAAGCTGGTCAACCTACTCATGCTTTTCCATGCTTAATTTTTTCCTTTTGGATTGAGCTACTTATGATAAATTTTTAACTTTCCTTGCAACCTGTGTATTACCCTCTCAAGTTTTTAACTGGTTAAAAGCAATCTCTTATAAAGGATATAAAATTCCTTAGTACTTTAGATATTCCTTTATGTTAAGGGAGGCATCTCACTATTGTTTATATAATTCAACTTTATTTGAGAGTAAGCATATTTAATCTCCATGTGGTGGATTCAGACACTAAAAGAAAGTATTTGACCTTATTAGGAAAAATAAATAAAAAACCGTAAAAGTGCATCACATCTCTATTGAAAGTGATCCCATATCCTTTGTGATACCTTCCCTCTAGCAACTTGACTATCCTTTGTCTTTTAGGTTATGCATGAGTTTATTCATTTGATTTCAATGGCCTTGCATAACACTTGAAGAAATTAATTGTGGTAGCTGCTTGAGATATTGTCCATGCACTCCTTAATACACTTGTAGGTTTTCCTTTTTCGAATCTTTGTGAAATGGAAATATTTATTAGTTTACCATACTGTTATGAATAAAATGAACCCTTGACAAGATTTATGATGTTTTAAAAGCCCTCTTGACTACTCAGTTACTTTTCTTTATGTATCTTTTAAAGTTCATCATACTACCCTATCACTGTTATTATTAATTTCAATGCCCCCTTCATGGTTATGACATGGACTAATCATTGTTTATTTGAATATTCATGACTATGATCTCCTTTTGGGAATCTATAGTAAAGTTTCATGCCTTTTTTTGAAGTCCATTTCCTTAATATTTTTCTCTTTGCTCATTTCTCCTTACCTCTATAGTATCCCTAGCTATATTGCATGTACATAATAATAACAATTATGGTGATAACTAGTGGACATGGGTATAACATCAAGAATCATAGAAATGTAGTTTATATCTGCATATATAATACCCCGGGATACTAATATTGTAGCACTAGTCAAAGAATCATCATCAAACCATATTTGTTGATCAAATACAATGAAAAATAAAATATATTAAAATATAAAACATTGATCTTTTCTATCTACTCCACTGTAAATAATAAAGACTTCCAACACTCAAATTGGAAGGAAATTTCTACAGTCTTTATTATTTATAGTGGAGTAAATAGAAAATATCACTATTTTATATTTTACTATATTTTATTTTGCAAATAGCATTGGACAGTAAATGGCCAATACACTATCAAACATATTGATTGAACCTTATGAATATATAGGTTATCAATATTTAATCAATTCACATGAGAAATCATGCTGACCAATAGTATCAATGAAACTTTGATACTATATAACAATGACTAGTCTCAGTTTGATGACATTTCAAGACCAATGCATGAATATCATTTGGGCCTCCTGGCATTGAACATTGTTTTCATTCAGCCATGATATTATGTTCTTACAAGAAGCACAATACTAGTATGATTGAATGTATCAGAGGAAATAGGAGTTAGAGTAGATAAAAAGAGAACAAAAATATTGTAGTGTAACCTTATTATTATATAAATAAACAAAAAAATAGTAAGAGTAGGAACCCCAAATATTATGTTCATTGTCTATGTGAATATGTGTGGAATAGAGTGACCCCTTATCTATTTTAATTTAATAAACAAACAGTTTATTCTTATTCTCCTTTGCATAGTATAAACTCTAATCAATTTTTAATATTTAGCTTAAAAGTCAAGATATTATTCCATATTGATTCTATGTCAATAGGAGGGAGGAATTTGTATATGGATTCTAGAGTAAACATTGTAACCAAAGACATGAATTACATGGATGGAAGAAAATTCAATACAAATGGCAATAGATTTGACATATAAAACTAGAGAATCTCCCTATGATATTTTGAAGCACTATTGTAATGGTGAAGTCAATTTAGATAGAGGATTGCTTCATAAGTAGATGGAAGTGTATGAGACATTTGAAGTTGCTTGTGAGAACAATATTTAGCTTAACCTAGAAAACTAGGAAAATGAAGTGTTGTCCTTACAAAACAATTTTTTCAAGAGTGTGGAAGTGAAGGTCTACACAAGATTGTTTGTATGTATTGGATTCAACATAAATATGCTAGGATCGGTCGCAGCAATCATTTTAGTCTTTCAAAATGATATCATCCTTATTCAACCATACACTATGTTTTGTCAAATGGATGTAATCATTAAGGAAGACCCTTTCATTATTTCATTAATGGATTGAACTTTCAAGGAGGCCATCTAATGGTGTTGCCTATTGATATCCAAAGTAGGGATTTGAATAAGACTGATGACCATGCAGGCTATATTGTAGATAAAATTCATAGATGGTTTAACTTTATCAAGGCATATAATAGGGTGGTCCACTTCAAATGAAACTCTTTATTACGCCATACTATTTTATTTCCAGAATTCATTTGTGAAGTCAGATTTGTACTTCCAGGTTTGAAAATCATATTTTAGCAACATCTCATCAGATTTCATTTTTAGACTTGTGCATTTTTAGAATTTCATTTCCAGATTTTGTTGTGCAAGTTCAATATTCTGATTTTAGCAGTCTAACAGTTGGAAATCATAGTAAAATCAGAATTTAATAATTTCTGGAATTAGCATTTTAAAGTGTTTTTTGGGGTCATTAACTTCATAATATCTTCTCTTTTGCAAGGGTGGTTGCATGCCGAATTTTTTTGGTGTAAAATATCATAAATATTAGATTGTGTTACCTTTCTATGATTAAAAATTATTGGAGTGTGAATTTGATATATTTGGAAGATCTAAATATTCAAGCTTGGTAAATAAAAATCATGTCAGATAATATTAGTCCAGAACAAAATGAAGAGTCACTTGATAGATTGTGGGCTAGATTGAAAAGAAAGGGAGATGGGAAATGTTATTGTCCTTGCAATAATTACAAGGGCTTAAAGACGAGAAGACTCTTAATCACAACAGCTGAGAAACATTGTAGGTAGCATGGTCACATTGAAGGGGGGCATGGTTATTTTCCATTGGTAATTTTTTCATTATATGTGTTTATATTGATTCAATTTGTAAATTTTTATATTGTTTTAACATATTATATATATATATAATCACTTGATCATGATCATGGTTTATTTGTGTCTGTCATTATTATAAAGGTGGGGCACCCTAGGGCACATGATATGGATTATCACGGCCTAGAGAATGTGCTTTTGCAAGCAGAGGAACATGGAGCTGTGAATATCAAAGATGAATTTAATGATCCTATGGAAGAAGATGATCATGCCCCAGGAAACATAGCTGAAAATGATGCTACAAATACATTGATCCATGACATATTTAGTGGCACAGCTGATCATGTTGATCGAGATGACTTTGATGATGTTCATGATTTACCTGTACTTCAGAAGGCATATGAGCCCCTTTATGAAGGCTCCCAAACAACTCTTCTCTCTATTGTAATGTTGATGGCGAACTTGAAGGTTATGAATGGTTTATCCAACATAGTAATCTCACAGATGTTAAGGTATGTCATATATGTCATCATTTTTCATCTATTATAATTGTTCTTAGTTCATCACTACTAAATAAAGAATGAAATATGTACCATTAATATTCTTTATATTAACAAATTATTTTTTGTTGTAGATTGATTGGTGAATTTTTGTTACCACCATCAAATATTTTACCTCACTCATACTAAGATTTATCTAGCATTATGAAAGATATTGAAATGGAGTATCAAGAAATAGATGCATGTCCCAATGATCATATTATATATCATAAACAACATGAATTTGCAACAGAATTCTCGAAATGTCATATCAGTAGATATCGAACAGATCAACTAACAAAAAAGGTGTCTCGCAAGGTTCTTCGTTATATTCCCATTATTCCACGTATGTAACAATTATTTAGGTGTGAAATATTAGCGCAATTTATAGATTACCATGCATGGAATAGAAGTGGAGATGACATTCTTCGAATGCCTTCAGATGGTTCTACATTTAGGGACATGGAGGAAAAATGGCCACACTTTAAAGAAGAACCTCATAATCTCAGGCTTTCATTGGCAGTGGACGGTGTCAATCTATTTGGAGAGTTGAGATCTATTTACTCGGTGTGGCCTATTTTTGTTATCAACAATAACATTCCTCCATGGATGTCAATAAAGAGGGAGCACATAATGTTGGCAATGATTGTTCCAGGTATTTTTTACATCAATTTTCTTTAACGTAGTAGCATCTCATTTGTCTTAATTATTGCATAATGACTTATATTTTTTTCATTTAATAGTCATGTACATTAATTTATATATATTCCAGTAAAATGGTTATAATAATTATGTAATGTTTATGTTTATTCAACTAGGTAAGTACCAAGTTAAAGATATGAATGTATATATCGAGCCTCTTATCGATGAGTTACTAAATTTATGGAATGGCGTCACTATGTATGACGTATATAGACCAATAGGACAAAGACAATTTCAATTCCATGCAATGCTTGTATGGACAATTCATGATGCCCCAGGGCTAACACATTTTTCTGGTATGTTATAACACTCGACTGCATGACTTTAACGATATTTAATTTTTTGAAGTAGATATCATGCATGTTTTTTAAATAATCTATTCATTATATATGATTATAAAAATTGACATATTCAATCCAATTATATATGATTTGCAGGTCTCCAAACAAAGGGAAAATTTGCATGTCCAATTTGTGGTCCAAATATGAAATCTCATTGTTCAACAAGTTTAGGAAAGTAGGTGTTTGATGAGTATAGGCACTTCCTCCACATAAATCATAAGTATCGAACTACTGAAAAACATTCAATGGGAAAGAAGAGACTACATCAAAACCACAAAGAATGACACCTCGCCTATAGAAGTTGGAATATAATAGAATTAATCATCAAGGTTATACATCGGATCAAATTGTTTATCTATCATATATGATATGTTTTGAATTTATATTTTTATATTGTGTTTTGTTTACCCATGCTATAATTGACAATGATTGTCATTGTTAATTTGTTTAACTTATATGCTTCATGAAGGTCGTCAAGGCATTAATGGTCGGCTTCAACAAGGACTAAAAAGTTATCCCAGACAATTTAGTAGGCTTCGCTACTATGAGAAGTTACAAATTGTGCATTTTTTTGATACAACGCATATCAGAAAGAATATGATAGAAACATTATGGAAAATATTGGATGGAAGGCGTGACAAAGAAAAAATTATCAAAAATTGTAGTGACATTCAGGAAGCCAATCATGCAATGAAAAATGTCATTCAATTAAATAGCGATGGAGACCAAATTAATATAAGTGCCCTTCCTTGGTTATTAACGGAGCAGCAAAGCAATGCTATAAAAGAAGTCATACGAAAAATTCAATTTCCCATAGGATTTGCTACGAACATAAATAATATCATAACAATGAAAGGTGAATTTGGGTTAGGGATGAAAACGCATGATTGGCATACCTTCATTAAGTTAATTATTCTGGTATATTATATATATATTTGTATATTACATGTACTTTTCAGTGTATTATGTTTACTACTTTTGGAAAAATAATGAAAATATCATTTTATAATTGTTGCAGTACGTTCTACCTCTATCTTTCCCAGATAACTTCGACAACAATTTCAAGCAAGTTATATATGATCTTGGAAAATACATGAGTTAAGTAGCAATAATTTTTCAATTCGTTGTATATTTTTGTTAAATCTCGTTAATATATTTGTACCTTGAATCACTTGTAGATGGTTTTCATCTAAATAAATCCATAAAGAAGATATAAATTATTGGAAGAGAAAAATTCCTCGTTTAATGTGTGAAATGCAAAAGTGTCTACCTTCGACATTTTTCAATGCACAAGAACACTACCTCATACACCAAGTTGAGGAGATTGAATTGTGTGGACTTGTACACACAAGGTCAATGTGGATGGTTGAGAGGCACTTGAAATTTTTGAAGGCTTTGGTTAGAAAAAGAGCACATCCTAAGGGTTCTATGGTGGAGGGATATATGGTATACCAGACCATGGTGTACATTACTAAATATCTTCCTAAGTTTGCAGCAAAGATCCATGTAGATCACATTTGGGATCCCAACTCCATTAACAAATTCGAAGGGGAGTACCTGATCGAGAAAGGTAGATTGAGGAAAGTGACAGGTAAATATAAGATGGTCATGGATATTAATTAGAATACATTTTACATTTGGTTTTTATGTATATTGTACTTATTTAATTATTAATCTTCAATATACATCAATTATAAATTAAGGTTGTATACCGTGGTAATTAACTAATTATACGTCGTTTGTGATTTTCATTTTTTTTTATATATTTGGTCGAGAGTGGGATGCACTACATTTGTAAGTCGAAAACAATCTTGATTGGATGACGGTATGGATTGAACGATGTCAACAATCTGGTCGTGCATTAACATGGGAAGGTGTGCCTTCATTGGTTAAAGAAGCTCATTGTAATGGAGATTCTAATGTTACACCAAGGGAAATTTATTTAGCATATGGTTTAAGAGATAAACAGGAAGTATAAATATATTAATCACTCATATTATTTAATTATTTTCAATTATATTGATTTGTATATATGTTGAGATTTTTATCTTTGCATACATTCGGCCAAGAATAAATATGTTTATCAATTGATGATATTGCTATAATTTTTACATGTTTGACATAATGCAGGTGAAACACCACAAGGCTATGTGGTGCAATGGTCGTAAATTTTGAATCAAAAACTTGGATGACACAAAAAAAACTTGTGATTATGGGATAACTGCAATCTTTCAGGTGACTAATGTTTCATCTAGAAATGACATACATCCAAAAGTCTCAGAAAATCAATACTATGGGATTTCGGATGATATACTTGAGTGTGACTTTAAGTCCTTCAAATTATTTTTTTCATTGTCCTATGGTACAAGCTACGATTGAATGAAAATTATCCTGAGAGAACTGTTATTGAACATGATAATAGATTTACCATGGTTAATACAAGGTATTTTGAGCGAGCTGGAAATGAGACCTATGTTCTTCCAAGCCAATGTGAGCACGTATTTTACTCAGAGGTTCATGGTAAACTGGGTTAGTCATATGTTGTTAAACATGATCCAAGAGGAAGGCCAGTAAATTATAATGTGGTGGAAGAAGAAGATACCGAAGAAATAGAAGATGATGTAGATGATGATCAGGATCAACAGTTAGTTGATGATGTGCCTGACAAAGATGTCAAAGAGGAGGAACTAGATCATGATGATGTAGGAGTTAATGTTCATGAAGATGATATCCATGTGGATGATGACATTATCAAAACTAATATCAATGACGATGATGATGATATGGCCAATCCTTACAATGTCGAATCTGAATTGGATGATACAGAAAAAGAGTTGGATGAAGAAGAAAAATATGAATGACATTGAAATGTATGAGTTATGCGATTGTATTATCTATTTGATATTAATTTCTTGATAGAATTATATTTTACTTATGTGGTTACATAATTAATTCATAATTTTTAAAACAGTTATGCCATTACATAATTAATTTCGTGAAGATATGTTTTAGCTTTGATTTGAATCTGATTTGAGGGCTTAAGGCATTGATTTGAGTTAGAAAGCTTCATTTCTTTGCATACAGCCCGGTTACCCTATTTTTGAGGGTTTTGTAGTCCAAACATGATATAAAGGGGCTCTTACACTTTTTGTGATTACTGTATCTTGTGTAAGAGGCCCCATAGATACTATTTTAATTGTAGGATGCATGAATAGGGATTAGGATGATAAATAAAGAAGGTATAGCTGATGTCCTCAAGAGTTTTGTGAAGAAAAGCATGTGAAATGAGAGGTTCAAGCCTAGGTTTCAACAAAATATGTATGGGTGATCTGATTTTATGAATTTTTACCCATGTACAGACCTAATGGGTTGTGTGTGAGTTGGTCTTGCGGTCTGGGAGGTTGTGGAAGTAGGAGATTCAATAAACCCTCACGATTTTGGTCTAAAACAAGGGTTTTTGGGTTTGGCAAGAATTTGGTTGTACAAGTGGAATCTTTTTGTGGATTTGGAGGTTTGGAGGTTGTTAGCTCTCAAAAATGCAGGTAAGAATACCTCAAGAGGTTTCCAATCTCTTGATACGTTTTAGGGTAACAAACAAGGCCAAATGATTTGAACCTTCTTCTCTTCAGGTGTTGCCAAACCTAGGTGGGTCTACCTTTGTGAACTGAGCAAACTTAAGTGATGTGATTTTGTTTACAGCAATCTATTCACAATGGAAATCTTACAATGAATAGATATAATCCTAATAAAGTGTATGTGTAATATTAGAATATGTTCAGTTAACAGATGTAAAAAATAAAATGGACAAACAACTTTGCCAATTTAACTATATGTACATATAACTTTAAGTTATTTTTATTTTAACTAAAAGTACTGAAGTTACAACATACAAATTAAATGATATTTAATATTGTAAAATTTATGATTAAATATATCTCTCAGAATCCTTTTTGTCCCAATTTGAAAATAATTCTATATTATAGAATACATTTATTTAAATTTTAAGATGAAAATAGCAAGGAAAAATCAAACAAATATCTTTATGAAAGAAGTATATTGGCGTGAAATTAAATATGATTTGTATTCCAATGTAAAAACTACAAAGAATGGAAACAATTCTTTCAACACATAAACTATTATGTAGTAGTCAATTAAAATGATCTAAATAGTCTAGTAATTTGACCATTAGCATATAGCAATTTCTATAGAGTTGTAGATCTCTTCCATTTCAAAAACACAAAACAATATTAGGTAGATAATCAAACATCTTTCATTTGTACAGTGACTTATTTATCCTAGAGGAACTAGTATATAGTATACAAAGAAAACCAACAAACCCACAACTACCCCTATTTTGAAGGAGTTTAATTTTCTCCCCTTCCTGGTCTCCCTAATATTCCCAGATTAATGTAATTGACTGAAAGGAATTTAATTCTTCTTTAAAGAGCCCAATTAATCATATCACATAGATACAACAAATGTGCACTGATAAATTGAACATATACTTGATATTTCAACTTAAATAATAAATAAACATTAGGTTGGAGACAATCAAACAATTGCATAAATTCAGGAAACAACTGATACTAGAATGGAACCACTGAATCATAAATATTTCATTATCTCCTTCAAAATCTTATACATTCAACATGGTCCTTTTGGATATAAACATTCTAAAATATTATGTTTCTTGCTATCTATCTTCTATTCTACTACTACCCTCTTATTAATTTCTACCAAAAATGGATATTTATACATCAACTGTATGAAAGGACACATCCTTTCAAAAATGTCTTGTGCTTGAAACAACAATAAAATTAAAAATTAATTAGGCTCTCTTAAGCCATAAGTTAACTTTCGATAAGTGATCCAATTAGGCTCGGCACCCATGTGTATTTGCATCTCCCAATGTGTTTTGAATCGTGATATCCATTTTCACCATCTTCTCATTTCGTTCGCATGCTTCATATAATGTTATATCTTTCTCGGTAGCCGTCTTCATAATCTCCTGCAATACTGACTCACTTTCATCTTTCCACCTATTAATTTCTTTTAATGCCCCTCTATCACCAAAGAATGCAGTCAATCCTTGCTCATCCCCTCACAATTCTTCAAAGAACTTTTAATTCTTATTCATAAGATGATTTTCAGCCTCAATTGAAGTTTTATCAGGAGCATCCCTTTGGTTCATTTCCTAGAGCTTCTCTAGGATCCTACCATCCATTATTTTGTATTCTCATAATGCATCAATTTTTTGTGAGTGTATTCCCCAAATCTTATTCAACCAGGTTGTTAGACTGGCTTATCTCTTCTTAATCATTGCAACAAGTGTGTCATACTTTCCTTGAGAATATGCACTCGACCCTTCCCAATGATATTTTGTTTGTGAACTTTCACCATGGGTGAGAAGCTTGGTTGACCCCACGGTAACTCATAATAAATATTTCAAGTGCTCATTTTCTCTCAGCATTCTTTCATGGTTAGTTTTGTACATTTCCTTTTCCTTGATCAACGCCTGTATTTGAGCTTTGTTTAGTTTTTCTACATTGATTCCAATCTCTGTTATCACCACAGGATCAACCTCCCCAACTCTTAGGGTAATAACATGCCCGAATGCCTTCTCAGTATCAATGACAACTGATTTCCTATGAGGTGGATACAAGGTCCAAATCATTAATGACTCTTCATATGGATTGTACTTTGATCCTACATAGACCTTTGTCACCTTTTCTGGGCTGAGCTTATGTGTAGCATTACTATTTTTCAAGAAACTATCAAAGACTAGTGCGGAATTGAGATCTAATCCTGGAAAAATCATGACACTAGCACTTTCTAGAATTTCCCTTTCCTTTTCAGGGGTCATACCTTCCATCTCTCTTTCCACATCAATTTTTAAATTACTCAACAATTGTTTTTCATTACCTGGTGTGACATTGTCAACCAGTTCTCTTATCTCTTTTCCCTTTTGTCTACATGGGAATGTCTTAAATTCTGGAGATTTTATAAATTCATCATCTGCTACAAAGGACTTATATTCTACATGCCTTCCATATGTATCTACACTTTCTTCAATATTCAAATCCCTGACAAGACAGGCATAATCCTGAGTTCTCAACCTTGACATCTTGTTAGGTAGATGTTGTGGTACATTAGCCTCGGATGTCTCTTCTATGGAAGACAACATCTCTATATCTTGCAACTCTTAATTATGTTGTTCAACCACCATTTCTGCTTCCTCTGCCTCCAAGTTCCTAATCATATCATCAAACTGGTAGGGCACATGGTGATACCCTCCAAAGTTTATCCTTTGTTTAGCATAATTGATATACCCTTCTGGATCAAAATTCTTTCTTAGTGGTCCTGTTTTCATGTTATATTGTAGTAATTTATCCAAAATCAGATTATACCCTTCCTTTGCTAATACAGTAAAATCACCGAAGCATAGTGTACTAGGCATAAAATCCTATTTTCCAAAAGAACTTAAATTTATAACACTAGAAAAATCCATTTGCCTAACAATTTCCAAGTATGCAATCCTGTCGGGAACCATTTTAGGCAAAATGAATGGGGTATCTTCAAATCCATAAATCCTAATCATGGTAGCATTCTCTAAATAATACCTATCCCCCCAATTGTGGATAATTGGTCCATTGAAATATTTGGGCCTGAGAAACCTCTTTATCTCATCAAACAAAGAATAAGCACATGGATGATTATAAAACTTGTACAATGGTTTCACAAAATTTTCTTCAAAGCATACAAAACTAGAGTTAGCAAACATGTTGTCCCAAACAGCAGTCCATGATTGAATAGGTAATGACATGCTTTCCTTATCAAACTATTAAATTATCATCTCCTGAGGCCACAACCCTAGTTCCTTTCCAAAGTACAACACTATGTGCATCAACAGTGAGTAATTCCTGAGGTGTAAGATAGAGGCTCCACCTTTTATTGCCATCAACCCAAAATCGAGCCCTTTAAAAATATATGAGGCATAATCAAAAGGTCTATAGTTGTGATACTGAATATCTGCTGAAATTACCATGGGAACAATTGCCATATACTCAGACTTCCATTCCCAATACTTGACCCACCAATAAATAAGTGTATTTCATATAGGGCTCAAAAATATCTACATGGAATGGGGGTCCTTCACTATCTTCTAGCGGAATTGGTTTACCACCATGTCTAATTTTGTGCAAGAGAAATCTCCAACCCTTTTAAATGGTGTCCATCCTTCCGAATTCTTTTTGTAGCTCTTCACATATAATATTTTCGTTGTATACCCCTTCCAATTTAAAGACTTTGCCTATTGCATCCTCTGATATGTGTATCAATGGTTTCCCAGATGGGTCACGGATAGCTTTAAGTCTCGAATTATAATGAGTGGCCAACAATTTCACCAATTCAGCATCGACAAAAACATTAGGGAAAACTAACTTTCCCATATTAAGCTTCCACGGGTTACATATTGGTTCAAAGCAATTCCTCTGATAGTAATGAAAGCTAAATAATTCATAACCTCTTATTGAAGTCCAAATATCTCCTATGAGATCACATTTGTCATCTAGTTTATCCACTTCTGCCCTAAGTTGTGCAGAGCATCTGGCTTTGGGTCTAGAGCCAGGTAGTTGGTCGATAAGACCTTGATTCAGCTTACTCTTAGTCCACTCTAGCTGAATTTCAATTTTCTGTTTTTTCCCTTTCGACTGACCACTTTCCCCATGCTTTCTACCCTTTGATTTTGCTGAACTAGTGGCTTCCATTCTTCAAAATTTCAAATTCAAGGTATGAAGAATTTACTTTTTTTTGCCCGAGATTTTGAACTGAGAGAATACCCTAGTCCTTCGCTCGCTCCTCTACTTCTTTCGCTGTCAATTCTGCAATGATGTTTTCAATTGAATTTGTCTTGATTCCTGAAATTACTTATGCTCTGTGGCGCCATTAATGTTTTAGCTAAAACTCGAGTGTAGCTGGTTTTTTCAGAAACTCTCACTGTCACATCATGTAATTTATCGGCTAGACATTTTCAAATCTTGGGCAATCCTTTTGTTCGAGCCTTCACCAATGTTCATTAAACACCCACTACGACATCTTGTAGTTTCCCTGACACCTTAAGTCTTCCTGATAGTTACCCTTTGGTCTTAAGTATATCGCTAAAACTCCCACCAAAGCAACCTATCATTGTGACTTTAACAAGTCTAGCAGACAATCCTTATCTTAATTCGGAGATGTGTATCTCGCAGAGATATTTCCTTCGTAAATTTTGATTGCTGAGACATAATGATTTTCTTTCCAATGGAACTGTACTCATTGTGACCTTCTTGAATGACCGTCGATCAACCATCGATTGATCTCAACCGTTCTCCACAATCCCATGATGACCCCACCACAAAGTCTCAACTGATTGCAATATCATGAGGGAGCGTCACGTGTCTCAGCTAGCGATGCCAAAAAGATAATCAAATTTCTTTAATATATCTGTCGGGTTTTAATGTGTTATACGGTAGGTTACTAAAGTGGCTACGAGATGCATGTGCTCAAAATGAACGGAGATGTTATAATCTCGATGAAAAAAATTCTCGACAGTTATGTTCAACACTGGTGACTGTCTTGAGCGAACATGATTGCCGATGGTGGAGATCAACGGTTGCTCGCCATCGCGTGATCAGAAGATGCAAGGTGTTTACTGATCACGATATCACGGGCGCGTGCCACGTGTATTTCTTTGGCGATGCATAATGTGGCAAGCCCTTGGTGTTGAGATGGAGATTATGTCAACCTTTTTTAAGGCAGTCGTTCAATGATCTGACAAAAGTGAATGATCGATGGTTGGAATTTGAATTCGCATCAAATGCAATTGGAGCCGTTGGTGCGACATGCAAGTAAGCTTTAATATTTGCATTTTATAAAGTTCATATATTAAATGGTTTTTACTTATTTTATAATTCGAAAAAATATAAAAAAGTAAATTAGAAAAATAATTAAAATTGTTTTTAAATTTTTTAGATTTTTTTAAATTATGAATTAAACTTTTTAATTTTTAATTTAAATATGATTTTAATTTTTTAAATTGAATTTATTACGTCGAGAGGTGTAACCTATAGTGGAAACACGAAGCGGAATGTGAGCATGTTAACAAAAACAACTCACAACATATTAAAAATATTATATGCCGACATGTATATGAAACAATAAATAGCCAACAAATATAAATTAAATAAAAATGAATCGATGCCACCCAAAAATATTTATATAAATAGAGGAAGAAGAAAGAAATTATGAAATACGAATTCACGAAGCCAACAATTAACAAGAGCTACAGAGCAGCGAAGTTCTTGCCATAAAGTTTTAGAATAGTGTTGTTTGTATTTATTATGTTTGTTGTGTTGTAAGAACAATTGGTCAGGATAAAGCAATTTTCACCTAAATTTAGGAATTTGATCATTGATAGAGTCAACTTTATCTTCCATTAGAAAATGACCCTTATAACAAAAGAATTTTGCTCACTTCAAAATTATGAGATGCTTTGGTTGTGATTTTTGGCCATGAAGAAAGAACAATTTACATGTTGCCAACATTATGTAAATATTAATGAGTTCAAATATTTCCTTAACCATTCAATAATAGATAACTCATTTACAAGCCTCATAAAACTTATAATGTGAAGTGTATTGAAAAAGGCCTTGATTAAACATCAGAAACCTCAATTGAACCCATATGCTCATTTTAGAGATTGTAGAGTAATGGACATAAGCATTGCAATAGTCATTGGACCAAGACCAAAAGGTAGAGGATTAATTGATGAAACTATTCTTGAAGCCTCTTCATAGGAAACATGAGTGACTAATTTGCTAATAAATCACAAGAGATAACTCTTTGTAGTCAAACACAAATCTCCATATTTTACACACAAATCCAATAATTATCACCAATGAATTAGAATAGTAGTATCAATCTTAGTTCAATGATATATGTCAATATTAGATTCAAAATTAACAATAAATTTTGGATACTCTGCACTAGGCATTGAAACAAATTGAAAAGTTGTCTTTATTTGCATCTCCTCTAGAAACTCATCTATCTTGTAAGTCAGGTAACATATGTTGTATGTATTGGCTTGTGCTGCTAGAATTGGCAACCCTAATTGAACCCTAATTGAACCTTAATCTAAATGAACCCTAACCCTAACCCTAATTGAACCATAAACCTAACTATAATTAAACCTTAATTGTAAACTTAACTAAAATAAGCCTAATTGAACCCTCATTGTAACTTTAACTTGATCCTAATCATAACACTAATTGAATGCTAACCCTAACCCTAATTGAACCCTAATTCCAAATTTCTAGCCATAAGCCTAATTGAACCTGAACACTAACTTTAATTGAACCTTGTTGTTGGCGTTAAATTCGGGTTCAATTAGCATTCTATTTAAACCCCAATTGTAGGATTAACCAAAATAATCCTAACTAAACCCTAACTATAACTTGAACTTGACCCTAATCATAACACTAATTGAATGCTATCCCTAACTAGGTAACTAAACCATAATTCCAACCATAAACCTACTTAAATCCTAACCCTAACTCTCATTGAACCTTATTGTTATGGTTCAATTAGGGTTTAATTAGCATTCTAGAATGGAGATTAAGATTAGGTTAGGGTTAGAGTTGTGAATATCTTAATATTAGCTTATAAATCTGACCCTAACTATAATCATAATTGAATCCTAACCCTAACCAGGTAATTAAACCCTAATTCTAACCCTAACACTAACCATAATTAATTTCTCACTCTAACCCTAGCTGTAATTAAATCCTATTGTTATGGTTGAATTAGGGTTAGGTTTAGGGTTCAATTAGAGTTCTAGTATAAATCTTGGGGTTAAGGTTATTTATTTCTTGATATTAGTTTATAAATTTGACATTAATGATAAATATATTAAACAAAGAAAAGTTAGTTCATAATTGATTGTAGTGTAAATGTAGTTTTACCAAAATATTTGTGTGATTGTAGTGTGAATAATAAAGTTGGATACTCCTATTTTACCCCTTAGAAAAAAAATAGTAAATAGGCATTTAGAGATAGTTAAAATGTTCTTCCTCATCATATCATGAAATATTTCTTAGATAATATTTAAATTTAAAATATTCCCTAAGGGTCTATAAAAAAATGATAGTTGTTGTAAATATGACTAAAACATTCTTCATTTTTGATACATTTGTTTCTTAAAAAAATATATAGTAATTGAGTAGAGCAATTAGAACTAAAATTATTTGTTAGGACTAAAATTACTTTTTTTTTAAATCTTTTTTATCTTTAGTTTAGGTAAAAAGAGAAATTTTAAATAAATAACAATGAAAAAAATAAATCAAGATTAATTTAATATATTAGATGTTAATTAAATATAATATATTACAAAAATATTCAATAATATAATATATTAAAAATATATTAAATTATTTTAAAAGATAATATATTACATAATTTAAAATTAAAATATAAAATTATAATATTATTATTTAATATATTATATTATATATTAGATGTTATATATGTTACATATTATATTGTATATGCATTATAATTTTATAATATGATGTTAAAATATATATTATATATTAAATATGTTACATATAGTATATATTAGAATATTATAATATTTTGTTAAATTAATAATATAATATATTAAAAATACATTATTTATTTGAATTTGTTATTAGATTATTTTTTGTATTTTAATTTATTATTTGAATTATATTTTATTTAAGATATGACAAGTAAATAAATGAATTGAATTGAAAATATAACAAGAACTAATTTTGAAGAGTTCAAAAAAATTCTTTAATAATATACATTTTTTTGTCAAATTTTTGTTCTAATTTGAAAGTTGAATTCTCATTTGTTAAAATCAAAGTTATTAATCACTAATAAAGAAGTAAAGTAATTATTTCATAAAAACATTTTGCAAATTGTGAGAACTGGATTAATTATTTCAAACAAAATATTCTACAAATTGTGAGAAGGTGGAGTAATTATTTAGGAAAAACCAATTAATAAATTTTACAAAGTAAGTATGTGCATTTAATTTTTACTTTCTATGATTTGTATATTTTTGACATCAAATATATTTTTTACATTTTATCATTTTATGTTTTATGATTTGTATATTTCTTACTTCAATTTTTACTTTTTATCATTTACAATTTTTCAAAATAAATAAAATAAATTTTACTTTCTATGATTTGTATAATTTTCATTTTTTTTAAAAGGTAAAAAAATGTATTCTAATGTATAAGTCATAATAAAAAATTTACTTGTATTTTATTATCAAGTTATAATTTGTTATAAAAGAGTTTGCATATATTTTATTTTTCAATTGTTTTTAGAAGACATATTTTTTTATTAAGAAGATTAAATTATTAATTATTAATTATAAATAAATAAGATTTATCAATAAATATGTATTAATTTTGTGATATCTTTTTTTATGAAATTAGTGTATAGTAAAATTTCTCATATTTATAGTGTTTTTTAAATTTTTAATTTTACTTTTAAATAATTGTTTAGGATGCCTCGTCCAAGATTAAATTTTGAAAATGAAGAACAACAAAGAGAATATGCTCATAATTACATGAGACAAAGACATGAACAAATGAATAATTTACAAAAAGCAGAAGCAAGAAATCATCGAAACCAAATTGATAGAAAAAGATGTGTTAAACATAGGGCAGATAGGGAATTGAAGAGATTGAAGCAAAAATGAGACAACATGCAGATGAGATGAGAATACATCGTGTACGAGAATCTGAAGATGAGAAATATATATTAAGAAGATTACAAACAAATGAGCATTTAGACCAATTTAATGAGATAGAAAAACAACAAATACAAGTATGCAATCGTGAATTAGTTGAAAGGAATTATGAATCTCATGAGAATATAGAGGGTAAATTTGAAGGAATGAATTCAATTACAATAGATCGTGTGTTACAAACACTAGATAATAGAGTTCAAGATGCAATAAATGTTGCAACTGAAAATCATGAAGAAAATAATAGTCCACAATGGGAGTTAACCTCTCAATTGAGAAAACGAAGACGACTGCAAAGAAGACAAAAATGAAAGATATCTAGGTACATGCAATAACAATAGAAATGTGCAAATTGATTTGAAAGATTTACAAATTATATTTCGACATGGTTTGGATAAACTTGTAGCATCAAGCATGTGTTACATTTTTCAAGAAATTTACCCTACAATGAAGGTTGTATGAGTTCCTGAAGGCCCAATTTGCAATAGATGTCGACAAGAGAAACATGAACATCAATTTTCGACATTAAATAATATGAATCCTAGTCCACAACCATTAGAACTTGCAAATTTAACACAAATTGAGGAAATTTTGACAGGGCATGTAAATCCAATACTTCAAGTCACACATGCAACTGGAGGTTAGTACAAATATAAAGGACATACCATAAGCTTTCCACAAGAAGTAAGAAATAGCTAAAATTTTACCACATCAAATAAAATATTTACCAATTATTATTGTTCGAAGGAAGGACCAACACTGAACAAATTACAATTTTACAGTCAATAGAGAGAGGGTGTACAAGGCATTAAAATATAAGATAGAACATGATAAGTTTTATAGAGATGTGCAAATTGATTAAAATACTCTTAGTGAATTCACATGCAATTCAAATGAAAACTTTTTTGACAAATTAAACTCTATTCATATGGAGTTTGATTTAGAGATTTAACTAAATACATGCACTATGATTCAAGTTTTATAGAGATTTAACTAAATACAAAAAGCATGGGAAAATGCACAGGCACTACGATTCAGAGGTTGTAACGCCCTGCCACGCAACCCTAGAGGAAGTTTCAATTCACTACAAAAGCGTACAATTTTTTTTTTATTAAAGTGAATTAAACATACATGTTCATCTATAATTGACAACATCCCCTAAGGCTACATAACCGAGATTACTTAAATCCCCATTAACATACATCATTTAAATTACATTGCATTAAATAACTCAAGTAGTAAGCATTCATTCAACATAAATAAATACCAAGATAGGAATATAATATCCACAACATATATCCATTACATGATTAACTGATTACAACACTCATTCCCAGAATGAGTCAAAATTCATAAGTGTTACAATTACATATATCCACCTCATAATACAAGAGGGGTAAAACAACTCATTACAATTTGAATTACAACAATGCTAGAAAAGAATAACAAGACCCGTGAGTTGTCCAACTAGATGTCTCGCCTCCATGAACTGAAGATTTATGGGGACCCAACAGTTTATGGTGCATGTTCCACCCAACCAAGTAGTACCCGAAGGCCCACCCCCCATGCTAGGAGATAGTAACAACGCAACATGGACAAGAAATATACTACCTCTAACCAAAGGTAGACTCATACTGACACATACTGACTCAACCAAACATATGCACAATATAAGTCTAACACTAACATGGTGACATTTCTTCTAGACATATTATAATCAAGTATGATAAAGAATCCATACACACAACATAAATTCAATGTTACCCTAGACAGAGTGTCATCGCAAGGTTCATCATGAAATCTCCTCTTGGCATTCTTCATAGGTTCTGGTAATCCTAGTGACCTCAACTGAATCCCGACCCTCATACTCACTCATGCGGAATCAACTACCTCTCGTAAGGACAAGATGGTTGACCTTGCCATTCCAAGCCTTCTCACTCACCCCAAGTCTAAACAAGCCCTTGTGTCTGTGAGTGAGGTTAATTTATCTTGATTAATGTGAATGCATCCTAATCATCTAAGTATATTGCTTTAATTGTCACTTATTAAAAACACTTCTGAAGGTTACCCGGTTTACCTCTTTGGGCTCCGGCCCCTAATAAAAGCCACTCTTCTAATGGATAATAGGCTACTCAAATCTAGACTCCAAGGGTAACTCAAGTGCTATAGAACTGAACAACACAATCTCTCCTATTCTAGGAGGCGACAATAAGGAAATCCACTCCAACACTTGGAGGAAAACAAACTCATAAAGCACTACCCAAGGGAAAAACGAACATTATCTTAACAAGGGAATGACCCACAATCTCTGGAAGACTTTTCATTAAGTAACACAAACCACCCATTCCCAAAGAAATCAATAAAAGGGAATTTAATATAATAATGCACTGACCATGAAAAATACTATATTTGGATATCCTAAATCGATATTCCTATGTAATGCTTCTCGCAAAAATTAAAACAATATCCTTCTAAAATTTACATTGAACAATAAATTCTTCCATTAAATAAATATTTTTCACAACTTTATATAATCATGCACAATAGTAGTTTCAGTTAAAATTACTCATTAAAATAATTGCATACTCTCTTATGTCTAAAACAGAGTATTAAATATATAGATATACAAATCTATATATAAAAACAAATAAAACAAAATAAAGTAAAATAGCATCTACATTATGCAATAATTTTAACTTTCTATCATATTAAAATTACAAGTCCACAAAATCAGTTAAATTTTGTAAAAAGTTCACACACAGGAACAATTTTCCAAATAAACAAATAAAATCACCCTTATATTAAATATTAAATATTAATATTTAATACAAATAGTACTCATCTTAATTCAATAATATACACTATACAAAAAAAAAAAATTAAATTAAATACATTAAAAAAAATACAAATCAAATAAAAAGTAAAAATAAATAAACAGAAATAAATAATTAAAAAGCAAAAATAAAAAAATTAACAAAATAAAAAAAAGACAGGGACCAGACGGTACACCGTTTGATGGACGGTACCATTGGTATGTCGACTGTACATACAGTACAGTGGCCAGCAGTACATTGGGGAGGCCGCAGTCCCCATGGGACAGTGCATCCCCCCAAGTGGTGGGTGCACTGCCCCATGGGCACTGCATCACCCAAGGCGATCTGTGGGCGGTGGGGTCATGGCCGTCGTCCACTGTAACATAAAAATATTTTTTTTTATAAATCACAAAAAAATCAACTTCATCATAAATTTTCTATGCGGAAATTCGCACGGCGTATTTTTGAAACGTGAAAATAAAACTTTGTCCAAAGACTTTTAAATATAAATATATTTATAATTATATATTATGTGTATTTATATTAGAAAATATAATACATGTAATATATATTTATATATATATTTACACAGATAAATTTACTGGTATAATCGAGAAAATAATTTAAAATAACCAGTAACAGAATTTAATAAAAAATTTCCAGAATATCTTCCTAAATTCAAGAGGTTTAAATTTAATTTCTTTAAACCCATTCCTTCACTTTTCAAATAATTAAAATAGGAAAACAAATAGATCTTGATTTATTTTTTTATTTTTTTAAAGAAGGTTTTCTACAAAGGGTTTGTGTTTTTGAAGAACAGATCTGGATGTTTTCCAAAAAGTTAAATTCTTCATGCTACAACCTAAATGTTTGAAGCACAATTCTAAGGTTTAATTCAAACAATGAATTTCAACAATCAGATTCATAAACAAAATAAATTGCATTGAACAAAACAAGAACAAAACCTGGAATGTGAAGCTACAAAAGAAGATGAATTTCTGATGCAAGCCTCCTCCAAGAATTTCCTGAATTTCCTCAAACGTGCAACGAATCCAATCCAAAATCTTCAGCAATTGCAACAAATTTTCCTCAAATCCAATCCAAAACCAAAAACTGTTTCAAACCCTTCTTTGCACAAATTTTCCAAAAATCCTTCATTGCCCTGAAAAATGAATTCCTCCCCAAAAACTTCTCTCCAAAATTGAAAACATGCTTTCCACATAAATCAAAAATATCTAATACAACCCTAATTCCCATTGCATGCAAAGTTGAAAATTAGATATTAATTTCATTTTCCATTTTCGAAAACCCAAATTGACTTTAAAATACAATTTCAATTTCCTTTCAATTTCTCTTGATTTAATTTAATTTAATTTAATCCAATAAACTTAAATAATTAATTTCAATTATTTAATAACTAAATTCAACCCTTTTGAGATTAAAATTTAACTAAATTAAATTTCATTATCAACTTTAAATATAACATCAAAGAATAATATTAATTTTAATATAACATAATCACTACTTTATCCAATGCAATTATTCTAAACATTAATTTAACAATCATGCATCTAACATAATCATATAACATTAAATAAGGTAAACATGACTCAACAAATAGGACAGACGACACACTAAGGCTAGGGCGTAGACCTGACACATGTTACCTAGCTACTATCTCCCTTTCAACTTAACCGTTGGATCAACACACTCAAATCTGTGAAACCAGGTGGAGTCGATGCCATGTACCTGCAACCTGAAACCAAGTAAACAACATAATACCGTATATCCAGCATATAATACACACCGTGAAGAAGAAATCACGGATTCGTAGGGCACTCGCAAGTGAGTGATGAAAAACCGTCCTCTTCACCAATCCACTCATCAAAGACTGACATTACATCATAATCAAAAATCTCATAATAACATCTCATGCTATTTCTACAACATCATTAAACCATTAAAGCATATGAAACGATAATCAAATCAACACATCACACAATAATAGTTGTCACTCAATAGTAGCGATCAAAGCACAAATGACAAGGTGATTCTAGTATCATAGTAGCTACAACCCAAACATATCATAAATCAAAATGAACAAGAAGCAAAATAGAGGGGTATTACAAAGGCGATCGGGACTGACTAAAAAATCTACACCTTACAATTATCTGGATTCATTAATATTATACAAGGGCTTAGAAAAGATGTCCATGGCATGGTGGGATGAGTCAGGTTTCCATTCCTCCCTCGGAGTCTTCATCCTCAGAGTCTTCTGATTCCACCCGCTTCTTGTATGCAATGTAATTTGCAATCACCAGGCAGTCTGCTCTGTAATTCTGGTGAGCTGGCCCCCTCGCTTTCTCCTCTAGATCCCTAGAATCGATTGGTATCCATTCTTCCCCAGAGCCTAAGTCCCAATCGATGTCATCTCCTGATGCTCACTCCTCTATCGTCCCTTCGTCTTGCACATATCACATTACCTAGCCACGAGGTTGGTTGGTGATTAGCTTGGCTGCTCTGAGTAGGAAGGTGATGCTCCGATCCCTTTCATCCCATCATTTTTCAAACCTTTATGGGTCAATTGTCCTGACTAGAGGGAATTTCATGACCTCCCTTCCTCGTATGCTCAACACGTAGTAGTTCTGGGGCATTGGGATGAGATTATTTTTGTCCACATTATCCAAGGTTGCATCAATGTCTCCCAGCCATGCATGAATGAATACCATCTGGGTCAGTTTCTTTGTGATTTCCTTCAGCACACCCATGTGGAGGAACACCACTAGAAACATTGTTGTTATTTATGCATTGGACTGGAACCTATGATATTCTTTCAGGAACTCTGGTCCTACAACCTTCTTGGTTGCCCAACGTATCACCAGGTGGGACGAGGCCAATACCCCATTCAGCCTTTTGTCTATCACTTATCCTCATAATGCTTGCAATTGTTTGTCGATGTCCAGGGCCAGAGGAGTCTCCATCACTTTATCGCCTACTTCTATCACCATGTAAAAATCTTGAGCTTCTGCATGCACACACTATTCCTGCAAAGACATTGTTTTAAATGACCCAGGCTGGCCCTTTTTAACTACGATGGCTAGTAGTCTTCATGATTAATTTTCTATGATCCTGGCGGTTGGAGCATGTAAACTTGTGGGCACTCTATTGGAGGTACCTGGTGTGATTAATGCAAAGTATTTTGAGATCCACTCAATCTTTCCTTTGCCTTGGAACTTGTTCGATTTATTTGCATCTTGCCCTCTACTGTTGAGCCCTATCACATCCGATTAGACCCCAAGTTTGTCTTTTCTTGTTAATATAGTAAGTTTGTTTTTTACCTTTTTATTTAATTATTTTTAATAATATTTAGATTTTGATATATTTTGACTTTACATTTAGTTTATTATATTTTAATTTTTAATTTAGATTTAAGTTTTAAATTTTTTAAGTTTTAATAATTACAAATAATTATTAAAATAAATTTAATTTACAATTATTTGTCTTATTAAAATTTTAATTATTGTAGAATAATTATATTTTAAATTATATAATAAAATAAATCTAAAATCTAAATTAAAAATTAAGGAGAGTAACAAAACAACTTTTAATTAGATATAGTCACATAGAAAGAGTGAGAGAGATAAAGAGAAGTAGGAGAGTTAGAGAGAAATAAAGAGGGAGAGGGGGAGATAAACAGGGATGTCAAAAGAGAGTAAATTGTATAAAAAGACACTTCGATTTTACTTGTAAATATTTTATTTCAATTATGATTTTAATATTTTAAATGGGAAGGTATATTTGAAAGGCTTTGTAAAAGCCATGTTGTAATATATTCCCAAATGAAGTGTATGATATAATTATTATTTTGAGTGTTTTTATGTGCACATATAAGTTCTCTTGACTTTTCCAATATATTTTGTATGCTCTATTAGCCATGATTTCATGATTAAATTTCCACTTTCGACACTACTTCTTACTAACTTTGCCATCCAAATTTGGCTCTTAGACTAAATATTTCATAAAGGTGCATTTTAATTTTCTTACTATCACCTTTGGCTGAATTTTTAAATTGGTTCAACCATGCAAAAAGTGTGGTTACTTTTAATTATTTCCACTTAAATGTTGGTTACAATTTTCCAATTTTCTTTCCATTTAGGTAGTCACAATTTCATACTAGCATTAAACCTTGAAAATGGCAGTTTACTTCTACTTAAAACTTGTGGTAATTTCATTAATCTCTTGCTACCTCTGGTGTTGAATTGGATTAGTATGTCATCTAGGATTTGTTCCTCAATTTTTTTTACTTTTTTCAAAAAAAAGTTATGATGATTATACTTGTATTACCATGAATGGACATAAATTTGAGGATTTTGGGTGTTTTCATTCAATTTTTCACCCTTAGATCCTACTTTATGTGTGTTTTTAATGGAAACCTTTGGATATCTTTTGGCTAATAGTATTTCATGGAACCTTATTAAAGGTGCTACTTTTCCTAACTCTATAGCCCAACTATTCAATGGTCATTTTTCTAATGACTCCTTTCTCACTCTCTTGGAGGACAAACATGACATTATTTAGGATATTCAATGCCTAGATATTTTCTGGAAAGCTTTAAGGTCAAATATATAGTGGCATAAAACTCAATGTTATAGGAAATCCTTCTTAGCCAAGCCCAATTGGTTCAATTCCTGTGGATAGAAGGGGATTGATCATAAGGAAGTGTTGAGATTCCTAAGCATCTCTTTTACCTTTTAGGTTTCTCCTTCCTCTTTAAGGAAACATATCATTTCTAGAGCTGAGAAAAATTATCATATTAAATTATGAAGCCCCTTTCTTTGGCAAGGAGATTCCATGTGTGTTCAAAAATTCTTGTTGCACACATTTTCATTACTCATGTTGCTAAGAACCTTCCAAATCCTCATATTTGAAGATTGAAAAAATCCAAAGGTATATTTTATGGCCTCCCTTTAACCAAGGAAAATGGTTTCACAAAGTATCCTAGGATTTTCATTATTTCCCTCATGACTATAATAGGCCTGGCTTGCTTTATATTCACTACTCTAAATGGTGCCATAATTTTAAATTTAATTAACATACTCTAAAACCTAATGAAACTAGGTTGTAGCTCGTCAAATTGGAGAAGTGAAAGGTCAATACCAGCGCTGAGGAAGAGTTTGGAGGAGTGAAAACAAGTTCAATACCAGTGTCGAGGAAGAGTTTGGAGTGAAAACAAGGTCAATACCAGTGCTGAGGAAGAGTTTGGAGGAGTGAAAACAAGGTCAATACCAGCGCCAAGGAAGAGTATGGAGGAGTGAAAACAAGGTCAATACCAGTGCCGAGGACGAGGTTGAGGACACTCAGGGAAAATTGACGACCAAGGGACAATGAGTACTATAAGTTTGGCACCCCAATTCTCTTTAACATGCAATTTTCATGCCTAGTTTCCAAAGATCTTCTCATACATTGGCACCCCCATTCTCGTAAAATTGTATAAGATAAGACCAAAAAAAAAATAGCTTAGTCTTTCACATTTTTATAGTGATTACTAGAGGCACATAGACCAATTCTTCATAATAGAATAATTTGATCATACTTTTCCAATGATGGCATTATGATAAAACCTTAGGTTAAATTAATAATTTCTAGCTAACTTCTTTAAATCATGTGTAGTCGTATAAGAGAAGACCGTTGCTATGTGTACTTGGATACCATGGAGAAAGGCTCTTTGGGCTCTTTCATCAATGAAGGTATTTTTAAATTTTAACACCTAAAAGTGAGAATGAAGAATCTTTCCTAGGATGGTGGCCAATTATGCTTCTCAACATGTAGATTACAAAATCCTTGTCAATATCATTGCCATCACAATTAAACCTATTTCTTGAGATATAGTCATAGAGGTAAAAAAATTGGATTTCTTGATAGTAGATACATTCTAGACAATTCAATCCTTGTGTCTCATGGATTGTTGAATGGGCCCAAAAAACTACTCGTGATGCCCTTACTATTAAGCTAAAAGTTTGACAAGGCATATGATTGCATCAAATATCCTTTCATTTATAAAAGGCTCAAATGGATTTATTTTTAACCCTAAATTATTATCACACATTCAAAATTACAAAATACCAGTTGAATGAAGAACCTTCATTTGAAGGTGATGTCGTCATGACCTTTGAATGAAGAACCTTCATTCAAAAATGATGCCATGTCAAGACTTTCAAATGAAGGTATTTTTTATTTTAAATATTTCATGTCCAAAATGTTTTATAAAAGGAACATTGGCATGAAGGACCTTCAAATGAAGACCTTAATTCAAAGGTCCTTCATTAGAAGATCCTTCATATGAAGGTTCCTTTAATGCCATCCCATTATAGCTCTTAGAGTTTTTAGAGATATTTTGGTTTCGAAGTAGTGATTGGACCATCAAATAGTGTCACCATGACTCTACCAAGATATCCATAAAATTGATGAACCCTGACTTAACAACCATAAATTCATAAGAAAATTTCCCCTGTCAGCCCTAGGGCATCAATTCAATGCCAATTTTCTTTCTTTAACACACCCCTAAATGCAATGAACCTCTATCATACCATGATGCACACCAATCCACTGAGTTACAATTCCAAGACAGTGGGTGGATTGGTAGATGTCATTTCTATTTAGCCCTCAAACCCTTAAATAGGAAAAATAGGGTAGTCCCTATATTTGATTGTTTTCTCCCACAAAACAGTGATTGAAAACTTCAAAACAAATGAAAATGAGAGGGAACACATATATTTATCTACACCAATGATCTCAGAGCATTTCAAGCTTGTACGAATCTATTGGTTGTTTTTACTGTAACCAAGTTTATCTTCTAATCTACCTATGGAATTGCCAATTCCAATCAGGGGTAGCTCAAAGGACCTAGACCAACTGACAATGGTTTTAATAGACCTCCTACTCTTTGGGCTCTACAAAACCGAAGAGGGTGATCCCCTTAATGTTTTTATAACCTCTACACCAAAATTATAAACAACATTAATAATAATAGATCATCTCATTTAATAGCTCAACATAACAAGATAATACTAAAACAAATTGGTTGTTCATCAATAATATATACTATTTGGAGCATGAGATACTACAACATTACACAACTTAAGATAGTCATTTATTTGCAATTTCGTAGCAAGCTTTAAGCAAAGAAAAATGAATACAGAACCTCACAAACAAGTACAATTTAGAACAGTGCCATATACCATTGGAGGAGTCAAATTCACAAGCACTTAAGGGTTCATGAAAGATTCAAACACATAACATATTAAATCACAAATAATATTGCCTTACAATATCATCAATTTGTATTCTAACCCAATAATACTTATTAGATCCTTACATAAATATATCCACCTATAACCTCACTCAAGCATTTTAATTAATTCCTTGAATTAAAGCCAAAATGAGAATCATACACACCCCAAAAGTGAGATGAACAAAATTATCCTTGATCATTTTATTCAAGATAATGATATGTTCATACAATGGAGAGACATGAGCTCAAAATAAGTAATTTCCATTCAAATGCTAGTACTGTCTTGAAACATTAAACATTCATGAGTTTAAAACCTAATATAGAAATGACAAAAAACCTAAAACAACATTTTCACTATGACATCAAATTATTTATAATTCGCTCCATAACCTCACTTAGACTTGACCTAAAATTGTCTAACTTGCTAACTCATATTTCTAGCCTTGAAATCCTTCCTATATAGAATGAAGGAGCAAACAAGCATCGGGCCAGAAATACACATGTCACTGGTCATTTGGACCACCCTATGACATTTCAAAAAAAATTACACAGCCGAGTCCTTGGAGAATCTTCTTGTTTATCCCATCTACTTGGAAAATAGTTGCTAGATTGGCCAAACCTCAAATACCTGCACCAAAACTACCATCAAGACATAACCAAAATTATTGAGTTGTGAAATGCGGGTAGTATACTTTGTCCTATTCTTCTTAAGTTAAATATTTGTCTACCCATCTCTGATATTCCTCATTTGTTGGCCAATCAAAATTTACCACTTCATTCACCTTAGCAGTGTAAGGTGTGTACTTGACTGCTACCTGATTCACCTCTCTTTCAAAAGACTCCAAAAATGTGTTGGTGTTAATGATTTTATCCATACAACTCATCAGCATATCATAATATGAGTCATCACAAATCAATTTGATTTGTACATTGATGACTTCATCCACCCTATCTTGCCACTACTGCAATGATCTAACATTTCCATGGGCATCTACTAAATCTGGTAAAGATGTGCCACTCCAGTCATCAAAATTAATTACTAGTTCCTTAATCTTCCTACTCAAATCATCAGGTAAGGCTTGAAAACCTTGCAATGATTACAAAAACTTGAGTAGGCCTTAATGATGGGGGCTTGTTGTCTACATCGAATCTAGAGGCATTATACATAACATCTAGGTCATTGGCCCTAGGGATCCACTTCTCAACTAAAGGCAAAACTAATTCTTGATCCCTAGTAATGTTTCTTATTGAATCTAAGAATAAACAATATAAAGAATAAATTGATGGTAATCTACCATCAACTCCCTCATTCAAATGCCTCAAATTTATGTCTACAACTTCATTTTTCTTGGAAATTTCTCCCTTCTCACTTGCTTTTAGAGCTTCCTATAGCTCTCTAATCTTATTAAACATCTCCTTTTTGGTGGGATATATAGAGTACTCAACCTCCTCTTCAATTGGTGCTAATGAAGGAATAGGAGTAGGAGTCTAGATGGGGGACCCAGGAGTAGAAACAATTGGAGAAGTTGGAGGTACTGATCATGATGTAGAAGGTAAGGCTAGGGTACCAAGAGCACTAGAAGACTTCCCTACATGTCTGTACTTCAACTTGTCTACCTCAGTTTGCAGCTCAACATTAATTTTTTTGCATTCTACTATACTCTCCAATAATGGTGTTATACTTCTCCATCAAAATTTTCTTCTCAACTTCTTCTCTTTCAATTATCTTTTGGGAAAATTTAGCCACATTTACAGTCAATTTTGTAGCTTTTGTAGTTGAAGTTTTAGAAGCTCTTTTGATTATTAACCCTCCCCTTAGGTTTGGGCTAATATCAATAACATTTAGCTTTCTACCCTGGGCTATCAATGCCCAAATAGTCAGGGTCTCATATTCCTCACTAAAGGCAGAATCTTGGAGTGTTGCCTTGACCTTCTCCTCGGTGTTCTACATTGGATGTTTAGACTTCAAAATAGCATTGAATTCTACTGCATCCGCTATGTCCCACTCAGGTAAAATTAGAACACCAACCTAGGTCACCAACTTCCTTCCCTCCTCAGGAGTGATGATTTTGAACTCATTCATGAGTTTAGCCTTCACCTCATCGTCATTCTCCTGATTAGACCTATCAGGCCTTGATTCTATTCTCTCCTTGCACTTGGCTTGGTACTCTTCTAACTTCATCCTCCACACCAGTTGCAAGAAAAATGGAGTCTTCACAAAAGCATTATCATCCAAGAATGCCTTGCATGATTCCATTATGTCATCTTGTACACATTGGCCTTTCATGTCCATATCAGATAGTACTAATTGAGTTGATCTAGGAGGGGATGGAATACCAACCTACATGTCTTGATCAGTAACAATTATTTCATCCATCAGAGCTTCTTGTATTTCCTCAACTCTTTGCCTCTTAGGGCTTGGCTCTGATGCTGGTAATGCAGGATCAGCTTCTGGTGGAGAATCTAAATCAATTATCTTTATTCCTCCAAGTGCTCTAATCTTCGGCCCTGGGTAAGCTGAGGTCTTCATAATTTTTTTTCCCTTCTTATCCTCTTCCTCCTCACTGCTATTGTCATTCCTCTTTCTCTTGTAAAGAGGCTAGCTCATTGTAGGTTCATAAGTTGGCCTTGTTTTTTGTAGTCCTCGCCTCTAATCTTTGTATGCCAAAATCCAATTCCAAATTGACCCTCTTGTTCATCAAAGTGCCCATGATCTCTCTGAATTTATCCATCAAGAAATTGATTTTCTTGCGGAATGGAGTGAATTACATTAATGGATCATACTTGGGATCCATTTTGTGCACTGCAACTATTAATTTTTCATATGCAATCCACTTCAACTTATTCAATTCTTGTATGTTCAAATCAAATTCATTCTTGATTAAGTCCTTAGGAAAATTGAATTCATGGGTAAACTTGCCACCCTTAATATGTTGCCCAAACAAGGCAAAGAAACCCTCTAGATCATGCTTCCGCCTAGAACCACTCCTCAAATTAAAGTCATCAAAATATCTACTGAAATGAACCCATCCTCCCTTAGAGAAAACAAAACCTGATACAACAGTGTAATCAGGGAAGAGATTCCCTTTTCCCTTCCCTATCAAGTTATCCTCATGGATACAACCTATTTGCCACATGACTTCAACAAACCCCATTCTGGATGGCACATTGAAAGGGAGGATATGTGGGGCTCCCTCAAAGCCATACACTCTTAGAACAAAATGATGTCACCCCAGTTGTGACAAACCTTTAAATCAAGCTTCCTCCCCTTAGGTCTGAGAAAATTGTGAAGATCCTCAGGAATCTTGGGCACATTAACAATTAACCGAGCCCTAAGTCTAGAAGCAAAGCAATTGTCAAATTGCACATAACTGGTGCTTCCTCTGTTGTATGACAGGTTTGTAGTCCAGACTTGCACTAGTAACTTTTCTCCATTTATGTACTGCCTTAACTCCATCTTCTCTAAGAAAATTCGGCATTCTTATACAAAAACATGTACATTAGGAATGAGTACCAGAATAAAGGATTGCTAGTATCTCCTACTTTCAATTTCAGCAATCCATCATGTATCTTTTCTACCAGAAAAGATGCAAAGTCATATATCATGGAGAAATTGGGGTGTTGTATTTTGGCCCCCATGAACATGTATGCAATTGGCATAACAGTATTCGGACTAAAACCTAGAATTTGGCATAGTGAATAGAAAGTGGCCAAAAAGTGATTGGAAAAGAAGATTAGCCTGAAAGGCTCTTGGTCACTTGGGCTAATGTAAATTTTTGAGCTTCCTGCCCTACCTAGATGTGGAGGAAGCAGCTTCAATCTGAACAGTGGCTTTGATCTTGCATATTCTTGCTTTATCTCCTCAAGATCAATTTGAACCAAAAATGGACTAGGTTCACTCAAGTTGAATACTTGTTGAATTTTCTCTTTGCTTACACTCAACAAAACCTCTCCATCATTATCCCTAATCACTCTCGTGATAGGGTCATATCGTGTTGCCACTGCCCTAAGCAGGTCCACATCAGGGAACACGTTTGGCACTAATAATTTTTCCATATCATATCTCCAAGCATTAGAGAAAGGGTGAGGTAAATTTCGCTGCCCATACTAGAGCTTGAACATTTCCAAACCTGCCATACGAACCCTAGCATCTGCGATGTTATAATTTTTGCATACTAGCCCCTCACCTAGGGTTCTTCCATTCATCAGAACTAAACCCCTCCTCTTATCATTTGTTGACAATGGTAATTGGTCCAGCAAATCATCATACAAATTTCTCTTTAAATAATCCACATGATCGAAATGCTTCTTTGGTGGCACCATCTCAAATAAACTAGGGCTTCCTCTAAAACTCAAACTTTGAACAGACTAGGGCTACTCAGAAAATGAAATCACAGTAAAACCTTGCAATTTCCCACAATTTTGATCAAACCAGTAACCCTACGATAGTAATCGACAAGCCCTCTAACCAGTACACCAGAATTCTTCACAAAACCACAGTCAAATTAACTAAAGCAGGGGTAACTGCACAAAGATGGTTCCCAAAAAGGGGACTTAAGTGGACAGCTTTTTTCTGAAATCAGGAAATACTGACCTTGGACGTGAAATTGAGAATACTTACACTCAAAATTTTGAGATGGAACAAAAAGAAGGATTCAAGTGCTTCAAGTCTAATTTCTAAACTACTAATTTATTTTGAAAATGGTTGAGATTAAGGGGTTCAAATGAGGGACGTACACAAATCAGTTTTGTTTTTGTCAGAAAAACATAACATAGCAACTCTTGTACGACCCTGGTACGGTGAACTTTTTTTTAGTATTTTTAAAATCACAATGGTCAGAAGTTAGCTAATAGTATGTAGTTGATGCATGATTTTTCTGATAATTTTTTAATGAATATTTTATTTTTTACTAATTTTCGAAGTGGACATTTCCCAAAAATAGAATTTTGGCCGTGCTACCCCTACAAATTTTGGAAACTAATTGATTTTTTTTTACTTTTTTTTTAAAATTTGTAGAATGGAGTCTAGTTTCTAAAAATGTAATTTATTTGAAAAATTGATGAACGGTTAATTTATAACAACAAAAAATACCAAACATTGCTTTTTGGCAAAAAAAAGACATGCAGATAAAATAAATTATGGATGAAAGGCTTAACATTTTTAGAAAGTAAAAAAAATTACATCATTGGATAGCTAAGAGAGAACCCAACATTACCCATGTGTTCGATTTTTTTGATATTAAACCACATGCAATCCTGATGGTGAGCACGGACTCGATTATGAGAAATATGGTAGATTTTCTAAAAACATGTCTCTGGTCATTGGGAATGCCCTCTAAGCCTTTGGGTTGGTATTCCAAGGCAAATACCAAGCCTAAGGCTCAGGAATTCCCAAAGCAAGATATAATGCAAGCGTGTTATAACGCGCCCGCGTTATATCTCGCTTTTCACATGCTTTTTGCTTTTGCGGCAATCATGTCAACTAAGACATAACATGAGTGTGTTATAACGCACTCGCATTGTGTCTTCCTTTATGTTAAATGCTATTATATTGAATTTATGTTGATATATTTGTATGTTTGTATGTACATGTATGCTTGTATGTCATGTATGTATGTATCAATGCATATATTGTAAGTATGCCTCTATGTATGTTAGATTGTATCTACACATGTATGTATGTATGCTTGTATGGATGTAAGATTATATGTACATATGTATTATGCATGTATGTATCCATTTATGTATGTCTTTAGACGGAGGGAGAGAGAGAGAGTCTCGAGGTATGGAGAGGGGGTGGAAGTGAGAGTTTAAGAGAGAGGGAGTGGGAGAGAAGGGCTTGGAGTGAGAGGTACTTAGCTAGGTAGGGTGGGAGGGATAGAGGGACGGAGAGAGAGAGGGGGGGTTGGGAGAGAGAGAATTGAGGGAGAGGGGGAGATAGAGACAGAGAGAAAGAGAGAAAGAGAGTTATGTAGGTAGGGTTCCAAAGGGAGATACTTGAGAGTGTGAGGGGGGTGAAGGGGGTGAGAGGGAGAGACTTGAGAGATAGGTAGTGAGAGGGACTGTGAGAGAGATGGAGTGTGAGAGAGAGGGAGTGGGAAAGAGAGGGAGTGTGAGTGAGAGACTTGAGAGAGGGCGAGGGTGTGGGAGGGAGTGACCTGATAGAGGTAGAGAAAGATGGGGGTGGAGTGAGAGGGACTTATCTAGGTAGGGTTGGAGGGATAGATAGAGAGAGGGGAGAGAGATGAAGAGAGAGTTACCTAGGTAGGTTTCAAGAGGGAGAGACCTAAGAGAGAGAGGGGGTGGGAAGGAGAGACATGAGAGAGGGGGAGAGAGAGGTAGTGGGAGGAGATAGTGGGATAGAGTGGGAGGGACATAAAGAGAGGTGGATAGAGGGAGCGAGAGAGGGTGGTAGGGATTGATTGAATGAGAGGTACGTAGAAAGAGGGAGATGGTGGATATAGACAATTAGAGAGGGTAGGAGGGAGGGAAGGAGGGAGAGGTGAGATGTATAGATAGGGAGAAAGTGATAGAGGTTGAGGGTATAGGGTTGAGGGATTAGGGTCAAGGACCTATAAGGTTGATGGTTTCTAGGGTATTAGGGTTTAAGGTTTCAGGGTTGAGGGAATAGGGTCGATGGTAGAGGGTATTTGATTGAGGGTATAGGGTAGAAGGTTTAAGGGATTAGGGTTGAAGGGTTTGGGGTTAAGGGTTTAGGTTTAAGGCTTTAGGGTTGAAAGGTTTGGGGTTAAGTGTTTACTTGGTTGAGGGTAGAGGTTGTAGGGTATAGGTTTGAGGGTATATGGTTGAAGGATTAGATTCAGGGTCCAATGTAAGGGGTAGAGCGTATAGGGTTAGAGGGTTTAGGGTCTAAGGATTGAGGGTTGAGGGATTAAGGGTTCGGGATTGAGAATTGAGGGTTGAGGGTTTAATGTATAGGGTAAAGGGTAGAGGGTAGAGGGTTTAAGGGTTGAGGGTTGAAGATTGAGGGGTTAAGGTATAGGGTCAAGGGATTAGGGTTGAGGGTCCAATAAATAGGGTAGAGGTTATCGGGGTTGAGAGAATAAGGGTTGATGGTTTAGGGATTAGGGTAGAGATTTTTCTTGGATTTCATGGTATAAGGTTTTAGGAATTAGGGTTGAGGGATTAGGGTTTAGGGTAGAGAGTATTCAGTTGAGGGTTGAGGGATTAAGAGGGTATAGGGGTTGAGGGATTAGGGTTTAAGGGTTGAGGGATTAAGAGGGTATAGGGGTAGAGGGATTAGGGTTGAAGGTTTCAGGGTTGAGAATTGAGGGTTGAGGGACTGATAGAGTATAGGCATAGAGGGATTAGGGTTGAAGGGTTGAGGGTTGAGCATTGAGGGTTAAGGGATTAAGAGGGTATAGGGGTTCAGGGATTAGGATTGAAGGCTTGAGGGTTGAGGGTTGAGAGATTAAGAGGGTATAGGGGTTGAGGGATTAGGGTTTAAGGTTTGAGGGTTGAGGATTGAGGGATTAAGAGGGTAAAGGGGTTGAGGGATAAGTGTTTAAGGGTTGAGGGTTCATAGTTTAGGGATTTAGAGGGTATAGGGGTTGAGGTATTAGGGTTGAAGGGTTCAGGGTTGAGCGATTAATAAGGTATAGGGGT
>CM021101.1:553088136-553344173 GCA_007115665.2 Sequoiadendron giganteum | reverse complement strand
CTCTCCATCTCTTGCCTCCCACTCTCCCCCCTCTCTCCCTCCTCTCTATCTCCCCTCTCTCCACGCTCTCTTTCTCCCTCTCTCCCTCTTTCTCTCTCACTCCCTCTCCCTCCCTCTCTCCCTATTTCTCTCACACTCTCTCTTTCTCCCCCTCTCCCTCTCCCTCCCTCTCTCCCTCTTTCTCTCCCAATCCCTCTCCCTCCCTCTCTCCCTATTTATCTCACACTCTCTCTTTCTCCCACTCTCCCTCTCCCTCCCTCTCTCCCTCACACACACGCACTCACCTCTATCTCCTCTACTATAAGGGTGCAGGGGATAGATATATAATTAGGATAGAGGGTATAGACAAAGAGGGAGAAACTAAATATATTAAGAAAACCATATTTCAAATAACGCACTCGCGTTATAATGCTAGCGCTTGTTTTACTCCACTAAAAATGGTAAAAAAATCTATATACCCGTGATTTCAAGGCCCACAATCTGCATATTCCCCTGGTTTTGCACGTGCTCCGACAAAAAGTTTCTTTTTGATGATGTTGTGAAGTGTGCAAGCATGTTTTTCACATTCCATCACCTTTTCCATGATCTTTCTACCACCTTTGCATGAAATAGCAGATTTTCCATGTTGAAAGACGTATAATATCAATTGAAGTTTGAATTCCATTGAAAGCTGATATAAAGTTGAAGTTTGGAGGGGGACAAGCTTTTGAACAAGTCAATTTGTTGTGGAGTTTGAAGAAAGAAGAAGCTAAGGCTACATAATTGGGTTGAACTCCTCCATTTGAAAGTCTTGTTTTTTAGGTATGTGAAGTATGTACACATTTTCTTTCATTCTATTATGGTTTGCTTTCATTTTTGTTTGTCATTATAACCTTACATTGTCATTGTGACTATATTTTTCCCTTCACAACACATTTGATTCATATATTCAAATTAGCATTAAGAGTTCCCAATTCCTTAAGGACCTTCAAAAAACCTTGAAAATCTTGAAAATAACTTATTACAATCAACTATATTCCTCAAAACATTGACCAATGATTATGTCATTCACAACTTGTCTGAAATCTTCCATAATGGCACCATTGTTTACAAACAAAAACTATAATTCTTAAGGCACAACCAAACCATTATTTTCTTAAGAAATGTTTGTTTGAGTTAGTACAACAAAAATGAAACCTTTTAGATGTTTTTCCTTACACACAAAGTTAGTTCCTTTGTTCACTGTCCACATTACTAGTAGCCAAGCATCTGCAAACTGTCACATGTATCTCCCAAACCATGCACACACTTCAAACTATGATACTCATTTTTGATGCAGAGTTAGAGGACCCAAAGCCATTCAAGATGTAAACTTTCCTTCAAGATACATATAACAAGATTTAAAGGCCTAATGGACCAATCCCAACACTCCTGCAAGTTGGACAACAAACAAAAACACTATTTCCCACTTTTCACCCTTGGAATCTAGTAGTAGTACAAAACCAATTTTGAGCCCTTAACTCCAAAACACCAGGAAAATAAAATAATGATTCTAGAACCCATTTCATAGTTTCAATACATACCTTAACCCATTACATGACTCCTTTGGGACAACTTTAAGAAAACTGACCTTTTCACTATTTTAGGCCTCCAAGTATGCCAATTTTACAAAGGAACTACCCTTAGATCCTCACACCAAACTTACAAACCCAAAAAAAATATTTAATTAGGTCTCAAAACAAGATATTTTCTAGTTCTTAGGACCTTACCCGTTCAACTAGTCTTCCAATACAAAATCCCCCATTTTTCAATGCAAAGAGGGAGGGTTTATAGAAACTCCTATACCCCGGCCTTCCTAGACCATTCCAAAGAATCAAACATCTTCAAAATACCCTGAACAAGGTCAAAATTTCATTACATAGACCACTCCTTCAACACTTTTTCAAAATCACTCCTTGGTTCCTCAAATTCTCATGGAAAAGTGTGTGTTTCAGCCTAAGAACCCCATCCTATTGTCATTAGTTTCATTCCAAAGCATGTTAAACAATAAAAGACCCTAATCTAACAATGTACATGCCATACCACTAAGAAAAAAGTCATAACAGTAGGTGGGATGGTCATTTCATAATTAAATCCTACTCAAACCCTTGACTAGCTTGAAATGAGCAGTTTCAAAAAATTGTCAATTGCTCCCTTCAAATGTATTGTTAAGCCTTCAGAACTGATGCATTAGAGAGTTAAGACATGTTCCTAAAATATTATATTAGTTTTGTATCAAGGGGAGGCTGTACAGGTCTGTACAAGTGCAAGAATGTGCAAAAAAACCAGTGAATTTCTGGAAAACAACATTTTTTTATCATAAAAATGGATTTCAAAATGAACAATACTCCTCCCTTTGAGCCAATGGAGGTTGTTTAAACCTTTTTCAATGAAAACCAACTCCCCCAATGCCTATAACTAACAAACAACCACCTTTGAAAGAATATAAAAACTTTGTCTATGCTTCCATAGTTTGTACACATTTGTCTATGCTAGGTTAACTTTTGTACACGATGATTGTAAGTATTATTTAAATGAATCCTTCAATGACATATATTTCAATTAACTTGAATGGATACATTTTTTAGGAACTAATATCCATCTCATTACCATGGTATACATGCTGAAGAAAAAGACAAAGAGGAAACTAACAGATGAAGAGAACGAAAACTTCAAAGAAAATGAGAGAGTTCGGGTGGCAGAATATCGTTAAAAGAAGAAATTGGAAATGATTGATGAAAAAAATTTGATTGTAGAGGAACCTCAACTGTCAAAAAGAGAACAGGAATTGGTAGCACAACTGGCACAAATGCGAAAGCATCGTCGTAAGACAGATTCAGATACCGTAGTTGGAGACACACCCTCAACAACAAGTGAATATGAAGGGACACCATTAAGCACAAGTGAATATGGAGGCAAACCATCTAGCACAAGTGAATATGGATGGACACCATCTTCTGCAAGTGAATATGGAGGGACACCATGTACTGCAAGTGAATATTGTTGGACACCATCCAACACATCTCAATTTGAGAGTACATCATCACTCGGAATTGACGAAGAAGGTATGCCATCATCCCCATGTGAACCTCAAGGTATGTCTTCTTCTCTAGCCTCGATCGAAGGTATGCAATCTAGCCCACCTCAATTAAAAATTGATGAAATTCCTTATGTTGAGATGTATGTACCTAGGATAACACCACCTAGAATTTTGCGTAGAAAGACAAAGTATTTGATAAATATTGATGATGAGATTTTGCAGCAAATGGAAGGTAAGATTTCAACATGCACTTGTAGAAGATATGCTGATAAGATTTGGGAATGATTCTCTGAAAGGCTAAATGAGACTGCAAGATGTCAAATATTTGTTGAAATGATGCGGGGTGTAAAGTATAGGAAGATCATGAAGACTCTTGGGTTGAGAACATCAAATGCATCGAGTAAAGACACTATTGTGAAGAATCTAATGGATGCTTATGATATTTTGGGTAAAACCTCATGCTCAAACGATAGTAATGTCACTTGACATGTCATTACATCGACTTTGGTAAGTTGTCAAACAAAGAGATCTCGTCTAATTAAAAATACTAGTGAACAAACGGGAATTAGTAGAAAAAAATTATCAAGAGCCATTCAAAGGCAGCAAAGAATTGAGGGAAATGATTCAAATGAATTATGGGCATTCTTGGGGAGACTGCCACGAAAAGATAAAGAAGTTGTCGAAGCCTTGAGAACACTAATTAAAAATTATTGGAAGAATAACACAAGGCCATCTCTGAATCAAAGGGATGTGGTAAGAAGGAGAACGGTAGTCGAAATTGTGAGCCACATCCAAAGCATTTTTTGGATATGAATCAAACCCAAATTTTTCAAAAATTTGAAAATAATTATCCTCAAATTAGTATTTCTCAAAGATATTTTGAAATGCTTAAACCTTTTTATGTCAAGATAAATCACACGAGCACTACTTGTTGTTGTAGACTACATATTGAATTTTCTAACCATTATGATGTTTATCATTCTATATGTTTAGATTTGCATACTAACAATGTTTTGCAGGATTGTGGCATACAAGCCCCACCAAAATCTTCAAGAGAGTTCTTATCAAAAAATTATGTGAAATAGAGGATGGCCAGATATTCTATAGGACAGCATGCTTGGATGGTTCATGCGAGCATTGCGGTGGCTTCCAGCATATGCCAGTATGTTAACATATGGAAAGCACAGATGAGGTGGGACAAAAATTGGTAGAGTTCGAGAAGTATAAAACAGTGGCATATGCTACAAAAGATGGGTCTCAAGCAAAAAGGTGTGAGTTGGTTATTGAGAAGATTCCAGTGTACCAATTTATGACCACATTTTGTGACAATATACTATCTGAGTATGCAATACATGCCCATAGAGCCCAATGGTTGGACACGCAATTCAAGTTATGCAAGGAAACCTTTCCAGTTGGAAGCATAGTATCCGTGGTTGACTTTGCAGAGAACTACACTCTATAGCCACAACATGAAGTGCAGTCATAGTATTACAACTCCACACAAGTTTTGATATTTTTGCACATAACATTCATTCATGCATCTGATAGCACAGATGAGCAAAGGAAGGTATTGAGGGAGTACCACTTTTACATTAGTGGTGATCGCATGCATTCTCCAGAGTTCGTGCAAGGTTGCTTCCAGATGTTCTACAGTGGTTTGGCTCAAAGGGGCATAGAATACGATTGACATATAATATGATCTGATAACTGTGCAGCATAGTTATAGAACTTGTGCATGTTGTACTCGTTGTGTAGGATGCATGTCATTACAGGCGTTCAACATATGTGGAACTTTTTTTAGGCTGGACATGGAAAGGGGGAGCATGATGGTGCAGGAGCATGCGTGAAAAGAGCATTAGCACGAGAAGAGTTAAAGTATAAAGACAGTGCAAAGTTGACAGATGCAAAATCAATCATCGAGTGGTGTAATGTTTTGATGGGTCCAAGTAATGAAGGTACATCTTCAGTTCATAGATTTTTTTGGTTGATGGATGATACTAACATTGCACCATATGAAGACTATTGTACACTAACAAGATCGAGTGAGGTACACTCTTTCCTTAGATCAAATCCAGGTTCATGGGGTATCGATACATGAAAGATGGCATGCTTTTGTTCTTCATGTATAATGGAAGTCTGGAATGATTGTGAGTCAAGGGAGTGGGTTGACAAATGGTTCACAAGTTATCTTAGCCCACTTCACACGTATCGCCCTCCGACGGCATTAGAACTGACACAGATGGAAGCATCAATCAACTTTGACCACGTATCAGATCTAGTTCAACTAGGTGATATATCTACTTGCTTATTTGTTGAAATTCCATATCATTATCTTAATTTGTACTATATTTGTAATGTTGACAAATTTCAACAGATTTTTTGCACATATCAATGCACGGCATGTTTATGCAGTTATTACAAATGAAGACAATGAAGAGAGAACAGACTATTACTTGTGTCATTGTGTTGAGGCCAAAAAGAAATTGGAGGCCCCAGTTATATATGGAGAAAACATTGAATACCCTACAAGCTCAGTTGTGGTTACTGGAAATGCCTTAGAAGGTACCCACATTCAAGTGTTAAACATTGGCTATTTCAGAACTTTGACATGCATTGTAAGATTCTTCATTACTCGAACCTTTTCATGGCATCCGATGTTCATTTGACCAAATATGGGGGTAGACCTTTGAACAAGACCTTGTGGAAGGTCTGTGAGTCTGACCATGAGGCTATACTTGACACAATAAAGAGTAGAGCAGACCCGGATGGTTCGTTGGATTAATTTGTAAGTATATGCACATTGGTTCTTATTAATTTATACTTGTATGCACATTAATTTGTTTAATTTCAATGCTATTCTCTTCTTTTATAGTGATTGGTGTCCCCTTGCATAAAATGAAGATATATGAGCCATCCAAGAAAATGTCATCCAGAAAAGCAATGTAACATCCTTATTTTGATGATCTTGACAAATCTCAATCAAGATTTTAAGCCATTAGAAAAGTGTGTGCAAAGCTTGGTGAGGTAATTTCAAGTTATTCATTTGAAGTTAACCTTATCATGAGCAACTATGATGTAGAGATTATAAGAGCATCTGAAATTTCAACTTGCTCTATTCGTGAGAGGTGTTGTGTGCAATAGGTATGTTGGAATTCCCAATGAGGATGTATGACCAGGAGTGACTAAGTTGTGAAACCTGCATGCCTATCTGTAAGTGCCTTCCATCTATTTTTATTTCATTTCCATTTTGGATGCTCTTTCTTTTTCTCTTTTACTTTGCATATTTGTAAGTAAACTACTAAAAATTGATTGATATCTTGTTGCAGAAAATGTTGATTTAAGAGCCATCAAAGAGAATCTCAACCAAAAAAGCAATGCAACATCCTTATTTTGATGATCTTGACAAATCTCAATTTTTATTTCAAGCCATTATAAAAGAGTGTGTGAAGCTTAGCGAGGGAATGTCAAGTTACTCAATTGAATTTAACCTCATAATGAGCACCTATGATGTAGACATTTAAAGAGAATCTTGAATATATGAGTGACATTGTAAAAGATCTATGAGAACAAAGTGCCTGAGGCATTGTAATAAGATTTACTTACATAATAAAAAACTCTCAAATCCATAATTGTAATAAGATTTACTTACATAATGAAAAACTCTGAGGCATTGTAATAAGATTTTCTTACATTATTTTATACAATATTTTATCAAACCCTGGAGTGAAACCTCATTTTTCATGCCCTTTTCCATCAAAATCTACAAGGGCAGCAACATAAACCCCATAAAAATTATTCCATTTCACTTATAAATTTCTTGTCTGATCCTACAGGATCATGTTGGACCCCTCTAGAAAAACCTCTCTTGGTTTTGCTTATCTCATAGTGGTTTTCTCGTGGCGGCGGATTTTCACTTGATGGAAAAAGTGTTAAAATGAAGTTGTGCAAAGTTGCAAAGTGGTGCAAATTTAATTCTACAACTTGTATGACCAAGCGGACTATTCCAACATGTCTGAATAGGTATTTTTATGCTAGGCATGGTCCTCTTTTGCACCGAAACACGTGATATCGATCTGAGCTATGTTCCACTGGATCAATCCCTTAAGGGTTAAAAGTGCAAAATGGTTGCAAACTTCAGCATGCTATTACTTGGATACCGTGACACTAAGAAACTTCTTCTCTAATCCTATAGGATTTCATTGGGCCCCTCTAGAAAAACCTCTCTTGGTTTTGGCTATCTCAGAGTGGTTTTCCCATGGCGGCGGATTTTCACTTGATGGAAAAAGTGTCAAATTCAAGTTGTGCAAAGTTGCAAAGTGGTGCAACTTTCGCTCTGCAACTCGTGTGACCAAACTAACTGCTCCAACGCATCCGAATAGGTATTTTTATGCTAGGCATGGTCTTCTTTCACACCAAAACACGTGGAATTGCTCCGAGCTACATTCCACCGGATCGATCCCTTAAGGGTCCAAAGTGCAAAATGGTTGCAAACTTCAGCATACTATTACTCGGATACCATGACACTTAGAAACTTCTTGTCTGATCCTATAGGATCACGTTGGGCCTCTCCCAGTTTTTTCTATATCAGATTGGTTTTCCCATGGCGACGGATTTTCACTTGATGGAAAAAGCATCAAATGCAAGTAGTGCAAAGTTGCAAAGTGGTGCAACTTTCTTTCTGCAACGTGTGTGACCAAGCGGACTATTCCAACACATCCAATAGGTATTTTTATGCTAGGCATGGTCCTCTTTCGCACTGAAACATGTGGAATCACTCTGAGCTATGTTCCACTGGATCAATCCCTTAAGGGTCCAAACTGCAAAATGGTTGCAAACTTCAGCATGCTATTACTTGGATACCATGACACTTAGAAACTTTTTATCTAATCCTACAAGATTTCATTGGGCCCCTCTAGAAAAACCTCTCTCGGTTTTGGCTATCTCAAAGTGGTTTTCCCGTGGCGACAGATTTTCACTTGATGGAAAAAGTGTCAAATTAAAGTTGTGCAAAGTTGCAAAGTGGTACAACTTTCGCTCTGCAACTCGTGTGACCAAAATAACTGCTCCAACATGTTCGAATAGGTATGGTTATGCTAGGAATGGTCCTCTTCCGCACTGAAACTCATGGAATTTCTCTGAGCTACGTTCCACCGGATCGATCCCTTAAGGGTCCAAAGTGCAAAATGGTTGCAAACGTCAGCATGTTATTACTCGGATACCATGATTCTTAGAAACTTCTCATCTAATCCTACACAATTGTGTTGGGCCCCTCTAAAAAAACCTGTCCCGATTTTTGCTATATCAAAGTGGTTTTCCCGTGGTGGTGTATTTTCACTTGATGGAAAAAACATCAAATGCAAGTAGTGCAAAGTTGTGAAGTGGTGCAACTTTCATTCTGCAACTTGTGTGAACAAGCGGACTGTTCCAACATGTCTGAATAGGTATTTTTACACTAGGAATGGTCCTATTTTGCACCAAAACATGTGGAGTCACTCTGATCTATGTTCCACAGGATCAATCCCTTAGATTGGAGGAATCTAAAGTTGCAAATTTGTAAGTTGCTTAAAGCAACAAATTTGAAATGCAACGGTTACTTGTTTTGAAAGTTGGTTTTTAGTTAGTTGATGACATGGATCAGTTAGAGAAGGGTGTAAAACACTATTTAAAGCCTTGAGAGGCTCAAATGGAGGTTGTTGATGAAATTTTGGAGAAGATCTAATAAGAATTATTCACACTATTCTCTATTTTTTAGATTTTTTATACAAACTTGTTGATCCCGTACTTGGTATGACCTCCAGCTTCCTGTATGGTCCCAAGGCTAACATGGATTGAAAGAGGGTTGAGTTCATGAGAACCCATCTCTCATGATAATGAATGGCCCACTTAGCACTCATTGCATCTAGGTGATGCTCAAAGAGGTGAGGCACTAGGCCTTCCCGGGAGGTCACCTATCCTAGTACTACTCCAACTCAAGTGCTTAACCACATAGTTTTTTCCCCAAGGTTAAGCCCACTTAGCTTGCAACCCCATTTGCAAAATCTTCAGCAAGTGTTGTGCCTTATGAAACATTCATTATAGAGCCCCTTTAGCTCATCAATTGATAAGTAGGAGGTATTTTCTATAAATGTGTTAAATTGTGATATTGCTATTAGGATTCAATTGTGTAGTTTTCGAGTATAAAAGAGAATAAGAAGGGAAGATCAACATAATAAATTTGCAAACTTATTTTTATTATTGAATTACCTAGTGTGGGATTGGTCTATATGAGCAAAAATTTATAATATGGGAGTATACGTTTCAAGCATATAATCCGGAAAGGACTCAAAGTAAGATGCATAAGTACAAAGTATCGATCTGGAAAGGCATCCCAATTCTAAAGGCCTATATATCAATGATAGGAAGATTCATATTCAAATCTAGCACATGATTTTAATTGATTAATTAGAAACAACTATTATATTTATTTATCAAATTTCCATTATCAAATTAATATTTGAATTAGACTTCATATTCAGAATTTATTTCATTTATAATTTGGGGACTCCGTTATCTATCTTAGTAATATTGGATGACAACCTTTGTCAATCCAATAAGAAATAAATCAAAAATCTATTGATCCAAAGCTCGAGTCATTACAGTGGTATTAGAGCGAATGAACCTCCTAGCCTTTGGGTATTGCAACACATTGACTTTCCATTGGAAGCATGGCAACCGATGATAGTGGTTGGCAAGATTACTTTATGAATCAGGTAGTAAGCTTAGTATTTTATCTTAAAGGAATGCCATTATGGTCACATTGAAAAGAATAGAAGAATGTTTAGGCTTTATTGAGCAGCCATTTGTAGTATTAGATATAGCTCTAGATTTTACATTATTGCACATGATTGCAAATAGTTTCAAAGATCTAGATGACATCAATAGTTCACATTACTCAAGAAGGATGAACATCTTAAAGACATTTACGGAAATTGAGACAAGTAACCTTCTTATGGACTTAGGGTTGCAAAGGTTTGATCTACAACATGTTCCACAATTTCTTCAGTAGGATCAAGAACACACATAATGAAAGTGTGTTTGCAGCCATGAAAGATTATGGTTCGAACTATCTAGAAGAGTGATGTTTTATCTTGACCAACCATATCTATACTATGGTTTGTTTAGAAAGAAGGATGGGTTCTCTCTTCATTGGCATATATAGTATTCCTCGATGTGTTCACACCAGTGTTACAAGATTTGAAATCGCCTCGAATTCGACAAGCCAATTTTTTACTTGGACTCAAGCTCGAAGCCTAGACTCGACAAATAGAAAAACTTAAGAAATTCAAAGATTTTTAAGGATTTAAAACTTGTTTCATGCACCCTTTAATAAATAAACCTTAAAGACACAACAGCATTATCAAATAGAAATTACTATGATCCTATACACAAACATACATCAATCACATAAGTATAAGCACAAATTTTAGCTGAAGGAAATAACACATTTAGATAAATAAATATTGTGATATTGCTATCACGATTCAATCGTGTAGTTTTACAAGTCAAACGCATTGACCCATGATTCATGAGTAGTGGTTCACAAGAACCCATCTCTCATGATAATGAATTGTTCATAAGGAGGAAGATAAATCTTCATACATTTCTTCTATTGCAACCATTAATGGGGAGTGGATACATGAAGAACCGATGAAGAATGATAATGGCTTCAGACCTGCTATAAAGTATATGCACAAATACAAGGTATAGGCATGAAAACACGTAAGCCACAAAGTATACATTCAAACGCACGTAAGTCACAAAGTATACATATAAGTTGTAAAGTATACACTTGAATACACATAACTCATACCTATTGAACCATCAATTTAGAATGCAAATATGGACAGGCATCGATAAAATATATTTGTATTAACCAAATAGCCATGTAGGCATACATCAATATATGTCTATATAAATATGAAATATATGTACAAAGTAGTCGTATAGGCTTACGAGAATGCCATATAGGCATACAATGTCAAATATTTCCAATAAAAAATATGTACAAAACTGCCATGTAGGCATACAACAAAGGGCTCTGGAATCAAAAATCATTGCTCTCCATGCTTTGGAAATAAAAAATTTTCCTTTCCTTTTTGATTGGATGGAGATAGGTCTGTCACTCATCTTTGTTGTGCTCAAGGAGTGCTCCTGCTGCTCCTCCTAGGATTTAGTTCATTGTGAAGTTTTAACTGTTACAATAAGAAATAAAGACATGAATATATAGAAATTACATTATATAAAATGATATATTTGACAAAATAATCACTTACCACCATCTCATGATCTCTCTCCATGAGGGAAATATTCTCATGCCCATGCTCAGGTGTGCTCAAGCCCTGTATAAACCATACAAATAGAAATGAATATACCTGAATCAATAATGGTTTGATTTTTCACTAACTAACATCTATAACAACAAATGTAAATTGAAATTTACTAATTTTTCTCATGCCTCTCTTGTCAAAGCCATCGAGGATTGTATAGTAGATGTCACACCAATATCCATTTCCCTCATCACATTCGGAGGTGTATCGTCGTGCAACATTTGAAAATAAAACAGAAAATTATTCAACATAATCAACGATGTGCATATAAACTACACAAATCTATTAAGTACTTGATTCATTAGTTTAACTCTTTATTTTATTACCTCTGTGTAGGTTTGAGTAAATCCACCACCACTAGGAAGTGTTCCATCAAAACCTCCAATATTAGTCTGTTCAACATCTAAAATTGCATATTAAATTACCATTCATAAAACAATGCTATTAACATGCAATAAATTTATAATTGTTTACTATTTAAATACCCTAGCGATAGGTGTAGTGAAGAAATAAGTTTGTGGGGGGCCGATGTATCTAGTCTCAACACTATGACCCTGCAATTTTATTAAAATCATAAAACATTTTTAGTTAATCTTGTATTTCAAAATCAAAATTTAATAAATTAAATTCAATGAACATGCACTAACTTTTACCTGGCTATCAATGCCATATGCCTAATACAAAATTTTTGTTGCCCTCTCCATCTCCATAGCTGCAGATAGATCTTATGTACTAGTCTCCTGAGTGTCGGTGGGGTCATATGAACAAGTAGCCCCGCAAGATTGGCACACATGTGTTCGAAGGCCACCACTTGAAGACTCCCTTGGATGGCACTATAGAATAGGGCTAGTATGATGGATGACACTCTGGGTCAAAGTGTTGATCACCTGAAATGTCTCTACGTCAACACTTTCCTTTGAGATGAAAGGCATAACAACATGCTCAAGGTGGCCTAGCAAGAGCTCGTCTACCTTGCACCCGACCGCAGCACAAAAAATAACTCATGGGATTACGTTCTGCAGAAGACCAAAATTTCATTGTGATTGCTCAAAACTTCATCTCTAGCTCTGAAACTACTTTGCAAAGGTGCTTGAATGCTTTGTGGTGAAAAAAGATGAAGTAAAAAATCTTTATGTCACTTGAATTGAGCTAGTAAACATCTCTTCTGCCATTAAAGATCACTTACATGCTGCGCCAACGGCTTCAATCGCATTTGATGTGAATTTAAATTCTAATCGTAGATCTTTTACTTTCATCAGAGCATCAAACGACTACCTTCAAAAAAGGCTGATGCAATCTCCATCTCAGCATCGAGGGCCCACCATAGTATGTAGCGCCAAAGGATACATGTGGCGCATTCCTATGATATTGCAATCCATAAACATCCTGCATCTTTTGATCACACGATGGCGGCCAACCATTGATCTCCACCATCAGCAATCTCGTTCATTCATATCAGTCACCAGCATTGAACTTAACCGTCAAGCAACTTTTTCACCAAGATTATAACATATCCGTTGATTTTGAGCACGTGCATTCTCTAGCCGCTTTAGTAACCTGCCACATAATGTATTTAAACCTCGACACAAATACTAAAGCATTTTTATTATTCCTTTAGCACCACCAGTTGAGAAACGTGGCATCCACCCATGATATCATGATCAGTTGTAATCCTGTGGTGGGGACATTGCAGGATTACGGGGAATGGCTGAGATCAACCGATGGTTGATCGACAGTCAATTAAAATCACTCCCTGCAAAATAAAACATTTATTAATAAGAACAAGAGGACACCGTCTAGGCTGACGACAAATGATGGCTTAATGTTGTTTTTAAAACATAGGGCACGGCCAACCTAAACTTAGGAAGTAATAAAGTTAGGCAAAATATTTAACTTAATTTATAAAAAGGGGTCCGGCCTAGACAAAAAAATGAGACAAGTCATTTTAATACCCACTCCAAAAAGGTAACGGCTGAATATATCTCACCCAAGGTTTTACATGGAACATTAGGATTTTTATGAAAGCCAAGGTAAAACCCAACCTTAGGTTCCTCCCAAACAATGTAACAAGCCAAGACATGGGAAAAACATAAATGGAATTCAAAGAACAAGATTTATAACTCCATCAAATCCACCATGATGCACACCAATCCACCGAGTTATAGTTCCAAGATAGTGGGTGGATTGGTGGATGTCATTTCTATTTAGCCCTCAAACCCTTACATAGGCAAAACAGGGTAGTCCCTGTATTTGATTGTTTTCTCCTACAAAACATTGGTTGAGCACTTCAAAACAAATGCAAATGAAAGGGAACACATATATTTATCTACACCAATGATCTCAAAGCATTTCAAGCTTGTACGGATCTATACAACACAAAATAACTTTAGAAAAAAGAAAATTGCTTAAAGAACGTGGTATTTGATATGAAATTTTGGTATCAACTCCTCCAAAAATTGCAATGGGATGGGAATACAATATGATAGAAGTGGGAAAATAAATGCATCGTTTGAAGGATTAAACCAATATGCAAAGATGAAAGAAAGTGTTGACCCCTTAAACTGAAAAAGTTTCTTTTAACTATAAGTTTGTTGGGTAGCCAATTATTTTTAAGTTATCAAATCCTACCATCATACATAATCAAAATGTTGTTGTTTCAAATGACTATGAGCACTAACTTTCACTATTTAAAGATGTTGAACCCTTGTCATAGAGAATTAGAACATTGATGTGACCACTCATCCTACCTTAAAACATACCAAAAGTCTCCTAGCAATTAGACATAGGAAGATTTAAGATGACTTAAACAATTTTTATTGCCAAAGCATAAACTTATGATGACTTTACCAGGCTTCATACACACTCCCTCCCCATTAACCACTTAGACATATGGAAATTAAATGTAAATTTTCTGCTATTTTTAGTCATTTAGGTGTCCAATAAACCACTTGGTGGTGTTTCCCTTCAAGTTTATTTACTTGAATGAAGAGAAAAAGTTCTTTGATTACAATTAGAGAATACATTTGAGGCCTTGGTTGTGTAACTGGTGGACCATATTCACATATAACACTTGTTACAAAGTTTGGGAGTTAAAACGTTAAGCAAATTTGAGTTGTGATGGATACATTTGGACGGTAGTAACAATAACTTGCAATCTATCAAGACTTGATTACCTTATAACTTGTCCAATTCTAGTAATGAAATAATAGATTAATCATAATTTCACCTTAGGATCACATCACCATGAAAGAACTTCATCCAACATCTTTATGAGTGCAGGTACTAGCAAATAGGTATTTTTTAAATCTGTCTTCCTCGAGTGAGGGAAACTCAGGAAGAGAAGATGAAATCGAGACATGTAGTAGGTCTAAAAGAGGGAGATCAACTAGAGGTCAAAATATTAGAAGAAAATTTCGTAAACGCATGGAATTTTTTCTTGCTGAAGGGGGGCCATGTTCTTATGATGATGAGAGCATAGGCCACATCGAGGTTCCCTTGAGGTACAAACATCTACAGAAACAATGGGTACCCAAGGAACTTCCTCCAACAAACACTAATTTTTGTGTCAATGAGAGGATATATCGCATAGCACCATCGTCATTACATGGTTTGGGCCTATTTTTCATGGATGGCATAAAGGTCTATTATGAAAAATTTATTGAATTGATGGAGTATGTTGGACCCTATTACAGTTACAAAGATTGGATGTAGCTGGTTTGATATACACTGCACTGTCAAAAAATTATATACAACTAAAAGATAAGGATCAAAATAAAGGAGTGGCTAGGTACCTTGACGGGAGGCCAAAAGCATCAGGGAATATTGCAGGGTTTATAAATAGTACATGACCTGGGTCAAGAAATAAGCAACCCAATCGCATATTCGAGGGAGTGGAAGGACTTGGTGTCAGATCAAAAGGAGAAGGCTGAAAAGAAAAAGGAAAGACACCACCAGGCCAAGGAAGGTGTGTGATACTATCAACAATGTAATTATATACTGATTACTCTTTATTTTTATATAATCTAACGTATTTCAAAATTTTCATAGGTTGGCCGACACATCGAAGGCAACAAAGGCAAGACTAGAAAAACACGAGCAGTACAAACTTTTCTCTCATGGTTATATGAAAATAGTCGCACGATTTGTAAGTATCAATAAATGAAATATTACATCCAAATAATAAATTGCAAACAATTTTGGTTTTATCACACCATAGAAGCAAAATTCATGATCTTATGCAAAAATGCAGGGCTCTGATTTCAACAGAGCGCCCACAGAAGAGGACCTGAAGATTGCCTTCTAGCAAGGCTATGGAGCCTTGGCTGAATAGCTAAGAGTCTCGACTGGGCAAACACAATCTTCCACTACATCCAACACATAGGTAAATAAACTCAATAAATTTTATTTAAAATTGAATACTTGTGCAATCTATTCAATATTAATTTCCTCCATAATAATGTGCCTATTTGTTTTAAATAGATAAGCAATGATAATACTGCACATGATATTGGAATGTAGCCTAGTGAGGTTGGAGCACAACCTGCAGATGAAGGCCATGGTTTGCATCCCGGTACTGGATATATTCATGTGCTATACAAAAGGCAGTATGGGTTAATACAATTAAACATATTTAATTGCATTTGGTGTATTAATCAATGTAACCTTTCATGTTTCAACTTTAGAGCATGTAGAGCGTGATCAACATGTTGAGCATGATCAGGCTAGACAAGATCAGGAACATGATGTGGCTCCATCAAGTAAAGAGGACCACTCTAATGTTCTTTTAAACATATTTAACTGCAATTGGTGTATTAATTAATGTAACCTTTCGTGTTTCAACTCCAGATCAAGATTTAGAGGGTGTTCAGCATGTTGAGCATGAGGCTATAAGACAATATCAAGAACATGATGTGGCTCCATCGGGTAAAGAGAACCACTCTAATGTTATTTTAATTAATGAAATGCTTCTAACAATAATAATAAAACATATCAATTTAACATTTCTTTTCTATTGCAGCAGACCCCCCCTTGCAGCGGCGTCCACGTTGTGAGTACACGATTAGGCATACATTAAGATCATGAGCAGAGCTCAGAAAAACTAAAGGGGGGATAGATGATTTTGAAAATGATACTCCATTTCAACTTTTTTTAGCTGCAAAAAAGAAACAAAAAAAGAAGTGATTGTAATCATATTATGACAACCATTTTTTTGATAATATGTAAAAATTGAAAAAAATGAATGTTATATGTTAATGAATGAATGTGAATATGTTAATGAATAAATTTTATATGTTAATGAATGAATGTTATATGTTATTAATGGATGAATGAATGAATGTTATATGTTATTAATGCAGGATGAATGAATGAATGTTATATGTTATTAATAGATGAATGAATGATTAATGTTATATGATCGGTTATGGGGAATTGAGAGTGATGTGAGGGGGGGAGGGGCCAAATGAGCTTCCACCTTCACATGGTTGGCCTTGTTAAGTAGAGAATATTAAAATATTCTCAAAACAAAGAGAAGCTCAATAAGGTAATGCACCTTTCAATATAATAAATGCATCATTTGAAGCATCAAACCAATATGCAAAGATGAAAGAAAGTGCTAACTTTTCACTATGAACATTGTGTTGTGTGTGGATTTGGTTTCAAAGCTCTATTTTTATTTTATTTTAGTGGTCTCTAAAATTTGACTTTTGTGCATAACAGGTTAGTGGAAAATTTGACAGCTCTGAAGGTTTTAGAGGCTCGATTGAGATAGATACACAGATATTTGGATCTTGTTGTTGATGGGAGGCTTCCACTTAACCATGAAATTTTGTACCATCTGCAGGTATGTGAAAAAATCTCTACTTACATTCATTCAACTTATTGTAATATAATATCTGACAAAATTCTCTTTTTCATTATACTTAGATGGATTTTCATGCCTTGTTCCAAAGCACATGTTTTAGAACAGGCAAGAAGGATGCTGGCAAGGGTTAAGGAATTTGGCTTTACACCTGCCAATTGCATAGTTTACTTCATTCATCTAGCATATTGCCAATTTTGATCGAATAGTGTTTTGTTTGGTTAGGCCTTATTTTTTGTTTGTACTTTGATTATGTGCTTGGTTATGATTAACCACTATTTTATCGTGATGTATTTAGATGTGATGGTATTGGATTCTAACATTATCATTATAGCGTGCCTTAGATTAGCATATATGATATTTGAATTAATGGTGTTTAATGCTTTTGGCTAAATTAATGATGTTTTATGTTTGGATTACATTATTATGATTAGATTTGTCAGTTAGTTGCACTGTATTGGTGAAGGGGATGGTATCGCATCACTCACTTGTGAGTGTCGTATGATTCTGTGATTCCCTCTTCACGGTGTGTTTTACTTATGACATATAAATGCATGTGGATATACTCTTTGTTCGCAGGTTGACAAGTACAGGACATCGGCTCCACTTGGTTTTACAAGTTTGAGTGTGTCCATTGCCCAATGATATTTGATTGAGAGATAGTAGCTAGGGTTTCCGTGCCAAGTCGTCACCCTAGTCATAATGTGTCGTTGGGTCTTAGTCGGGTTAATTGTTTTATATTGTTCTCTCTCTTTGATTATTTAATTGCGAGTTAAAAAAGGTAATTAAAATGGCTTAATGCATTTAAGTTGTTGATTAAGTTGATCTAGGATTATGTTGAAATGTAAATTAATTTATTATTAATTTAATTTAATTAATAAATAATTTAATCATTTATTAAATCTATTTTATTAATTAATTAAATTTATGTTGTTGAAATTAGTTAAATTGTTCATTTTGAAATTATTGTTATTTTGGTTGAAATTGAAAATTAAAGAAAATATTTAAAAGTCAAATTAGAAATTTGAATGCAAAAATTAAAAAATGAGATATTTTCTATTTCTATTTTCTGAAATTGATGAGGGTGGTTGCACTAATATTTTGGAGATATGTTTGGAATTTCTTTATTATGGAATTTTTTCTCCACAATTTTGGGAGGATGAAAATTTTGGAAAAGTTTGAAAATAGAGGAGAGGAAGAATTGTTGGGTTTTTTGTGGGTTTTGGGTTGAAGTTGTGAAAATTGCTGATCTGAAGAGGGTATCAAAGCAAGGAGTTGGGCGCCATCTGGAACTCCTCAAACAAAAGATTACCAGGTTCATGCTTTTGGAATTGTTGTTTGTAAAATCATTGTTTGGAAACTTGAATGATTTATGTTTAAAAATATAGAAAATAAATCCATGTTAGATCTTACTTGCAAAACCTTGGAAAAATCTCATGTTGAATTATTTTAACAAATCTCAAACCCTTGTTTTCCTTTATTTGGGTTTTCTCAAGGAAAGAAAATAAAAATAGTGTTCTTGGTTGTAACTGGTTGTTTTCAGCTTGGTTTTCTCAATTTGTTTGCAATTTTTTGTTATGAAAATAGATATATAAGTATATATATATATATATATATATATATATATATATATATTCTAAGATATATATATAAATATATTGTATATCTATTTTTATTTATAAATTTTCCTATTCCTTTGAAATGGTTGTTGTTTAAAAAAATAAAATAAAAAATTTGGTGGGGAGGTCGCTGGGGGCTCAACCCCCACCGCACCCCATGTGAGGCGGGTGGAGGGAGTCGCACCCAGCGCGCTCCCCACACACCCCTGCCAATTCTTCCGTCGCCACCGCTCCTCCCGTCTGCAACACCCTCGACCACCAATTGTGGGTCGACTGCATACACAACCAACACCCACAGTTGGGTTGACGGTGTTTACACCACTGCGCCCAACTGTGGGGTTTGGCGGTAGATGCAGTCGGCGCCCACCTTAAGTCGCGTCGCCCTATGGTAAGTCGTCGCCCCTCCAAATGTCGTCCACTGTGAAATTCGTCGGTCGATGGAAAAATCTGCGACCAAAACACCGCCAGCCATCCTTAGTGCGTGCCCCAAGATAGCAAACCAACCTTTAGGGTTGGCACACGGTTCGAGGATGCCTTTGGATGCAAGTTTCTTTTTAATAGAAAATAAGTATATATATATATATAAAATAATATTTTATTATTATATTTTTTGTAATATTATAATATTAATATATATTATATTTAATATTATAGTATATACAATATTATAATATTATATACATATATATATCAGATAATTAATTATAGAGGTATATATGTAATATATACATATGCAAAATATACAAGTGTTTTTATACATTTTAATAGTTAATTTATTGAAGGCATGATGTAAGATTAATTGAAGAAATTAAAATATGGTGTTTTAAATTAATGGCATGATTTAAATTTTTATTGAGGAAATGAAAGTATGGTAAATTTAGTTGAACCATTGTTTTGTTTTTAAAATATTATTTTGAAGGAGAATAGATTTGATTTAAAATATTGTGTATTCAAGTCAAGTTAATTATTTTTAAATGGCTATACTGAGACAAGGAAACAATAATTATTTTAAAACAACGTAATTGTTTTATATGCTGAACTGGTTAATTTTCATTATTCAAATGCAAGTAGGGAAATTAAATAATTAGTGTTAATTTCTCCCTTATCTGAAAAGACGATATTTAATTCAGTTTTATTAATGCGATAAATTACTAAATGTAATGAGGAAAGGGATTTAAAATATCCAAAGGTAGTTTCTTTCAATTGTCGTCAACGAACATTCCCTTCGCGTTCTTGTTTAGGAAATGGGTTAAATGAGTGTTGAATTCATAAGTCTTCCAGAGGATCTTAAAGGATGGGGATCTTATCTTATGTGGGTTGTCTTGTCATGTTGTCAACCCGTTATGAATTCCCTTGGGTAGTGCATGATGTCTAGTCAGTGTTCAACCCGGTTTCCACGAACGGGGATGTTTTGTGTCTCCTGTGAAAGGAGTGGATTATGGGATCCACGTCTCCTTGTAAGGAGTGGCTTGTTCTCTTTGTACCTCTAATGTTCATAGAGGGTGTTGACTTATGTTGTCTCCTGAAAAAGGAGTGGTCGTGATATCTTGTTTGTTGCACTTTGGTACCCTTGGTGATTGGTTTTGATGGTGTGTTGTCAAGTAGAAGAGTGACTTTTGTAGGGGCCAGATCTTGGAAGAGGTAAACTGGATAACCTTCGGAGATGTTTAATCAAGTGATAACTAAAACAATACTTAGAATATTAGGTGGTACTTCTCACTAATCAAGATAATTATGCCTCACTCATAAACACAAGGGCTCGTTTAGACTTGGGATGAGTGGGAAGGCCTAGAATGGAAAGGTCATCTATCTTGTATGTACGAAAGGTATTTTATTCCACATGAGTAAGTATGGGGGCTGGGATTCAGTAGAGGTCACCAGGATAATTCTTTGTGGGGGTCAGAGCCTATGAAGATTCCTAGAGGACAACCCATGACGAGCTGTGTGATGACACTTTGTCTAGGACGACAGTTGGTATTTGATGTTGTGGGTATGGTTTCCTTAACATACCTGATGTGACCATAGTTGGTATTCGATTATTATGTGTATGGTTCTTTTAACATACTTGATCTTCTTTATATCTGGAAGCAATGTGACCATGTCAGAGTTGTACTTGAGTTGTACTCGTGATGTACTTGTGTGGTACATGTGATTGGTTGTTTCAGTTTGGTTCAATATTGTGTTAGCCTGTGTCTAGAGGTAGATGTCCTTGACTATGATTCCTTGTTACTATCTCCTAGCATGGGGGGTGGGCCTTTGGGTTCCACATGGTTGGGTGGCGTGCACCTAAATATGTTGGGATTTCTTCATGTTCGTGTGGATGAGACTTCCAGTTGGAGAGCTCGTTGGATTTAGTTTCAGTTCTTGCTTTATTTCATTTTAGTTGATTTTATGTTTATTAACCCCTCATTTGTTATTGAGGTGGATGTTTTAATTGTAACCTTATTTATTGGACTTGCCTCATTCGGGGAATGAGTGATGTAATCTCTTTATCAAATTATTGTTATTTAAGATCATATTGTAACTATTATGGTGGATGTAATTTATCTTGTTGGAATGTATGTGTTTCTAATTTGTTAAGTGGATAAATGTTAAGGATTCATTTATGTTGTTGTGGGTTAATAAGTAATTTTAGTCTCGTAACCTTAGGGGATGTTCGCAATGGGAAGTGAACTTTCATTTTAATTATACTTAAACAAAAAAAAAATTAGTCTGTTTAAGTAGTTAATTGCAACTTTCTCTAGGGTTGCATGGTGGGGCATTACACATGGTATCAGAGCCCTAGGTTCATACATTGGGTTATCTAGGAACATTTGAGTCCACTAGGTTGTCCCTATAAATCTGTTAGTGGAATTGTTAAGTGATCACGTGTTCATGGCTTTTACTTTAGCATGATGTACTCTGTGGAAAAGAGTAGCGTGAAAGTAACCTGATAAAAGGTTATGGTTGGAAAGTTGTGATACGTATCCCATGGATTATGGAATTGGATGTTCTTATGGGATTATGTATGTAGTTCTACCATTGTAATGAAGAAACCAGTAATTGTATCTTGTATGAGAGTCATGGATATACTCTGGGTCATGTGGATTGCATGTTCATTTTGCATCACATGAGGGTTGCTATCATTCTAGTCAGTCGTTGTTTCCTCCTTCCTCATTTGGTGGCTAGTAACTAGTCATGCAATTGTTGTATAGTGAAATTTTGAAGATCGTGAACCTTCTTTTGGTTATTGATGATTTTTCAGTTGCTTGTGAGGGCCAACACTTTGTTATATTTGATTGTGAAGGTTTAGCCACAACTTGTGATCTTATTTTCTTATAACCCTAATGGTTATATCTTTGATTCAGTGTTGAAATTACATGTATTTATTTCTTATTGTTGAAATGGAACTTTAATTTTCTCTTCTTTATGAACTTGGTGGCTAAGCTAGTTATCTTTGTTGTTTTCAATGTTGGTTATGTGTTGTATTGTGATTCCTCTCCAAGGACGTATGAAACAGACTTGGTGAGTGTGTACGAGGAAGTAGACGTAGGAAACGTTGAAGATGGGGGTATGTGAGGTTGTTTTGCAGCTAGGACCCACTACTCACCTTTGTGTGATGACTATCTCTTGGAGGCTGATCACCTTATGCAACAAGAGACAGGTCATTGTGGTCTTGTTTGGATGGTCTCGCTTTATGTATGACCTAACACCATCAAGCCACTGATGATGATGTATGGATTGTTAAGTTGGTTATTTGTTCTTGGTTCATGGATTCTTCTATCATGATTTGGTATGCTGCTTTTTGGTGTCCAGATGGACCCTTGTGTAGTCTTGTGAGGATTTATGGTGATGTGTATTGGTACATATGTGTATTGTGTGTGATAATCCATGGTTATGTGTTTTTGGAGACTTGGTTGGAGGTTGCTTCACCATGTTGTCTTGGTTGGATTGACAGTGTTTTTGATTGGGTTGTTTATGGCAGAGGTTGTTGTTGTTTTTATATTGAGGCATGGAGTGGTTCAGTTTTGGAACACTTGGTATGTGTGATTGTATGGAGTTTGCACTAGGGATAGTTGCAAGCTTCCAAGAGTAAGCCTGACCCTAGGGGGGGAGGATGTAAGACCCCTCTGTTTTGCTCTTTTGATCGAACAGTGTTCTGTTTTGTTAGGCCTTATTTTATGTTTGTACTTTGATTATGTGCTTGGTTACAATTAACCACTATTTTATCATGATTTATTTAGATGTGATGGTATTGGATTCTAACGTTATCATTATGGTGTGCCTTAGATTAGCATATATGATATTTGAATTAATGGTGTTTAATGCTTTTGGCTAAATTAATGATGTTCTATGTTTGAATTACATTATTATGATTAGATTTTTCAGTTAGTTGCACTGTATTGGTGAAGGGGATGGTATTGCATCACTCGCTTGCGAGTGCCCTATGATTCTGTGATTCCCTCTTCACAGTGTGTTTTAATTATGACATATAAATGCATGTAGATATACTCTTTGTTCGCAAGTTGACAGGTACAGGACATCGACTCCACCTGGTTTTACAGGTTTGAGCATGTCCATTGCCCAACGGTATTTGATTGGGAGATAGTAGCTAGAGTTTTCGTGCCAAGTCGTCACCCTAGTCATAATGTGTCGTCGGGTCTTAGTCGGGTTAATTGTTTTATATTGTTCTCTCTCTTTGATTATTTAATTACGAGTTAAAAAGGGTAATTAAAATGGCTTAATGCATTTAAGTTGCTGATTAAGTTGATCTGGGATTATGTTGAAATGTAAATTACTTTATTATTAATTTAATTTAATTAATAAATAATTTAATCATTTATTAAATCTATTTTATTAATTAATTAAATTTTTGTTGCTGAAATTAGTTAAATTGTTCATTTTGAAATTATTGTTATTTTGGTTGAAATTGAAAATTAAAGAAAATATTTAAAAGTCAAATTAGAAATTTGAATGCAAAAATTGAAAAATGAGATATTTTCTATTTCTATTTTCTGAAATTGATGAGGGTGGTTGCATTGATATTTTGGAGATATGTTTGGAATTTATTTGTTATGGAATTTTTTCTTCACAATTTTGGGAGGATGAAAATTTTGGAAAAGTTTGAAAATAGAGGAGAGAAAGAATTGTTGCTTTTTTTGTGGGTTTTGGGTTGAAGTTGTGAAAATTGCTGATCTGAAGAGGGTATCAAAGCAAGGAGTTGGGTACCATCTAGAACTCCTCAAACACAAGATTACCAGGTTCATGTTATTTAAATTGTTATTGAAATTGAAAAGATTCATATCTTTGGAATTATTGTTTGTAAAATCATTGTTTGGAAACTTGAATGATTTATGTTTAAAAATAAACAAAATAAATCCATGTTAGATCTTACTTGCAAAACCTTGGAAAAATCTCATGTTGAATTGTTTTAGCAAATCTCAAACCTTTGTTTTCTTTTATTTGGGTTTTCTCAAGGAAAGAAAATAAAAATAGTGTTCTTGGCTGTAACTGGTTGTTTTCAGCTTGGTTTTCTCAATTTTTTTGCAATTTTCTGTTATGAATATATATATATATTGTATATCTATTTTTATTTATAAATTTTCCTATTCCTTTGAAATGGTTGTTGTTTAAAAAAAAAAAAATTTGGTGGGGAGGTCGTTGGGGGCTCAACCCCCACCGTGCCCCATGGGAGGCAGGTGGAGGGAGTCGTGCCTAGCGCGCTCCCCACACACCTTTGCCACCGCTTTCGCCACCACCTCTCCTCCCGTCCGTAGCACCCCCAGCTACCAATAGTGGGTCAGCTGCATACACAACCGACACCCACAATTGGGTTGGCGGTGTTTACACCGCCACGCCCAACTATGGGGTTCGACGATGGATGTAGTCGGCACCCACCTTAAGTTGTGTCACCCTGTGGTAAGTCACCGCCCCTCAAAACGCCGGCCACTGTGAAATCCGTCGAGCAGAGGAAAAACGTGCGACCAAAACACCGCCAACCATCCTTAGTGCATGGCCCAAGACAGCCACCCAACCTTTAGGGTTGGCGCGTGGTTCGAGGACGCCTTTGGATGCGGGTTTCTGCCAATAGAAAATAAGTATATATATATAAAATAATATTTTCTTATTATATTTTTGTAATATTATAATATTAATATATATTATATTTAATATTATAATATATATAATATTATAATATTATATACATATATATATCAGATAATTAATTATAGAGGTATATATGTAATATATACATATGCAAAATATACAAGTGTTTTCATACATTTTAATAGTTGATTTATTGAAAGCATGATGTAAGATTAATTGAAGAAATTAAAATATGGTGTTTTAAATTAATGGCATGATTTAAATTTTTATTGAGGAAATGAAAGTATGGTAAATTTAGTTGAACCATTGTTTTTCTTTTTAAATATTATTTTGAAGGAGAATAGATTTGATTTAAAATATTGCATATTCAAGTCAAGTTAATTATTTTTAAATGGCTATACTAAGATGAGGAAACAATAATTATTTTAAAACAATGTAATTGTTTTATATGCTGAACTGGTTAATTTTCATTATTCAAATGCAAGTAGGGAAATTAAATAATTAGTGTTAATTTCTCCCTTATCTGAAAAGATGATATTTAATTCAGTTTTATTAATGCAATAAATTATTGAATGTAATGAGGAAAGGGATTTAGAATATCCAAAGGTAGTTTCTTTCAATTGTCGTCAACGAACATTCCCTTCGTGTTCTTGTTTGGGAAATGGGTTAAATGAGTGTTGAATTCGTAAGTCTTCTAGAGGATCTTAGAGGATGGGGATCTTATCTTATGTTGGTTGTCTTGTCATGTTGTCAACCCGTTGTGAATTCCCTTGGGTAGTGCATGATGTCTAGTCAGTGTTCAACCCGGTTTCCACGAACGGGGATGTTTTGTGTCTCTTGTGAAAGGAGTGGATTATGGGGTCCACGTCTCCTTGTAAGGAGTGGCTTGTTATCTTTGTACCTCTAATATTCAGAGAGGGTGTTGACTTATGTCACCTCCTGACAAAGGAGTGGTCGTGATATCTTGTTTGTTGCATTTTGGTACCCTTGGTGATTGATTTTGATGGTGTGTTGTCAAGTAGAAGAGTGGAATCTGTAGGGGCCAGAGCCCAGAAGAGGTAAACTGGATAACCTTCGGAGGTGGTTAATCAAGTGATAACTAAAACAATACTTAGAAGATTAGGTGGTACTTCTCAATAATCAAGATAATTATGCCTCACTCATAGACACAAGGGCTCGTTTAGACTTGGGATGAGTGGGAAGGCCTGGAATGGCAAGGTCATCTATCTTGTCTGTACGAAAGGTATTTGATTCCACATGAGTAAGTATGGGGGTCAAGATTCAGTAGAGGTCACCAAGATAACCCTTTGTGGGGGCCGGAGCCTATGAAGATTCCTAGAGGACAACCCATGATGAGCTGTGTGATGACACTTTGTCTAGGACAACAGTTGGTATTTGATTTTGTGGGTATGGTTTCCTTAACATACCTGATGTGACCATAGTTGGTATTTGATTATTATGTGTATGGTTCTCTTAACATACTTGATCTGCTTTATATCTAGAAGCAATGTGACCATGTTAGAGTTGTACTTGAGTTGTACTCGTGATGTACTTGTGTTGTACTTGTGTGGTACATGTGATTGGTTGTTTCAGTTTGGTTCAATATTGTGTTAGCCTATGTCTAGAGGTAGATGTCCTTGACTATGATTCCTCATTACTATCTCCTAGCACGGGGGGTGGGCCTTTGGGTTCCACATGGTTGGGTGGCATGCACCTAAATCCCTTGGGCTTTCTTCATGTTCATGTGGACGAGACTTCCAGTTGGAGAGCTCATTGGATTTAGTTTCAGTTCTTGCTTTATTTCATTTTAGTTGATCTTATGTTTATTAACCCCTCATTTGTTATCGAGGTGGATGTTGTAATTGTAACCTTATTTATTGGCCTTGCCTCATTCGAGGAATGAGTGATGTAATCTCTTTATCAAATTATTGTTATTTAAGATCATATTGTAACTATTATGGTGGATGTAATTTATCTTGTTGGAATGTACGTGTTTCTAATTTGTTAAGTGGATAAATGTTATGGATTCATTTATGTTGTTGTGGATTAATAAGTAATCTCATTTTTGTAACCTTAGGGGATGTTCACAGTGGGAAGTGAACTTGCATGTTAATTATACTTAAACAAAAAAAAAAATTAGTCTGTTCAAGTAGTTAATTGCAACTTCCTCTAGGGTTGCATGGCGGGGCGTTACAACACTGCTTTTATTTACATTTATGTTTTACTAATATCCATTTTCATTTACATTCTTGAACTCTTCTATACATATTGTGTTTACAATAATGTTTTCCTTAGATCAATTCATAAGATTATTCTGTTCTAATAGGGTTGACTGGTTTCCTGTTTCTTTTTTATTGTCAGGAAGTCGTCAATATACACTTGGTTTTCCCGCCTTCTCTTGCCTCATGGCCAGAGAGTTTCTGCAGAAGGCATCAAAGTAACCTTCAAGATTTGCAATGGCAATGAGTACAAGGTCAGTATAACTTAATGCTAATTGGGTATGATTTTATTTGTTCAAGACCAATTTAGATTCATTTTCTACTCACACTACTTTTATTTACATTTATGTTTTGCTAATATCCATTTTCATTTACATTCTTGAATTATTCTATACATATTGTGCTTACAATAATGTTTTCCTTAGATCAATTCATAAGATTATTCTATTCTAATATGGTTGACTGGTTGCTTGTTTCTTTTTGATTGTCAGGAAGTCGTCAATATACACTTGGTTTTCCCCCCTTCTCTTGACTCATGGCTAGAGAGTTTCTGCAGAAGGCATAAAAGTAACCTTCAAGATTGGCAATGGAAATGAGTACAAGGTCAGTATAACTTAATGCTAATTGGGTATGATTTTATTTGTTCAAGACCAATTTAGATTCATTTTCTACTCACACTACTTTTATTTACATTTATGTTTTGCTAATATCCATTTTCATTTACATTCTTGAATTCTTCTATACATATTGTGTTTACAATAATGTTTTCCTTAGATCAATTCATAAGATTATTTTGTTCTAATAGGGTTGACTGGTTGCTTGTTTCTTTTTGATTGCCAGGAAGTTGTCAATATACACTTGGTTTTCCCGCCTTCTCTTGCCTCATGGCTAGAGAGTTTCTGCAGAAGGCATCAAAGTAACCTTCAAGATTGGCAATGGCAATGAGTACAAGGTCAGTATAGCTTAATGCTAATTTGGTATGATTTTATTTGTTCAAGACCAATTTAGATTCATTTTCTGCTCACACTACTTTTATTTACATTTGTGTTTTGCTAATATCCATTTTCCTTTACATTCTTGAATTCTTCTATACATATTGTGTTTACAATAATTTTTTCCTTAGATCAATTCATAAGATTATTCTATTCTAATAGGGTTGATTGGTTGCTTTTTCTCACCAAATTGCTCATTTTCCACAAAATTAGATTCTAGTGTCTAGTTTAATATTCACTAGTTTGATTTTTTCTTTTTTAGCAAAATTAGAATCCAGTTCGTAGGTTGTGCTTGTTGTCCATGACAGTCCCCTTGATCTCATGACTCATCATAGGTTTTATATTTTGCTCCAATTTTTGATCAAAATCAAATGTGTCCATCATAATATCATTCATAGCCTCCATATTCTACAAGTATTCATTGCTCATTTCTCACACATAGTAACCAAATAATGCAGACCTAGAGCTTGGACTACAAATGTATGCAAAAATGATAAATCCCCGCCTCTATAAGCCTAATTAAACACAACTGACATGTTGTTTGATATTTTAAAGAGTCATATGACTGTCCTTTTTCTACCTTGTAAACACTTACTCAATGCATACAATAATTTATTGAAATGCAAAGTTGAATGGCCTCTTAACTCTTGACACTAATGTCATTACATTTATCAAAACAGGGTTAATCATATTGTGATCTAAATTTTCATAATGAAGTCTTCCAATCTTTCCTTTATATCTAAGCATTGATGACAATCCATCGTGTCTTTTACTATCCCTTTTAAATGCTCATGGTCTTGGCACATCAACTTTCTCTCTTTGATTGACCTATCCTTATGTCATATCATTATCCCTATGGATGCACTTTGGAGCCTCCTACTACTTTTAAATATTGCCCAGAGTCACCCTGATAAGTATTCCAATCCATTTGTATTTTCATCGACAAGAGATCATGTATCACTAGGATATTCTGCAGTTTCCCCGACGTGGTGAGTCTCCCCGATGATTATTCTTTCGATCTCAAGTATCTCGCCAAGATTCTTGCCGATGTAATCTTATCGGCATCACATAGCGAGTCGGGTAGACATTCATAACTTACTCTGATGGTATAGGTCTTGCCGATATTCTTCCCTCATGCTTCATCGATGAGACAAGATGAGTATCTCACCAATGAAACTTCATCGTTGAGACCACAAGCCAATCCTCCCAATATATCTTCTCAGGCAATTCTGATCGCTATAACATTCTTGATCTTTCACCGATATGCTTACATTTGAACGAATAGTTTTTTTTTTTTAAATTGCATTGTTTCGTTGGACTTTCGACGAACCTCCAAAAGTGTCCGACGAATTTGCAATACATCTGACAAACTTTCGTCGTAATGACTTGCCTATTTCGTCGTGAGTTCAATGAACTACTATCATTTTTCGATCTGAAGTATATCGCCAAACTTCTGCCGATGTAATCTTATCAGTGTGACATAGTGGGTCTGGTAGACATTCAGAACTTACTCTGATGGTATATGTCTCTCCGATATGCTTCCCTCGTGCTCCATCGATGAGACAAGAAGAGTATTTCGTCGATGAAACTTCATTGGTGAGACCACAGGCCAGTACTCCCGATATATCTTCTCGGGAAATTTTGATCGTTGTAATATTCTTGATCTTTCATCGATATGCCTACATTTGAACGAATAGTTTTTTTTTTTTTAAATTGCATTGTTCCGTTGAATTTTCGACGAAACTCCAAAAGTGTCCGACGAATTTGCAATACATCCGATGAACTTTCGTTGTAAAGACTTGCCTATTTCGTCACGAGTTCGACGAACTGCTATCATTTTTTTGATTTGAAGTATGTCACCAAGACTCATGCCGATGTAATCTTATCGGCATGACATTCAGAACTTACTCCGATGGTATATATCTTGATCATTGAGACCACAGGCCAGTCCTCCCAATATATCTTCTCAGGCAATTTTGATCGTGGTAACAGTCTTGATCTCTCACCAATATTTGCAATACATTGAACCTTTCATCGTAATGGCGAAAAACTTCTTTTGTTAATCTGACGCTTTGGTGAAGGTATGTCGCCCGTGTTCTGGCTATTGTTCATCGTATGATTGATGAAATGGTTTTTACAGTTCTGACGAACGTCTGTCACTGATCAGACACTTTTGCAAAGGTATGTCGCTTGGGTTCTAGCTATGGTTCGTCGCATGATCGACGACGTTGTCATGGCGGTTCTGACGAACGAGCGTCGTGAGTTCGACATTTAAAATGTCGTCTGAATATCGATGAAAATTGAGTGACAACAGTGATTTCTGTGATTCGTCGGTATGCCGACAAAAGATCGTCAGAATTCCAACAAACTATCGTCAGAAATTGGAGTCAAATTTTGTAGTGAAGAGACATAAACACCTATCCAATTATCAAAAGAGTAAAAAATCTCTACATCCACCCTTTTAGAATCCCATAATATAGAAAGACCACTTGAAGCCCCTCTTGTTGACACAAAAATAAATTTCAACTTTATCTAGAAGCGCTAAAAATAAAGAAGCAAGTTGCTCTAAAAGTTTTGTTTCTTGCGAAAGAACAATATCTAACTGAATGCTTTCTATTGGATGCTTAATTAAGCATCTCTTGTAAAGGGGAATTTAAGATCCTAACATTCCAAGATAGGACCTTCATGCTTGCTGAGGATATTTTTAATTGTTGAGTGTCCCAAAAAGAAACATTTTTTAAGCCATCTCATGGATGCATATAAGCCTTGCAAGCTTGCTTTATAAATTTACTTCGTGTTAAAACCTATTCAATAGATTATCCTTAGACTATTTACAAACCTTTAATTCTCTTAAGACTAATCTCATGGCTCTAGATCTCTATCCTTCACAACATAAATCTAACCTGTGGACCATAAATCTACTCTAGAAAGATGTATACTTCTACAACCTAGTTTTATTTTATCATTATTGTTTGTTGGTTCTTAAGGACTAATAATATTTAGAAATACATTGGGAGATTATTGAATTGTAAGTGATCGCATCCTCCTTATTTAAATATCCTAAATGGTTGGCTATACAACCTTGAAAAATGTTGGAAGACAACAAGCAAGTGTGCAATTCATTGAGGATAGAATTTTGATGCAATTATTATGCCTTATAATGCTTTGAGTTGAAATATTCATATATACTCTTTGATATTCTAGGATGTTGACTAATTATTGGATATGAATTTATGCTTAAATGAATGTATTTATACACCAAGACATAATGAATCATCACATAAACATGTACCAAGTCAACTCCCAACATTTACGAGGAAAAGGTAGAAGTTAATCTTTTGAATTTTAGGTTAGATGTGTGTCATCTCCCACATTACGGAATTGGCATAGGATATGTGAAAGCAAATTTCAAGGTATGGATCAAACATATGAGGTTTAAGGTTAATAATGTTGTGAAAGTGTAGGAATTATAGATGAGGTTAAATGCATGGGAATCTGTGAAAGTGGGATTGAATGAGGATGGGCAAGGATAAGGGAAGGAGTCAAACTTGGCACAAGAGTATGTCATATGTCACTATGTAATCATATTAAGACATTCTCTCAAAATGAGCCCAAAACTAAATGGGAATCAGCATGGATATGCAAATTGCACCATTAAAATATAATTATTAATGTCATTAAAAGCATGTTGTATTGGTCAAGGATTGATGTTGCTATTCTTGCCACCTCAGTTCAAACCTTTGTTGAGTAATTGAGCTACCAAGCTTCATGCCTATGTTGGGTTACTATACTTGAGGACTTTATACCCCTACTAAGTCATTGTGCTCGTGAATTTAGATAATGTCTATTAGAATAAAAAATGGAGTCCCGTATTTATAACCCCGCCAATTAAGCCCAATTAACTCCTAAATTCACAAACAAAATATATATAAAATTGATGTCTTTTAAAGGAAGAAAAAATGTTAAAATATAAAAGACAGTCATAGGTAACATTTTAGATTGCCATGAGAAGACAATCACGAATTTCCAATCTGACAAAACAAACATGTATCATCAGAAGACCTGTTAAATTGAAGAAAAAGTTAACGATGCATTTAATAGGTCCCATGAGTAAAATCCTCTTAAGATAGTCAGAACAAAACATGCAAGTCGAACCAAGACAGACCGAGTCTGGCAGGCGACGGATGGTAAAAACAATCAAGCAATTTTGTAAAGATAGCTCCGAAATAATCGAGATTCAGGTGAGCAACTTTCATTGGAAAATCCGATAAACATTTCCACATGTTATGAATTTTAACTTTGGCTAAGGAGGGGTACCTCTGGCAGTAAACCGACGGAGAAGAAATCCAAAACAAAACCGGCTTCACCATTGAAGTCCACGCAATTCTCTACGACGTAACCTCTGCCCGTCCTATAAATACACTCTTTCTAACAACTTCCCCTCACACCCAAACGTTCAGAATTCCCCCTTCTTTCTGCAGTATTATTATTGGGAAAGAGATGGAATTTAATGGAATTTGTTTGGTGGCAATTTTAGTGGTATTCAGTAGTGTTGCGGTAATCTACGCATCGGATCCTGATATTCTCACTGATTTCACTGTTCCGGCGGGGCAGAACTCACTTAATTTGACTGGTAATTTCTTCACTTTCACGGGATTCCGAGATCTGGGAAACAACAATTTAACGGGACAGACGACAGTAAAAGTGACAAAGGCGGCGGTGGCAGAGTTTCCGGCGCTGAACGGGCTGGGCGTGTCAATGGCGGTGCTGCAGTTCCCGGCGGGCGGAGTAAACCCTCCTCACACTCACCCCCGTGCTTCTGAACTTCTCTTGCTTGTAGACGGATCTCTTCTCGTTGGAGTGGTGGACACCACGGGAAAGCTCTTCACGCAGAACCTCACTGTAGGGGATTTATTTGTGTTTCCCAAAGGACTCCTCCATTACCAACTGAATACGGATGCAGGCTATGAGGCCGTGGCTGTTTCTGCCTTTGGGAGCGCCAATGCAGGCACTGTGTCGGTCCCTTCTGCTCTCTTCACAAGCGGTATCACCGATGATGTTCTGACCAAATCATTCAAGACAGACACCTACACTATTGAGCTGCTCAAGGCTGCCCTTAAGCCTAACAAACCCTAATTGCTCCAACCTTCATCCTTGATCGCCTACTGAATGATGTTTCTTTTTCTTTCCTCTTTCTTAGCTTGAACATGTTTGTCAGTTTCTTTGCTTTCTTTCTGTGCTCGTCACCCAGATTTATGCCTTGATTTGTCTGAATAAAAAGAGAAAATAAAAACTCATATTTATGCCTTGATCAGGACAATGCTAATTTGTTCACATCCTGAAAATTAGGATTGGATTATATCATTCCACATATCAAACAAGATCCTCCTCCAAGAGGTCATCTTCTTCGGGAAGGTTTCATTGTATTTCTCTTTCTCAATTGTACAACTTAATTTTTCAATCACATGTTTATTCTTGATAATAATTTGTTCTCTTTGGGAAAATATTATTAATAATAACTAGTAGAGTAGAAATTGTATTTTAGATAAAAGGTACAATTTTCAAATTTTCCATTCAACATCTTTTAAGCAATATAAAAGATTTAAGGGAATAAAGAATAAAATCATATGATACAATTGTTTCTTTAGAATTAATTTTTAAGATTTACAAATATACAATTGTTTCTTTAGAATTAATCTTAAGATTTACAAAGATAAAATTTAAATATATCATTATTCATTTTCAATGATACTTCTAAATGGACATATTTAACTGGTTTCAAATGGTTAACAACTAAATACATATCTTATATTGATTTGTAGTATGTATAAGAATATCATTAATGATTTTATCGTATAATTCACCTATCACATATATTTGACCATAATGATTATCTCATTGGAGTTTGTCATCTAAAAAGTGATCAATGGAATACCACATGAGAAATATGTTGTATCATAAGAATGTATTATTCTTACAAAACCATAAGAAAGTGATGTATTTTGAGCGTCATCAAAATAATAATATAAATTATTGTGGCCAATGAGAATTGAATCTTGTGTCTCAATATTATTAGCATGCTTAGAGAATGGGTTGGTAGATATTTATAAATTTTAGTTTGGAGGATGTTTTCTTTGTTCTTAAACTCACCAATTTTCAACTTTTTTTTGTCAAAATTCCTATGTTGAGTTGCTTCTTATCAAAAAATATCATGTATCCTCACATGTCAATTCATTCACTAATCTAAAGGAAAATCACTCATTATCTCAGTTCCAACCAGGTCAAAGTAGTCGTTAGATTCATAAGTTTTATGAAAATCCATGATAGCTAGAGTCAAACCTTTTCACAAGGACATATATGGGTTAATTTGAGACAATGTGAAAATTTTGTAGGGTGGTATCCCTTTCCAATTGGGTGATATTAATTTTTTTATCATTTTTTTGCTAGTTTCTATAGAAACAATTAAATCTAGAGTTTTATTAAAGATAAAGCAAAATGGTTTGATGAGGAGTTTAATAGTGTCATTATAAACATTATGGTAAATTTCATGCTAAAATTCCACAACTTTTGGGAGATTTTAAATTTTCAAGTTTTTGGTAGGATCAACGAATAGTTCCACAATTCATTGAAATCCAAAATCGCATTGTTTGTGAAAGGTTTTAAAGGATGTAAATTTTAATATTTAAAATATCATTTATTAAAATTTCAAAGAATATATTAACCTTCCTAAAATATTTTAAAATAATTGAAACTTATTATTTCTATAGTTTTGAAAACCCCTTGAATCCTTGATAGTTCTTAGTTCCTTCTTCACCCCCAATGATTCCTAAAGAACCGTAAAATATTTTCAATTCCTAAGAAACGCTAAAATCTTGACATCGCCCATCTATTCACATTTTATTAAGGTTTATATTACCTTATCAACATTTGAATGGGAACTAAGAAATTGTTGGAGGTTCCCAAGGTATTGGGAACCTCCCCAAGATGTGACGCTTCATGCAAATAAAATGTGGAAGCATAAGAATATAATGGATCTCTCTCAGTGAGCATCATGGAGGATAACATCTTTTACTAAAAGGCCAAGAGTAATTATCATAATGCAAAGTGTAATGGGAAGGCTTTACAACACTTACAAAATTTCCTTCACCTAAAGAGGATGATGCTATGTCCCTCTTTTACTACTAGAATTTTGAGCAAACAAGCATTGCATAGAAAAGATATAACAATGCACTAGTCTAACAATGTAACAAAATAATTTCAAGGATTACCACTTATATTGGAGGTGATTGGGCATAATTATATAGGGAGAGATACAAGTTTTTGTTGTAAATATATCCATTATCTATTTAAATTCCATACCACTACCTTTCTTAGACCCCAAAAGTTTTTATTTTTCTTAGTTAAGGAATGTGCATTAAATATATTATGACAAATATGTTTGCTAGGCACTTCAATGCATATTATACATCCAAAGTGGTTATAAATTATTTCTTGACTAGAGGTTCTCATCCATTTTATATGGTTGTCACATTTGTAGAAGTCAAATTTTAGTGGGAGCTTGTATCCAATTAAGCTTTCAAATTTAGACATTTGTGGATTCGCCATGCTTCTAGAGACTAATATAAGGGGTGATTCAAGTCTATAGCATTCTAAGTCTCAAATGTGGTTTATTTTTCCTATGTGCTATTGCATGTAGTGAGGAAAACATCTTGTGCAAAAGTTGTAAAGGGGACAATGAATAAAGAGCTCTAGGGTGGCCATGTTTGGTACAACTATATGAATATTGGGGAACTCATTTAGAAAGAGGATTGCCAAGAAAATCAAAAGGTCAATGCATCATCTATCAATGCTTTATGTAGCAATATATGGGCAATCAAAGTTAACCAAGAGTTAAATTCAGCAAGGCATGTGCAGTTACAACTAGCATGGAGAATAGGGAATCCTGAAGGAGTTCTAAGATGTTGGTCTAGTAATCATATGAGTTGATTCAACATGTCAAACATAGGCTTGCACTTGTGTTTCAAAAGACATAATAGTGGTCATAAAAACAAAAATAAAATAAGTTGTTTAATCCCATTTTTCTATTGAAGCTCAAACATGTTAAAAAGAAATAGTACAAGAATGTTTTGAAGCCATTGGAATGGATTTTCAAGCTATTAGAGTATATTCAACCCCAACAACATGCTCCCATGACATCCACAAAGTTGATGAGGTAAGATTTATATATTTTTAGTGGTTTCAATCAAAATGAAACTTATTTTTTAATTGTTTTGATTATATTTTTTTAATATTTAGCAAATAAAAATAATTCCTCTCCTCCAAACTATAATCCTTGGACTAAGTGCATAAAGAAAATCCTACTAAGGAGTAGACATAACCTCACCCTATTCAAGCTCCTTTGTCCATTTTGTACCATCCTAATGAGACACAAGTAGGTATGTTAGGTTAGATTATAGTAAATAAAAAAGAAATTCAAACATTGATCAAAACCTTAAAAAATATAATACAATCAACACACATTGAAGATCCCTTTTCACATCCTTGGAATATATTATTTGTCAAAAATATTATGTGTGTGGCCAAACAAATACATGTTCAAATCATAGGGAGAAAGCACAACAATTTTATTCTACAAAATTACCATATAAATAAGTTGATTAGAGTAAGCTTTTGGATTCAAGTCTGTATGGTTTTTTATCGGTGTTTCGAATCACACTCAAGGATCCATCAAAAAACATATACACAATTGAATCCAAAAGCTTACTCTAATCAACTTCATGGACTATATGAAAAACTCATACCAACTATATAAATAAGTGAAAATATAAAAATTAAAATATGATCTATATGTATTTTTGGTTGATCTAAGAACCAATACATCCATGCATATAATTGAAAAAATTCCTTGTTCATTGGTGCCAACACCGAGATGTAACGGATAATTTTTGGGATAGGTGGTGAATGGATTTTTACCATTCCACATGCAACAATAACAAGGTGCCACATTAATTCTTGAAGAAGCTCTATTGTGAGTTCATCCTCAACAATATTTCAAACTATTTTGATATGCAATATTTTTCAGGGCAAAGACAAAGTCTCTACACAAGATAGGGAGAGGGCTCATAGTGCCTAGAACTAGCCACTAACACCTCTATCTAGGCTATCTTTTAACATGTCATGATCCCTTCAACTGTGAAGGAGAGCACGTTGAGGTGGAGATCTTATAGTCTATCAATTCCCTTAAATATAGACTTTATTATAGTTATAACCACCCCCAATTTGACCATACCACATAATTAATTAGATTAATATTTAATAAATTATCAACCATAATTCACTAACATTATTTAATTAATTATTCCATGACCCCATACTAAATTTAATTGAATTTAATTTATTGTGTTATCACCTTTCCTCTAAAGGTTGATTAATTTAATTAATCTAACTTTAACCCCACACCAAAATTACTTTAAACTTGATTAATTAATTAAAATTAAACCTTTCCTAATCTTCAATAACATTTTTCAATTAAAAATTCTTCCAAATGACCAAACTTGTAGTCATGTGATAGGTGTCATCAAACTCTCTTTAATGCCCACACATGTGTGAGGATGCACAGGTCACTATCCTCTTCCACCTCATCCTTTGACCAAGATTCTCATTGGATTCTCACACATATGTGAGATCCTTTTCCCCATGTGCAGTCACCCTACACTTCCATTTTTCTCCCACATGTTACACTCCTAGATTTCCTCCCTTTTACATTTCCATTTATACTCCACTTGTCAACTCTTTGTTCTTCCTAGATGTACTCACACATGTGTGATCACACCTAGCCTCCTTTTCTACTACACATATCATTTTACCAAGCGTCCACTTTGTGACACTTGTCACAAGGTTAATGTCTAAATCTTCTCAAACCCCTCCATCTCGCAATACATCTCAGTCCTTCATTTAATCTACAAAAAATATATAAATTAAAGTCTTATCCCTCCATTTTGATCATCTAGTTTATGCTAAATCTATATTGTTAAAATCCCTTTTCCCAATCAAATTAAATTATTTCCAAGGTTGTTTTTTTGTGAGAGCAACCCACATTGCAACACCAAAAGATAAAATTAAGTGGAGAAGGGTGCCTTCAATTCTAGCTCAATCTATGAGATGAAAAGGTAAAAGATTTGAGGTAATTAGTATTTATATGTGAAACATAAAAAAATGGGTGCTCCAATATAAAATGATAAAAAGGGGGTATGATGCACCTATTTTCCTTAGTTCATTAGGAAAAAGGGATCCCCTGAGGAAAGATTGACTCTCAATCCTTAGATGAGTCAATTTTGATGGAGATCTAGTTATTTTCCTTATGACCAAGGACAAGGTAAATCAACCTAAACAACCCTTTTGGGAGATGAATGAAAAATAATAAATGAATGCAAATTTGCAATGTAACACATGAAATCACTAAATTAAACCTTAATCTGACAGAATCTAGAAAGTAATTGCAAATATGAGAAGGGCTTGATTTTATGGACCTATGATAAAAAGCTTGTGTTGAGTGTCCTCCTGGGACTCATTCGCCCAAGGGTGAATGGGTCTTGCTACAGGGGTTGAAAATATGCTTTCACAATCCTCTGGTCCTATGTTTGCACTCCTAGTTATTTTGGGTCTCACAGTCATGAATTCAAAAATAAATTCTGAAAGTGAGTTTTCATGGCTTGACGACAATGTTGACAACTTTTGCAACTTTAACAACTTTTGCAGTTTTTCTCCTTTGATATATCTTCAATCCTTCTTTGACCTAATATCTACAAAACACACAAGAGGGAAAAATTATTTTGTTTTGGTTGTAATAACCCATTCTAAATTATTACTGAATTTATATTATTGCAAATGACATATGAATATATTCAAATTAAAAAGGCATAAATAAGTAGCTATAGTCAATCATAAAAATACATGTCTAATTAAATGATTCAAAGGTTATATTAAAATTGAATGTCAATTACAATATTCAAGTTTGACTTGGCTCATAAGGCCAGAAATTCAATACAATGTAAAAAAATTACGTCAAGGTTACATCAGAGACTAAGATAGTCTTATAAACATCCAAGGTTCCTCTTGACGCTCGTATCCACTAGTGGATGAGAACATGGTTGAAGCAGTTTACTACCCAACCACGAAGCTTATGCTTCCCTAAAACTCTTCCAACTTGAAGAACACCCGACCCTGCACAAAAAGTTTAGTAAGAGAACAATCTGCAAGGTGGAATATGGCACGTGCCCATACATCAATAGGCATTTATATCTACAAGTTGGAAAATAAAATACAAGATATATGCTAGGAATGGCAAAGAGTGCTATCACAAATTTCATACATACATAATGAATTAATTTTCTTGGCCAAGCATAAGAATATTGTTGCAACAACAAATAATAGGTTTTGGTAAAAGCAAAAATAGGTATACTCTTTGAACTCCATTTTGGCACCCATCTCGAAAGGTAACTTTCATCATCAAGTTATCCCATAACAACTAACTACCCTCTAGCAGCATCTACCCTTAGGTTCTCTAGTCTTATTAGGTGTTGTTGTTCTTAAATTCTATTTTAAATTCAAAAAATAAACCAATGGATTTGATCAATACAATATCCATCCGTTTCAAGCACATGTCACATGATTACATTCATCATATTACAGTATTCATTTAAGAATAGAGAAAATAGGTAACAAAAGAAGGTATGTTGAACAAGTATGTGTATGTACGTTGATGAAGGTCTATGCGCATACAAATATATGTGTCAACTTAAGTTATAAATTTGTGCATACATTCTGAAATAAAACCAATAAATCAGATTCTATCATTCCAATAATGTTCATTTTGATGTTTCATTTGTCAAAAATTCAAGAAATTTAAGGATCTAGAACAAGTTTGTTTTAATAGTTTCTCACATACTATTGTACCGTTTGTATCAAGACCAAGTTGTGATAATCAAACAATGTTGTTTACATATAAACACTCATTGTTTATAATAGAATGGTGTTGTTTACAACTAAACAGTTATAGAACGATGTTGTTTATAAATAAACTTTCACTATTTATAACAGAACAATGTTGTTCTAGATAAACATTTATAGAACGATGTTGTTTACAAATAAACATTCACTATTTATAACAGAACAATGTTGTGTTAGCTAAACAATTAGAATTTATTACAAAACAATGTTGTTTACAAATAAAAATCACTGTAATAATAGATCGGTTCCATTTACAGGGGGTTACAAGTTCAGTGCCCTTAAATTTTCTATCCAAATTCAGGCTAATCATTACTACATTCAAAGAAATAGAATAACCATCATGCAGGTATTCAATATATAATCGATACAAATATCACTTATTATCATTTATGCATGTAAAGGTTTTTCTATTTTTTGAGGTATTTTGCTTAGTTCGTGTAAGGTCTCTTCTTAGGAAACATTGTGCCTAATGTCTCCAAGAGAGGACAAGTCAAAGAAATATCATGCTCTCAGAGGAAATCAAACCCAATGACACCGCCACGAAAATGACACATCGCAAGAATAAATAAAATCACATAGTAAAACATGAGTGTTGATGTATTCCCCCACTTTAAAGTGGTTGCTAACAAAATTGCTATGAGAAATTGCTTTAAAGTAGAAGAAGACATGAGAACTTATTCAGAAAGCCCTATGCCAAGTCATATGTTATTGAATGAAACTACATCACAAATAAAGGGTTGCCCCCAAAATTTAATGTTAAACATAGAAAGAAAAGTACATCACATGTGAGCTAACTAAAGGCATGTTGTCCACATCTCAAGCTTGCTCTTATATATTCACATGGAAGGCGATCAACTAGCCAAAAGAGACAATGATAAGTGCCATACGAGGACAAGGCTACCTAACCCCTTGCCCTATTTAGTGCAAGACAAGGATGAGCTGAGATAATTGATTAAAATTAGTATTAATTAGAAGAACTAGGTGCTTCAGCACAAGGAAGAGCACCACAATCCTTAATATGTTGAATTTTATCACTTAAAATCTTGCATTCATTAGGAGAATGACCATGAACTCTATGATATGCACAAAATGAACTCTTGTTGTGCCATTTATTTCATGTTCTTGGAGGGAGAGATATCAAGTGATCTTGGAGGAGTCTCAACAAGATATTCTCTTGATTAAAAGTAGAAGATGTTCCTTTATTTTGTGACAAAGATATATCTTGCTCAATACAATATGTCATACTTAAACAAGACTCTTTAGATTGTGAGACTTTGTACTCTCCTTTATAGGAGAGTGTAAAATCTAACAAATTCTATTCATTAGTGTTTTGTGTGATGAAATTGATATTAAGCAAGGATTTCATTGATTCTTTCATTTCTTTCGAAGGACAATAACTAAGACCACTAGTGGTTTCTTGTGTGTTTGGATCTATAGGGACACAAATACCTGTTCTTCAACACCACATCCTTTTCCACTATAACCAAGTTGTTTCAAAATTTCATAACCTCTTCCATAAAGCTTTTTCATTTCTTCTAGATTTAGTGGTTGCTTATAATCAACTTCATCAAAGTTTGTTGTGTATTTTGTCTTTTCTTCTAAAGTGGTTGAAGTGGATGCTTTTGAAGATTTTGTTGAATTTTTTGCTGACATTACCACTTTTTCTTTTCCCTTTTTAGACTCTTTTGTTGTGATATTGTATTTGCACATGAAATTAGGTGTGAAATCTAAGGAGCCCCAATCATCTTCCAGGTTTTCTTTTTCTTTCTCTTGCATAGGTTCCACTTATATGGTTGGTGTCAATGTTTTCAAAGGACTAGTTTTATCTTTCTCAACATACAAACAACTTTCAAGTTCAGGATTAGCCTGGACTATGTAAACTTTATCGTTGTAAACATACTTCATTTTATGATGAAGAGTAGAAGACATTGCTTGCATTTCATGAATCCATGGTCTACCTAAAAGAATATTATATATGAAATATCATGATGCATAACATGGATAGTAGTTTGTAATGTGGCCTTTCTAACTATAATAGGTAATGTGATCACACCAAGTGGTTGTTTCCCTACATTATCAAACCCACAAATAGATAAAGAATCAGGTTAAATTTGGCTTTTGTCTACTCCAATCTTATCAAGAAGGTTTACACTAGACACATTAAGTGTCGAACCATTATCAATCATAGTATTTTTTATCCTCCATGTATGAATCTTAGCTATTATCATGAAATCATCATTTTGTTTTTACACTTCCAAAGGAGGGAGCTCACTTTGGTGGAAAACAATGTCAACATTCATTCCTTGAATTAGGGCTGCTATATCATTCAGGTTTGCACTAGGGGGAACCATAGCTTGTTTCAATGAATTTTTAAGAATACTATGGTAACTAGGTGAGGCTTGAATAAGGTCCCATAAGGATATCTTAGTAAAAGTATTCTTAAGTTGTTCAACAAGATCATACTCCTTTCCACTATGTAAAGGAAAACGAGGAGCGGTAGGCAAGATAGGTTGAGGTAATGGTAATGAAATGAGAGTGGTTTGTTGTTGCCTATTTTTCCTTGCATTATATGTGTGAGCAACAGTATTATAACTCATTTTTTGCAAAACATTATCATTAGGTGGTTCTAAGATAAGCATGAGTTTATTTTGAACTTGTGGTTGTTATGAGGGTGGATAAAGGATAAGAACTAGCTCAGGAGACCGCTTCAAGGGATATCTAATGTGCATAAACTCAAAAGACTCATCCTTATTGTGATGATCTTTTAGCGAAGTAGATTCTAAGGTTACCTCATCATTTTCATCAAATAATATCACATTACTATTGTTTGAAAGGCATGCATCAATTCTATCATTCTCTAGCACCATGATATCTACCTAGTAGGAGTTTTTTAGGAGAGGAGCAAACAAGATGTTGATCACATTCCATGGTTATATTTTTTAAAGTAACTTCATCACAAATAGGGGAGAAATCAAGAGAAGAACAATTATCATTGATTAGATCCTTTTGTTCAATTAGATATTTCCAAGTGGGAGAAGAATTAGGAGAGGGAGAAACAAGATTCTTATGACTCTCAATGAGTTTATCTTCTAACACCAAACTGTCTTCTTCACTAATAGGAGAGAGATTAGGATAAGAAAAAATGTGATTGTCATGTTTATCTATGATTTCATCCTCTTTCACTAAAACATTCTCACAAGCAAGAGATGAATGGAGACTAGTTGAGGTTATGTTTAGAAATGTGTCTATGATCTCATTCTCTTATGCCATAATATCTTCCAATGTAGAAGAGTTTATAGAAGAGGAGCTTTCAACATTGTCATGATTTTCAATGGGTGTATCTTCTAACACCAAAATACCCGAGTCATCACAAGTAGGAGAGGTATTGAGAGAAGAGAAACTATGATTATCATGATTGTCTATGCTTGCATCTACATCATTTCGGGTAAACCCACAAAATTGGTTTACAATTCCATTAAGGAAGGAAAAATGCATTTTTGGATGGAAAACACTTTAGGGGGTTCACTAGAACCTCCTTAAGGGTTCGCTAGAACTAGGGGGTTGGCTAGAAACCCCCTTCTAATGAACCCCCTTCAAAGGATTTTATTATTCAATTGCATTTAAAGGGGGGTTCACTAGAAGGGGGGTTGTAGTGAACCCCCTAGTTAGATATTGAACCCTGGTTTGCTAGAACCCCCCCTTTTGCTTCCTTCTCTCCCTCTTCTACCAAATCTTTGCAAAAAATTACCCTTCAAAGCTCGAGTTGAGGATGGAAATGGAGGAGACTTCATAGACCCAACTGGATGATGGTAGTCCTTAGAATGAGCTATCCATCGAATATAATTTTAACATGTTTTGGTTTTATTATGTTTTTTTTTTTAGTTTGATTAAACATAGGTTTTTCTTCGAAAATCAAGCTCTCTATTCTGCACATGTGGAAAAATAGCATATTATCAAAAAAAATTGAAAAATATCAGTGCACTAGATATTGATGTCCTTGATCCAACAAAAAAAATTAAATTTCGATACATACAAAAAAAGTTATGTTTTAGCTAGTAAATCATGTCTAAATTGTAACTGGTTTGACTTTGAAACTTAATTAAAAAAAAAATCTATGAAATGCTATGAAACCAATTCCATGCACTAAATATCATAATTACAAATCTAAATTAAAAAAAAAAATAGAATTTTATCCTTCATAGAATTTTTTTTATGTGTTAGCCAGTAACATCACTCTTTAAAAATGGTGTTTACTGTTAAAAACTAATTTTCGAAGGAGATGGAAAAATAAGTGCAATCTAATTCCAAAAAATTTGAAAAAAATATATTTAGAATCTATAGACAAAATGTCACAAATCACTAGTTTGCATCATCTTCAAATTCCTCATGGTTTAGCCGCTATAGGTGCCCGAAAGTGAAGATTTAGTTAAAAAAAATGAGTTCAATGTCCAATTTGGCCAAAAATTGTAAACCAGTATTGTGGGATCACCCTTCCCACAAATAGGAGAGATATGAGGGGGTGTGGAATTAAGGATTGTGTCAACATTTTCACTCTCTTGCACTGAGATACTCTCATAACTAGGAAATATATTAGAGGAATGACTAACGTGCTTGTTGATGAGATTTTTTTGGCATACTTAGAAAGGAAAGATACTAACATTGTGAGTGTGTGCCTAAAATGCAATACATTTCAAAATGTAAACAATTGTCTAACAAATATGATGATTTTCACTATTGAAATAGGTTTTGAAATGTTGTAAATGCAATGAACACAAGATAAATGATATTCTTCAATTCCAATTCTTATGTTTACAAATACACTTGAAATGAAACCAATTAAGAAAACATTGCCAATGACAGTAATTTTGCAAACTAAAACAGTAACCTAAAGGCAACAAGTAGAAGCACAAATGATGATTTATTGCTATAAAATGTAGATTTAGACCTAATTAGGGACTAATATGCCTAGGTGGGTGAATGAGTCCAAATTAGGGTTTTTGACAGGTTCAGATAGTGAAAAATATAGAGCACAAAATACCTAGTAATCTACAAAAAAGACTTGTTGGAACTGTAAAATTTTGAAAAAATCTCATTGATCATTCATGCTCATTAGTGTCCCAAGAATTCCTAAAGTTATCTTCATATAGCATACTCACCAAGATCTGGGTAAATTTTTATCATGTAATCACATAAATTTTATCTAACCCTCAAAATTTTGATATATGGAACATATCAGCATAAGGTGATGCAGGTCTCACCGATTGGTGATCCCACAAAGCCGGTTTACAATTTATGGGAGATTCTAGTTTTGCTAAAATCGCATATTTTTAGAAAATATAATGATTTAAGCCTTAAAAGGTTCCATTTTAAGGATTTCAATTGAAGAGGGTTTGATCAAACCATCTTAGATCAAACCCCCTTGGATAGAACCCCACTAGTTTTAAACCATACCTACAACGGAGTCTCCTTTACACCTATCAAAATGCTGATAAAAAAATCACTTTTGATTTACATTTGGGGGATCAAATTAATTCATTTAAAATTTATTTCAAATGATCATGGTAGTCCTCAAAACAAGCTATCCAACAAATATAATTTTAATATGTTTTGGGTTTATTATGTATGTGTTTTTTTAGTTTTATTAAACATAGGTTTTTTACTAAAAATCAAGATCTTTGTTCTGCACATGTGAAAAAATAGAAAATCACCAAAATAAAATTTTAAAAAATATTTTTAGGCTGGGTATTGATGTCCTTGATCCATTAAAAAAAATAAAATGAATTTCGATACATACAAAAAAAGTTATGTTGTATACAGTCCGCCTATGTTTTAATTGTAACTGGTTTGACTTTGAAACTTGATTAAGGAAAAAATATTTAATAAAACACTATGAAACCAAATGAAAGTGCTACATATTGTAGTTACAAATCTAAATTCTAAAAATTTAGAATTTTATCCTTCATACAAACAAAGTTATGTTGTATACGGTGAGCGTCACTCCTTAAAAATGTTGTTTTTTTTTTTAAAACTAGTTTTCGAAGGAGATGGAAAAAGAAGTGCAATTTGATTCCAAAAATTTTGAAAAAAATATATTTAGAATCTATAGAAAAAACATCACAAATCACTAGTTTGTATCATCTTCAAATTCCTCGTGGTTTAGCTGCTATAGGAGCCTGAAAGTGAAGATTTAGTTAAAAACAATCAGTTCAGTATCCAGTTTGCCCAAAAATTGTAAACCGGTACTGACGGATCACCCCGATACTAATGCACATTCCTCTAGTATATCGATAAGAAATTGGTTGTGTCATGTTGATGAGGACATATGTCGAAAGTACACAGGTTCATGACTTCTATCAGGAGGACAATGACTATCGGCATGATGGTGTGAGGTCATATCGAGCTTATATTTATCCCACCGCTCGAAGCAAAAGAATAAGTATCGGCCAGACTGGAGTCATCGGAGTGAAGTTCCAAAAGACAACCCGAGACCTTCACCGGTCTCGCCGATAAAGCAAAGGAGCACTTATTCGATCAGACAAATAATGCCAAGAATAGTTTGAGGAGTCTTACCGACCTCCCATGTTATACCAAAAGGGTGGTGCGTGACAACATGCATGGAGCTAAAAAATTCGGGAGAACAATGTGCATGGTCTCGCCGAAAAAAGGATGTATCGGTAAGATAAACCTCAGCGGGGAGATCTAAGGAAGGTCACAGCGAGTGTTATTCCATCAGACAGACAATTACTTTATCTCGGCGATTTGAGTAGACAAAAGGGAATATCTCGGTGAGACGATGAACCTTCGGAATAAGGTAGAGAATTGTTGGCCAGATTCGTTAAGTCATGGCGATAGGTTTTCTTCGGTGGGAGTCAAGGCGACATTCAAAAAATTAAAGTGAAACTATTGAGAAGACTTGTGATGTCAGGGGAGCTGCAAGATGTCTTAGCGGATATGTGAACGTTGAACAGAAGGATCGACCAAAGATTCAAAATATCTTGCCGATATGCTATGTGATGTGATAGCGAGAATTTCGAAGAGCTCACTTCATTTGTGTCACAACCAAGACATTAATGGCGCCATGAAAACATAAAAGATTTTGCGAATCCAGGTGAATTCAATTAAGGGCATTTTTTCGTGGAATTGACAACAAGGAAGAGGAGAAGAACGAGCAGAGGATTGCGGCGTTTGTTCAAATTGGAATTTTAGGTGAAATACAGTAAGTTTCTCATCCCTTGAATATTGTAAATTTCAAAGAATGGAAAGCGCTGGTCTAGAGAAATCAAAAGGTAGAAAACATGGGTAGAGTATTCAATCAAAAGGAAAAAAGAAGAAACCAGAAATTCAGTCGGAGGGCACCGATCGAAAATTGAACCAAGATCTCATAGACCAGCTACCTGATTCTGGACCTAAGGCCAGACACTCTGCACAACTTAGGGTTGAAGTAGATAAATTAGACGACAAATGTAAGTTCATTGGAGATGTTTGGACCCCAATCAGAGGCTATGAATTGTTCAGTTTCCATTACTACTGAATGAATCATTTTGAGCCAGTATGTAACCCTTGGAGGCTCAATTTAGGTAAAATTGTTTGCCCTAACATCTTTGTTGATGTTGAATTGGTGAAAATCTTGGCCAATCATTATAATCCAAAACATAGGGCCATATGTGATCTATTTGGGAATCCATTAATACATGTGTCAGAGAATGCAATAAGTGAGGTTTTCAAATTATAAGGGATATGCAATGAGAAAATTGTAAGTGAAGAGCTTGAGAGTGAATTCAGAATAATGGACACCATTTATAAGGGTTGGAGATTACCCCTACACAAAATTAGGCATGGTGGCAAACCGATTCCAATGGAGGGCAATGAGGGACCACCATTTCATGTGGATCTTTTCGAACCTTATGTGAAGTACACCTATTTTTTGGTGGGACAGGTATTGGGAATGGAGGTTCCAGAGTATATGGCAATTGTGCCTATGGTGATTGCAACAGATATTCAATACTATAACTCAAGGCCTTGGGATTATGCTTCATATGTGTTTAAAGAACTTGACGTAGGGTTGATGGCAATAAAAAATGGAGCCTCTCTCTTGCACCTCAGGAATTATTCATTATTGATGCATTTAGTGTTATACTTTGGACAGGAATTAGGGTTGTGGCCCCAGGAGCTGAGAGTTTCACAAAATGATAAAGAAGGTAGGCCATTGCCTATTCAGTCATGGACTGTTGTTTGGGATAGCGGGTTTGCTAATTCAAGTTTTGTACACTTTGAAGAATACTTTGTAAAAACCTTGTATAAATGATACAATCATCCATGTGATTATTCCTTATCTGATGAGATAAAGAAGTTCCTGAGACCTGGAGATTTTAATGGACCAATCAGCCATAATTGGGGGGATTGGTATTGTCTAGAGAACACAATCATGATTAGGGTCTATGGATTTGAAGATGCTCCATTTATCTTGCCTATAATAGTTCCAAACATAATTGCCTACTTGGAGATTGTTAGACAGATGAATTTTTCTAGTGTCATGAATTTAAGCTCTTTTGGAAAGTGGGCTTTTATGCCCAGTACGTTATGCTTTGGTGACTTTATTGTGTTAGCAAAGGAAGGATATAACCTGATTCTTGATAGGTTATTACAATACAATATGAAGAGAGGGCTATTGAGGGAAAATTTCTATCCATAAGGGTATATCCACTCGGCTACACAGAAGATAAACTTTGGAGGGTATCATCATGTGCCCTACCAGTTTGATGATATGATAAGAAATTTGGAAGTAGAAGAGGCAGAGATGGTGATTGAGCGACACAATCAGGAGTTGCTAGATATGGAGATGTTGTCCTCTAGTGAAAAGGCATCAAGGGCTAACATGTCCTAGGGTCCATTCGGTAAAGTATCAAGGACAAGAACTCGGGGTTATACCTACTCTGCTAGAGAAATGAATATTGAGGAAAATGTAGGTACAAATGTAAGATATGAAGAATATAAATCTTTTATAGTAGATGATGAGTTTATAAAAACTTCATAATTCAAAACATTTATGTATAAGAAAAAAGGTAAGGAAATAAGAGAACTGGTTGACAACGTGACACCAGGAAATGAAGAGCAATTGTTGAAAAGTTTGAAAGATGATGTAGAGAAAGAGATGACAAATATGACCCCTAAGAAAGGGAGAGAAATGTTGGAAAAGGCCGGTGTCATGATTTTCCCAAGATTAGACCTCATTTCTGTATTAGTTTTCAATAGTTTCTTGAAAGACAACAATACTACACATAAGCTCAGCATAGAAAAGGTAATGAAAGTATATACAGGATCAAGATATAATCCTGATGAAGAAACATTGATGATTTGGGCTTTATATCCACCCCATAAGAGGTCAGTTGTTATTGACACTGAGAAAGCATTTGGACATGTCATGACCTTAAAGGCTGGAGAGGTTGATCCAATTGCAACAACATAAATTGGGATTAATGCGGAAAATTTGAATAAAGCCCAAATACATGCATTGATCAAAGAAAAGGAAATGTACAAAACAAACAATGAAAGAATGTTGAGGGAAAATGAGCATCTAAAGGACTTAGTGGATGTTGCAACAAGGCCAACAATGATTCTCACTAAAGGTGAAATTTCATAGGTTAATGACCATTGGGAGGGATCAAGTGCATATTCTCAAGGGAAAATGGACACACTTACAACAGTAATCAAAAAGAGGCAGGCCATTTTAACCACTTGGTTAAATAAACTTTGGGGAAAACACTCACAGTATTTTGATGCAATAAAAGAACATAAAAGAGTGGATGGTAGAATCCAAGAGAAACTTGAGGAAATAAAATAGCGGGATACTCCTGATAATGCATCGATTGAGGATGCTAATCATGTTATGGACAAGCATAGAGGTTTCTTTGAGGAGTTACAAGAGGAAGGGCAAGAATTGATGGAGGTTGTTGAGAATGGATTGATTACGTTCTTTGATGATGGAGGTAAGTTGAAAGAAATGGCTACATGGAAGAGCGAAAGTGAATTAATACTCCAGGAGATTTTAAAGGCAACCACTGCGAAAGATGCAACATTGGATGAAACGTGTGGACAAAATGAATGGATGGTGATGATGGAGATCGTGATCTGCAATGCACTAGGAGATGCGCATACACACGAGTGTCAAGACTACACAGATCACATGTCAAGGGTTCATTTATGGCTTAACAAAGCTTAGTCAATATTAGTTTTGTTAGTATTTCATATTTAAGACATTTATGAAAGAACGCATCTTATCATGTGGTTGATGTATATAGATATCCGTTTGTGTAACCAAAAGGGAGATTAGAACAAGATAGATAGAAAGTAGATAGTAGGAAATACAATATTTTCAAAATGTTTCAAAGAACCATGATGCATGTATGAAGTTTTGAGGGATCAATGAAAGAACTCTGATTTTGTGGTGCCCTTCTGGTATCAATTATTTGTTGAATTAATTGAAAATATTATCAAGTTGTCTTAAAGGTTGATATTTATTTGTTATTTAAATTGACATATCAAGTATATTTCCAGTTTATCAATACATATATGTTGTATTTGTGTGGTGTGATTGGTTGGTTCTTTCAAGTAAAGATTAAATCCTTCAAGTCATTCACAATAATCTGGAAGTATCATTTGGATCACTAAGAAGAGCTTGGTAATTACATTCTTGCATGTTTATACAAGTTATAAACTAATCTCATATGCCAAATAATTAGAATCTCTGCCAAATAAAATTCATTCATCTAAGGCTTTCACTTGACTCCGTTTTACCCAACAAGGCATTGGTCTTATTTATCCTTTTAGGTTTCATCCATTCTATTTACAACTCTTAACCAAACATATTAATTTTTACCTTGATATTGCATATACAATTTATACTAAATTTAGATCATACCTCTCCACTATCAAATTGCCATTTGTGAATAGTTTAGTCAAGTAGGAAGCACATTTCAAAATCTGCAGCATTCATATAGGTACACCCACCTAGGTTTAGAAGAGCCTTAAGAGTAGAAGGTTCAAGTGTACCGGTTGGCCTTGTTAGTTGGCCAATAACATTGTGAGAGCTTGGCAACCTCTCATGGTTCAAACTTGCATTTTTGAGACCCAACAAATTGGCGACTCCATTGGGGAAACTTGAGAGAAGTCTGGTGGTAGACAACCTTCCCATATAGAGTCATTAAAAGAGAATCATAATAAAATAAATTTGAAAATTGACTCCGCTGGGTGAAATAATAACATCTTTCTCACTTTTAGAAAAAGTGGGTGGTGACTCTAAATGAACAAAAGCATTGAGACATACAATAAGATACAAATCAGAAAGAAATCGACCTAGAGTTCAAACCATCACGATTACTCACAATATGCAGGGAAGAAGATCTTTATACAGAGATAATGATGGCCCTAATGATAAAAGTAAGTCGAACTCTAAAAATGATCAAGGCAAGAAAGTGTCTAATGACCGGGGCCTAGCAACAAGAAACAAAACATCGAAACCACTAGTGGAAACACATAATTCATATGACGCATTAACAAATGAAAACAACCCATCTAAAGAACTCCACACTCCAAAAGAGAAGAAAAACCCCCTTTGGCAAATAAATCATAAGAGGAATGACGAGTTCATGGCTGATTTTGAGGCTACAAAAGAAGAGAGTTTGAATATGAGTAGAGAGCAGCACTTTTTGAGGAGGGACTTGAATATGAAGAAGCGCCTAAAGAAAATCATGAACTCATGACCCAAAATGAGGCAGATGCACAGTTAGAACACATGAAGAAAGAAACAAAAATATTAAGGATAGAATATGAGCAAAGGCTTCAGGCAATGAAAGAATTTGAGAAATTGAATTTGCAAAAGGCTCGGATTAAAACACCAATGGCTGACTCACTTAAATATATGCCCCCTCATAAAAATAACAATATGAGACCATCAAATTCTCCATAGGCCCACCAAAATCAGCCAAGGAACCAATGTGGACATCAAAATGCTCCACCACAACATAAGGGTGTTCAACCACCTCCTTATCAGCAACACATACCCCCACAAGGTCAGTAATATGTGGCAAATAGTAATCCATTGTACCAGCATCAACATTACTAAAATCCTCCTCCACAATATACAACCATGATTAGGCAGTTTGATTTGACCGGATTCCAAATATACCCTTACCCTCTGGATAACTATTGGAGAAACTTAGTCCCTAAATTCACAGGAAGTAGTGCAGTCATAGCAGACGAGCATCTGAGAAACTTTAAAGCAGATATTCAAGATCTGGATATGCAATATGAGGATGTACAAACGAGACTATTTATGATGTCATTGATTGAGGATGCCAGAGACTGGTTTAATAGTTTACCGACATCATTCATTGATTCTATTCATATATTTTATGAGTAATTTCTCCATCAATATGGGAATCAATGTGCATCAGAGTGTGCTTTGCGTGAGTTGGTAACTATCCAAAAGCATCAAGATGAGTTAGCTTATGACTTTAATCAAAGGTTTTCCAAGGTACATAATAAGATACCTTGTGGATCCAAGCTAGTTGGCCCTGTTGCATTGAGCATCTACTTGAAATATTTTGATCCCAAGACAGGATATGAGCTTAGGAACATAGATCCTAGGAATTTGGTTGAAGCCCAAAAGATAGCACTCACAATTGAGAATAACAGGAAAGCTGTAGGGATGATTTATAAAAGGGAAAACCCTAAGGCTCCCCCATATGCTCCTCCTAATAGACAAGAAAATGCATATAAGAATGAAAGATCAAGGTTACATGACATGCCTTATAATACAAACTAGAAGGATGGGAAGCCGGTGAATGATAGACCAAGAAATAAAGAAACACCAGATCCATTGAAAAGGAAAGGAGCATATATGGTAGATAAGAGTCCTTGGTTCCCAGTGTGTTACGCACCACATTCCCTAGAGCATTGTGTTATAGCTCAGTCAATACCTGAAGAAGATACACTGGAAAATGATGGTGGTGAAGACCAGAGTGTCTATTTAACTTCCCACACCCTTATTGCTTTGAAGCGGGAATATTCATCTTCAGAGGAGGAGAGATATGAGTATGATGTTGACCATCAAAAATACAATATTCATATGGCAGAGCAACAGGTTTTTTCTGACCATGAAGAAAGTGAAAATGAGAAAAATCCCCCTATTGCATCATGTCAAACTAATAGGTACAGTATAAGGAGACCAAGTGAAGAAGAGATTGAGAGGTTGACTATTGCAGCAGTGGAAGAAGCTAGAAACAAATATCGGCTGAGGAACAAAACAATGAATGAAGATGAGGGTGTCCCAAGAGGAATATTTGTAAAAAATAGAAAGGTACCAAATGAGACATCAAAAAAGACAGATGATAAGCAACCTGACAAAAAAGAACAGAAGTGGGCTCCTAAAGAGGAAAGTAAATAAATCCCCATCGAGAAGCAAAATCCAAGTCAAACATGCAAAGAGGAAAAGGAAGAAAGCAAAGGAGAATTGATAGAATCAAGGAAGGTGATCAGAACTGAAGGTACATCTTTTGATTTCATGCAAACCTTATCTCAACTAAAAATATTTGTCCCATTACTTGAAATGATAAAAATTAAGGAATATAGGGAAGGTGTCATTCAATTAATGTCTAGGGGGAATCAAAATATAAACCTTGAAAATAAGGAGATCCTCGAAACCACCAACAAGAAGAAGGAAATAAAAATCCCAGAAGCCTTCTTAATGAATACACCATAGATTGACCCATTTTTTACCACCCTACTCATAAGTGGCAAGTTAGTAAGAAATTGCATGATAGATTCAGGTGCTTCCATGAATATTATTCCTGTAGGGGTAATGAAACAACTTGGTATGTGGGTAGATTTACAAGGAGGTAAATGTTACGCCATGGATAGCAGGCATGTTCTAGTTGTAGGAATAATAAAGAATGTGGAAGTGAGACTAGCAACCTACCCCCAAGCTGCCTACAATATTGATATAACTATAATTGACACGCCTCCTTAGTTTGGAATTCTTTTATCGAGACAATGGACTGTAGTAGTGGGGGGTAATGTGCAGTTCGATTTATCATATGCCACTATACCAGTAAATGGTGAAGAGGTCAAATTATATAGGGAGCCAAGAATGAATCAAATTGTTGAGTGTGTTCCTCAGGAACAACTTAATTGCTTTTGTGATTTAGATTTGGGGAGTTTTAGAGTGGAGTTATCACAACCTGAATTAGTAAACAAAGACCCAATTGATAAGCATATTTCTAAAAATCAGCAAGGGGTATGGAAAATGTACTTTGACGGGGCATGTAGCCAAGAAGGTAATGGAGTTGGGGTAGTTTTCATATCTCCTGAAGGTACTAGATTTAAATATTCATTTTTGTTGGCATTTGAATGTACAAACAATGTGGTGGAATATGAAGCTTGTTAATTGGTTTGAACATGGCAGTCAAGCACAAGATTAAACTGTTAACTATTTTTGGAGATTCAGAGCTAGTTGTGTCACAGGTCAGATCTAAATATGTTGCAAATAACAAGAGGCTGAAGCAATACAGGAATGCTATATGGGATACAATCAAGCTATTTGATGCTTTCTCCATAGATTGGGTGGATCGGTCAAAAAATATAATGGCAAACTTCCTAGCCAATGTAGCACTAAAAAAGGATGACATCACATTGGCAGGAGTGTCTCAAATTGAGTTCAAGACAAGACCCGTTGTGCCTGACAATATATACAGTTGGTAGGTTTTTAATGATTACACTGACCTCCTGAAGTTTCTTCACTATATAGACCAATATGAGGCCCAAGAAATTGACTTTAATGCCTTTGTAGAAGAAATAAATTGAGAGTAGACAGTATTTGGGAAGAAGGTCTTACAACTTAGAACTAATAAACTCCCCAAAGACTAGTAGCATTGGAGAGAGTATATGATGGAAATGATCGATCCCTTATGAAACAAACACCAGTTAAGAAGGAAGATATTGAAGAGATAAATTTAGGGACTGAATTGGCACCAAGAAAAGTATATATTGGAAAGAAAATAAGCCCGACAGTTCGAAGAATGTTGATCTCATTACTAAGGAAATATAAACATGTATTTGCATGGTCTTATGAAGATCTTAAGGAATATAGGGAAGACCTATTTCAACATGAAATCTCATTGAAACTAGATGCAAAGCCATTTAGGCAGAAACAAAGACCTATTAACCCTATAGTAGAACCAAAGATGTAGGAGGAATTGGCAAAACTTAGAGATGGGGGTATCATTAAACCAATCAGACATTCAACATGGGTATCAAACCTAGTTCCTGTGAGAAAGAAGAACAAAGATATCAGACTGTGTGTGGACTTCAGAAATTTAAATGTGGCATCCCTCAAGGATAACTACCCTCTACCTAATATGGAGGCTATACTACACAAAGTGACAGGGTGTGAGATGTTATCTATGATGGATGGTTTCTCTGGTTATAATTAGGTTAAAGTCAGAGAATCTGAGCAGTACAAGACAACTTTTACAACTCCATGGGGAACATATGTTTATGTGAGAATGCCCTTTGGTCTCACAAATGCAGGAGCGACTTTACAAAGAGCTATGGACTTAGCATTTACAGACTTGATTAATGCTATAATGGTAGTATATCAAGATGAACTTACTGCTTACTCAAAAAGGGGTGAAGATCATGTAGAACATCTGGAAAAAATATTCATAAAAGCCTTAGAATATGGCATTAGTTTGAACCCTACAAAATGTCATTTTGTTGTCACAGAGGGAAAAATCTTAGGACATATAGTGTCGAAGGAGGGAGTTAGAATAGATCCTGAGAGAGTTGAAGCCATAGATAAGGTTCCTTTTCCTAAAATTGTCAAAGCCATCCAATCGTTCTTTGGACATATTAATTTTGTTAGGAGGTTTGTGTCTAACTTTGCTGAAATTATTAAGCCCATATCAAAAAATGCTAAGGAAAGGACAAAAAAATGAATGGACTCCAGAAGCATTGGAAGCCTTTGTATCCATTAAAAGAGCCATCAAGGAAGCCCCTGTCCTCAAATATCCTGATTTCACAAAACCTTTTCAAATATTTTCATTCATTTCCTTGCACACTATAGTTGTTGTTATGTTACAAAAAAATGAGGATGATCATGAGCAACCTGTGTCCTTTTTTAGTAAATCATTGCAGGGATTAGAATTGAAATATGACATAATGGAAAAACAAGTCTTTGCACTAGTAAAAGCCACAAAATATTTTAGACCATATCTTGTTGGAGCCAAAGTGATTGCTTATGTCCCTCGCGCAGTTGTCAAAGACATTTTAACACAATCGGAAGTAACAGGGAAGAGATGCAAGTGGATTAAAAAAATCCAGGAATTTGATATGGAAATACAAATTACTAAATTGATAAGAGGCCAAGGATTGGCCAAGTTAATGGCAGAAGCAAATATTGAGGCGAATCAAATTTGCAATGTGGAGGATGAAGGAAACGCAATTGCGAGTATTCAGCATACACCTTGGTATACAGACATTATGTATTACCTCAGAAACACGAAGTGCCCTGAAGGATTTAATGATAACCAGAAAAGAACCTTGAAACTACAAGCATCTAAATATGTATTCATAGAAGGTGATTTATTTTGGAAGAACATGGATGGAATGTTGTTGTTATGTTTAGATGAGTCACAAGCTAATCATGTTTTGAAAGAAATGCATGAAGGGGTCTATGGAGGCCATTATTCTACAAAGACAACTGCACATAAAATTCTCAAGGCAGGTTATTACTGGCCAAAATTTTTTAATGATTCTTTTTTCATATGTAAGAAAGTGTGAAGCATGTCAAAAGTTTTCAGTCAAAATGAAATATCAAGGAGCTTTACCACTTAGACCTATGCAGATTGAAGCCCCTTTTCATCAATGGGGGATTGATTTTATTGGGGAGATACAAGAGAGATCAAGTGGAGGACACAAATGGATACTGGTAGCCACTAATTAATTCACCAAATGTGTAGAAGCAATCCCAACCAAACAGGCGACAAGTAAAGTTGTGATCAATTTTTTGATGGATAATATCATTACCAGGTTTGGTACACCATTGAGATTAATCACAGACAATGGGATGTGTTTCAGATCAGATGAGTTTAAGACCTTTTTACAGTATGCATGGTATTACTATCTCTTATTCTACCCCTTACCACTCACAAGCTAATGGCCAGGCAAAGTCCAGTAACAAAAGTCTTCTAAAAATCATAAGAAGAATGCTAGGTGGAAACAAAAAGATATGGGATTCAAAATTAAAATTGGTTGTATGGGCTGATAGGATCACTGTCAAAAAGGCAATTGGAAAATCCCCATATGAACTAGTATATGGAACACAAGCTAGAATGCCTTTACAAAATTTGTTGCCAATTTACAAATTTATCCTTCAAGAAGACATAGAGGTTCCTGAACCGATGGAAGAGAGAATGGAACAATTGGTAGAGCTTGATGAGATGAGAAGGCTAGCTCAAAACCAGAACATGAAGTTGCAAACAAAAATGAAGTATTTGTTTGATAAAAAGGAAAAAGATAGAAAATTTGAAGAGAATGACCTGGTATTGATGTGGAATGCTAGGTGCCAGGAGAAAGGAAAACATGGGAAATTTGAAGCTTTGTGGTCGGGACCTTTTGTTGTTGTTGGTAAATGAGGAGAGGATTCATATTATTTGCAAAACATGAGTGGTGAAGAATAGGAGTTTCCTATACATGGGCAATTTCTAAAGAACTTTTTCTCTTGAAAATTACAGAGGATCAAGGGTTGCCAGTGCATGGACAACTCTTAACGAAACCTTTCATAAATTTTCCATGCACAGTGGTATAGGAAATAAAAGGTACGGGAATTGCTAGTACATGGAAAATCCTGGGATTCCTTTATTTGAATTTTCTCCATGTACATTAGTTTAGGATCATGTTCATCTCCACTTGCTTCATCCATAAAGATTAGTCTGCTCACCTAGAAATCTGGATCATTGCAATGATCTCATAATCATTCATAACTAGACGGAGCCACTGTTGGAACTGTAAAATTTTGAAAAAATCTCATTGGCCATTCATGCTCATTAGTGTCCCAAGAAGTCCTAAAGTTATCTTCATATAGCATACTCACCAAGATCTGGGTAAATTTTTATCATGTAATCACATAAATTTTATCTAACCCTGAAAATTTTGATATATGAAACATATCGGCATAAGGTGATGCAGGTCTCACCGATACTAATGCACATTCCTCCAGTATATCGACAAGAAACTGGTTATGTCACGCCGATGAGGACATATGTCGAGAGTACACGGGTTCACGACTTCTATCGGCAGGATAATGACTATCGGCATGACGGTGTGAGGTCATATCGAGCTTATATCTATCCCACCACTCGAAGCAAAAGAATAAGTATCGACCAGACTAGAGTCATTGGAGTGAGGTTCCAAAAGACAACCCAAGACCTTCATCGGTCTCGTCGATAAAGCAAAGGAGCACTTATTCTATGAGACAAATAATGCCAAGAAGAGTTCGGGGAGTCTTATGGACCTCCCATGTTATACCAAAAGGGTGGTGCCTGACAACATGCATGGAGCTAAAAATGTCGAGAGAACAATGTGCATGGTCTCACCGAAAAAATGATGTATCGGTAAGATAAACCTCAACGAGGAGATCTAAGGAAGGTCATACCAAGTGTTATTCCATCAGATGAACAATTACTTTATCTTGGCAATCTGAATAGACAAAAGGGAATATCTCGGCGACACGAAGAACCTTCACAATAAGGCAGAGAACTATTGGCCAGATTCGTTAAGTCATGGTGATAGGTTTTCTTCGGTGGGAGTCAGGGCGACATTCAAAAAATTAAAGTGAAATCGTCGGGGAGACTTGTGATGCTGGGGGAGCTGCAAGATGTCTTAGCGGATATGTGAACATTGAATAGAAGGATCGGCCAAAGATTCAAAATATCTTGCCAATATGCAATGTGATGTGACAACGAGAATTTCAAAGAGCCCACTTCATTCGTTTCACAACCAAGACATTAATGGGGCCATGAAAACATAAAATATTTTGCGAATCCAGGTGAATTCAATTAAGGGCATTTTTTCGTGGAATTGACAACAAGGAAGAGGAGAAGAACGAGCGGAGGATTGGGGCGTTCGTTCAAATTGGAATTTTAGGTGAAATACAGTAAGTTTCTCATCCCTTGAATATTGTAAATTTCAAAGAATGGAAAGCGCTGGTCTAGAGAAATCAAAAGGTAGAAAACATGGGTAGAGTATTCAATCAAAAGGAAAAAAGAAGAAACCAGAAATTCAGTCGGAGGGCACCGATCAAAAATTGAACCAAGATCTCATAGACCAGCTACCTGATTCTGGACCTAAGGCCAGACACTCTGCACAACTTAGGGCTGAAGTAGATAAATTAGACGACAAATGTAAGTTCATTGGAGATGTTTGGACCCCAATCAGAGGCTATGAATTGTTCAGTTTCCATTACTACTGAATGAATCGTTTTGAGCCAGTATGTAACCCTTGGAGGCTCAATTTAGGTAAAATGGTTTTCCCTAATGTCTTTGTTGATGTTGAATTGGTGAAAATCTTGGCCAATCATTATAATCCAAAACATAGGGCCATATGTGATCTATTTGGGAATCCATTAATACATGTGTCAGAGAATGCAATAAGTGAGGTTTTCAAATTATAAGGGATATGCAATGAGAAAATTGTAAGTGAAGAGCTTGAGAGTGAATTCAGAAGAATGGACACCATTTATAAGGGTTGGAGATTACCCCTACACAAAATTAGGCATGGTGGCAAACCGATTCCAATGGAGGACAATGAGGGACCACCATTTCATGTGGATCTTTTCGAACCTTATGTGAAGTACACCTATTTTTTGGTGGGACAGGTATTGGGAATGGAGGTTCCAGAGTATATGGCAATTGTGCCTATGGTGATTGCAACAGATATTCAATACTATAACTCAAGGCCTTGGGATTATGCTTCATATGTGTTTAAAGAACTTGACGTAGGGTTGATGGCAATAAAAAATGGAGCCTCTATCCTGCACCTCAGGAATTATTCATTGTTGATGCATTTCGTGTTATACTTTGGACAGGAATTAGGGTTGTGGCCCCAGGAGCTGAGATTTTCACAAATCGATAAAGAAGGCAGGCCATTGCCTATTTAGTCATGGACTGTTGTTTGGGATAGGAGGTTTGCTAATTCCAGCTTTGTACACTTTGAAGAATACTTTGTAAAAACCTTGTATAAATTATACAATCATCCATGTGATTATTCCTTATCTGATGAGATAAAGAAGTTCCTCAGACCTAGAGATTTTAATGGACCAATCAACCGTAATTGGGGGGATCGGTATTGTCTAGAGAATGCGACCATGATTAGGGTCTATGGATTTGAAGATGCTCCATTTATCTTGCCTAGAACAGTTCTAGATAGAATTGCCTACTTGGAGATTGTTAGACAGATGGATTTTTCTAGTGTCATGAATTTAAGCTCTTTTGGAAAGCAGACTTTTATGCCTAGTACATTATGCTTTGGTGACTTTACTATGTTAGAAAAGGAAGGATATAACTTGATTCTTGATAGGTTATTACAATACAATATGAAGAGAGGGCCATTGAGGGAAAATTTTGATCCAGAAGGGTATATCCACTCGGTTAAGTAGAAGATAAACTTTGAAGGGTATCATCATATGCCCTACTAGTTTGATGATATGATAAGAAATTTGTAAGCAGAAGAGGTAGAGATGGTGATTGAGTGACACAATCAGGAGTTGTTGGATATGGATATGTTGTCCTCTAGTGAAAAGGCATCAAGGGCTAACATGTCCCAGGGTCCATCCGGTAAAGTATCAAGGACAAGAACTCAGGGTTATACCTACTCTGCTAAAGAAATGAATATTGAGGAAAATGTAGGTACAGATGTAAGACATGAAGAATATAAATCTTTTATAGCAGATGATGAGTTTATAAAAACCTCAGAATTCAAAACATTTATGTATAAGAAAAAAGATAAGGAAATAAGAGAATTGGTTGACAACGTGACACCAGGAAATGAAGAGCAATTGTTGAAAAGTTTGAGAGATGATGTAGAGAAAGAGATGACAAATATGACCCCTGAGAAAGGGAGAGAAATGTTGGAAAAGGCTAGTGTCATGATTTTCCTAGGATTAGACCTCAATTCTGCATTAGTTTTCGATAATTTCCTGAAAGACAACAATACGACACATAAGCTCAGCATAGAAAAGGTAACAGAAGTATATACAGGATCAAGATATAATCTTGATGAAGAGACATCGATGATTTGGGCTTATATCCACCCCATACGAGGTCAATTGTTATTGACAATGAGAAAGCATTTGGACATGTCATGACCTTAAAGGCTGGAGAGGTTGATCCAATTGCAACAACATAAATTGGGATTAATGTGGCAAAATTGAATAAAGCCCAAATATAGGCATTGATCATAGAAAAGGAAATGTACAAAACAAACAATGAAAGAATGTTGAGGGAAAATGAGCGTCTTAGTGGATGTTGCAACAGGGCCAACAAAGATGCTCACTCAAGGTGAAAGTTCATAGGTTAATGACCATTGGGAGGGATCAAGTGAATATTCTCAAGGTAAAATGGACACACTTACAATAGTAATCAAAAAGAGGTAGGCCATTTTAACCACTTGGTTAAATAAACTTTGGGGAAAACACTCACAGTATTTTGATGCAATAAAAGAACATAAAAGAGTGGATGGTAGAATCCAAGAGAAACTTGAGGAAATAAAACAACGGGATACTCCTGATAATGCAATGATTGAGGATGCTAATCGTGTTATGGACAAGAATAGAGGTTTTTTTGAGGAGTTACAAGAGGATGCACAAGATTTGATGGAGGCCGCCGAGAATAGATTGACTACGTTCTTTGATGATGGAGGTAAGTTGAAAGAAATGGCTACATGGAAGAGCAAAAGTGAATTAATACTCCAGGAGATTTTAAAGACAAGCACTGTGAAAGATGCAATGTTGGATTAAGCATGTGGGCAAAATGAACGGATGGTGATGATGGAGATCATGATCCGCAATGCACTAGGAGATGCAAATACACACGAGCATCGAGACTACACAAATCATATGTTGAGGGTTCATTTATGGCTTAACAAAGCTTAGTCAATATTAGTTTTGTTAGTATTTCATATTTAAGACATTTCTGAAAGGACGCATCTTTTCATGTGGTTGATGTATATAAATATCTATTTTTGTAACCAATAGGGGGATTAGAACAAGATAGATAGAAAGTAGATATTTGGAAATACAATATTTTTAGAATGTTTCAAAGAACCATGATGCATGTATGAAGTTTTGAGGGATCAATGAAAGAACTCTGATTTGGTGGCACCCTTTTGGTATCAATTATTTGTTTAATTAATTGAAAATATTATCAAGTTGTCTCCAAGGTTGATATTTCTTTGTTATTTAAATTGACATATCAAGTATATTTTCAGTTTATCAATACATATTTATTGTATTTGTGTGGTGTGATTGGTTGGTTCTTTCAAGTAAAGATTAAATCCTTCAAGTCATTCACAGTAATCTGGAAGTATCATTTGGATCACTAAGAAGAGCTTGGTAATTACATTCTTGCATGTTTATACAAGTTATAAACTAATATCATATGCCAAAGAATTATAATCTCTACCAGATAGAAGTCATTCATCTAAGGCTTTCACTTGACTTTGTTTTACCCAAAAAGGCACTGGTCTTATTTATCCTTTTAGGTTTCATCCATTCTATTTACAACTCTTAACCAAAAATATTAATTTTTACCTTGATATTGCATATACAATTTATACCAAATTTAGATCATACCTCTCCACTATCAAATTGCCATTTGTGGATAGTTTAGTCAAGTAGGAAGCACATTTCAAAATCTGTAGCATTCATATAGGTACACCCACCTAGGTTTAGAAGAGCCTTAAGAGTAGAAGGTTCAACTGTACTGGTTGGCCAATAACGTTGCGAGAGCTTGACAACCTCTTGTGGTTCAAACCTGCGTTTTTGAGACCCAACAAGACCTGTACAGGGATTAACATGCCCAAATGGGTGAATGAGTCCAAATTAGGGTTTTTAAGCTTGAATCAACAAATTCTAAGTTGATTTTAATGTTTCTAGGTTGTATTCTCAATTGACTATTTACAATTACAAATTTCCAATGAAATTGAATGATGCAAAATGCAAAAATGCACCTATATGCACTTTTCACTAATGCAATATTTAGAAGACCTAAATGCAATTCAACTAATGCAAATCTAATACAAAGTTAATGCAACCTAGATCCAGGACTACAATGTTCTCCAAATCAGAAATTCAAGGGTCCAAACATCAGGTTCACCAAAATGAACAAAAGGGAAATAGGGGTTCCACCTTTTGGGATATGGATTTAGACCTAGTTCACACTTCAATTCATTAGGAAACTAGATCCCTCAACCAAGTGACTCAATTGAGGAATGGCTAGTAGATTCGTTGGATAATTGGACAAGGGTTCACCATTAAATGAAGCATCAAAAGGGAGAAATACAAACACTTATATGCAAACTCACTATGAAACCAAGAAAACATGAAATCAATTGATAAATTGAATGGAATAGAAAAGTACCTGGATGAATGGAGATGCCAAGACAAGATTGAAAACTGAAAATTGTTGTTAGGGTTTGCACCGGGACTAATACGCTAGGTAGGGTGTATGAGTCTTGCTCTAGGGTTTTCAGGGTAGAATCTGAAATTATTCTGTCAACTTTCAAGATATATTAAATGGTGATCAAAAACTATCTCAAGACTAATACACTAGGTTGGGCGATTTAATCCACCTATAGGTTTTTCGAGTATCTTTCCAAGTCCTCTGAACCTAGATTTGATACTATTGAATGCTGTCAAAAGTCTATATATCAGGGACTAAATCACCAAGTTGGGTGAATGAGTCCAGTTCACCTAAATCTACAAAACACACATCACAAGAGGGACAAATATTGTTTTGTTAGAGGATGGGGGTTTTCCTTGGTCAAACCCCATTTTGGTAATTAAACCTTGAAATGAAATGAAATAGCATGAAGGAATGATGAATGAACAAATGCAATGTTGCAACTCACCAAACCCTTGAAATGAAGGTTGCAAACTTGTGTGAAATGGCTAGCATGAATGTGGATCTTGTCTCTTGGTTGAATGCTTGAAGATTTGTCCTGAATGCTTGCTTGAATCATTTAATCTATATCACAAATGTTAGTTCACAAACACAAACGATGCATGAAGACTTTGACATGATGCTCGAATCTTGAATATTGCTCCAAATGCTTGATAACTTGCTCTTGAATGCTCTTGATCTCATAAACTTGCTAGGATACTTGGATACTTGAAATCTCTAGATCTTAGATAAAAATTGCTAGGTGAAATAATGATTTGAAACCTTAGTTTTATAGGCATCCTATCTAATTTTCCATTTATTAGATCCTGAATGTCAACATTTGTAAAATTTGAATTAAAAACCTTGATTTCCTGCTCAAAACCCTAAAAAGGCCCTAAACGGGAATAATACACCAAGGGTGGCGTATGGGTCCCACCTAGGAGGACTAATATCCCTAGGGTGGCATATTAGTCCCACCCTAAGTTTTTGGGGTGAGAGAATGTCGGGGGGTTATGATATTAAATGCATTTATTGAATTTGTCAGGATTTCAGTTGAAATAAACCTTGGGATACGTAATAAAGGTTCTTAGGAGCCTATTAGTGATGATTTAAAAGAAATGAATGCAAGGGTACTAAAATAGGTCCAAGCAGAGTGTGAAATTGTACTATCTGCAAGAAGGGAGTATAATTTTTGACACTACAGATATAAAATGAAAATAAAAAGAAGGGGTGGAGGTCATGGCCTTTCCCCTCATCTAAGGGAGGCTACTCCCCTTAATGGAGCCACCACCCCATATGGGGATGCGACTCCCCTATGGGAGCTGTTGTCGCCATAAGGGAGGTGACTCCCCTATGGGAGCCACTATCGCTATAAGGGAGGTGACTCCCATATGGGAACCACCCTTCCCAACCAAAGGTATTTGTTGTTAAGAAAAAAAATAACATAAGGACCTATTCGCTATTTATTCCACAAAGGTGTGGGAATTTGTTGTGCAACCATAAGGATATACATTTATATATTTATGATGAATAACTTTTTATAATATATATATATATGTATGGCGAAACAAAATTAAATAATAATCAATATATAAGAATATACACATATATATATTTATTTATTTTGGATATGAATATAGAAGCCCACAAAATCATGACTAAGACCTAATTAATTAATGCCAAATAAATTGACCAATGTTAGAGTCAAACTCAAGGATTTAACCCTTTAAAAATTAAATTGGTATTAACTCTCTATTAACCTAGCCTAACATAATGTGACCAGGGGTTAATCAATATTTAACCATAAGGAGATGGTTTATCCTTGAAAAGTAATCGAGTGTGATCTAGTTGCCCTTCTATTAAGGGGTTCTAATTTAAATAATTGGTTAGAATAATTTAATCAACCCAAAAATATGATGATATCTTATTTTTAGGAATGGGATAAGCATGTATGTTAATTATATCTTGATAAAATTTAAACCTTGATAAAAGCAAATAGAAGATTTTCCTAAGACTCAAAGGGGTCTCCAATGACAAATCAAACATAATGTGTCATTACATTAATTGGTGAATATCAACAAGAGGTTGAGACGATCCCCATAATAAAATATGATTAATTAAATTGACTCCCCTTAAGCTGATAAGGTTGACCTAGTGGTAAATTTAGGTAATTAAAGTTGAAAAGATGATATCATCATAACTCATCGAAATGGATTTTGAGAATACTTAACTATGTATGTGTAAAATAATCTACTAGAGTAAGAATCGCTCCAAGGATTTTAATCTTTGTAGGATTTGACAGCTATGTAACCTTTATTTAACTTGAAATTCAAACTAAGGTGTTTTTTAAATTTGTAATTGATTGTCCTTCAAACTTAGAAACTAGTCTTACGAGACTTACCCTAGCCGAACCAAGACTTAGGTGAACCTAATCAACACTAGGAGAGTGCAAAGTGGTGTGTGCAAGTAAGACCTAGTGGAGGTCGTTTATCAAATTCTTTAATGCTAACTTTCGTATTTGAATTAAGAGGTAACTACACAAAGGGAAAAGTTCACATCATGATTAGATGATGCACCTTAAACACTTAGAGAGATAAAAACTTAAGTTAATGAATATATATTTTTAAATTGGGTTCTCTTAACAAAAAAATTGGGCATGTGATGATCTTGTTCTTCTCTTCCTTTTACTTTTTAGTTGTCCCATTTCTTTGTTATTTAACACTTGACCCTTAAACTAAAGGAGAGTTTTTCTTTTATTAATTCACAAATAAGATACTTTAAAGTTTAGAAATGATATCATTTATTTTCATAATACAAACTCTTATTTGAAAAACTCTTAAATAACATTTGAACAATTTGTTTATTATTCTAAATATGTAAAGATTTATTTATAATTTTAGTAAATATTTGGTACATATATCGTGAAATAATTAAGAATTGCTATTTATGAAAAAAAAAAAAGATGGCTAGCTCATATTATTGGTAGTTATAACTAATGTTGTACAAAATGAATATTAGTTACATAACTTAAGAAAATTAAGAATGATTTACACCTATTTACAAAAATAGATTGTTTAATAATTGTAATTGCAATCTTATTTGTTTCCTTCAATTAACTAGCTATCTCTAACAATTCATTATTGATACACAAATGTAAGTTCATTTATTTGTTGATTTACACATTTTGATATTTGATGGTATATTTCTAATTTGTAAAATTTACTAATATTTTGATAGTAAGAAACTTAAAAGCTATGATCAAATTAGTTCTTTAAGAAAAATATTTGATTTTTATTTTTGTTTGTAAATAATATATAGATAAATTACAAATAGTTAAAAAATTCATATGCATTAATCCAATTTTAAATCTTTTTGACCCAACAAATTATTAAAGACCTCACAAATTAAGAAAGTTAATACCCCTATATTTCATATTTAATATATTATTGACACTTTATCACGAGGCCCATCAAGAGGTTGGCTAGTATACAACACTTACTCTCCATTAAGAATCCCTTACCTATATACTCGTTACAACTTAAGTTGCAATTACTAATTTATAACTGATTATATATATCTAATTAGCCCAAATAATGGAATTCTAGACCTTTGTTTACCTTCATTTGTATATTTCGAACTCTTATCAGTAGTGGATCGATTGAGAGATTCTCTAAATATTCACGACGAGTTAAGACAAAAATATAGCAATTGATTTCTTCGCAAACTGTCGAGAATTTCAACATCGATCGAAAAATTATAAAATATAGCAATCAGTTTATAACCTAACAAGAATTTCGACATCAAACCGCAAGCCCAAACAAAACTTGGGTTTGAGATTACCTAGGTACGTTACGTTTCTGAATCGCATATGGAAATGGTCCAGATTATGGTTTGGGAATCTCGGGAACGGAATACTTACAGTTAATAGAATCCTGTCCCGCCATTCACTTTCATGCAGGTCCACCTGCTCAACTTCTCAATAAACACGCATATCCGCCCATTAAAGTCGGGACAATTCTTTAATTGCACAATAAAATATATAAATATGGAATCCTTTTCTTTATTTGTGAAGAGGTACTGTATTATCGCTTGGCAGGCGACGAATTCATTGAAAACAAAACGGCATGGAGTACAGATACCTGGGCCGCACAGGGCTGAAGGTGAGTAGATTATCATACGGTGCATGGGTCAGCTTCGGCTTCCAAATAGGTGTAGAAGAGGCCAAATCCCTGTTGTCCTGCTGCAGAGAAATGGGTGTCAATTTCTTCGATAATGCAGAAGTGTATGCCGGGGGAAAAGCAGAAGAAATCATGGGGCAGGCCATCAAAGAGCTCGGGTGGAAGCGTTCTGATGTTGTCATTTCCACCAAGATCTTCGACGGTGGGAAGGGACCCAATGATGTAGGGTTGTCCAGGAAACACCTGATTGAGGGAACTCAGGCCTCACTGAGGCGACTGCAGATGGATTATGTGGATGTCTTGTTCTGCCACAGGCCTGATGAGGGGACGCCTCTGGAGGAGACAGTGAGGGCCATGAATTATATCATTGATCAGGGCTGGGCCCTCTATTGGGGCACCAGCATGTGGCCCAAGGACACGATTCATGAAGCTTGGGAAATTGCCAAGAGGCTGGGTTTGATTGGTCCCCAAGTGGAGCAGCCTAGATATAATTTGCTTTCAAGGGATAAGGTACTGCTTTTCCTTTCATAATCTTTCATTAATTAGATTTAACAAGATTAAGAGCCAGAGTAAGAGGAACCATTTCAAGACTGTTGGATTTTTTCCTATGCATGTCGGCTTCTACAACTCAACATTCCGAGATATCATTGTGTGTGAGAAGCTGGTATAAAGTATTTAATGCTAAAGCAATTCCTGAATGATCCATCACGAATCGTGATTTGCAACGTCACATCTTTCACAAGTTATGAGTCAAGTGATTCACTAAAACCAGTGTCCAATGAACTTCAATTCTCCACTTGATACTCACCGGATGAAGAGATGGGATTAAAACTGGCCAATAATGATGATATTTAGGTTTGTTTGCATCGCTCTTTTATACTTATATTGAAAATTCTCACTTCTATTAGCTGGGAGAGAGGGCACTTGACTGTGCATTTTTATGAATTACTGCACGCGAGCCTCTGCGTTGTCAGATAAGCGTCTGGGCCTCTCGAGTTTTGAAGCTGGGCCATCTTGGCACTATTGTCTATCCAGCCCCCAGAACGCACATTTGAATGAATACAACGAATTATTTATTTTCAATTAGTTAATAAATACGGTCAAATGTGCATTCTGGGGCTGGATGGCAATGAACACCTCTTATTATAGATCACAGCCCCGCACTATATGTTATTAAATATTTAATAAAGGGTTCAACACCAGGGCCAACGTATACTACTGCAGCCTGCATGGAAGTCTGATGGATCCAATGCACTTACCTTGTCTGATCATAACTAATCAATGTAATCATGTACTTGTTTTTGAATGTTAAGTGTAGAATGGCAGATTAAACTTTAAATTTGAGCTGGTGAGGCAGACGCTAGTCCATGCCTATCTAGATTCTCAATTGAAATTTCGGCTGAGGAGAACCTCTTCAGTGGGGGGTGCTTGCAGGTGAGCTCAGCATTCTCAGGATTACACGTAGTCATGTTTGGAATTACCTTAGTCCTGCAAACTGTAAAAGCCCAACGGTCTTGCCTCGTTGTAACTACTTCTGAAGTCTGATGAATAGACTGTAGACAAGGATATTAAAATTTAAAACATTAAGATTCAGAGATATATTGAATCATTTATGAGTTGACCAGGTGTAAGACGAGGTCAAAGCAGAAGAATCATATTGTCACGGTGTAACTAGCCTTTCAATGCTCTCCTTATAGATAATTTTGCATCAACTTCTGAGTTCACCCTGGAATTTATTTAAAATCCCCATTGATTATTCAATGATAATCTGATTAATTTCCAGTTTCCAGGGTTTAGGTCCGCAACCAGATTGGATACTATTAATTGCTGTAAAACTAGAAGTATAAATACAGTAGTTATAGACAATGGAATTAATAAAATAATCTTATTATTCCAGCCCACAGAGACGGCTAAGCTAAATTTCTTTATTCCCAAAGAAAGCCAGACTCAAAACAAGTCTGCTTGAACAAATATACAGACATAGAAAATCACAGACATCAATTTGCTCTTAGTCATAATGATGCAGTCCAACTGTATAGTGCTGTTATGGCAGACATCAATATACATACAGCTCACAGATATTAATCATGCATGGACAGCATAAAGTAACCAGAGCAATCAGTCACCAATTTTGATTTAATTCATTCTGGAAAGTGCTGCCAAATACCCGCGATAACCCACTGAACTGTCAAGAATTTATGCCCAGAAACAATCTGCTACACTGAATATTTATTACCTTTTATCTTAAGATATGGGCACTTATACTAGCCACCTGTCATGCCAACAATGGCATTTTAAGGGCTGCTCCAGACGATTTTAATTATGATGCTATGAAAGGCTGCCAGAACTTACACAAATGTAGCGCTATGCAAACAGCTATAAATTATCAAGATAATTTTCAGTGTATATTCAACAAGATTCTGTTGGCCTTGCCGTTGCACCAAAAGATCGACTTGTCAATGCCCGATACAAGTGTCTGTTAAGATCCACGGGAGGCGGTTAAACCATGTTGCGAACCCGAAGGGAGATGCTGGCGGTTAGACCAACAATCCCCCCCTCAGCGTCACCCGAGGGTTTCAAACCCGTGACTGGCTCTGATACCAATTGTTGGCCTTGCCGTTGCACCAAAAGATCGACTTGTCAATGCCCGATACAAACGTTAGTTAAGATCCACGTGAGGCGGTTAAACCATGTCGCGAACCCGAAGGGAGATGCTGGCGGTTAGTCCAACAGATTCCACTGTAATTCCAATTCACCTGTCACTTTGAAGCTCAATTGCAATCTTTGGATGAGAGTGCCTCAAGTTTGAATCAGGGGTTTTTGCCCTCAGGTTAATTGAACCAAAGTCCAATGCCCCAACAAGGAGTAGAAATGATCAGAAAATAGAATGGTTGATCAACATGCCTCCTTTTCCTTGCTTGACCTGTAATATCCACCCCAAATTTTTTCAACAACTTCACCCGTTAGGGTTAGCCAAATAGAAATTGATGCAGTCCAAAGTAGGAGGGTCTGGTGAGGGATTGTCCAGCCTCACAGCTTAAATAACTAACACTCAAATCTTATAGATATACAACAAAAGCTAACAGATAATCAACATAAAGATAATTGATATTTATGAACACCTGACACAAGATATATCTTGGGAAAACCCTCAAAGGGAAAAAAAACCCATCCTTCAAAGTTCACTCCTTATTATATTATGATCTCAAAACACATTACATATGCCACTCGGGCTTTACAGATGCTAGGCCACAGCCCAGGAATTACAAACAATTCATACAATGATTTTATTCCATCGCTTCTTTCTTCTGCTCCACTATCTCTCTGCTCTGTGATCTTGTTGGATCAAAACATCTCATCACCGTGCTTCATTGCTACTCTTCTTCACACTTTATTTCTGCCTTCGAAAGATTAGAACATTATTCGCACACAAAACTCGCACATCTTGCCCCATGCCCCCTCAATCTCCTCCAAACAATCGATCATATATATCCGCATCTAAGGATAACATCAACTACATGTTGGCCCAACAAAATATAAAATGTGTACAAACTGTCGGCCCAAATCAATAAACAATTATCAATGTGAATCAACCAATGCTGGCCAAAACATAGTGAGGACCCAAAACAACATGTCTCGAACACGAAACACCTTGAACAATTTGCCTCCAAGATCCACAACACACTACAATCACCCTGTCGGCCAAGAACATGAAAAACACGAACTCCCAGAAGAAAATCACCAATCGCGAGCACAATAATCAATGCAAACCAACAACACAGATAGATCACGATCTAGAAACATCCACGAATCACCACTGAAGCATCCACAACAACTTAGATTACTAGAATCACATCATCTTCTTTCAGGAACACCAACTAAAGCAACCGAACAACTGTCAGAACACAGATACTCATAACTTGATCAAATCTTCATGCGAACCTTTGAAACTTCTGGTGGATAAACTAGATATACTCGACAACAAACCCTTTAATCCGCAACTTCTCATCCTTAATATAATGAGCTAGCCATCATACTGAACTTCACTGCATCACTGACAACCTCTGTAACTGAATGTTCTTTGTCCCAACTGATTTGAATCTTCCGGATGCCCCTGCATCAGACTCTCGGGGTTATTTGAAAAGTGAGCCTCTTCACTTTGGGCTAAGTTATGTCAAAATCAATGTTGTCTCCTTGAATTGGTTCGGCGGTCTGTTCACAGGTACTTGCAACTACCTCAAGGTTGGCGATCTATTCAAGTCCACCTTGCAAAATTGCCTCAAGTTCTTCTAAGTTTGGCGATCTACCTACAAGCCTTGCACTGCCTCAATGATCGGCGGTTTGAGTAAGCCTTCTCTGCAAGTTGCCTCAAGATTGATGTCTGCTTCAATCAATTATCTTTGAATTGGTTAGGCGGTCTGTTCATAGGTACTTGCAACTGCCTCAAGGTCGGTGGTTTGTTCAAGTCCACCCTGCAAAACTGCCTCATGTGTAATTTGGATTTGGCGATCTACCTGCAAGCCTTGCACTGCCTCAATGATCGGCGGTCTGAGCAAGCCTTCTCCGCAAGTTGCCTCAAAATCAATGTCTGCTTCAATCAATTAAAAGTTAACACATACTTGCATCCTATAGAAGAATCATATAACTTCCTTGATTCATCAATACCATTTTGAAATTTCCTCTGCAACATTTTATGATCTCTGCATTTCCTTTGCACACCTCAAAATGTTATATTTTCTTCTCTGCATATACTGTTCCTATACTATTCTCTATAAACTTTCTCCTCCGGTAGAATATCCTATCACTTCCCCTTTCTCTGCAATGTAGACTCCCCTCTCCAGTTATGCTTCACATTAGTTCACATAAACTTTCTCTCGAACTGCTTTCATAAGTCTCCTTAAGATCACTGCTTCACCTTCTTCCGGTTCCTCTACGAAATTTAATACCTCCAAAGGTTCCCCTTCCTTTGCATAAACTAATTTTGTATCAACAGGCTCTTCTTCATTTGCACCAACTATCTCTGCATCCTTTACTACGTCTCTTTAATTAGCTTCTCTGGTATTAGGTTCTTGATGACATTTAGTGCTTGATTCTTTCTTCCTCCAAACTCAAAAACAGGTTCCCTCTCTAGCAAATCCTCTTTCACTCCTCTGGTACCCTTAATTGTGATAAGTATTATGACTCCTGTCACCTCTCCCTCTATAGTTTGAATAACTGTCCTTTTTCTGCTTTGCATAAGGTCTTCTTTCTTTGCATCTTGATCCTTCCTTTCCTTCAACACATGAATGCTTCAATTTGTAAAACTTTATGAACTTATGAGCAACATACTTCCATTTTGATCCATCAATCCATCCATAATTCATCTGTATACAATCTATCCTAGGCTTTCTCCGTCTCATTTTATTCCAGCACATCTTCTCAAAATGATTCCTTAATCCACAAAACTTACAAGGATATAGATCCCAACACAATTCCTTTCCATGTCCATGCCTATTACAATGTGAACAATACATACTTTTTCTTCCCTGATTCAAATTGTTTGAACTTGTAACAACATCCTTACCTCTATCAATAGGTTATGTCATTCCTTGCTGATGCTTTCCCAATCCTTTTCCTCTGTATCCCATTCTCTGCATGATTCTGAAACCGATACCATCTCCAACAATTAAGGCTTAGTTGCACTTTCATCTTCAATCCCATTTTCTAAAGAAGTTTCTGCAACATCACACAAATCATCAGTATCACAAGAAACATCACACTTTTCAGGTTTAGATCTCAATCTTTCATTTTCCTTCTCCAACTGATTAGCATGTTCCTTCAAGTCTTTGTTTTCCTTCTTCAATTCTTCTAGACTTTCTTCCAGATCTCAGCTCCTCTTTTCCAACTTGAATCCTTCTTCCATTTTCTTTTCAACATCCTCAAACTTATCCAACTCTGCTTCCAGTTCTTCATTTCTCCTTCTTTCAATTTCCTGTTCTTCTTCAAGAGCATCACACTTGTCTTTTCCTAGTTCTTTCATCCTCTCCCATCAATTCTGAATTACACTTCCTGAGTTCGCACAAAGTATCCCTTTCACATATTAGGTTTTCTTTTTCCTTCTTCGTTCTTTTCCCAATCTTCCCCATTTTGCAACAGATTCACAACCAGCTTTGATAAACCAACTCTTCAACCTACTTTGATATAGATTCGCAACTAGCCAACAGATTCGCAACCTACTCTGATACCAATTGATGCAATCCAAGGTAGGAGGTGTTGATGTTCTAAGCAGCTTAGGGTTGTTTCTTCCAGCGCAATTATTCCAAGAAGACACATAAATTTAATGATAGCCTAATCGGCTATTTAATTTATTGAGATTATTATTAATTGCTTGTATTGGGTCGACCTCCTTGGCATTTATTGAAATTATTTGTATTTCTCAAGTGGGCTGACCTATTTGAGATGTGACCTCATTTTGTATATATACAAGGTCACATTTGTTCATTTATTCATTCAAGTTCATCCATCATATTCGCAGCTCTAGAAGAAGTTCGCACTTGTGTAGCAGCAGTTTGATTTCAAGGAAGAACATATTCATTTGTGTCTTTACATCTAGGAGAGGTGCTATTGTTCATTGTATCAAATTCACCTATGTGTTGGGCCTGAGTTGTAAGCAGATTTCTGCTCTTGTTCTTCATTATATAAGAGAATTATTTGCTGGGTTTTTCTCCCTCAGGAGGAGGGTTTTCCTAGGGTATCTTGCTGTGTTTATTGTCTTATGTGTTGCGATATTCTGAGTGCTTTCAATTGTATTATCTGATCTTTAAAACACTAACATGGTATCAGAGCGGGTCTAAGAAAAGATCCTATCAGATCTTGAAAGCAAGCCACATTTATATCTGGCGCTCTCTCTGTCTATTGACATCATCGTATCTTCTTTGGCGTCATTCCTAGAAGGAGATTATTTGTCAGGAGATGCCTGAAGTGTATGTTTCTGAGCATGTCGATGAAGTATGGGAAATTTAGATGAGACATTCTTTGGGAGTTTTTTTTTTTGGCACAGCATAATACTACCGTCGGGAGCTTCAAGCCACTAGACACACGACTCCTTGGGCAGTATCGCTTCATTCATAGAGGCGCATCGCATCTGAGCCCCGCGTCCTATACTTCCAAATGCATATCGTGAGTTAGCCGGAAGCACTCAAGGAAGTCGTGGCACATGTTTTGAAGACATCACGCGACCTGTGGGAGAATCAAAAACATTTGGTGAGTTTGTTGGCAGTCAACAAATCGCAACATCTAGACTAACCACTCTCAGCACACTTACATCCAAGTGTGAAGGCGACAATCAACCACGGGACTCCACTCGGTGCTACAACATCATATGCTTCTTAATTACTGGCTCTCATCTTCATCTTCTTGCGTTTTGGGCATTATCGTTGGTTTTGGTTATTTGCGGGATATCAAAATTATACAGTGCTACATCACCGATCATTGTTACATAAGTATGCCGGAGACAAATCTTGAGGAGATTTCGCGTAGCATCTTCAACAATATTCGAATGCGAGAGAACATACAAAATGTTCTTATATCCATTGACTTCCATCGTGGAGACGCGAAACTTTATCAACCGACATTTACCTGAGACATATTCCGTTGATGTTCTTGTTGGTATTCGTTAGTGCCATGAAGTCTTATATGGTCGTTTTGGGCAGAATCGTGACTTCCTTATTTTTCAATATTTCTTTATATTGCTAGCATTGCGTTTGTCTAACTGTTGAAGGAGTGAATCCGATAAGTATTTACGGTGCTATGAATTCATGTCGTCTCCACTATTGTTGGCGTCTCCGACTCTTGTATCCTCTGTCTCGGAGTTCATAGATCACGCTCGGGTTTATCTATATCATCGTCAGGTCGGGATATATATTGGTGCCTTTACTATTGATCGGGTTGAACATTTGTCGGGTAACGACGGTGCACGGTTTACAGAGCATTTGAATCATCACCTGACGTGGTCTATCACTTAGATTCATCAGATGTTCTGTGAGTCACTGCAAACTCCAAACTGTGGTTCTTGTGGTGAGTGCGAAATTAGGGATGGCAACTCTGAAGGAGGCAAGACGAGTCTCAGCATCAGGTCTAGCGCTACGGTCTATCAACATTAAAGAGATAAGTTTTCCTTGATTGTATCTTTCAATTCACCTCTAGGCTAAAATTCAGTTTGCTAAGTTGTGCAAATTTGACTTTGATTATTTGAATCATGTGTGTTTAGTAAAAATCGTGGTTCTTTAGTAAATAGCGATCACTATGATAAGGTTCTTTGGATTTATTCATTGCAAGTTGTATCATGCTAATTTCTGAAGATTGTCTTTTGTTATGTTGAGATTAGCTCTTCCAAGAAATTGGGAGAAAGACATGTCATGATTGATGAATTAATTGTCTATTACTCAGGAGATTTTGAATTCTATAAGTATTGCATGGTTGAATAATGCTCGTGAATTGTTTTGTAGTTACTAATTCATGTTATAACATTGAGATGGTCAATAATGTATGCTCCTAGTTTTGGTACGTCTATTTGAGATAGTTGAGTCCCATGATCTATTAGTAATCTCTTCTTAATGCTTTCAGGATAAATCAAGAAGCGTAAGAAATTTCTTTCAAGAAGAGCTTGATGCATCCTATAGGTTGAGGAATGGAGATTCTACTTGTAGCTATGAGACTAAGTGAATGGTTGAAGACATCTTTTCGAAGAGGAAGAATTAACCTTAAGAGGGAGTTCTATGACTCGCTGAGAATAAGTAAGGGTTGCAGTGTTGCAAGGCTGGATGCTAAATTGTTGAAGTACCTCTTCAGTAGTTGGGTTCTGAATTGCTCAAGTTAGGTCAACCTGGATTGTTAGCTCCGCAAACCTATTCAGAATAGAGTGATCTGGGATGCGGTCGAAGAGGACAACCCTGAATCTCTACAGAGGTATGCGTTGGAAACCATTTCTCTAAGACAAGCGTTGCAGGCAATGAGGTCAAGTGGTTGATGCAAGTGATTGAAGATTCAAAGGGAGCCTACTGAACCTAAAGAAGATGGTTGTGTTGCTCTGGATGTTGTTTCAGTTGAGGTCTGCGATGATGTCCTAATATAGCTGGAAGCTAGTCTTTTGTGGCACTGAGTACAGTAGAGGCCGAGTACATTACAGCTTGTGTGATAGCTCGAGAAGCAGTGTGGCTTCAAAAGCTCCGTGCAGGATTGGTTGGAAAATCATTGAAGCCAACTGTCATCCATTGTGTTAATCAAAACTAAGCATACCACTATATCAGATATATGGTATTGAGGAAAGATATTCAGTTGAGATCTATCAACACTGATGAGCAAATGGCAATCATTCTCATCAAAGCATCTCTTCAGGATAATGCTTGTGTACCTTCGAGACAAGCTTGATATGGTGGAGAATGAAGCCCTAGCTGAGAGGGAGTCTCAGTATCAGTGATCTTCAGAATTGTTAATGCATTTCTCTAGTGAGAGAGATTTGAGGTGCAAGCATCTGATAATGCATTTCTCTTTGAGATTTGAGGTGAAAGCCCTTGTTTCCACCCTCTAGGAGAGCCATGGTGGATGTCGTGTGTGACTTCATGACAGCATCATGTGAGGGCGTCCGTGATGATTTACTTGTACTTGTGTTTCACCCTCTGGGGGAGCCATGGTGAAAGCCACGATGAGGTGACAACATCACATTGAGTGATGAGCACTTATACATACCATCTATGGAGGTAGCCATGATGGTTGATATCACGATGAGGTGATATCCGATATCACGATGAGGTGATATCTGATTTGCTTTTCACGATGAGGTGATAAACTCCTATATCACTATGAGGTGATATGTTTTGTGCAGCTGGAAGTATCATCCCTAGCTGAGAGGGAGTGTTGATGTTCTAAGCAGCTTAGGGTTGTTTCTTCCAGCGCAATTATTCCAAGAAGACACATAAATTTAATGATAGCCTAATCGGCTATTTAATTTATTGAGATTATTATTAATTGCTTGTATTGGGTCGACCTCCTTGGCATTTATTGAAATTATTTGTATTTCTCAAGTGGGCTGACCTATTTGAGATGTGACCTCATTTTGTATATATACAAGGTCACATTTGTTCATTTATTCATTCAAGTTCATCCATCATATTCGCAGCTCTAGAAGAAGTTCGCACTTGTGTAGCAGCAGTTTGATTTCAAGGAAGAACATATTCATTTGTGTCTTTACATCTAGGAGAGGTGCTATTGTTCATTGTATCAAATTCGCCTATGTGTTGGGCCTAAGTTGTAAGCAAGTTTCTGCTCTTGTTCTTCATTATATAAGAGAATTATTTGCTAGGTTTTTCTCGCTCAGGAGGAGGGTTTTCCCAGGGTATCTTGCTGTGTTTATCGTCTTATGTGTTGCAATATTCTGAGTGCTTTCAGTTGTATTATCTGATCTTTAAAACACTAACAAGAGGGTTCGGTGAGGGACTGTCCAACCTCGTAGCTTAAACAACTAACACTCAGATCTTATAGATATACAACAAAAACTAACAGATAATCAACATAAAGATAACTGATATTTATGAACACCTGACACAAGATATATCTTGGGAAAACCCTCAAAGGGAAAAAAAAACCCAGCCTTCAAAGTTCACTCCTTATTATATTATGATCTCAAAACACATTACATATGCCACTCGGGCTTTACAGATGCTAGGCCGCAACCCTAGAATTACAAAAAATTCATTCAATGATTTTCTTCCATCGCTTCTTCCTTCTGCTCCACGATTTTTCTGTTCTATGATCTTGCCGGATCAAAACATCTCATCATCATGCTTCATTGCTACTCTTCTTCACATTTTATTTCTGCCTTCGAAAGATTAGAACATTATTCGCACACAAAACTCGCACATCTCACCCCATGCCCCCTCAATCTCCTCCAAATAATCGATCATATATATCCGCATCTAAGGATAACATCAACTACATGTCGGCCCAACAAAATATAAAATGTGTACAAACTGTCGGCCCAAATCAATAAATGATTATCAATGCGAATCAACCAATGTTGGCCAAAACATAGTGAGGACCCAAAACAACACGTCTCAAACACGAAACACCTTAAACAATTAGCCTCAAAGATCCACAACACACTACAATCACCCTGTCGGCCAAGAACATGAAAAACATGAACTCCTAGAAGAAAATCACCAATCACAAGCACAACAATTAATGCAAACCAATAACACAGATAGACCATAATCTAGAAACATCCACGAATCACCACTGAAGCATCCACAACAACTTAGATTACTAGAATCATATCATCTTCTTTCAGGAACACCAACTAAAGCAACTGAACAACTGTCAGAACATAGATACTCATAACTTGATCAAATCTTCATGCGAACCTCTAAAAATTTTGGTGGATAAACTAGATATACTCAACAAAAAACCCTTTAATCCACAACTTCTCATCCTTAATATAATGAGCTAGCCATCATACTGAACTTCACTGCATCACTGACAACCTCTGTAACTGAATGTTCTTCGTCCCAACTGATTTGAATCTTCCGAATGCCCCTACTTCAGATTCTCAAGGTTATTTGAAAAGTGAGCCTCTTCACTTTGGGCTAAGTTATGTCAAAATCAATGTTGTCTCCTTGAATTGGTTCGACGGTTTGTTCACAAGTACTTGCAACTGCCTCAAGGTTGGCGGTTTGTTTAAGTCCACCCTGCAAAACTACCTCAAGTTCTTCTAAGTTTGGTGATCTACCTGCAAGCCTTGCATTGCCTCAATGATCGGCGGTTTGAGCAAGCCTTCTTTGCAAGTTGCGTCAAGATCAATGTCTGCTTCAATCAGTTATCTTTGAATTGGTTCAGCGGTCTTTTCACAGGTACTTGCAACTGCCTCAAGGTCGGCAGTCTGTTCAAGTCCACCCTGCAAAATTGCTTCAAGTGTAATTTGGATTTGGCGATCTACCTGCAAGCCTTGCCCTGTCTCAATGATCGGCGGTCTGAGCAAGCCTTCTCTGCAAGTTGCCTCAAGATCAATGTCTGCTTCAATCAATTAAAAGTTAACACATACTTGCATCCTCTGGAACAATCATATGACTTCCTTGATTCATCAATACCATTTTGAAATTTCCTTTGCAACATTTTTTGATCTTTGCATTTCCTTTGCACACCTCAAGATGTTATATTTTCTTCTTTGAATATATTGTTCCTATACTATTCTCTATAAACTTTCTCCTCCGATAGAATATCCTATCGCTTCCCCTTTCTCTGCAATGTGGATTCCCCTCTCTGGTTATGCTTCACATCAGTTCACATAAACTTTCTCTCGAATTGCTTTCATAAGTCTCCTTAAGATCACTGCTTCACCTTCATCACAACTAAGTAAGCAACCCCCCACTTTTTTGATCACCCAGATCCCAATGTGGGCAAGGTGAGAGCATATGGTGAGAAAGGGGTCTCGGCATTAATTGGAAATCACAATGTTCCACGGGGATGCATCCCCCCCAAAAAACCTCGCGTTTCCTAGAGGGGGACGTCTCGGAGACTTGGGGACTTGGGAGAGACGTCCCCCCACCAAGCCACCACCAGCGCCACCATCCCACCACCAGTGTCGTCGTCTCCAAGATGCTGCTAGGACTTTGAGGACGTTGGGGTGTCCTCAAGACGTCTAGGGGACTCCTAGTTGTCTCCAAGATGTATAATTCTTATACTTATACATCTTTTTATTAATTTTTTTTCAAGTACTATATGTATTTCAGCACCCTACTGCCCCCTCGCCGCTGTCCCCTCGCCGTCCCCAAACTTAGGCCCCCGTCCCCATGTCTCGAAAACACATCCCCTGTCGTCCCCCCGTCCCCGTCCCCAAAACCCCGTGGAACATTGGGAAATCAAGCTAACTGAAGAGTAAACACCTTCCACTTTTTGATCACTTAGATCCTGATGTGGGCAAGGTGAGAGCATACGGTGGTAAGGCTTACAATTACTGAATTTCTAAGATAACCACTTCTTCAGTGGAGTGAGTAAGCAAACCAAGTGCGTGAAAGGAAATCATCCGCTTATTCAGTGGGAATTACAACAAGTAAAGTAACACTTGGTGGCAAGTCAGCCAATTAAACAAGTCACCCGCTTGTTCAACGGGCATAACATGAAAGCAATGGAAAACTCAACCAGTTATTTAGCGGGATGTCATGTCCCTGAATTTATAACACCTTGAAATACAAATAAATGAGAAAAAATAACAATTTAATGCTATTATATTTTAGTATTAAAATATGAAGCATTAAAAACACCAAATAAATATTAAAGTATGTAAGTAAATGCAATCTAAAATATAATACTTCATATATTTTTACTATATATGATTCCAATCTAAAAACATCATTATAATTATAAAATAGAATAAATAATATATATATATATTTTTTTTTGATTGGCAATGGGCACTTTTTAAGGTGCCTAACACTATTGCTGTTCAAATCCGCGAGCCCACCAGCCCAGCGAAAGCACAAAGCCTGCGAGCATAGCGGCCCAGCGGGGATTTGAACCTTGGTGGCAGCGTCACCAAGCAAGTGTTTCAACCACTGCGTTATACGGGTCACCCCAAATAGAATAAATAATATTATGTGTTAGTGTAAAATAGAATAAATGATATTATAAATACATGACATGATATTAAGGGTGACTACACTTTAATAAACCAATGAATAAAGCATCGATCCAAAGAGTCCTCATTAAGATCGAATAGCATTAGAGGCATTTAGCATATTAAGTAAGACAAAGTCAGCGCTCAAGTAAAGAGACGTGACTATTATAAGGAGCCCATGGTTTGGGAAAGGGTGTGATTCTCCACCAAATCGTGGGGTATTTAAAGGAATAGACTTGGACTTTCATAGGGAAGAGGAAGGAACACCTACAAGAAAAGAAATTAAGGAAGAATCAGAAATAAATAATAATGAGATCTGTCATTAGGAAAATAAATAAATGAAGTCTTCTAATATGATTAAATTTGCATTCAGAACAGCAGAGGTAATCAAGAAATAAATAAAAGAATAGGAAGGCGATTAAGGAATATGGGGAAGATACATCAAATCGGGTGAGTCATTCACTTAGTGATTAACATCTAGCATCTTCCAACTTCAGAACTAGATTATCATGTTATGCCCATAGATTACGCTCTGCAATATACGTAGTAGATACACCAACTATCTTTATGATTTGATTGCTTCTATGCTGTGACTGATCATTGAAATACTTAGACCGATAAGGCTGAACTCGGTATAGGGAAAAGAATCTGATGAGTTTAGGTTGCTGATTTCTGTGTCTATTGACTTAATGTCTCTTTTAACAAATGCCTGTCCATGTGTGCTTTCTACATATTAGCAAAAGAAAATATTGATAAGACTAACATTATGCAGATATATATGTTTCTCCATTCATTTAGAATTGAATATACGAACTAGATATGCTTATTTGATTATTAGTACCATGAATACTGTAGTATTATTATGATTATAACTACTCTATGAAATGATTGTGATTTCCTTAGTATTATCATGATTATAATTGGACTATGAAACGATTTGATAAGAATCAATAGTGAATGCAAATGTATTTGACTACTTAAAGATTGACTTCATGAGTGTTTGCAAACCTACTAGGGAGGAAGGGCCTGAGAAAAGTGGTGTCTAAAAAGCCCACTTAAGATCTGCCCTCAAAACTCAAGGCAAGGATGGGCCATAGAGGGGTGGGAATTCCACTTAAGAATCCGCCCAAATGCATGGGTGGGCCATGTAGGAGTAGGGGTCCCACTCAAGATCCACCGAGGCCATGGAGGGGTGGTAGGCTTGGGCCACTTATAAGCTCCACTGGATTCCCCTAATAGGTCAAGTGTCTTATGAGGTGATGGCATGAGTAGAGAAAGTAGGTACAAGTGTATCCACTAAGCACGCCACTCCGAGGGTGGAATTGTCTTGGTTTAGACGTTCCTGCTGCTCGGGGCCAAAGGGTGGGTTGTCTTGGTCGGACGCTTGTGCTCTTGGGCTTAGATGGATAACTTTGGGTGGATCTACCCATGCCACTCCTATGTCTTCATTACTGTTTTGTGATTACGTTTATATTTTTGGATATCTAGATATTAATGCTAACAGACATATGTATATGTGGAAATGTTGTTAATATGGTAAATGCAGATTGTAATCCAAGATTACTTCATTAGAGAAAACACTCCTTTGGAAGAGAAGAAACCCTAAACCTAATCAACAAGCGAATTCTAGGGCAAAGTAGGACAATAACATTATAGTGGTATCAAGGCATCTTTCCTGCTATCGTGTGTGTGCTTGAGCTAGTTACTTGCTTGCTTGAGCTACTTGTTTTCTTCCTTGAGCTACTTGCCTACTTGCTTGAGCCGGTTGCCTACTTGCTTGAGCTGGTTGCTTGCATGTTTGAGCTACTTGCTTGTGTGCTTGAGCTACCTGCTTGTCTATTTGAGTTGGTTGCCTATGTGCTTGAGCTACTTGCCTATGTGCTTGAGCTATTTGCTTGTGTGCTTGTGCTACCAGCTTGCTTGCTTGAGCTACTTGTTTGCCTGTTGAGCTACTTGCTTGCTTGGTTGAGCTACTTGCCTGCTTGCCTTAATTTCTAATTCAAGTGGTTTTATGTTATACTGATTCACAACTCATGGGTTTTGAGTGTAAGGAGAAATAGTTGAAGTTGAGAATATTAGTCAATACATTGTCCTCATAACCAGAATAACCATCACTTGGGTTAAAACTTCCAATTCCTATCAAAGCTAATATCAACACCACAAGGAGCGACATCTTAAAATTACACATCTTAAATTATGATTGCTTGAGGACAAACAATCTTGGATGGGGAGGACTGTCATGTCCCTGAAATTATAACACCTTGAAATACAAGTAAATTAGAAAAAATAACAATTTAATGCTATTATATTTTAGTATTAAAATATGAAGTATTAAAAACACGAAATAAATATTGAAGTATGTAAGTAAATGCAATCTAAAGTATAATACTTCATATATTTTTACTATGCATTAATCCAGTCTAAAAACATCATTATGATTATAAAATAGAATAAATAATATTATGTGTTAGTGTAAAATAGAATAAATGATACTATAAATACATGACATGATATTAATGGTGACTACATTTTAATAAACCAATGAATAAAGCACCAATCCAAAGGGTCATCATTAACATCAAATAGCATTGAAGGCATTTAGCATATTAAGTAAGACAAAGTCAGCGCTCAAGTAAAGAGACGTGACTATTTTAAGGAGCCCATGGTTTGGGAAAGGGTGTGATCCTCCACCAAATCGTGGGGTATTTAAAGGAATAGACTTGGACTTTCAAAGGGAAGAGGAAGGAACACCTACAAGAAAAGAAAATAAGGAAGAATCAGAAATAAATAATAATGAGATCTGTCATTAGGAAATAAATAAAGTCTAATAATATGATTAAATCTGCATTCAGAACAGCAGAGGTAATTAGGAAATAAAGTAAAGAAAAGGAAGGTGATTAAGGAATATGGGGAAAATACATCAAATCAGGTGAGTCATTCGCTTAGCGATTAACATCTAGCATCTCCCAACTTCAGAACTAGATTATCATGTTATGCCCATAGATTACACTCTACAATATACGTAGTAGATACACCGACTATCTTTATGATTTGATCGCTTCTATGCTGTGACTGATCATTGAAATACTTAGACCGATAAGGCTGAACTCTGTATAGGGAAAAGAATCTGATGAGTTTAGGTTGCTGATTTCTGTGTCTATTGATTTAATGTCTCTTTTAACAAATGCCTGTCCATGTGTGCTTTCTATATATTAGCAGAAAGAAAATATTGATAAAACGAACATTATGCAGATATTTATATGTTTCTCCATTCATTTAGAATTGAATATATGAACTAGATATGCTTATTTGATTATTAGTACCATGAATTCTGCAGTATTATTATGATAATAACTGTTCTATGAAATGATTATGATTTCCTTAGTATTATCATGATTATAATTGGACTATGAAATGATTTGATAAGAATCAATAGTGAATGCAAATGTATTTGACTGCTTAAAGATTGTCTTTATGAGTGTTTGCAAACCTACTAGGGAGGAAGGGCCTAAGAAAAGTGGTGCCTAAAAACCCCACTTAAGATCTGCCCTCGGAACCCAAGCCAAGGATGGGCCATGGAGGGGTGGGAATTCTGCTTAAGAATCCGCCCAAATGCATGGGTGGGCCATGGAGGGCTGGGGGTCCGACTCAAGATCCGTTGAGGCCATGGAGGGGTAGTAGTCCTGGGCCAATTATAAGCTCCTTTGGCTTCCCCCAGTATGTCAAGTGTCTTCTAAGGTGATGACACGAGTAAAGAAAGCAGGTACAAGTGTATCCACTTGTTAATGAAATATAGCTTCGGTCAGAATATAAATGTTGATTGCTGTATAGCATTATCTTGATTTATATATGATCGATAGTTGACATATTTCTAGATTAAATAAAATAAGTAATATTGAATTTCTGAGTTGCTTAAATTTGAAATAAATAAATATATGTTTTAATGAAATCGGAACTCATATAATCTATGCCCGCCATGTATTTGGGGGTGTATGCATTGAGTTTGTTAAGTTGAGTGTTAGTCGGCTGTCTAAGAGACCCGCGCGCCCAAAGGGACACGTCCCTTGAGCGGACTTGTCTCCACGTGTGGAGACACGTCCTCTCAAGGGACGCATCCCTTAGAGGTGAGTCTCTAAAGATATTAAACATAGTTCCTTCATTGATATGCAAACATCGAAATTTATTAATGTTCTACAATCAACACATTCAACATACAAAGTAAAAATCTGGAAATGCTTTTTTGACTTAGAATTCTCATACAAAATTTCAGACCTTAGTTTATTCTTAGATTACTAGGATTCTATTTGTGAAAGATTTGATTACATTTACATGGTATTAGAGCCATGTTGTGTGAATCCAAATCAAATCTAAAATCAGTTTGCTCTAGAAAAATTCGTATTTTTCAAAATCGAATTCACATCACATTCTTCATAATGTCAAGTGTGATCAGATTTGAAGATCGTCTTGCAGGAGCAGACAATTTCACATCATAGAAATTTAGAATCATGATGGTCCTTAGAGAGAATAAACTAGACTCACTTGTGAGAGAAAATAAAATGGAACCAGAGGCTAAACCTGAGAAAACTCAATGGATCGAAAACAATGAAAGAGCCATGAAAATTCTAGTAGATGCAGTTAGGGATCATATAGTGCCTATCCTAGCAAAACATGAAACTGCATACCATATGTACAAATCTCTTGAGAGTACTTATGAAATCAACAACACCTGCAGAACTCTAGCATTAAAAAGGCAAATCAACAATGCTCAAATAAACAAAGGAGAGTCGATTAATGCATACTTCATGAGGATTATTGAACTAAGGGATCAATTATCCACAATTGGATATCAGATTGACAACAATTAACTCTAATTGCACTAGGAGGTCTATCAAACTTATGGGAGTCATTTGTTCAAGGAGTAAGTGCGAGATCTAAACTCCCTAAGTTTGATAGGCTAAGAACTGACTGCCTTCAAGAAGAAACAAGACTTTCCACAAAAGAGAATAAACAGAAACACATAGATGAAGACATTCATGTTCTCCACACAACATCTAAAAAGAGTAGTAAGAAAAACTCCTACAAGAGAGGATCTTTTAAAAGAAAAAGAAATTCCAATGGAAAGGAATCTTATAAGAAGAAAGATATCTCTCAAGTACAATGCTTTAAATGCGATCAGAATGGTCACTATGCAATGAAGTGCCCTGATAGAACTAAACAACAAGCATCCTTTGCCAAAGTAGAAAAGTCAAAACTAGATCATGAATCTGAGAACTTTGTGTTCTATACAGCCCTTTCCAGTCATGTATCTGACAACACTCAAAATTGGGTAATTGATAGTGGTTCATCCAGACGCATCACAGTGTTCAGAGAACGCTTGGACTCCATGACTGAAAAGTCTGATGAAGAAGTAACCATCGGGGGTGATTCTGCATACCCTGTAAAAGGGGTTGGAACATGTTCCATCAAGTTGAAATCTGGGATTTCTCTGCAACTCACTGGAGTCTTATTTGTACCTGGAATAAAGAGAAATCTTATATCCATCTTTGCCCTTGAAGACAATGGTTATAGAGTTACATTTATGGATGGTAAAGTGCTAGTATGGCCTAAGAACTCAACTATCAAGAAATCCCATACCATAGGCATAAGACAAGGGTACCTTTACAAACTATGCACTGAGGTTAAACAAGCCCTTACCCTTGACACTGTTGATACAAATGAAATCTGGCATAGAAGATTAGGACACCTCCATTTCCGTGCCTTACCTTCTATGGAAAAACTTGTTACAGGTTTACCCAAGCTAAAACCATCTCATGAGGGAACTTATAAAGGTTGTGCCCTAGGAAAGAATACTAAGGGATCCTTTTAGAATAGCCTGAGTAAAACCCTTAATGTGTTAGAACTGGTTCACTCTGATCTTTGTGGACCCATGTCTGTACCTTCTAAAGCAGGATTTCTATACTATGTCATACTTGTAGATGATTTCTCTAGGAAAACTTGGATCTATTTCCTTAAGTGTAAAGAGTCAATAGAAATCCTCAAAAGATTCAAAGAGTTTAAAGCCCTCATTGAAAACTTCTCCGGAAAGAAAATAAAAACCTTAAGGACAGACAATGGGAAAGAATATACCTCTGAGATTTTTAAAGAATTTTGCATGAGTGCTGGAATTAAGAGGGAGTTCACAATTGCCTACAACCCTCAATAGAATGGGGTTGCTGAGAGAAAAAATAGAACCATTGTAGAAGCTACTAAGGCAATGTTGCTGGACCAAAACATTGAAACGTCTTTCTGGGCAGAAGCCTCTAGGATTGCTGTCTATATGCAAAATAGATGTCCTCATTCTCATCTTGATAACAAAACTCCTAAAGAAGCCTTTACCGGCATAAAACCCGACATTAGTCATTTTAGGATTTTTGGTTGTCCTGTCTATATTCATGTACCCAAAGAGAAGAGATTCAAACTAGAACCTTCTGGAAAGAAGGGAGTATTTGTGGGTTATAGTGAAACCTCCAAAGCATACAGAATATTCATACCCGGGCAGAAACAAATTGAGTTGAGCAGAGATGTCATCTTTGAAGAAGACATTGCATTCAAGAGGGCAAGAAGTTCTAGTGAGACAGAAACCTATTCCCCTAGAGTACTTGAAATGGAACTTGCTCCTGAGATTCAGAGGGAGCATCCTGAGGAAATGCCACATGAACTTCCTGCCACTTCAAATGAGGATAAAAATGACATCGGCAGAAAGAGACCACTTTGGGCTAGTAAGATGATCAAAGAAGCAGAGGATCATGCAACACCTAAAGGAACGTTCAGGGAGAGTAAAAGACCCAAACGGTTCTGTAGCTATGTTGCTTTAATGAACAACATCATAAACTCTGAACCTACCAGTGTTACAAAAGCCTTCAGACATCAAGCTTGGAAGGATGCAATGATGGAGGAATATCAGTCCATCCTAAAGAATGATGTATGGGACATAGTGCCTAGACCAAAAGAGAAATATGTTGTCTCTTCTAAATGGCTCTTCAAAATCAAGCATGCTGCTAATGGCAGTATAGAAAAACATAAAGCACGTTTTGTGGCTAGAGGTTTTTCTCAAAAGGAAGGTATTGATTATGAAGAAACATTCGTACCTGTTGCTCGTTACACATCAGTGAGAGCAGTAGTAGCCATTGCAGCAGCTAAAGGCTGGAAGATCCATCAAATGGATGTGAAAACTGCCTTCTTGAATGGAACCATTGAAGAGGAAGTCTATCTAGAACAGCCTGAAGGTTTTTCGATACATAAATCTAACTCACATGTGTGCAGGCTGAAGAAAGCTCTCTATGGACTTAAACAGGCTCCTAGGGTCTGGTATGAAAGAATTGACAGCTATCTCTTGGGATTAGGATTTTCCAAAAATGATGCTGACTCCAATATCTACTTCAAGGTAATCAAAGGTGATATGCTTATAATTATTTTATATGTTGATGATCTACTGATAACAGGAGAAGATCACCTCATTGCTCAAGGGAAACAGGATCTAATTTCTAAATTTGACATGAAAGACTTGGGTATTCTACACTACTTCCTCGGTTTGAAGTATGGCAGAAATCATAAGGCATTATACTAAATCAAGGGAAGTATACTATTGACATTTTGAAAAGATTTGGAATGTTGGACTGTAGACTGATGTCTACACCTATGGAAACCAACTTTCACAAATTGAAAGAAGCAGCAACAAAATCCAAATGTGCAGATCCAACCCGTTACAGACAGATGATTGGATCCTTGATGTATCTGGTTAACACCAGACCTGATATTTGCTATGCAGTAAATGTTCTCAGCCAGTTCATGTGTGAACCAAAGGAAATTCACTTAATGGCTGTGAAACATATTTTGAGATATCTTCAAGGCACTATTGGATATGGTCTTCTTTACAAGAATGATCAACTAGATCTACATGGGTACTTTGATTCAAATTGTGCTGGAAGTGTAACTGATCGGAAAAGCACATCAGGATGTTGCTTCAGTTTAGGATCGGCTATGATCTCCTGGATTTGCAAAAAACAATTTTCAGTTGCACAGAGCTCAACAGAAGCTGAATACATTGCAGCCTCAATGGGAGCAAGAGAAGTAGCGTGGCTTCGTAAATTGCTTGTGGGACTCTTTGATCTAAGCACATTGAGATCCCCTATCATTATGTAAGAGATATGGTGGAAAGGAAAGTGATCCAGTTGGAGTATATTAGTACAAATGATCAAACTGCAGACATTCTCACCAAGCCTCTCTCCCGGATCAAGGTAGAGCACTTCAGGAAGAAACTTGGTATGGTTGAAATGTAATTTGTTATTTATGTTTGAAATACAAATTGTTTATAAATTGTACTAATATATAAAGATGTTTAATGTGTAAACTCTTTTGTCATGTGTGTGACTCCATGACTTTATGGGCCTACTCCCCCTGTGTACATTATTGAAAGGTGACGATCTTTCTGATAATGAAACACTTGTATTTGACATTGTAAAGTGACGACTCTACAATGATAAACTACCATGATAGATATCATGTGACTTGATATCTCTGGACATGTCATGATAGTATCTCTTGGACACTTTGATTGATATCATGAGACTTGATATCATCTGTAGATCATGGTGATCCTTAAGAGATAATCATGGAGGATATTTATATCCGTGGATATGCCATGAATTATGGTAGACATCATGTGACTTGATGTTAGTGCACATACCATAATAAAGATGTGTTATGAAAAATGTCATATGACTTGACAATATTGTGAAATCATACCATAACTTAGATATCACTTGTTAAGGTGATATCTCTACTTATTTAAATTGAAAATCTTCCCTAGCTAAGAGGGAGTGTTAATGAAATATAGCTTCGGTCAGAATATAAATATTGATTGCTGTATAGCATTATCTTGATTTATATATGATCGATAGTTGACATATTTCTAGATTAAATAAAATAAGTAATATCGAATTTCTGAGTTGCTTAAATTCGAAATAAATAAATATATGTTTTATTGAAATCGGAACTCATATAATCTATGTCTGCCATGTATTTGGGGGTGTATGCATTGAGTTTGTTAAGCCGAGTGTTAGTTGGTTGTCTAAGAGACCCGCGCGCCCAAAGGGACATGTCCCTTGAGCGGACGTGTCTCCATGTGTGGAGACACGTCCTCTCAAGGGACGCATCCCTTAGAGGTGAGTCTCTAAAGATATTAAACATAGTTCCTTCATTGATATGCAAACATCGAAATTTATTAATGTTCTGCAATCAGCACATTCAACATACAAAGTTAAAATCTGGAAATGCGTTTTTGACTTAGAATTCTCATACAGAATTTCAGACCTTAGTTTAGTCTTAGATTACTAGGATTCTATTTGTGAAAGATTTGATTACATTTACACCACTAAGCATGCCACTCCGAGGGTGGAATTATCTTGGTTTGGACGTTCCTACCGCTCGGGGCCAAGGGGTGGGTTGTCTTGGTCGGATGCTTAGATGGATAGCTTCGGGCAGATCTACCCATTCCACTCCTCCTATGTCTTCATTACTATTTTGTGATTATGTTTATATTTTTGGATATCTAGATATTAATGCTAACAGACATATGTATATGTGGAAATGTTGTTTATATGGTGAATGCAAATTGTAATCCAAGATTACTTCATTAGAGAAAACTCTCTTTTGAAAGAGAAGAAACCCTAAACCTAATCAACAAGCGAATTCTAGGGAAAAGTAGGACAAAGGACATTACACAGGAGCACCACTTGTTTAGTGGGGTGAGTAACAATGAAAATTACAAGAACAATCACCAATGGTGTAACAAGAAGCTCATTAAGAAAATGCTTTAGAATTACATACGTTGCTGCTATGATATAGAAATGACAAAAACATGAAGCATAACTCTCCCAAAGAAGCTACAATGATAATATGAGAACACTCCTACAAGATATAACAATAATACATCAATAACAAGGTCTCCGAAGGTGGGTAGAAGGCTGAATAAGCTTCTGTTTCTGGTTTGATACAAATAACAACAGGCTGGAAACACCAATCAGCAACCATTCAACGAGCATAACTCCACTGATATGCCATAGAATCACTCCCAACAACTTGCAAAGACAAGTACTACACTAGGCATCCAAGGTAAGCTAGATAGCAGCCCCCCATAAGTCTGAACAACAGTAACACTCACCAAAACTCCCTCCAACAAGGTTGTACGGCCTCCCTAGAGGGGTGACTGGCAAAGATAAAATCAATCTCTCCACCGTAAATTCTCAAAATCTGAGGAAAGGGGCGCCCAAGATGGAGAATGACAATGAACCAACACCCACAAAAAGTTATCAAGTCCTATCAATGTGAGTGAAAAGGTAGGTCAGTTGGGCTATGGAAGAACACGAACTAGCAACTCCAAAATCTGAAAACAACACTCCAAACCTTTGCACAACTAGTTATCACATCAAAAAGCATAGCTAGAAATCATATGAGTGTCCAAAATTGGAAACAAACAATCACTGATAAGCTCCAAGCTCCAATGGTGATTACTGAATGCAATTACACCCCACCAGCTGAGGATTATCTTTCAAATCCGAAACCAGCAACCTAAAGAGGGTTTTCGTCCTCCAAAGATTCAGGAAAAAACACTCTGGTTCTAATTCGATAGCATTACTTTATATCCAAATTGCATAACCAAATGAGAGAAAATGAGGGAATATATATGACTCGAGACCCAGAAGTTTGAATATTTTTTCCCTCCAAAAGGGACAACATACTTTGGGAAAATAAAATACCTTAATTAAAAATTCACTTAAAACACCTTAGGCATGCTTTAATTTGTTTTTTAAAAACAACTTAAGTTGTTATATGGTAGGTGTGGGGGTCCAAGGGGCCTTTTTTGACCTTATAAAATTTATAACTTAAGTTGCAATATTTCCATTTTCAAACTCCAAGACCGTTGGAAGCAAAAACTGCCAAAAGCAACAAGATACCAACAATTGAAATTGCCACCACTATCAAAAATAGAAATCCTCCACTAAACTATTGTCAAGACCACTGCCATAAAATAGCACTTACTCAAAATAGCATATTGCTAAAAATAGTAAGTATGTTCAAACTCAAAATAAGCCCAATTTGAGATGTAGCTGTGACTTACTAAAAATAGTAAGTGCTAAAAATAGACACTACTAATAATAGTAGTGACTGCCCACTAAGGGCCTCAGAAAACCCATAAAAACCCAAAAAACTCTTTGACAATCCACTACAATTACCCCTTGAAATCCTAGCAAGAACCCCCCCAAGAATCTTGGAATCCCTTGAAATGTCTCCGAATAGCCTAGGGGACTCCGGAAATAGGCTAATGGTCATTGAAACGCTTCGGGCTAGAAAGGGGACATTACATGGCCTCTCTTAAATAGAGTTTTCCTTCAAAAGACATAACTCTTCAAATTTCCTTCATGACCCTTTACTGATATTTGAGAGGAATTTTTTAAAATAAACTTTTATAATAGGAGACCTTATTTTATAGTTTCACTTTCCTTGAGGCCCTCTTTATTGTAAATACATTTTATGATAGCACTTAATTCTGACCCCTTTTACAGCATTACGATCTTCTTGATTTATTATTATACTCCCATTTTGCAAGTGCAAAATTCCCAAGGCCCATGGGTAACGAATGATGGGCACTTGGGTTTCAACTTGGCTTTATTTTGAAATGGGAACATTGCAATCTATGAATGGACCTATCTTGTGTCCAATTTTTTTGAACTATCTGAAGCAGTGGTCAGCTACGTGAAAACAAAACTTATACTATTCAAGAGGAGTCTTGATTGGTTGAATAAGCTTAGGTGGTGAACTGTCAATATTTCATCTAGAAGAGTTTTAATGCTTCTAAAGCTGATTTTTTTAGGGGAGAGATGGATGGTGTAAAGCTGTGGTTTAAGGGGAGAGATGGATGGTTGACAGCCTGGTAAAGATGTTTGGAATACTATCAGATATTTCGATATCTTCTTTCTTGTAAGCCCAGATGCAAAATAAGCTTAGGTAGTGGACTGTCAATCTTTCATGTAGAAGAGTTTTAAGGCTTCTGAAGATGATTTTTTAAGGGGAGAGATGGATGGTGTAAAGCTGTAGTTATAGGGGAGAGATGGATAATTGACAGCCTGGTTAGATGTTTGGAATACCATCAGATATTTTAATACCTTTTTTCTTTAAAGCCTAGATGCAAAATAAGCTTAGGTGGTTAACTGCCAATATCTCATGCAATAAAGCTTTAAGGCTTTTAAAGCTGTTTAAGTGCTAGAATGGAGGTAATCAGGTAAGATGCTGAGTTAGCAACTGTATCCAGTATCATACATTGATCAACTGTTGATTTAGTTTAAGATGCAATTCTGGAAAAAAAGATCTCTATTAAACAAGAATGTGAATAGCAGAGAGAAAGAAACAATAGCGGAGAGATACTTTCATATGTTAACCTAATATATCTATGTATGTTGTAACAACTCTTCAACTACATGTATCTACGGTAGACATTTTTCTATGTATTAAACCTATTCATATGCCTCATCCTCATCTAAACTTGTCCTTATTCATCATATTTCTATTCATCTTTTCTCTATCCTAAAAATGGATCAACACCCCCATAATGTTATGTTGTAAATTAGTAGGAATACTAAGGATGTTTGACAATTTTTCACCCCTTTAAGTCTCTGATTGCCTGTAGACACTGTTGTTTCACAAGAACCATATCAGACCCCTTTCTCTGCTATTCTTGGACGACCACAACTCTTACTGAAATTTCATTACTACCAACCTTCCAACAATTACAAACAATTTTTTTAATTTGCAAACACTCAATGTATAGCTACACTGGATGGGTAACTGATTTCTCTGACTGCCCTGTCTACAATCAGATAGATGTGAAGGATCTTCTACGAGTGAACAAACTCAAAATCAAACTTGAATAGCATTGAATCTTAAGCCTAACCTTTGAGTTGCCTTTAGCACTATGTTATAACTCCAAATTCCATCTCATCCAACAGAAAGCTTTGCTTGTGCTGATGTCTTTAATTAATTCTGGCTCTCAAGTTTGAGCGAATCTTTGCTTATCAGAGGTTTTATACTTTGCAACAATCGTTTTCCTACTTTAAATATCACCAATTTTTTTCGCATCATGAGTTCACCAAGGACTCTGCCTCACATGAGTACTGTCACAAATCTACTGTCAACAAACAAACAAACAAACTCTACTTTGACATTTCCTAAAAACTATTGTGCTCACCAAATCAATCACTAACCAGATGCTTGCTTTTCTTGTTTTTGTGATCAGAGTACATGATTGTATGTAATTATTTTCTATTTATTAAGTAGTAAGAGAGGCATGACATCAGTAAAGATGTATAAATGTCTTAGGCAAGAAGGTGCTGCTACCCTAGCTCCACCATGCTTTTAACTTCAAACTATTTTAAGACATATTTCCATCTCATTATGTTTTTAGTACTAATTGGATGGAAAGAGACTAAACAAGTACAGAAAATTCCCTTCTGCTAAAATCTTCTGCCATTTCCATTTTAGAGCTTACTTTCAATGTTTTCAAACAACCATCTCCATTGCTCCCTGGGATCTAGTAACAATGAATACTATAAGTGATCATATAATGAACACCTATTTGGGCCTAACAAGTTTCCATCTTTGAATGACTGTTTAGCCATTTTGGAATAGTATCTAGGAGAATAAGAAATTCCATAAACTACTTACAGATTTTCCCAGACAGTCTTTATTATTTAAAACAGCACAAGTAATTTATATGAAAATCATTGTATCAATAGAACTAGTAAACATTTTAATTATTTGAGAAGATTGAATATGTATTTGTTGTTTTTCTTAGATCTGGCTCTTTCCTCTCTTGGTGACTAGATGCAGAGGTCCTTAGGCTAATGGCTGTAAGAAGGAAAACAATATCACAAAATTTACAATTTTCCCTGGCCAGGACTGTCCGATGTATACATGTATCCTTGGTTGGAAAATGCCATTCATGCCCCATCTCCACTGCTCACTACCCACCTTGTTCTGTCACTCAAGAGATTCATGATGCCAAATACCCAGTTATATAAGAAAATAAATAGTTTTCCAAGGTAGTTCATCGATCAATGCCTTTTCATAACCTTAATGTACCATTTGACTTTTTGTCAAATTAAGAAACTCTGAAAATGTTGTTTATTTAATTACCATTTTAACCCATTTACAAATTGAAAGGAATACTAATCCTTATTTCATTTATGATTTAGGTCAAAAAATTTCATAACATTTCTTCCCCTGTAAATCAGCTGATGCCCTCAGGAGCACAGGGTTTATTTATAAATCACAATCAACAATCATTAGTCAAATAAATGTGCATATAGACTAGAAATATATTCAGTTTTTGTGCATGTGAGCACCGTTATCATCATAAAAAGTCCATTTAACTTTAGCTTCATTAATCACTCTATTCTGTGAATTCCTACATTTTTACTCAATAATTTTCTTTAGTTTGATTCTAAATTCACAACTAGGTTTGACAGTTATATTGTTCGAATAAATCATTTGTTAATTAAAAATATAATTTTACAGTCAATTGATATGAAAATTGTTGTTAACTCTATGCAACTAAAGAGGTGAAGCAAGTTTATATTCCAAATCTTCTATTTTTCCTAAAAATTTAAATGGACCACAATAATGAGGGGGCCACTTTATTATATTTCCCAAGTTTCAAAGAACTCTTTTAAGGTTTTCTATGCCCACAAGGTTAGATATTATGTTCGATCAAAGAGCCATCCTGTAATTCCCACAATAAAATGATATTTGAATGGTAAAAACTCTTCAATTCTGTTACTGAGATTTCCCCCCTTCTAGGTGTGATTGGGCCATTTGATTAAAATTTCATTAGTAAATAAATATTTAAGGTTGGTACTTATATTTGTTTCATCATTCCCTCCATTTCCATCAATTGGAATCATGTTGATGTAAGTGATAGTAACCATCAAATAAAACTTATAATCTTAAAATATATTCCATATATAAAAATAGTACTTTTTTTTAAACCAATAAAATGTTTCTCCTAACATTGCACCTTAACCATGACCCTTAAAGAGCTTTCTAAAAGAGGATTATCATGGGGATAAGTTAGTTAACATAGGTAATACTCAACATAAGTTGTCTATAATACTCACAATATATTTTTTTCTAGGGGTATCCTAAATTTATAGTCATGGACTATTTTCCAAATCAAATATTAATTATCTCATTGTAATCATTTATCTCACTTAGCGTCAACACTAGTTTGAAATTTTCATTCTCTCAGCAGTTTTTATTGTTATGGTTGAATATTAACTCAAATGTTAACTCCTTACTAATACCACAAGTAACAATACTAAGACTGTAATGTCCTAGGGTTAACTTGGCACTAACCAAAAACTTCCCTGCTCTTTCAACACAGCAAACTACGAATGACAGGGTTTTATTTATTTGGGCTTCACACAGCTAGATAGCAAGTTTAATCAACTGAAAGGAAACCCAAAAAGCAATTAAAGGCAAGTTCAAACTGTGTTTATTATTATCAACTGAACAACATAATCTCTGTAGATACAATGTTAAATAGAGCGTAGAAAAACCCTTACAGTGCTCTTGAAAATAATGGTCAGATGTAAAACAGGCCTGAGTATTAGTCTCTGTAGTATGGCACTGGGGACTGTTGGGCCCATCACTGGTTAATATCCTTGATAGAATCTCCAGATCTGAAGTATATTTCGCTGTCCTTAATCACTCAGTTGGGTGAGAGTGATAGTTTTGACAGGTCTGCTTGCTCCTCGGTTTGACAATGGATGGAATTGTAAACCCCAACTGAGAGGATTTGTGCCTGAGCAGTTGCTTTGAGGTGTGACAACCCTCAAACAACTGATTGCCTGATGAGTAGATGCCGCCCAAAGGATAATTGCCCAGTCCGATAGCTGTTTGGGTTGCTTCAGGGACTGTTGGAGGATGTTACGCACTGCTGTCACCTGGATTTGCTCACTGCAGTTCCAAAATAGGGTTTATGTAGTGCTAGATTCGGGGGTATTCGACCTTCAGATGAGCCCAGCTATGCTGGCAATATGTGAACAACAGTATTCCAACCCTCCTGTGATGATCTAGCCTGTTAAACTTATCCACCCAGCAACTCAAACCCACCTGCAATTTATCCTTGAATCTGCTAACAAGAGTGCCCAGCAAGTGCCCTAATGGCCTGCGGCCAGGTTGATACACAAGGTCCCTTCAGCTCTTCAATGGCTCTCCACTTGGCAGCACTTCCTTGAGTTAAATTACAATTTGATGTTTAATTGGAAAACTGTGAGGAAACTTAATAAGATCCAGATCAGGGTTTTCGTCCTGATCTAGGTAGGCAGCTAGGATTTGTGTCCCAACTAGCACTGCTTGAGAAGACTCAAAATCATACCAAATCTCCAGTTGTAGCTCCTAGTTCACAGTAGGAAAATAAATATTTGATGGATATATGGTGCTAGCACCTAAAGATTGGTGCCACATTTTGAAATTCAATTTTTTTTTAATATAATATTTATATTTTATTTTATTATTTTATAATCTTTTATAAAAAATATATATTAATTTTAGGTTGTTAAAAAACACTATCATGGAGCTAAGGTCAGCCTTCAAGGGAGAGGGGACATGACAGTCCTCCCTCCCCAAATTTGCTTGCCCTCAAGCAAATTCAGACATGGATGTTTGAATATCTCCACTCCTTCCCATGTGGCATTCTCTAGTGAAAGATTTTTCTACTTCACCAAGTACTTTGGAATAACTTTTCTTTGTAGCTTCCTTTATCTTACATTGATGATAGCTCCGGGCTCCAAAATCAATTTCCCTTCATCATCAAGTGGTGGCAGCTCTAATGAAAGTGTAACTTGCTGTCCAAGGGCCTTTTTCAAACATGACACATGAAAAACATTCTGAATCCTGTTGTTATCTGGAAGTTTCAGCTCATATGCAACCTCACTAATCCTCCTTATGATCTTATAGGGTCCATAAAATCGTGGTCTAAGATTTTATGCATTTATTGTTTATAGGATTGTAAGCTCAAGAAGACCATGTCTCCCACCTCAAAAAATCTCTCTAATTGGTGGTGGTCAGTATACATATTTTTTGGATTTTGGGATTGTTGTAGGTTTTGTTTGAGTGCATTCATAATATTTAAGTTTTGCTGAACCAGATCTCTAGCCCTAGGAACTTTACTATCCGAAAGAGTTAGATCCATAAATGAAATATCATCATAACCATAGAGTGTCTTGAAAGGAGTCATACCTATAGACATGTGTTGAGTAGAATTGTAGCAATAGTGCCCAAGGTGGGGCCACTTAACCCAAGCTGTTTGTTGTCCTGTAATAGAGTTCCTCAAATATCCTTCTATCCATTTGTTCACAATTTATGTTTGCCCATTCATTTGATGATGATAGCTAGTTCTTGGGGTCAATCTTGTACTTATCCATCGAAAGAGTTCTTGCTAAAACAAGTTGATAATTTTTCTATCCTTGTCACTCACAATGTTTCTTGGTATCCCATGTAATCTAAATATCCCTCTAAAAAACAAATCAGCCATGTGTGAGGCCTTATACTTTGAAAATATAGCATGAAAATGAGCATACTTAATGAGTCTATATACAACCACGTAGATACAATCCTTACTTTGCACTTTTGGGAGTCTTATGATGAAATGCATCAAGATGCTCTCCCATTTTTGATTTGGAATGGGTAAGGTTTGCAACAAACCAGCTGGAAATACATGCTCTGTTTTGTTTTGTTGACAAATTAAGTACTCCCTAACATGTTTCAAAACATGATCTTTGAGCCCCCTCCATGAAAAATGTTTACTTACCTGCTTGTATGTCTTGCAGTACCCTAGATGACCAACAAGTGGTGTTTCATGACATGCCCTCAAACTTTTCTTCTTCATCTTTGATTCTAGAACAAGATATACTTGGCCCTTATAAAGAATTAGCTCATCAACTACTTTGTACTTGTCATCTTGTAGCTTGCCATCCAAAATGTCAAAGTAGCAAATGTGTTCTTGGCATATTCAACTATTAAAGAAACATTTCAATTAATAGATATATCAATTATAGAACACAAATAAGGCTTCTTGGAGAGTGCTTCAGCCACCACATTATTCTTTCTCTTAACATACTCAATGCCAAACTCATAGATTTGTGGCTTAGTTACCTATTTTTGTTGTCTATTATTCAAATCCTTATGATTGATGAGGAACTTTAAGCTATTATGATCTATTTTCACCACAAACTTTCCACAATCCAAACATTGCCTGAACTTAGCTAGTGCATGCATGATGGTTAGCATCTCCTTATCATATATAAAGAAGCTCCTTTCAAACTCCTTGAGCTTCCTACTGTCAAATACTATGGGATGCTTATATTGCATTAAAAATGTTCTAATCACCTCTTCTGAAGCATTACATTCTAAAACAAAAAGAAGTGAAAAATCGGGAATAGCCAAAACAGCTCATGAACTCATTACCTCCTTGAACTTATCAAAAGCTATCTATGTTGAAATGCTCCAAGAGAGGGCCCCCTTCTTCATCAAATTTGTTAATAAGGCTGCAAGCAGTAAAAATCTTTTGACAAATCTCATATAATAACTATAAAGTCCCACAAACCCTCTCAGATGTGATAATGTCTCGGGTCGAGGCCAATCCCTAATTATCTTGAGCTTCTTCTTATCCACGCTAACCCCTTGAGCACTAATCTTATGCCCCAAGTACAATATCTCAGTCAAGCCAAACTCACATTTGGATATGAATGATGCTCTAGTATGCCAAGCACCTCATCTATATGTTTTAACTCTCAAGTGATCCTTCCGTGTCTTGTTTTAATCAATATGTCATCAAAGTAAACTAACACAAATTTCCTCAAAGTAAGATAAATACTTGATTCATGCATGATTAGAATGTGGTGGGTGCTTTAATCAAACCAAATGGCATGACCAAGAAATCATAATGCTCATAATGACACTTGAAAGCTATTTTGTGCACATTCTCATCTTTGACTCTTATTTGATGATATCGTGATCGTAGATCAATCTTAGAGGTGTATACTGCACCATGAAGCTCATCTATGAATTCATTGATCCTCAATATGGGTACTGGTTCTTGATGGTCTTTTTGTCGAGTGCCCTATAATCAATGCAGATCCTCATAGTACCATCATTTTTCTTGACGAACACCATGGAAGAAGCAAATGGGCTAGAGCTAGGTCATATGTGTCTCATGTCCAAAAACTCCTTAATCACCTTCTCAATCTCCTCCTTGTGCCTCCTAGGATGACGATAAGGTGTAGTGTTGCCTCCTTAAACTGAAGATGAGATTTCTAGATTTCAAGCTGAGCTTGAGAGGGAGAGTGAGAATGCCATTGAAGTCGAAACTGTTCATGTTTGATTGCACCAAGGGACCCCAAAGAATGTATAAAGGTAGTGAGATCATATTTTAGGGACAAAGGACTTTTCAGCAGGCTACGGGGTCACCATGCTGCAAGAAAAATGTCTTAAGGGAAGTGGAAAAGAGGAGGTGCAAACAGAGATTGGTTATCTTCTCGCTATATCTCTATATCTAATTACAAATCAGAGATTGGATTTTTGAGATTAAACCAGTTTAATATTCTCTAAATCTCATTGCTGATTATGCAATATGGCTTCTTCTATGAACTATATAATGGCTTCTAAGTTATCACCCTCTTGATTTTGATCTTTCTTCCCCAAGATGCTTGGTTTTCTTCTACTTCAATTTGGTGAAAATTCTTAGGAGTATCACTTTTTTGATTTCCTTTGAGGCATTTTTCCATAAAAAACTTTGTGATTCCTCAGATGAATGCATTTCTGACTACTTTGGGTTTCTTTATTCTTGAACTTTTTATGCTGCCTTCTTGGAGTATTGCAATTACTGGCCTTAAGTCTAACCTTCCTGCACTTGTAACATCTAAAAGGAAAACACTCATGGTTGATATCTTGTCGTCAAACCCTGGAAGCTGAATTAATTCTAACTGCTTGAATTGTGGGCTTTGCTAGATTGATTCTAACACATATTCTTGCATAAGAGAGTTATTTATTTCTAGTTGAACTGGCCATTTAAATATATTATATATTCCTCCATAGGCTATGTAATCTGCTTAAGGATTTCTTCATTCCACAATTCCAGAGGTTGTTTGTAAAGGTGTATCTATAACAGTACATTGGGTATCAGTACTTCTGGGTTAAAAAGGGGTGGCCAAGGCCACACATACAAACGCCAGTTTTCATATAACCATGTTTGTGAAAATTTTGTCTTCTGCTGATTCAAACATCACCTGAAATATTTCTGGTTTGGATTGAATTTTTTATCAGGGGCACATGGCCCAAATTTTACGTATTCAATGTTTCATTATTCTCCATACCTGACCATATGTTAATAAATTTGCTTGTGAGGGCACGATCAAACAATGCTAGGGTTGCTTTGTCAAGTGTTTTTCCAGGGATCTCTTTGGCTATTTTAATATTTAGATCCTCCAGTATATGTCCGAAATTTTGAAGAATTTGGTCAAGCCAAATTGAATCAAGAAGACCATTATTTTATAGGTTTAGGCTCACTTCCAGATCTGAAGATCGTCTTTTTGGAGGTCCTTTGTATTGATTTTTGTGGGTTTTGAGGTCTCTATGGCAGCAAAGAGGAAGGAATGAGCTGTATTTTCATAAGTGCCTTCCATTCTTGGATCATGTACATCTGTTGAATCTACTCTGCTGCTGCAGTGACCTCCAGCTCACTAACCTCTGATACCTGCCTTGCAACTGGCACCAATCCTCTGTCTTTTTCTTCCCCCTTCCTGCATGAAACTGCCTCCTTTGCTGCATTACCGTCTTCTTCCTTACAGCAGATCGCTTGTGCCTTGAAGAAGTTTATGCACATATTTCCCCCCTAGCACATTAATATATATATATATTTAAAATAAATGAGAATACTTTTATTAATGGTTGTAACCTATATTATTATATTTTGGCTTGGTGAATGAGGCTTTACTGGCTCCCTAGCCCACAAGACACAAATGGGAGCCTTGTAACCCTGTTTCTTGAATGCCCATTGTGTCCACTTTGCTCAGCATTAATGCAATAAGAAGCTTCCCAACAAGTTTTGGGGGAAACTGAACAGATCCAAAACTTGATGCAAACATTTGTATTAAAACAGAGAGAAAGCTAGATACATAAAAATGTTTGTATGTAACCATCACACTGCACTTGCACTATTCTGATCCTATTCAAAGAAAGAATTCCTCACACTAGTTGAGAATAGATTGGAGAGGATGTTGGAGGTGCAGGATGCTCTACAATCCATTGTGGTTTGTGGAGAGTGAAAATAGTGGGCTCAATCAAAGATACAAGAAGAGAAGAAGGTGAGAGAAAGGGTGCTTGTTGACACTTGGTGGTCCAATATCAAGTAAGAAATTTCTACTTTATTAAATATGTTTCTAGTATTCTACTTTCTACTTTGTTTTTAATATTTTATTTTTAATTTAAAATTTAAAATTTTAATATTGTTAATGTCTTATAATTTTTTAAATGTTGATTGTCGAAATATTTGCTCTATCATATCACTTGTTGTGGAGGTAATCAAGTATGCTAATACACTCTCCTAGCCTTGGAGATATTCATGAGTCTTTTGATAGCATGCTTGATCAAATGAGGCTAGCAATTTGTGATAAGGATCCTAGATTACTATTCTTTGAGGAGCAATTCAGGCCTATTGTCACAAAGAGGTGGAACACAATGAACACCCCTTTTCATATAGCTGCCTATGCACTTAATCTCAAGTAGTACACACCTAACCTGGCTGAATTATTCCTCCTAAGGATAATGAGGCAATGGAGGGGTTTATGAAGCCCCTTAGTAAGATGTATAGCGCAAAGGATGCAACTATATTTTGGGAGTAGTGGCTTTAGTTTTCCTCTTTTCAGGGTCCTACATTCAACAAACAAGAGGCTAGGACAGATAGGGTCACTATTGCACAGAAAAACCCCATTGGATGGTGAAAATTTCATGGGAAGGACACATTGGAGTTGAAAAAACTTGCTATTTGTCTACTCTCATAGATTGCTAGTTCCTCTACTACAGAGAGGAATTGGTCCACTTATGGGTTCATCTACTTGATCAAGAGAAACAAACTTACCTCTAAATGAGCAGAAAAGCTAGTTGTAGTTCATAGTGCCTTGAGACTTGAGGATTATTAGACTATAGAGTATGACAATAGAGTATCAATAGACTCCAATAGCACGTTGGGATGTTGATCCTAAAGATGATGAGGAGGAGAAGGTGCAACCAGATTTGGTTAGGCTTCTATCGGATAAACCATTGCTTCAAATAGAGATTGACACAAATGGGTCATTTGATATTGATAGCCTAGATGAAGCATAGTTGTATTTTGAAGTATGAGACTTTAAGTTTAAACTTTCAACTTTAAAATTTGAACAATGAAATTGAATACAGAAATTTTGTTGCTGTTGTTATTTTATAGAATATACTGCTGTTATACTATGCTCCACGGGGATGCGTCCCCTATGCTTTTTGCCCGTTTCCCGTACCGGGTACGAAACGGGGACGCGGGTATGGCTAGGAAACGTACCCTAGCCGTCCCTTTTTTCCCTCCAAATACCCAAAACTTCCAGGGGACTTTTAGCCAGATTTTAGGGGACTTGGGTACTGCTAGCAGTACCTGGTACTGCCTAGCCGTACCCCAACCGTACCGGGTACGGCTAGCAGTACCCTATGGCCCAACAAAGAAAAAAACGTTTTTTTTTAAAAGTCAAGTTTTTTTATAAAATAAAAGCTATGGGCAGGCCCACAAGGGATGCCCCATCACACTTGACTTAATGTAATTATCATATAAGCTCCGATGACGAGAGTAATGCTGATTTAGACCTACCTTTTGCTGATTAGGGACACTGGACAGTGATATATTTTCTTAATTTTATGTTTATCATGTCATTTCATAGTTGAGACTTTGAGCCTTTGGGCATTTTGGTTATAATTATCAGACTCTCATATGATATGTTTGCACATTGATAATGAAAAACATTTGAATTCTGTTAATTTGTTTGTCGCTTCTCATGTGAAATCTCAATTCAAGTCTAATGATATGTAATAAGCTTATACAATGTCTAGAATGAATGCTTTATCAATGTTATGCTATGAACATTTGAAATTTCTCTATATTTTTAAAATAATTCCTATTTTTCTATGCTCCACGGGGACGCGTCCCCTATGCTTTTTGCCCGTTTCCCGTATCGGGTATGGAACGGGTACATAGGTACAGCTAGGAAACGTACCCTAGCTGTCCCTTTTTCCCTCCAAGTACTCGAAACTTCCAGGGAACTTTTAGCTAGATTTTAGGGGACTTGGGTATTGCTAGCAGTACCCGGTACTGCCCAGCTGTGCCCCGACCGTACCGGGTACGGCTAGCAGTACCCTATGGCCCAACAAAGAAAAAAACGTTTTTTTTTTTAAAAGTCAATTTTTTTATAAAATAAAAGCTATGGGCGGGCCCACAAGGGATGCCCCATCACACTTGACCTAATGTAAGTGTCATATAAGCTCCGATGATGAGAGCAATGCTGATTTAGACCTACCTTTTGCTGATTAGGGACACTAGACAGTGATATATTTTCTTAGTTTTATGTTTATCATGTCATTTCATAGTTGAGACTTTGAGCCTTTGGGCATTTTGGTTATAATTATCAAACTCTTATATGATATGTATGCACATTGATAATGAAAAGCATTTGAATTATGTTAATTTGTTTGTCGCTTCTCATGTGAAATCTCAATTCAAGTCTAATGATATGTAATAAGCTTATACAATGTCTCGAATGAATGCTTTATCAATGTTATGCTATGAACATTTGAAATTTCTCTATATTTTTAAAAATTTCCCTATTTTTTAATCAGTCGTCCCCTGCTGTCCCCTAAAAAATGACCCAAAAGTACCCCCGTACCAGAAACTCGTCCCGGTGTACCGGGTACTCGCCATCCCCGAAACCCCGTGGAGCATAGCTATTTTTTTATCAACCGTCCCCTAAAAAATGACCCAAAAGTACCCCCGTACCAAAAACTCGTCCTGGCGTACCGGATACTTGCCGTCCCCGAAACCCCATGGAGCATAGCTGTTATACTATTGTCATGATTAAATTTATTGCTGTTATGGTGATGTTAAGTTGTTAATAGTTATACTCATACTGCTATCATGATATATTTAAATATTTTTTTCTTTTGAATTTAATCTGCTGTTATAATGTTGTCATATTACATTGCTGCTCATTAACTTGTAAAAGTTTCTTTCTCTCTCTCAATATATATATATATATATATATATATATTGAAAAAATAATATATATATATATATATATATATATACATAATATATTGCTTGGCCCCACCGTCCCCAAAAATGGCACTCAGATTGCCATCCTTGAAATGTGTCTCCTGCCATCCTGCCATCCCCGTTCTTGAAACACGGTGGGACATTGCAATTTTGGTATAGTTTTTCCTTTGAGCTTCTCAAAATTGCATATGGAGCAGCTGCAAAGTATTTGCAACACCACAACATGCTTCTAAACAACCCAATGACCAACCATGAGCCACCCCAAAGCTGCACACATGAAGAACTCCACTTTGTTGTCAACCTACAAGAAAACCCATGGGAGCTAACCTTTCTCAACTCTTGACTCCTTTTTATCTTCATCCTTCCAATGTGGCATCTAAATCTTGAAGTTTCAAGGATGGATTTAGAGTGTAACTCCTCCCAACAACTCCTTCCAAAGGTGGTACCATTCATCCATTATGGTCAAGCAAGAATCAAGGAGTCCACATGTAACTTGTTCCACCTAGTGACTATCGTATAGTTAAGCATGCAAGTTTTCTTTCCAATTGTTACTCTTGCACAAGAGTGTCTCAATTATGGTCAAAGACATCCAAATGAAGGTCCAACATGCAAATTGAATAAACAAAGTGCAAGTGGCCTACCATCTCAAGTGCCCTTATTAGAAATTGTAACCCTTCAACTTCCACTAGTTGCCATTAGCTTCTAAACAAGTGTCAAATGGGGAACTCCAAGATCCCAACCAAAGGTGAATGTCCACATGAGAGAAAATATTTGAATTTGAATTTTTGAAAACAATATACTGCCTCTTGCACCTAGAAACACAGCTTTAGATCATAAAAACCCAAAATTGCAAGAAAAAATATTTTTGGTTGATTGTGATAGTTGGATTCTTGAGATGCTCCTTGGTCAATAAGGAAAAACACTTGTTGAAGGTTTTGCAAATTAGGTAGCAAGCTAAAAAGGCTTGATTGTGAGTGAAACTCTATGATTAAGTGCAATTGAGGGGGAAAACATTTGAATTTGAATTGTTAGATAGTAGAGATTGTCTTTTGCACATGGAAATGTAGGGTTAGATCACAAAAACCTAAAATTGTAACAAAATATTTTTGGTTGGTGCTGATGGTTGAATCCTTGAAATTCTCCTGCATCAATGAAGCACAACACTTGTTGAAGGTTTTGCAAATGGGGTAGCAAGCTAAGTGGGATTGATTATGGGAGAAACTCCATGGCTAAGCACACTTGAGCTAGAGTTGTACAAGGATGGGTGACCTCCTTGGAAGTTCTAGTACAAAATTGCACTAGAATGGGTGACCTAGAAAGTTTTGGTGCTTCATCTATGTGAGCATCACCTAAATGCACTATGTGTTTACTGGACCATTCATGGCCATGAGAAATGATTTCTTGTGAACCACTCATTGCTCATGAAATATGGGTTGATGAAGGTTGACTTGAAACTACATAGTTAAATCTTGATAAATGATCACATAATTTGATATACTAAGAAAACACTTCATATGAAATATGAATTAGCTAGGGAGCTCAATAATGAATGCTTCATAAGGCACAACACTTGTTTAAGGTTTTGTAAATGGGGTATTAAGCTAAGTGGGTTTGATTTCCGGAGAAATTCCAAGATTTTGAATGTTTGAACTAGAGTAGTACTATGATGGTGACCTCTTGGGAAGTTTCAGTGCTTTACTTTAGTGAGCATCACTTAGATGCAACGAGTGCTAGGTGGACCATTCATGCTGTAATGTCCCCTTTTGGAAAATTCCTAGTTTTAGGCTTGTAGAACAATATTATTCACTAAGAACTGATATTAGTAATATTAGGTAACAAGAAAGTATGATAATATTCAAATCCATACATATAACATCATAATGTTTAGATCAATAATTCATAGCATCATTAATATTTGAATCAACATATCATAGCATATTCCTTGTAGCAATTCTTATTGTGAATTCATTGGAAATGCTTGCAAATGGCAATCTTAAGGTTGGTCGTCCTTGTATTTTGAGAGCATGGAAGGTGGGCTGCCCTTCCATCCCTCAGTCCACCTTGGAGGTTGGTCATCCTCCTTGATCAAGCCCAAGAGCATGGAAGGCTGGCCACTCGTTCCATCTCTAGGCGGCGTACCTGACAAGAGCATGAAGGCTGTTGTCCTTTCACCTCCTGTGAACTCAGAAGGCCGGTCGTCCTTCCTATTTGCAAAGCAGTTCCTCAAATTCAAAACTGATTTCTCAAGGAATTTGCTAGATTATATCTAAATAAACACCTCTTGATGAAATGATAAATTTATTCTTAAATGGCTGCCACCAATTATATTTCTGATAATTATTAATGGCTGTTCTTTCTATTCCACATTGATGTCTTAGATTTCTTGTTCTTATTTTTCCTTTTTCTTCAGCTTCCTATCTTCCTCAAATAAATTGACTTCTCTTTAATATCTTTCTCTAGGAGGAGTCGCACCTCTTCCTCAAACTTTTCTTTGCAAATAGTCACAACTATTCACTTAACCGCTGATCTGAACCTTTTAATTTTAATTTTAATTAGGTATCTTTAACTTCAAAATATCGCTGCCTTTGCCTAGACTTTTAAGTGTGGCGATCCTTTTTAGATGCTTCGATTTATTTCTCATTTGGGTGGGGGAATGGCACTCCGTCCTTCCCAAGATTGCTTGTCCACAAACAATTTTAAATTAGGATGATTGAAAATTTTTGCTACTTCCCAAGTGGCATGCTCCATAGGCAGGTTCCATTTGACCAAATATTCTAGAATTATCTTATTCCTTGATTTCTCTTTTCTCATGTCAAGGATGACCTCAGGTTCCAAAATTAATTATCCCTCATCATCGAGTGGGGGTAACTCCGGGCATGGCGTAACATGTTGATCTAGCACCTTCTTGAGGCGTGATACATGGAAAACATTATGAATTCGACTATTGGCTGGTAACTCCAATTCATAGGCAACCTCGCCGATCCTTCTTATAATCTTATTTCCTCTTGATTCCTCCGATTGGCAGGATCAAGGCTTTGATACCAATTGTAATGTCCCCTTTTGGAAAATTCCTAGTTTTAGGCTGCATAACAATATTATTCACTAAGAGCTGATATTAGTAATATTAGGTAACAAAAAAGTATGATAATGTTCAAATCCATACATAAAACATCATAATGTTTAGATCAATAATTCATAGTATCATTAATATTTGAATCAACATATCATAGCATATTACTTATAGCAATCCACATTGTGAATTCATTGGAAATGCTTGCAAATGACAATTTCAAGGTTGGTCATCCTTGTATTGCGAATTTGCGAGAGCATGGAAGGTGGGCCGCCCTTCCATCCCTCAGTCCACCTTGGAGGTTGGCCGTCCTCCTTGATCAAGCCCAAGAGCATGGAAGTCTGATCGCCCATTCCACCTCCTAGTCCATGAGCATGGAAGGCTGGCCGTCCATTTCATCTCTAGGTGGCGTACTTGATAAAAGCATGAAGGGTGGTCGTCCTTTCACCTCTTGTGAACACGGAAGGCTGGTTGTCCTTCCTATTTGCAAAACAGTTCCTCAAGTTCAAAACTGATTTCTCAAGGAATATGCTAGATTATATCTAAATAAATACCTCTTGATGAAATGATAAATTTATTCTTAAATGGCTGCCACCAATTATATTTCTGAATATTATTAATGGCTGTTCTTAATTTCTATTCCACATTGATGTCTTCGATTTCTTGTTCTTATTTTTCCTTTTTCTTCCATTTTCTGCCTTCCTCAAATAAATTGACTTCTCTTTAATATCTTTCTCTAGGAGGAGTCACACCTCTTCCTCAAACCTTTCTTTGCAAAGAGTCACAATTATTCCCTTGACCACTGGTCCGAACCTTTTAATTTAATTTTAATTAAATATCTTTAACTTCAAAAGATCGCTGCCTTTGCCTAAACTTTTAAGTGCTGTGATCCTTTTTAGATGCTTCGGTTTATTTCTCATTTGGGTGGGGGTATGACGGATGCTCAAGAGGATGGTTTCTTGTGAACTAGTGAAATATGGGTTGATGAAGATTGACTCCAAACTACACAGTTGAATCTGTATAAATCATCAAATAATTTGGTTTATTGCTAAAGCACCACTTATATGAAGGATACCCTTTGTTGGAAGTTGAGTGTAACGTTTTTCTAACATGTAAAGTAAGGATGAGTAGCTACCATTTTACCATGGTAGGCTTGCACTGTTAAGTGTCTTGAAGGCAACAAAAAACAAAGGAGGTGGAACAAATGATAGATTGATCTGCTTAATAAAAGATGTGGGACTCTACAACTGCTAGATATTTACTTTTTACTTGTAGCATCACTGGAATCTTTGATGGTGGTAAGTGATGGTCAAAATTTCTAACTTTGTGCTGCTAATAAAAGACTTTTGGTAAAATTAAAAAATCTATTGTCAAGTGTGTAGTTAGATAAAATTTAAGAATGAGTTATCTTTGCAAGTGAAATTTGTAATTTATGAAGAAATAAATAATGGTTTTCTGCTAACTCTGAAAACTGCTATAACTGCTTTGGAAGTTCTCAGGACGTACTTGATCAACAACAACTGACTTATCAAGATCATAGAGAGTTGTATGGTTACACAAAAGGATTTTGAGTTTGAGGTTTATTATATTTATATGGGGTTAGAAGATATTTCTGGTGCAAATAAACAGTAAGATGAATTTGGTTTGGTTATCAAATTGGTCCAGTTGGGAATATCATCTCTCCTTTGTTTACCTAATAAATGCTCTATAAATACATTGCAGGTTGAGGTAGAACTTATGCCACTATATAAGGACTATGGCTTGGGTTTGACAACATACAGTCCATTGGCTTCAGGATTGTTGAGTGGGAAGTATAGTAAAGATAACATACCATCTGATAGTCGCTTTGCACTGAAAGATTATCAGGTATTCTTTACACTCGGTATATTCATTTGAGGTCATTAATCAAATAGACTTTTTTAATAGTTTTCTGACCTGTTTAGTGTGGATTGACCTACAGCATATTAAGAATAACTCGCTGGTTGATGACAAGCTGCAAAAAGTTGATGAGCTAAAGCCCATTGCAATGGAGCTGGGGGTGTCTTTGTCTCAATTGGCCATTGCTTGGTGCGCAGCAAATCCAAATGTGAGCACTGTTCTCACTGGTGCCACTAAGGAAAGCCAGGTATTATAAGCAGTTCTGGTTATTACTTCTGTAAAATACAATTTGTAGGAGCGATTGTGGGAATATGAATTGGATACACAACTAGGCAGGTATTAATTTTGTACAACAATCAAAACTGTACTGTAAGGGGGCCTAGAGAGTATTTATGGTTTTGCTAGAGAGAGGGAATTTTCACATTCAGGGATAGATTTTGATTGGATTTGATTGAACTGCAGATAAAGGAAAATATGAAGGCACTAGAAGTTATTCCCCTTCTCACTCCTCAAGTTATGAACAAGATTGATGCAGTGGTGAAGAACAAACCATTGGAATAAATTTGACATTAAATATTGTTCCTTCAGCTTTGTAAACAATTTCAATTGTAGCAATACAAAAGCAAGTCAAATCTTAAATCACTCAAATTAAAGTACAATAAATGCTACAAAATCCTAAGAAAGTTTTTGCAGGAAGCATAAAGTAGTTTTTCTTTGCTGTTATCGACATCCCATGCTTGACAATGGATGTATGGGTTGGCGAGTTTTACAATGCCAGTATTTATACAATGTCTAGATATGTATTTTTTTCACAGGCAAGTTCGAAATTCAGATGACTGTGATGGCTTTAGACAATTTTGTTCAACCTTCACACGTCATCAATGCTTCAACAAATCATGCCAAGAAAAAAATGTTTGACAATGATTAGAGTACTAATGCTTTTATAGTCTCAGAAAATAAAAGCCCAAGCAGTTAAAAATTTGAAACCTTGCCTTAGGCAAGCCTTTATTAAATACATTGCACACTAGTTGATTAAGGTTTGATCTATTTGATAGTCCTATTTCATAAATGGAACTAATCTTCTAAGGACATAGGAGGCAGTGTAGTTTCTAGAACAGGTCTGGACTATAACTTGTAGTATTTTCCAATTTAATTTTCCGTAATTGAAAATGAAAATATATTCAGCTATTAAACATAGAACTTTTCTTAGTTGATAATTAAACATTAAGATTTGTCCTCTCTGCATTGCTCAATGGAACTTACACTTTTTTGTTTTGGCTTAAATACGAGTTGGATAGACTCCAAGTTATCTTCACGGTGAGATATTATCAAATTGAATGCCCAAATGACCTCTTTTGTAGTTATATTACATGACCAATAATAGTTGTAATAGATTTCAAAAAAAATAAAAAATAAAAATAATAGTTGTAATAGTTTCAATGGAGCTCATCCATATGGCATGTAGAAGACTAACATGTTGGCTTGAGAGGGGAGACAAATATATATTGAGAAGTCTCTGCCAAAGATGTATTCTTTGATAAAGTCCAAGGAAATGCCTAGGGTTTTAAAGGATGCCATGGAGGTGCTCAAGCCTTCAAAATTTGAAAGGAAATCTGGATGCTATTTCATTAAGCATGGAGTTTGTTGCACTGAGGAAAATTATTCTCAGGTTGGCCCATTCATGTTGTATAAATATGTTGACCAAACTAAAATTTGCAATGGAATTATTGAGACAACTAATCATTGTTGACACTACACTAGTAGTGTAGAAGGGGGCTTTAATTTGTGTTCCATAGGTGCATAGTGTTGGTGCCCAACATTGTAGTGCCTAAATTTGCTTGAATCATAGCCCCCCAAATGCATTTTTTCCTTATAGCCCATCATTTATAATCGATTTAAATTTTTTTTCTAATGGGTCTCATTTGGTCAAAGCTTGCATAAGTGTGGCTTTTGTTATTCCCCATATTCCCTTTGGATGTTGAAGTAGTCAAAAAGCCCAAAAAGTTCCACGTTTGGGTTGTTCTGTATTCCAAAGATTGAGAAGAGTGTTAGAGTTTTGGAGTTTTTCTTCTCAGCATGTTTTTCCTCCAACCCCCACGCTTCGATGTTATACACTAAATATATCTTTTGGAGTTGTGGTTTCAATCATCTTTTTAGTTGCATGCCTTGTGAGAATTCCATTTTATCCCCGATCCTTTTCATTATGTTATCTTTTAAAGTCATGGTTTTGGTCATTCCTTTACTTGCACCCTCATGGCATTAACTCCTTGGTATCCTTGATCCTTGATTTTTGACATTTCCCTTCATAAAAACTTTAGAGTCAGAGATGCAATAATACCACTAATTTGATATTATATAATGGGTTATAAAGCATTCTTGACTTTTGATCCCCAACATTTTACAATATCTTACCTTATTGAGTTCAAGAGTTCAGATATATTCTTATTTAATTGCCTTGCATAAGGATTTTTTGATATCCTTAATCCCTAACCCTTGATACATCCCATCATATGGGTATGTGCAGGATCATGATGGGCCAAAAAGTGGCAATGAGAAAAAATCACGTTTTGAATCGGCTCAAAAACGCGGAAATGGTCAAGTTGACATTTCTAGGTTCGGGTATCAGTACTTCTACCCGAACCAAAAACCAAAGCTAGTTTCCACAAATTGGATATCCGATTTCTGGAAACTGTATATAAAGAAACAGTCGACTCTTTAACTTCATTTCTCACAGTTTGACGCGAGCGCAAAAAGAAAAACCCAAATCTGATATCCGATTTAAAAGGTATGTATTTGGTTTTTTCAATCTTGTAATCGATTTTTCAACAGATTCTCTTAAGTTTAAGTAGGTTTTATTAAAAAAAATTCAAAAATACGGTTTTTTATTGATTTTTTTAAAAAACTAGAGTTTACATTGATTTTTTATTAAAATTTAATGTTTTGAAATATATCTTGATTAAAAATTAGTGTTGTTGGTGTATTTTTATCAAAAATAAGAGTTTGTTATTGATTTTTGTGAAAAAGTATGGTTTTTTTTGGATTTTTATTAAAAATTAGGGTTTTTTTACAATAATTTCATTTATATTGTGTAATTTCAATTAGTTTAATTAGTTTTTAACTTTAATTAGGTATTATGGTTGCGAATGTAAATCCACAAATGCCAAATGCTCCACCACCTCTGCAGCCACCAATTGAAGACTTAATTGGTGAAAAATTGGGGCAAAAGAGGGACATTTGTAAAATTTATCAGACAATGTCTTGATTGAAAGATATGACAAACACATTGAAGGAAATAATTAAAAATATAGAAACCCTCTCCACCCAACATAATTCATTTTATTTGTGGCGAGAAGACATGAGGGAATATTATCGATGTGGATTGTCTTACGATGATGTGAAAGATCTCCAAATAACCAAAGCCCAAATAGCATCTTTATTCATTGACTCCCGCACCGGTTTGCCAGTGAATGTTAATAAAACAAAACATTCCATAAAATGGTGCATGCATAGGGACATTGTAGCTAACTTTTGGGATCGTTGGTGTATGGTTTTTGATAAACCACTGAACAATAATTCTGACATACCATTTTACTTTATTAAAAAATTATATGTTGAGTTTGTGTTAGGGCATCATGTTAATTACTTTGACATTAAACCATTCCAGGGCGTCGGTGGAGGTATGCTCCAGGATAGACCGGGGGTAGTTAGAGTAGTCTCGCGCCCAAATGTTCCCCTTCCCCCCCTTCCTCTGTCACCTCCAATATATCATCCAAAGATTATCCAGGATGCATCCACACAGACTATTCAGGCTATTCACTTTTTGAGTGGTCATTTGGTTTTGCATGCTTCTATAGTAGCTCAGCCACATTTTGGTTGTGTTGGTGAAAGCTCGAGTGCTATTGCATCATCCTCCTCAGGTCCACATATTTGTGTGCCACATACTTGCACTATGTGCCGCCAGATATGTTTGGGTTCTTTTGTACAACCCGCTGAGCATCCCTTGGACACTTTCGATTATGACCTCCATGATGTGGACATTATAGTTTAGTCGCAGGGGAGTGGAGCGCACCTTACAGAGTCCTCTCCTGCTAGAGAGGGAGATGTTGGAATAGTGACACAAGTAAGATTTAAGTTGTAATTTCATAACTTGCATTTTTTTAAAAATGAATATTAATAAGAGATAGTATCAAGTACTAATATTTATTTACATGGCCTATTTAACAGTTGATGTTTGAGGAGGAGTTCACACGGGTGACTGATAGCACCCTTAGGGCCATTTTATTTGGCTTGGACACACACGCAATATATATTTTCGCACTCACTCGTTTACATTTTATATTATATACTTGCTTGCCATTTGAATTGTCATTAATGAAATTATATAATAACTTATATGTTTATCTTGTTTTCCTCCTGTAGGAAATACCCAGTGTGAATGAGGTGCAACCTCGTCCAAACTATGGAGGCACAAATCTAGATAAGGGGAAGGTAATTGAACTCAAATTGGATTGAATTAAGATTTTTAAGATCTTATATTGATTATACATACGTCGACATAGATTGGTAGTTTCATATGTACTTGTCAATTTTATTTACAAGCAATTATGAGCTTTACAGATATGTTGACAAGGGACACACCGCCTTAATGAGTAGTTATTGGAACACTTCAAAGAGTAGGTGTTGAAACACCTCAAAGAGGAGGTGTCGAAACACCTGAAAGAGATAAAAAAAAAGATCAACCTAAAGAGGTACATGTGCTTATTTTATTTTGTGTTTGGTAAATAAGTTCTTATTACCAATAATCATATGCTAACTTGGATCAATTTTATGTTTTTGTTCACATATATAGATTGACATTTCAAAAGTTGATTTGGTATATTCTAGGACTCCCGACCCTTTGAAGAGATGTATATTTCAGGTAATCAAGATTTCAATTTTAGAGTTCAATTAAAATTCAATGTATATTGATTTTGATATTAATTATTCGATTTTAAATTATAAAGTATAACTAATCTCAATTGTGGTTTGAATTTTTCTTGTGCGGCTACCTTCAGAGCCAACGAGTGCTTCAAAGAGGCTCCATTTTGATGATCCACCAGTAGTTTAGGATGAGATAGACATTTTGGCATGTAAATTTTGAATACATATTGAGATGGCATATGCCACATTTTGTAAAACTATGTTTGAGTTGGCGTCGATGCCATTTTTGTATATGGACATACACTTGATTATTGGATAATTTGATATATATAAGTTGACAATCGAAATTTAATTTGTTTCTCATGTGTATGATTAAACTCTTTGAAAATTTTATTTTGAGCAATGGTTAAATATCAATGTACAATAGCTTAAAATTGAATGGTTATATTATGTAGTTTATATTTATATCACTGATTACATTGCATTACACATCTTTCAAACTCAAATCATTAATTCACATTGCATAACTAACAACTAGATGTTCATAGATGAAAATTTTTCAATTACAATATAGTTCTTACAAAGTCAACCTAAGCAGTTATGCAATTACTTCACATTGCATAACTAAAAACTATGAGCAGTTGTCAATTGCATTTGTTTGTCATTGAATTCTATGAGACCACATTTCTTTGATTTTTTTTTTCAAATAGTCCACTGGCTTGTCTATGCTACCACATTTTTCATACATGATAGCGATCACATTAAGTTGTAATAAATTAAATGATAGCCTATGGCTATTTAATTTATACTCATTTTATTGAAATAGATGAGGCCAATCTTCCTTGATATTATTTTGTAATTTATTATTTTCAAGAGAGGTCGACCTTCTTGAAGAGTCACCTTATTTTGTATAAATACGAGGTGATGTTTGTTCATTTCCTCAATCAAATTCATTCAGCATAATTTGCAATCCAAACAAAAATTTGCACTTGAGCAACAACGCTTCATCTTGCAGCAGCATGCCAATTTCAAGGAGAAGCATATTCGATTATATCTTTGCATCTACGAGAGGTGCTATTATTCATTGTATCAAATTTAGCCATGAGTTGGGCCTGAGTTGTAAGCAAATTTCTTGTTGTGTTTATTGTCTTATGTGTTTCATTTTTTGAGTGCTTTTAGTTGTATTATCTGATCTCTAAGTTGAAGACAACGAGAGAAATGGTCATATTCTTGATGACAAAGATTTGACCATATTGGCTCTTAATGGTCTTCTTTCATCTTGGGAGTCTTACATTCAAGGAATCGATGTGAGATCGAAACTTCCCAAGTTTGATTGGTTGAGGGCTCACTATATTCAAGGAGAGTCAAGGTTGGTTGCGAGAAGTATTGGACGAAGCCCTACAAATAAAAACATTCATGTTCTTTCCGCTCAATCCTCGAAGAAGGAAGGAAAAGGAGGAAAGAAAAGATGCTTCAAGAGGAATGGAGATAAATGGTCAAATGGTGCTCTTGCATTCAAAAAGAAGTGGGACCTCTATCGTGTTTACTGGGATACGATTTGCTTAAAGTCAGTCAACTTGGATTTAACATTGGTAGCTTCGCAAACCTATTCAGAATAGAGTGATCTGAAGAGAACATCCCTAAATCTCGAACTCGTACGACCCAACAGACTATTCCAACACGTCTGGATGGGTACGTTTACGTTAGGTATAGTTCTCTTTTGCACCTAAATACGTCGAATCGCTTCGAGCTGCATTGGAGCGGCGTTTTCCCTTAAGAGTCCAAAGTGCTAAAAGACAACAAACTTTGACGAAGTATTTCTCAGAAATCGTGATGCTTAGAGAATCTTCGTCTGAGGATATGGGATCGTGTTGAGACCATCTACAATAACCTCTCTCGGTTTCGCTATCTCGAAGGTGTTTTCCCGTGGTGATGAGTTTTCAGTTGAGGGAAAAGTTGCCAGATACAAGTAGTGTAAAGTTGCAAAGTGGTGCAACTTTCATTCTCGAAATCGTACGACCCAACAAACTGTTTCAACATGTCCGGATGGGTATGTTTATGTTAGGTATGGTTCTCTCTTGCACCCAAATACGTCGAATCACTCCGAGTTGCATCGGAGCGGCGCTTTCCCTTCAGAGTCCAAAGTGCTAAAAGATAGCAAACTTTGATGGACTATTTCTCAAAAATTGTGATTCTTACAGACTCTTCATCTGAGGATATGAGATTTTGTTGAGACCATCTACAATAACCTCTCTCAGTTTTTGCTATCACGAAGGCATTTTCCCGTGGTGCTGAGTTTTCAGTTGAGGGAAAAGTTGTCAAATGCAAGTAGTGTAAAGTTGCAAAGTGGTGCAACTTTCATTCTCAAACTCGTACAACCCAACGAACTATTCCAACACATCCAGATGGGTACGTTTACGCTAGGTATGGTTATCTCTTGCACCCAAATACGTGGAATTGCTCCGAGCTACATTGGAGCGACGTTTTCCCTTAAGAGTCCAAAGTGCTAAAAGACAACAAACTTTGACGGACTATTTTTCAGAAACTGTGATGCTTACAGACTCTTCGTCTGAGGATATGGGATTGTGTTGAGACCATCTACAATAACCTCTCTCGGTTTTTGCTATCTCGCAGGCATTTTCCCGTGGTGCTGAGTTTTTAGTTGAAAGAAAAGTTGTCAAATGCAAGCAATGTAAAGTTGCAAAGTGGTGCAACTTTCATTCTCGAACTCGTACGACCCAATGAACTGTTCCAACATGTCCGAATGGGTATGTTTATGCTAGGTATGGTTCTCTCTTGCACCCAAATACGTGGAATTGCTCCGAGCTGCATTGGAACAACATTTTCCCTTAAGAGTCCAAAGTGCTAAAAGACAGCAAAATTTGACGAACTATTTTTCGGAAACCGTGATACTTACAGACTCTTTGTTTGAGGATATGGGATCATGTTGAGACCATCTATAATAACCTCTCTCGATTTTTGCTATCTCGAAGGCGTTTTCTCGTGGTGATGAGTTTTCAGTTGAGGGAAAAGTTGCCAAATGCAACCAGTGTAAAGTTGCAAAGTGGTGCAAATTTCATTCTCGAACTCGTACGACCCAACAGACTATTCCAAAACATCTGGATGGGTATGTTTATGCTAGGTATGGTTCTCTCTTGCACCCAAATACGTGAAATCACTTCGAGCTGCATCGGAGTGGTGTTTTCTCTTAAGAGTCCAAAGTGTTAAAAGGTAGCAAATTTTGACGGACTATTTCTCGGAAACCGTGATGCTTACAGAATCTTCATTTGAGGATATGGGATCGTGTTGAGACCATCTACAATAACCTCTCGATTTTTTCTATCTCGGAGGCGTTTACCCGTGGTGATGAGTTTTTAGTTGAGGGAAAAGTTGCAAAGTGGTGCAACTTTCATTCTTGAACTCGTACGACCCAACAGACTGTTCCAACATGTCCAGATGGGTACGTTTACGCTAGGTATGGTTCTCTCTTGCACCCAAATACGCCGAATCTCTCTGAACTGCATTGGAGCGGTGTTTTCCCTTAAGAGTCTAAAGTGCTAATATCAATGAAATGTGGGGGCATAAATATTTAAGGCTGGATCAAGATTCTTCAAGTCCTAGCTCTTGCCCAATCAATTTGAATCAATTACATGGAAAATGAAATTCACAATGAACTTTTTACTTTTTTGTTTTTCGAAAAAGTGGCAAGCCACTGTAATTTGTTATATATAAATAGGAGATATTACAAAACCTGGTTCAAACGAGCATACCGACAAGAAAGAACCAGAAAGAAAACCTCTAGTTGTAGCTCGATTAAGTACAATGGTAGACATTTGAACCGTATTTCAAAAAACATTACTGGATATAGATTATGCCTATACACAATTATGACCGTTTTACATTGTTTTACTTTTCAAAATTCATTTTTTACAAAATTTGCCTATTTGAGGCATTCAAGGCACAGTCTTCCACAAGAGTAGTATGTTGCCGTTTTCGAGTGACAAGCACCTGTACAAACTATCAAGGTAGCAGTTAAACTACATAAAATAGAAAATATGCTTAGAATAACCAATCGATATTATTGTAATTTGTCACATACCTCTCTGAAAGGATTAGAGTTGCCTATTATTGTAGCAAGTCCATGAGCAATCATGCCAGGAATATGGCAAAATTTTTCAAATGATAAATCTATATTGTAACAACAAAAAATATACTTAGACTAACATATCTATATTAATCTAAACATACTGAATGATGATGAATTGGTAATGCAAACTACAAAAAGATGCTTTGAATAACCAATCTATATTAAAGTAATATGTTACATATCTCTTTGAAAGGATCAGAGTTGGCTATTGTTGTAGTAGGTCCATGATCAATTGTGCCAAGAATATCGCAAAATTTGTCAAATGATATATCTATATTGTCACAACAACAAAAAAGGCTTAAGCATTGTACTTTCCATTCCTAAATATGCTATTCAAGTGTGCCTGAAGGGCCATCTCTTTGCTTAAGAGTATCTAATATTGCTTCATGATCAACATTAATAAGTGTCCATAGTTGTTTTGTTTTTGGTTTGGCATGATGCTTCAACAACTTAACATTTGTTGCTATAACAAGGTGCAAATACATGAGAATGGTTTTGTGTTTCTCGTAGTCTTCAAATGCAAGTATTCCATTCTTTCTAATCATGTATGTTTGCAACCAAGTTCCTACAACCACAACTGAACCTGTAGGATACACGAACCCATCATCATCTTCCATCGATTGTGTTAGCTTGTGCTTTACTCGCACATATCGAGCCAACCAATATTATGATCTCTCTTCATTCCCTTGCGGTGCAACAACTGCAAAAACATGTCCTGGATGTAGTAGATCTGAAAGTCGATCGTAATCAAGTGAACTTTCCATTGTGTAATTTGTCATGGATATAGTTTGAGATAAAGGAGTTAGATACTGTGGAACCCATGTATCCACCCACTCACTTGACACGCATTGATCCCACTCGCACTGAATACAACTTTGACAAAAACAAGCCAATTGTCGTGTCCAAATGGTCCATGTGCTTGCATCTGAGCTTCAAAACGAATGCATCTTTGAAGAATCTTTGATTGTATGACAATCCAATCTTCCTCCCATTGTACCCTCCTCAACCAACCAAAATAATTTGTGCACTGTTGAATCAAGTGTCCCTCCATGTGACAATGCTAAACTACACCAATCAACAATACAACGTGCATCACTAAATTTTTCTCTTGAAATCTTCAATTGCTCCTTAACTAGAGCCCTTTTTACACATGCACCTGCTCCATCATGCTCCCCTTTCCCATGCCCAGCTTCAAAAAAACTCCAAATATTAGGTACACCCCTCTCTACATGCATTCTACTCAACCAATAAAACATACGAGCATTCTTGAATTGACCTATACAGTTATCTGACCAAATGAGATGTCGGCTTAGTGCTATATCATGCTCCTGCAAGAACTCAAAAAAATTCTCGAAACAATGTTGGACATACTCGAATGAGTGAGATCTATCATCACTCATATAAAAATGATACTCTCTGATTATCTTTCAATCCTCCTTTGTACTATCAGGTGCATGTCTAAATATTATGTGGACAAAAATAGCAATCTGAATGGAATTGTAATACTGAGATTGTACCTCGTTTTGTGGTTGCAATGTGTAGTTTTCAGCAAAATCAACCACTAATATAATAGTGCCAATCGGAAAAGAGTCCTTACATATCCTGAATTGTTGATCCAACCACTGAGACCTATGACTATGCCTTGCATATTTGTAGAAAATATTGTCCTTAAAATCTGAAATAAAATCAGTAACACTGCATTCTTTTGTAACCAACTCGCATCTAGAACCTTCACCTCCACTCTGCAAAGTATATTTGACTATCTCATATCTCTTTTTCTCATAAGATTCTTTCCAAATTCATGTTTCGAACCCCCATGAAAACATTGAACAAACTTTGACAAGCCACCACATTGTGAGCACTTCACATTTAAACAATCATTTCTATAGAAAAAGGAACCATCATCCCTAGAACATAAAAATAGATCTAGCAAGTCCCTTAATGATTTCGGAAGATGCATTGCACCACACTCCTGCAACATTTCATTAGTATGCAAAGTAGAATGGATATAGCATAATAGTTCATGGTACATTGAAAACTCCACATGGTATTTGCAACAAGTATTACGAATCTCAAGAGGCACACAATAAAATGGCTTCAAACCTTCAAAAGTTCTTTGCGAGATTTCCATATTTGGATGTGTTTGATTAAATTTGTTGAACAATATTGTTTGGCTTGATTCTAAGAAATGTTTAGGATGCAGTGTATGATCTCGACTGCCAATTCTTAACTTTAAAACATCATTTGCATTAGGTGATACTCTAGAGTTATCATGCCAAATTTTTTGAGTTGTCTGCTTTACATTATCGGTTAGCTTTTTATCAACACGTGTAAGCCTTCCGAAAAAATCCCATGTATCATTTTGAAGAGGATTATCTATTCTTTCTCTTCTTGCAAGTGCTCTGTCCAAAGTTTTACAATTTAAATCAAAATCAATACAAGTTTGTCTCATAAAGCGAGCCTTTTTCAATTGATGGCTTACTAGGGTGGTGGTAATGACTCTCCGATCATTTCTCTTATCTTTTCCTTTTTATTTTTTCCAATAGACTTGAGAGCATTAAAAAGATTTTTGACAATAATAGAATTTTTTTCAGTCCTCTTGTTCAGACGAATCTTCAATTTGGCTAGAAAAGGTCTCATCTTTTGCATCTTTAGCAATTGTACAAAAAGTTGGCATTGCTTGGTCAATGTCTTATCGCTAAAATATTGGTTGAAAAGTATTCTAGCCCACAACCTAATAGTTCGTGTTGACCTCTTGCCTTCAAAATTGTTTATAATGTTATCATCAATTTCAACCAACCATTTAGGGGTCCTTGAAGGTCTTGAATATGGAATACCTCTTTCTTCCACACAAGGTTCTTCATTTCTCGTGTAATCTGGTGAAACATAATTTACACTTGCTTCAATATTATGTTCAACATCTTCATTTCCAACATTTTCACCTTGAACATTTTCAATATCAATTTGAACAATTTCATTCCCAATTTCAATATCATGTTCAACATTTTCAATTCCAACATTTTCACTATCAATTTCAATAGTTTCATTCCCAATTTCAATATCATGTTCAACATCTTCAATTCCAACATTTTCATTATCAATTTCAAAATTTTCATTCCCAATTTCAATATCATGTTCAACATCTTCAATTCCAACATTTTCACCTTGAAAATTTTCAATATCAATTTGAACATTTTCATTCCCAATTTCAATATCATATTCTACATTTTCACCTTGAACATATTCAATTTCCTCTTCACTTGAAAGACCATAGGGCTCAGGTTCACCAATATTTAACATACCTTGTCTTTTTTTTTTCTGACCTTCTCTATCTCTTTATCTATATCCTTCAATTTGTTCTTTTTTCAACTTTCTCTTACGTTTTTGCTTCTGATGACTGTTGCTCCCCATTATACCAAATAAAAGATGCTAAAAAATCATTATGTATGACAAATTTGAGTACAAGAATCTCCAATTTTTTTTATCTTTGTCTCTTCTTGTCTGAAATCGCGCGTTTGTTGCCTACAAAGTGCTACAAACAGAATGTAGGGTCCGTTGGAATGCACAAAAAAGGCCCACATGGGGTTTTTCTATGGCCCACAAATCAGATATCCGATTTGTAAAACATGTTCTCCAACGGTAAGATTTCACCTCTGCACAATGGAGTTTCACAAATCGGATATCCGATTTGTACACACATAGCCAAAGGGAGAGGGAGAGAGGGAGAGGGACAAGGACAGGGAGGGAGATAGGGAGAGGGAGAGGGAGAGGGAGGGAGATAGGGAGAGGGAGAGAGATTTTAGAGTTGAGAGGGAGAGGGAGAGAGGGAGAGTGGGAGGGAGATAGGATAGGATAGGAGAGAGGAGGAGAGCCGAGAGGGAGAGGAGACAAAAGGAAGGGAGAGCTGAGGGGAGATAGGATAGGAGAGGAGAGGGAGAAAGGAGACTGGGAGAGAGTGAGGAGAGAGGAGAGGGAGAGGGAGATAGAAGGAGGGAGCGAGAAGGAGAGGAGAGAGTGAGGGAGTGGAGCAGATGGAGAGGAGAGGGAGAGGAGAGGAGAGATGGAGGAGAGGAGAGAGAGGAAGAGAGAGAGGGAGAGGGAGAGGAGAGAGAGGGAGAGAGATAGGGAGAGGGAGAGAGAGAGAAGGAGTAGAGGAGGGAGGGAGAGGGAGGAGTTAGGAGAGAGGAGAGGGAGAGGGAGAGAGGGAGATGAATATAAAGGGATGGATAGTGGAGAGTGAGAGAGCAGAGAGGGAGAGGGAGAGAGGGAGGGAGAGGAGAGGGAGAGGGAACAAAGGGAGGAGAGGAGAGTGGGAGGAGAGGGAGAGGGAGAGAGGAGAGGGAGAGAGGAGAGGAGAGGAGAGGAGATAGGAGAGTGGGAGGGAGAGATAGAGAGATAGGAGAGAGTGGAGAGAGGAGATAGGGAGAGTGGGGAGGGAGAGAGAGGGAGAGATAGGAGAGATAGAGGATGTGAGAGTGGGGTGGGAGGAGAGGAGAGAGGAGAGAGGGAGAGAGGGAGAGAGGGAGAGGGAGGAGAGGAGGATGAAGAAGGGTGAGAGGGAGGAGGAGAGAGAGAGAGATAAAGGAGGAGAGTGGGAGAGGATAGAGGAGAGGGAGAGAGGAGAGGAGAGTGGGGAGGGAGGGAGAGGGAGAGTGGGAGAGGGAGAGAGTTTAGAGTTGAGGGAGAGTGGGAGAGGGAGAGAGAGTTTAGAGTTGAGGGAGAGATGGAGAGGGAGAGATAGAAGGAGATGGAGTGAGAAGGAGAGGGGAGAGTGAGAGAGTGAGAGGGAGAGTGGGGGGGAGGGAGAGGGAGAGTGGGAGAGGGAGAGAGGGAGAGGGAGAGGGAGAGGGAGAGATAGAAGGAGAGGGAGTGAGAAGGAGAGGGGAGAGAGAGAGAGAGAGAGAGGAGTGATTGAGTGAGAGACTTGAGAGAGATGGAGGTGGAGAGAGTGAGAGGGAAAGAGATAATATTTGAATATTTTATAAATTGGTAATATATATATATATTTAAATATTTATGGATTAACTAGAATATTGAAATAATATTAAAATATTTATAGATTAACTAAAATATTGAAATAATATTTAAATATTATACATTTAATAATATATTATATATTAAATACATAATTCGGTAAGAGATTACCATAAATTGTATATTAAATATATTACATTATAAACTTTATTGGATATTATATATATTAAATTATAAACTTAATTGCATTTTTAAATAATATATTAAAGATTGTATAAATTGTTTTAAAATTGATCTAAAAGATATCATATATCGAATTCAAATCCGATATCCGATATTCTGACACAAAATTTAATGCCTTGGTATTAGCCTCGGTATTAGGTTTGGGATTTGGTTCGGACCTGCCAATCCTAAAAGTCAACACGTAAAACATGTTTAACAACTTACCTTGTTTTTCCAGACTTCGCCCATGTGGCTAACGACTTTTATTTTACCTAAAATTGATAAAACAAAAAGGGTTTGTAAAGGAGCTTCTCAGCTTTCTACCAATATAAATTATATTTTCTTTAGAATCTAATAAATAATTATTATTTATTTTTTATTAGAATTACGACTAAAGTCCTGATTGATAGTCTGATAGAAAAACATCTATAGCTTTCAAACGGTATCACATTTTTTGAATCCAAAACATGCGTCACATTCTATGCTTTGTATACTATAGGATTAAAAAAAAAAAATGAATTCCATTAGGTTTTGACCAAGTTAAGGTGGTCAGACATACGAGTTTTTATATTTTTAAAAAGTTGTAATAAAAAATTCATAATTAATTATTTATTTGAAAAAAAATTACAAAAAAATATGCATCACATCCGAACATGAGTCCTCTACTTATATCTAAAATTTTATAAAAAAATAATATGATTTTATTATAGTTAGGGTGGTCAGATAGACACCTACTTTTTATTTTTCCCTGAAATTTTAGTACTACTGCATTGAAATTTCAAATTTTCACCAAATAGTTTTTTTTCTTACAAAAATTAACCTAGTAGTTTAGAAACTACATTCAATTTTCCACAGATTCTATTCTTACATATTTTTGAAATAATATAGATAACTTATTCAAATTTTTATGTCAATTTTCCCAACTTTGATTTTCTGAATTTTCATTGCCACTTAAGGACCTGTTTTTTCCATGATGATCCTGCACATACCCATATATATTTTCAAAGTTGGTGATGTGAAGATACCTTTATTTGTTTTCTTTGTGCATAAGGTATGATTTACTCTTGACCTCTGATCTTGGATAGGTGTTATGGATTATGTGGTATCCCCTATCCTTGACTCTTGATAATTTTCCTTATATATTTTTGGAGTTTGTTTGTTTTTGGCATGAATTATGGAGTATCCTCGGCCTCCAATTTATTGTTCATCCCTACCTACCTCCTTACATAACCCAAAGCACCATTACTGATTAGATTTGATGTTGCAACTATTCCATTGGGATTTTTTTGCCAAAAAGTAGTTGTTCATCTCAAGGGCACGGGTTCCCATGCAATTTCAATGGTGGAAGAAGAGAAAACCATGCCAACATTATTATGATGGTTATGTTTTTGACACTGAGGATCTCATGCCACCTATAGGTCACCGTTTCAATGAATCTTGTGGGATCTAAGCTAACCTTACATCACATTCACAACTTATAGATATTCCTCGATTCTTGAAGTAATAGATAAACCAAAAAAGTGATATATAAAGCAACCAACAAGCCCCACTTCTATTGGATGTAGCTTTGCTCAAGTGGTTGGTTTTAGTTTTCTCGCCTTTTGAGGGAGAAATCTCATCCTTTTTTTTGTACCAAATCTTCCCTGGTGGTGGTTTGTGGCCAAGATGTGGAGAATGAGGACCTACCAATGTCGGGTTCTAGTGTGCAAATTCTTCAATCTTTGGCCTTCTCTTCTTGATCTTCACAAGTGGGTGTTAGATTCTTGGATGCCTCTTGTGGCAAGTAAGATTGAATTCTTTCCATGTGCTAAATGTTTTTTCATTGCCTCTTTTTCCTATTCAGAGGATAAAAATTTGGTGTTGAGTAAGTTGTGCGCTTGGGGCAAGCACTCTCTTTGGTAAGCCTTGGACAACCTCCTTTAACCCTCTTACTATGCCACTAAATGTGTATTTGGTGTGGGTTAGACTTATGAACCTCCCTTTGCAGTTTTGGGAGGTTTTATGTTATGAGGCCATAAGAAATTCTATTGGTTGCTTCTTGAAAGTTGATAATTCCACTTCCTACATGTGACACTCTACTTTTGCTCGCATTCTAGTGGATATTTAAATCTCCAAGCATTTTCATAGGGATGTGGTTTTGATAGTTGGGGATGGGCCTTTGAATCAACCTCTTGATTATGAGAGCCCCCCCTTCATTTTTTGTTGATGCTTCTCCATTAGTCACTTGACTATAGATTGTATTCTCTCATGTCACAAGGGCTTTGCTACGTGGTGGAAGGATGCTAACAAAGATCACTTAACTATTCATGCTCCTGATTCCCCCTCAGATGATTCCTCTTAGGAAGAGTCTTTTGTTTTCGACATAGCTCTAACATGTCCCTCAAACCTTATTGAGGAACCTCATGCCTTGACCTCACAACCCAATTTTCCATTGGCTTTGGACTAGCTCCAAACTACTCATGTGGTGGATGGCTACCCTTCACCTAGTCATTCTACGATTCTCTCATGTTTTGATGGGGTTTTTGTAAGGGAATCCTCCTTGCTTCCCCTCATTTTGAGAATTTGGATGCTAATGTCTCTTGGACTATTGTAAGGAAGAAGAAAGGTCTTCCTATATCACTTCCCCAAACTCATGTTCAAGTGTTGGGGCGAGAGGCCAATCCGTTCTAGGCTTGGTATTGTCTAAGAGGGACCTCAAGGGTCCCATTTCTTTCATTCACTCTCCATTGTTCTTAGTAGTTTGGTTATTGGTGTTCCTCTCTTTTGGTTGTGTTGTTTCTCTATTGTACCTAGCTAGCATGGGCATGCTTTTTTCTTGCCTTGTGGAGACCCTAGTTTCCCACTTTATTCTTTTCTATGGTTTTTTGGTACACAGGTCTAGGCCCTTTCAAAATCCCTTCTTACCTTAATAAAAAAAAAAGTGTTATATATGCCAATATGTTTCTAAAACAAAGATTGGCCATTTTTTCTCTCCATACGATTGTAAATGTTAAGGAGCTTCTAAAGTTTCAACTCTTGCAAATCTAGTTGCCATTAGAACAACATATTTTGTAAATAACAAAGAGATTGTTGTATTGTAAATGATTCTTATAGTTGAATGTCTCCATTTTTTTTGTGAATCTTCTGGGAAATTTTAGCTTAGGATTTCCTCTTGCCATGTGTTGGTATGAAAATAATGGGTACTTGATGAGTGTTGCAACATTCAAATTTGTTACAAGCTTTGTAATAGTTAGTTCTCTATTACATAAAATTTTTAAAATTAGTATAGGATGGATAACTAAGAATGTTCAATTATGTAATGCCATTCTTTGTGGTGTATGTTTATGCACAATTCATATTCCTTTGTGATTTCAATATGATGTCTACCATGGTATGCTAGGAATCTGTAACCTAAGAATATGCACGCATCCTAGAGTTGATGGCCCACTATGCAGTCTAGATTAACATATCTTACACTAGTAGCTTCGGAGTGTGACAATTCATTTATCCAAGGAAACATCTATAACACGTTTGAAGGATTTTACCTTAAGAGAATCATGTCATGTATACCTAGATCTTGTTGCTATGCAACAATGCATTTATCAACTTTATAAGAGGTCTTATGTGTAGTAGGTTAGCCTTTGGTCTAGTGACAATATTTGGGACCAAGCATACATTGGGTACTATTGCAACAATTTCAACTTGTTCATCTTGTATTGTGATTAATCTTGTTAAGGATACCTCTAGGAAATCCCCATAAGTTTAGTTGAGCTTGAAGTCGAAGGTCTTACCCACCTTAGTAAATTGGTCCATTCTTGACTTGCTTGATTATGAGTTAGAGGTTTGATTATCTAATCTTGACACCCCCATCACTTAGAGAATGGCTTGGCTGTAGGGATTTCAAAACTTACAACTTTCAGTAACAATATGTAGGAAGGTAAAAAAGTTGTGATAGATAGATTTAGTTGTTATAGAATAATGTGCTTGTTCAAGGTTAATGAGATGGAAGGGAGACCCTATAATCTTGATGACCGTTTTAGGCAAAGATGTATAGAAAAGGGACTTGGCAAATTATTGCATAAAAGTCATAAAAATAAGAGCTTTGTAGAAGTTGAACATCATGGAAAGTGTTACTTCCACCAAGAGTTGGCCTAGTTATAAAGAGAACAAAATAAGAAAAACAAGAGATAAAAAAGATGGAAAATATTGCATGACCAATGGTTAATAAAATAAGGGTGATTCCTTTGAAAATCAAACTACTTCCTATAATAGACAAAACCTAAATGAAGACTTTAACTTGGTAAACAATGATAAGGAAGATAAATCTAAGGTTCTAAAAGGGAATGTAGTACATCATATATTGGCAATACTAAAGAATCCAATGAGTAGCAAGTGCTATGAGATGTGAGACTTAAATCCCTTAATATTAATTCTTAATTAAGACCAAAAGGTTGATCAATGGAAGCCTTTGATGATTATTTAATGGAGAAAGAACATGCCATCTATCTCTATTGTAGTTTTAAGTGGATAACACATTATTACCCATTTTGCATCTATCAAATGTTATTCATGGTGATACTAGTTGGTAGGTCTTTGATCAAAGTTCTTGCACTAGAGAAAAAAATCACTAGTGATGATGTTGGGTTTAGTGTTGGTGACCAAATGCACAAATATTAGTGCTTGGATGGTAGGATAGGAGAGCTCGACAAAGTTGCTAATATTGTTGAGAAATTTGAATTCATGAGAATTGGTAGGAGGTAAGCTAGATCATTGAGCTTATAGGCAATGATGAAACAAACATTAAGTCTCAGAATGCCTTGAAATATATATGATTTATCTAATTTGTTAAAATTAAAAGTTAAAAAATGTGAAATAGAAAATATTGAACTTTAAATTTTGAATGCTATAGTTTATGAGTAAATAGTAAAAAAACTAATGGTAAATATATTGTAAATTATCACTAAACACTGGGAAAGGAAACATGGTGCTTGGTTACTGTAAGTGCAAGGTGGTGCCTCTTCTAGATAACAATGTTGTGAGGGATGACTTTGGTGTGTAGGTCTAGAGTTTGATGGTAGCGATCATGCTCTTGCCATCAAGGATAGATGTGAAAAACAAAATAATTTTCAGCCATTGCCCACTCCTAGGAGGGAAAAAATATTTTTGCATAAGTCTAAGGCTTCTTCTATGGTTCTATCAATTCCTATTGTTGGTAGTCTAGCTAGGATGGAAGGTATTCAGAAAGCCGTGTGGTTTGAAACATCGAGAAATTGCACTATTTGAAGTGCTTTAGCATTAAGCCTTCTTGAGTTTGTTGTTGGGTGTATCTTGTTCCTTTTTAAGAGCTATTGTTTGTTCCTTATTTTTTGAGCCTTTGTTGTTCTTCGTTGTCATCTAAATTTCTTTGAGGTTCCTTTGTTAGTCTTTGTATTTTGGTTTACAACTCCGATTGAAAGCATTTAACTATAATAAAAATAGTTTAAATTGTGATTATATAAATTAATATTATATATATATAGTAAATTATGATAATGTAAATTAAACGAGTGAAAAGAAAAATAATTTAAAATGTGTAAGGTGCTTTAATTACCAATTATGAAGTGCATTTACATTGGAGGCAGAGGTTGTATAACTATAATGTTTCAAAGTTATTATTACCAATTATGAAGTGCATTTACATTGGAGGCGAAGGTTTTATAACTATAATGTTTTAAAGTTATTAAATTTTAATTTTAAAAATATAGAAGTAAAATTTAAACCATAAATGGCAAGGAACATATTATGAGATGCAACTAAGAAATTTAAAGAATTGAGACTTGGGAGGTATCTTGTTCTAATTGACTTAGAAAAATTGTGGAAACATAGAAGCTTGTATAAATTAAATCCATTGATGTTTGCAAATCAACTTTGCAACTACAAATCATTAAATTCTCCACCTTCTACTACCCTTGATTGCTCATTTTAAAGTTTTGTTGCTCCTTTCAAGTGTTCACTATGAACAAAACAACAACAACAAAAGTATTTAAATAAAAAATGAAGGTTTTGTTTTCATTTTTTAAAATTTTAGGGTCTTTTTTTATTTGTCTAGAAACATCACAATTTAAGTTTTTTTTTTCTAATGGAGACATTTGAAGACATCGTAGGAAATCCCATGTGATTGGAGATGATTCCATGCCTATCTCCAATATGAGAGACATGTTACAATATTTGAGACACATCATAGGTGTAGGAGATAAGTCTCCTTGCTACTATCATCAACAAGTTCAACCTTTACATATTTCAAGGCTTGAAATATGTAAATGTTGAGATTGTTGATGAAGACAAGAATAATGATGGAAGGAGGCCAAGATGCTAGTTAAAATGTTTATAAGAGTTCCATCCATAGTGGATTCTATGATAAAATGGTAAGGTAATGGGCACCTTGAATAAAAACATTTCTAATGAAGTACTTGGTATTGATGGATAAAAGAAAGGCCTAAATGAAAAAATTGGTAATGGAGTAAAAATTCTTAGTATGTGAAATTCTATTAAGCTAGGATGGGGATAAAATTTCTTGGTAGTGTTAGAATATTAACCTTTATTTAGAGCTAACCTTTGGGTCCTACGTGTGTGTTTATTGTTGTATGGATTTTTATTTGGCTGATAGGCCTTTTTATTCTTCATGTTGCAAGACAAGGGAGATTTGAGAATGAAACAGAGAAAAAGAGGCTCACCCAAAAGGGGATTGACCAAATGGATGAACCTAATTTTGATTATGATGTATGTTTCATTCAATTATGAGGGGTAAAATGCATAAATAACAATAAAAAATCAATCCTAATTGTTATAAAAATAATAAGGGAGGTTATAAGATGTAGAAACAATGTGTACCTTGCTGAAAAGGTGTTGTTTCAGGGGTCAGTGAGGACTCATTTGCCCAGTGGTGAATGGGTCCCTACTCGGGTTTTGGAAAAGTGATTTCTAGGTTATGTTCTTCAATGTCCGCACTCCCAGCTCCCAGGTGATCAACTCTCGAATTTCAAAATTCAAATTTTGTAGCTTCATTTTTGTCATCTTGCAAGATGGGTGACAACTTTTTCAACTTTTATTCTCCACTTGATCTTCAATCCAAAACCTGCAATCACACATCAAGAGCGAAGAAAAATTGTTTTTTGTTAGGGAATAGGGGTTTGCCTTGGTCAAACCCCATTTTGGTAATTAAACCTTAGGATGAAACAATGAAACATGAACAAGAAACATGAAATATGATACAATGATACCTTGGATGAAGTCTTGGATGTCAAATCAACAATCTAACATGAAGTGGCTATGAAGAATGTAGATCTTGATCTTGAATATGGATGTGAAATAATGCTTGTAAATGGATCTTCAATGCTACATCAACACATAAGCTCAACAACATGCATGATGCACTATGCCTTTGACATGATGATACAACCTTTGATTTCTGCAATAAGACCTTGATAATCTACCTTTGAATGCCTTTGAAATGCTCTTAAATGCTCTATGATGCTTGTAAAGCGATTTTTTCCTTAATTTTTTTTTTGGTTTCCGGGTTTTATATTTTTCAGCTTCAAGATGAATATGTGCTTAAAGTAAAGGTTACTCCAAAAGCACACAATGCGCCATGTGGTGGATACATGGATTTTGTTTATAATCTTCCTTTCGGGAGAAAGTCGAAGCACATTTCAACTCGGCGGGGATTGTCTCTAATGCCATTTTCAAAAATCTGAGATTCCTTTCCCGCTTGATACATCATCTCTTCACTTTGGGAAATTTACACTTTTAAGGAGTGATCTCTTTGGATGGAATTCATTAGAGCATGCTGGGTCTTTCTTAATTTTGGGGTGGAACCTTTGAGCCGGCTCATCAATCTATATGGCCAATCAATTAGATTTTGCCAAGCTGTTTTCTAGGATCCGATTGTTTCTCAATTGCAATCTTTGCTAAATATCTAAGGGACATTAATGAGGTAGTTGAGAATTAATGAGCAAGGATTTCCACAATATAATAAAGATCTATGATCGGATTGTGAGCTATCAGGTGCAGGCATCTAGTAGTATTTTCTTTTGGATGTTGGTGGCGGTTTTCTCTTTTCCAACTATAAATAAATGTTGACAACATATGTTAAAAAAGTTTTAGTTTTTAAGAGTTTTAAGAAGTTAGAAGTTATTCCTTCGGTTGAAAAGATATTTAACAATAGAAAGTCTTAAAGAAACACTGCTATTCTCTGACATGTTATATTGTTTTAACTCGAACTATCATCGGATTGGCATTTGACCTTTGTTTTTAGTTCATTTGATATTAAAACACGACCTGTTTAGAAGAAATATTTGAAACTATGCATATTATGGCCTTTTCCAAGTTCCTTCTTTATGTTTTCATTCATGATAAAATAACTGTGTTAAGCTTATTTTGATAGTTCGAGTAGTTTATTTTCATGTTGTAGGCTTCTATGATTTAATAATAGCTTTCAAAAATTGGATTATGTTGGTTAAAATTCTCCATTTTCTTTAGTTATTTTTCTATATTATGTTGTATCAAGAGAAAGAGTTTTCTGCAATTTCTAGATATTTCTGTTAACTTTTTGAGCCTTTTCATGCTTGATCAGACCTTAATGAGTGCTTCTCGTGGAGAGATTTGAAAGAATACATTGTGCTTGTATTTATGCTTTGTTGTTCATTCTCTTTCCAACAATGAAGTGTTGTGGCATTTTGTGTCTATTATATCATTCATAAAATTGAATTAAGGTTTGAAATGTTGTAAAATATTTGACAAATCACCATTTTTTTGTTTTATATTTGCATTTCCTTCTACCTTTTCTCCCAACTCATAGAAGAGATGATTTTCTATAAATATCCTAGAGGTATTCAATGAGGCACAAATTGGTCCCCCACTCGCTAAATTTCCCATAAGGTTGTTGGAGAGGCTCAAGATTTGATGATCAACAATTATTTTTCTAGCACACCCCGTGGGACCCAAAGTTTTTTGAACATTTGATTGGAAGTCAAAAATATTTCTTGAATCAGACTAGGAATGTAGGCTGGAAATTTCATGCCCAAAATCCAAAGAAGAGCATCCTCAGGAGGCCATTTCTAGTACTTCCAGTTACCTTCCTAGGTATCAAGGAGATGAAGACTTACAAGCTTTGTTTCACCTATAGGTAGTAATAGGGTAGGAAGTGAAAGCCCAAGATCCAGAGCCTTATCTACTCCACTAGGGGGAGACCTTTTCAAATCAGAATACCAGTATACCTAATTCATAGGAATCTGTTCCCCATGGCTCATATAGCTACTCTTGCTCCTATAAATTTTGTGATTTGGGATAATGGTAGTTCGCTCCAACCATGTACACCCCCAGATGTATGGCCTGTTGTACCTGCTGATTCCCTCAAGGCTATTCAAAAATTTTCTAGAGAAGATTTCAAAATCCCCTCTGAACAATTCCAAGATATAGCGGAGGTATGCAGAGTACATAACATAGTAGAGGAAAATATTGCTCTTAGGTTGTTGGCCACATCTTTCAAAGGAAAATCTCAGGATTGGTATCGATCTCTAACTTTCAATTCTATCCGCTCTTGGGATCAACTCAGGGAGAGACTATTCAAAAATTTCTCAGAAAAGGGAGATCGGTCCTAGCTGCTACATCAATTAATCACCATCAAGAGGGCCCCACAAGAGGCCATGAGTGATTTCAACACCAGGTTCCATAAAATGTGGCAAAGAACTCCTGTGATTGCTAGGCCTCCAATCGCGATGGCGCTCATGTTTTATCTAAAATTTTCAACTCAGATATCGTGGTCATGGTAACCTCTATGGGAGGAGATATTTTACTTGATGTATATGACCTAGCTATGAGAGCATAAAATGGTTTGATTAACATTGGGAAACTACCACCCTGACCACTAATGCATGTATTCATAGAAATATCTGGTGTCCTTGGGGAATAAATTAATCTAAGAACCTCTGCTCCACAAGAGACCATGTCGGCCATGCCACAATCCATGCACATTTACCCTAGTGCGCAACCAAGCATGTCGAGCTCTTCCTCACTATTAGCAAACATCAACGATATAAAGAGTCTCATGCAGTCTTTTGTTAACGAGTTAGTCCTCATCAAACGACAACAAGAAACAACTTTGAAGTAGACCACTCAAGCCTATCAAGGGGGGAGGTCGCCATCCTATCAACATGACACGTACTAAGGAGCCTCAAAAGGAGGAGGTTAGCAAATGGCATCTGCCAACAAGATAGTTCCAATTACTATGCCGCTTTAGGTTGTCAAGAGTAGTCCAAGTAGAGATCTAGTACCAAGCCAAAACAACTTAGCGGAAGAAGAAAACACATGGTGCTTCCTGTGCAATGATAGTCACATGCCCCAAAATTGTCTGAAGATAAATATGCAACAAAAGATAGCAGAACAAAGAAACAAGGGCGTACTCCTAAATACAGAGGAATATTAGTCTCTTGAAATGGAAAATTCCCACTTTAGAATGTAATGCAAGGAATGTATTTGAACAAGAGTTGGATATTGTGTTGGTCCAAGCATTATTTTCATGGATGAAGAAAGAAGATGCAGTGTTCACAAATGATGCTTTGACAAATAGTGCCCACAAGTACAATCAAATTACAATATGAGGTCTAAAAGAAGGCTCATGGGAGAATACATACAAAATGCATTGCCACGTCCACAGCTTCATGAATCACAACCATAAGAAAAGAAAGCTCTACAAGCCATTGTCTGACCTACTTTGTATTCATTAAATCCATCGTTACTAGAGAAGGAGATGGACAAGGCACTGTATCAACATGAATTTGCACCCCTAATGCAAATTTCCTTTTTTCCCCTTAACACTTTAGAAAATGAAACTCGAAGGCTTAATTCCACTTAAGCTTGCTACCTTAATCACACTTGGCACCTACTTTATGTGTTGGTGGGGGTGTTTCTGTTTGGGATGCCTATGTAACATGCAGACGTCTGCACATCACGCTTATGTCCCTAAAAAATTCCCATGTCTAGAGCTTGTAGAGGCATTACCATTCCCATTGGGATTCAACTTGTAATTCCCTCTTCAATGAATCGACCCGAATATGGCCATTTTATTTCCTCTTTCCTTCATATTCACTCTTCCTTCATCCATTTGGATCTCTTAGATCCTATCTCTTGAGATCTTCACCATCTGGAGACTCTCCTCTTCCTTCAAAAGCTCCAAGAAACTTCTTATCCAATCCATCACTCTCAAGCAAAACTTTACACTTCATTGCAACAACATTAAAACTCCATCACTTTAGTAGAGAAAGTGTGGAATGAAACACCACGACAACAGTGGCTTGATTTCCTCTCATTTTCTCCCCCACAAGCCTTGAGCACTTTAGGCGGAGGTGGTAAGATTTCACTCCTCTCCTCTATTACTTGGTTGAGTAGCATAACACTGTTTTGTAGTGCTTTTGTGTACTTTACTTCATTTCTTACTTTATCTCCTCTCTATCTATCTGGTTGTTTGTGGAGGTGGGAACACCAAAACAAGGGTTTGACTGAGGAAAATCCCTATACATCCCCAACACTTTCTCTCTCTTGTGTGCAGGTATTGGAGACATTTACGCACTGGAGGCTTCATCACTCACATGATTGTAAGCATTTCTTTTCCCTTCTTCTCATTGTTTTTATTTACTTCACTTCTATTTTAGCTTTATTGCTTTTTGTCACTTCCTTACAATCTAGAAGTTCTCAGTAATCGGATTACTAGTACTCACTTAGTTGTTTTCTAAGGTAAACCTACTTTTTGGTCCATACGAGACGCCGACGCACCTCGAGGATGTCAGTGGACTATGTTGTCATCTGCATTCTACGCTGACGCCCTTTGGCCAAGAGCTTTTTGGTTTGTCCAAAGAATCTTTGTGACTTGCTCTTTTTGGTTCTAGAACTCTCACCACTATCCTTTGAGGTAGTTTAGTGAAGTTTGCACTGTGAGGCTCTTTGATTGAAGAGAACTCATGAGTAGCGAATCCCCCTTCTCTAAATTTTGGTGAACCTGACGTGAGTAACATTGTTCTTTGAAAACTAGGAATTTACTTACCCTTATTTGGTGGGGTCATAACTTTTGACTCGATGCTCGAAATTCAGAACCATTTGCACCGTTGGAAAGGTTTTCTAGAGAACAAGTTCAATCGCTAAAGTACAAGTGCCTTCGATAGTTGAATTTTAAGGATCGACACAAGTTCCAAACCCAAATTCTGCTCCGAAGACCTTTGAAAATGAAAATTACTAAAACATAGAAAATACCGAAAAAATCCTAATGAATTTAATATCTTCTTTTATTATTTATGTATCTAATTTTGTTCAAAATGTTAATGATATTCCATTTCATGCATATGATGGTGACTTGGAATTGCCTATGCCACTCAATGTCTTTGATCTTTCTCATGAGAGTCCTCTTTCTTCAGAGGATATCTTTTTGCAAGAAGATGAAATCATTAATTACTTTCTTAACATTACTCTACCTTATATTCATCCTAGTGCATCTCTTCTAGAGATGATGCATTTGTGAACGATGAATCTACCCTTCATCCCGATGCACTCTCTTCTAGAGATGACACATTGGTGGATATTGAATCTTTTACTCCTTCCGATGCATTCTCTTCTAGAGACGATGCATGCATGAATGATGAATTCCTTATCTATTGCACTCTCTCATAGAGATGATGCATTAGCGCATGATGAATCTCCTTCCATATTTGATCTTGTTTGGATCGATGTTGAGAATATGTAGTCAAGTAATTGTTCTACTAGTTGTGATGATTCTATAAATGTAATCTATGTCTCTGCCACCCCTCAAAGGCCTAAGAGACCGATCATTTATGTGACTCCAACTAGTCCTTCTCCTGAAAGGGTTTGTTCTTCCTGAAAGGGTTTGTTCTATTCATGGTGTTCCATTTGATAGTGATTCCCTTGATCTTTCTAAGGATCTCTCTTATAGAGTGGTAGCCCATACCTATGATACTATAATGAATAAAAAACTAAGACTTCCTCAATCACGTGAACCTATGACTGAAACACCTAGTGATTACGATCTTGTTGAGCAACTCCAAGTTACTTCGGCTAAGATCTCACTATGGGACTTGCTTTAGTCTGCTCTAGTTTATCAGGGTATGCTTTAGGAAGCCTTGCAAAATATCCTCTTGCATTCTTCCGCTAGGATGGTAGATGTTGATTCGTTGTTAACGTATATTCATGCAGATTCATCGAATATTACGTTCCATCCATAGGAGCTCCCACCTTTGGAAGTATAGAAGCAAGAAGAACCTTTAATGATTATAGTTAACCTTAATAGGATTGGCATAAGATGTACTCTCATTGACGCTAGTTCGACGCTTAATGTATGTAGCATTCATCTATTACCTAAGATTAATGTTGATCCATCTTCTCTTAATGCTTCTTTTGATGTCATATGTAGGTTCTATAATGTTGTGCGACAAGCTCTAGGTACAATAGTATAACCTTTGCAGCTTGGACCTATTACTATACCTACTCTTGTATACATCATGCTAGAGAAGTTACCTTATAAACTTCTCCTTGGTAGATGGTGGATTCATGCTATGGGTGCAGTTCCATCTACCTTACATAAATCTATTAAGTTCATTTGCAATAATCAAGTAGTCACACTTAAGGCTGACCCTAATGCTAAAAACTTATGTGAGATAGAAATTGTTGGTCACTCTTCAATTGTGCCTACTCTTATTCCTTCAGTATCCTCTAGTGTGTCGATGTTTACTCCAATAGTAACTACTACAAAGGATACTCTTGAGATAGATGTTCTTGAGGAATATTCCTCTGAAGCGAGAAACCTTGAGTGTGCCTCTTCTCAAGAGAATGTGTGTCTTCATGATGATTGGGGTCCTTTAGAATTTATAGATTCCTTCATTCAGGAACATAAATTTGACCTGATCCAGTTAGACCCTTTGATGACATCATTCACCCCCGCCATCAAAGATGATAATTATTTTGCATCGCGGGAGAATGTGAATGCAAATTGCAATGTCCTTAGTGTTGATCCTCCTTCCGAGGAGGATGATTACACCTCTGCTAAAGAGGATAATGTTGGTAGTCCTATCAAGAAGGATGGTGGCGATCTCATAGAGAAGTATGTGCCCCCTTGCTTGGATAGCGCTCTTTATGAGGATCCTCCTTCTTTTGATTTGCAAACACTTTATGGCCTCAAATTCAGGCTCATCTCTAAGTATGGTTATGAGTGTAAAGGTTGTGGATGTAATGAACAAGGAATTTAGGTCCCTATAGAATCCACGCCTCATAAGGGTAACTTGGGGCTTGGTTTCTTGAATGAACAATCTGAACAGAAACCATGACTAAATGTTGACGTGATGTCCGCTCAACCTCATTCTCATGGATTGGTCTATCCTCCCTTGTCTTCTATCTTTGTATCTTCTTCTTGTGAGAAGTTGAGCTTTTCTCTATGAGAGAAAGGTTTGCTTCCCGCTCCTCATTCTTTGCCTAAGCAAGAGCGTATTTTGTTGGAGCTTCTAAAATCTTGCTTGATTACTCTTCCTCCTCCTACATGCAAGAAATATCACAAACATAAACATTATTTTTGTGCATACCATCGAGTGCCTGGCCATTCCACTAGTGAATGTAAGGCCTTGAAGGATAAAATACAACAAATTCATGATTCAGGTGCCTATTGATGCACCTGGCATTTCTCCGCATGACAAGTGATGTCAAGGTTTACCTCTATCCTTCATGCTTAAATTATCTGGTGTGGTTCTCGTCCCCTTTACGTTGGGGGAAGTGATAACTTATTCTTGAGAAGTGCATCCCTCTTAAGGACCCCCTCTCTCTCTCTGAGTATTTTCAATGAGGCGTCCCTTGAGTGGACCCCTCTTTCCTTTTGAAGGGTTCGCGGGGGACCTCTTTGAAAGTTCTTATCTCAAAAAAGTTATATGGTGTCTAGCGTGAGGGTAGCCCGGTTAGATTGATCTTACTTCTTCACATCTAGCTTGGGGCAGCCCGACTAGACCTTCTTCACATCCTTGTGTCTAGCTTGGGGGCAACCCGACTAGACATTACTTTTCAAACAATGCATCCCTTGAGTGGACCCTCCTTTATTTTGAAGGGTTATTGAGTGACCCCTTTGAAAGTCTTCTAGCTTAATGATGGTCTGCATGACTTTCTGCTCGGTGGTACAGGCTCTACTCTAAAGCGGGTTTTTCTTTTATCACTTTTACTTGGTGGTACGGGTTTTCATCCTTAAGCAAGGATTGATTTTATCACTTTTACTCAGTGGTACGAGTTTCCTCCTTGAGTGGGGATTTATTTTATCACTCTTACTTGGTGGTACAGGTTTCCTCCTTGAGCACGGATTTTTTATCACTCTTACTCGGTGGTGTGGGTTTCCTCCTTGAGCGGGGATTGCTTCTATCACTTTTACTCGGTGGTATGAGTTTCATCCTTGAGCGGGGATTGCTTTTATCACTCTTTCATTCTTAAACTCTTTTATATACTAGATTGAAGATCTATGTCTTCTTCATCCTGAGTATATGCCATTCCTTTCTTCATCTCATAATTCTTCTATGTATTGCTCTTAATTTGGGGATGATGCATAGTACTGAGACAACCTTTTTCATCAGGGTCTCTTTTACTTGGTTGACTCGAATCCATTAATTTTCTAACATTTTCATCTTGTGTAGGTCTTTCTTACTCTACTACTTCCTCCGATCTACTTTACCGAAGCACTCATCAGTATTCATGCTCGCTAAAGTGGGGGAAAATTGTATCAACATGAATTTGCACCCCTAACACAAATTCCCTTTTTTCCCCTTAACACTTTATAAAACCAAACTCGAAGGCTTAATTCCACTTAAGCTCACTGCCTTTGTCACACTTGGCACTTGATTTGTGTGTCGGTGGGGGTGTTTTGATCTGTGATTCCCACACGACACACATATGTTCACACAATACACTTACATCCCTAACAGATACCCGTGTCTGGAGCTTGCAGAGGCATTACCATTCCCATCGGGAGTCGACTTGTCATGCCCTCTTCGATGAACTGACCCAAATATGGCCATTTTCTTTCCTCTTTCCTTCATATTCACTCTTCCTTTATCCATTTGGATCTCTTAGCTCCTATCTCTTGAGATCTTCACCATCTAGAGACTCTCCTCTTCCTTCACAATCTCCAAGCAACTTCTTCTCCAATCTATCACTCTCAAGCAATAGTTTACAATTCATTTCAGCAACATCAACACTCCATCACTTCAGTAGAGAAAGTGTGGAATGAAACACCATGATAGTAGAGGCTTGAGTTCCTCTCATTTTCTCCCCCACAAGCCTTGAGCTCTTTGGGCAGAGGTGGTAAGCTTTCACTCCTCTCCTCTATTGCTTGGTTGAGTAGCATAACATTGTTTTGTAGTGATTTTATGTACTTTACTTTATTTCTTACTTTATCTCCTCTCTATCTATCTAGCTCTTCGTGGAGGTGGGAACACCAAAATGAAGGTTTGACTGAGGCAAATCCCTATACAGCCCCAACACTTTCTCTCTCTCTCTCTCTCTCTCTCTCTCTCTCTCTCTCTCTTATGTTTAGGTATTGGAGACATTCACTTGTTGGGGGATTCATCACTCGTACGGTCGTAAGCATTTCCTTTCCCTTCTTCTCCTTGTCCTTATCTACTTCACTTCTATTTTAGCTTTGTCCCTTTCTATCACTTCCTTAGAATCTATAAGTTCTTAGTAATCGGATTGCTAGTAGTCACTTAGCTATTTTATGAGGTAAACCTGCATTTTGGTCTGTATGAGACACCAAGGCGCCTCGAGAATGTCAGTGCACCATGCTGTCATTTGCATTCTATGCAGATGTCCTTTGGTCGAGAGCTTGTCGGTTTGTCCAGAGAATCTTTGTGACCTTCTCTTTCTAGTTCTAGAACTCTCGCCACTATCCTTTGAGGTAGTTTAGGGCAGTTCATCCCGTGAGGCTCTCTAATTGAAGAGAACTCATGAGTAGCGAATCCACCTTCTCTATAGGTACCAAGCCCATTCATGATGAATTAGCTTCCCCGAACACAAGAGAGATACCACCATTCAAACCTAAAGGCCCTACTGGTCAAAATGTTTAATGTGGTAGAAAAATTGAAGAAGGCGCTTGCTAACGTATCTCTGTGGGATGTAATATCCATTCTTGAACAAAAGATGTTGCTCCAAGAAGCATTAAAGAAGGAGGAAAAGATACCACATACAAATGCGACTCCATCGTGCGATCAAAATAAAGACAAGGAGCTCGCGTTGGAACCCTAACTTTCACGAGTTGCAACTTATGTGAACGATGTGGGAAATGTGAAAGAGAAAGAGGTAAGCAAGCCAAAGCCCATGCCTTTACTTTTAACATTTATTGTGGGAGACAAGCTTTTGCATAATAACATGATTAATTTAGGAGCTAGTAGAATGGTCATGCCTAAACAAGTGGTCGATGCCTTGAAACTTAAATATGAGCCCCTCGAGAAGGGAATCATGCAATTGGATATGAAGAAGGTTTTGACCGTTAGATGCATCAAAGACCTGTTTTTAACCCTCTTCTCAAGTCCAAGCAAAATAGTCACACAAGAAATAGTTGTGATAGACATTGCCACAGTATTCAAAATATGACTTTTAAGAGACTTTGCATCAAATATTGGCAGATATTTAGCACTTGATTGGTCTCACCTGATATTAAGGACTAATCATGGGGTGAAGATGAAAATCCTATCCGAATCTTTTTATTAAGAACACATAGTGGACAATGCACTTCTATGCTTTGAAGCAACACATAACTCTTTCTCACAAAGGGAGAAGTACTATGTAGATATCTTGGAAGATGAAGAAGACATGAGTGATCGGACCTCCAAAGAGGAGGTCCTCCTCAACCAGTTTATTGACTTTGACCCATTCATAAACTTTCATGCGATGGGACTAGGCACCCATGTGATCTTCAACAATGATAAAGTCTTTCCAAAATTGGTAAGGAATCGGGAGGAACATAATGATCCAAGTGACAACCATTTATGGAAATTATATTTGAATGGTGCCAAATGCAAAGCTGGTTCTAGAGAAAGTATTTGACTAGTCACCCTGATAGGGTGAGAGACCCTCAAGGATTTTCATTTTCAATTCCCATGCTTGAATAATGATGCAGAATATGAAGCCTTAGTTCATGGTTTGATCCTTGTAGAACGAATGGGTGTAAAGAGAATGAAAGCAGTTAGATTCAAAGTTGGTTGTGAGCCAGGTCCATGAGAAAGCTTTGAGGCTTTTAATATTCAATTTATCCCACACTCCTAGAATGAGGTTTGTGATCAAATGGATTCTATTGGTTCACAGCCTAAACCGATTTTTGATTCAACAACAAAGAAAAATATAGTGCAAATCATCGTTCGATCAATGATCTTTGATAATGATCAGAACTAGCAAGTATTTGAGGACGATATACATATCACCGCCTTTTTACATAAATCAAGAGAAACTTTTGACTATTCATGGTCCAAAGCAGAGCTTCCCGAAGGGAAAATGATCCAGTCAAAAGGCAATAAGGCTCCTCGAGGTTTAATCTCTCTTAAAAATATTTTTGACTACAAAGACACAATAAATAGAAAAAAAAGGTTCACTACAGATTAGAGGGATTATGAAGAGATCGATGTCGGAAGTGACAAAAATTTAAAGGTCAGAAGGGATGTTTCGCAGAAGAATAAGGAAAGGCTAAAGGGTCTATGTTCTAGATACGATGGGGTCATAGCCTGGACCTATGATGATCTTAGTGGGTATGATCTGGGAATAATTCAACATACTATTGACTTGGCCAAAGGTTCAAAGCCTGTTCAACAAAAAAAAAGGCCAGTCAACCCAAAGGTTGAAGCATTGATGGCATAGGAGCTCACCAAATTAATTAAATAAGGAATCATATACTTGATTAAGCATTCCACCTAGGTGTCTAATATGGTAACAGTTCAAAAAAAGAATGGTGATATTAGGTTTTGTGTGGATTTAAGAGATTTGAATAAAGCCTCGCTAAAAGATCACTATCCTTTTCTATCAATGGAGAAAATCCTACAGACTATGGCCAGATGAGAAATTTTTTTATTGCTCGATGGTTTCTTGGGTTATAACTAGGTATATGTAAAAGAAGGTGACCATCATAAAATAACATTGACTACTAAGTGGGGAATGTTCACATATTCAAAAATTCCCTTTGGAGTTTCAAATGCTGGTGTAACTTTTCAACGAGCAATGGATATCGCTTTTAGAGGATTGATTAATCATATTAATTTAATATATGAGGATGACTTAATAGTATTTTCAAAATTAAAGGATGATCACTTTGATCATCTGGAAAAGGTTTTCCAAAAATTTCAATGGTTCGGGATTTCCTTGAATCCCAAAAAATGTATTTTCGGAATGCCCTAAGGCAAGCTACTCGGTTTTGTGTTATTGAAGGAGGGAATAGCGATAAACCCTGAAAGGGTGAAATCTATAATGGAGTTGCCTCTACCAGTAAATCAAAAAGGGCTGCAGTATTTTCTAGGGAAGATCAACTTTGTTAGCCGGTTTGTTTCAAACTTTGCAGGCATTGCGAGACCTATCACACTAATGCTAAAAAATAACCTAATGTTCAAATGGACCCCCGAAGGCAAAGCAACTTTTGAGCAGATAAAGGTATCCATCTCCACCACCCTAGTGTTAGCCAACCTGGAATTTTCCAAGGATTTTTTACTCTATGTATATAACAACCAACATAGCATAGCTTCAATACTCACTCAGAAGGATGAAGGAAATAATGAAGAGCATCCCATTGTATTTCACTCTAGGAATCTTAAAGGATATGAAGCCAGGTATAATTTTTTTGAAAAGTAGGATTTCACTATTTTTAAAAGCCTAAAGAAATTTCAACACTTGGTATTAGCCAATAGAATCACCATTCTCATTGCGCATCCCAGTATGTAGGAGTATATCACTGAAGGCAAAATAATTGAAAAGAGGGCCAACTAGATCACTAAGATCCTGGAATACGATGTGTATTTAAACCAACCAAGATGGTTTGGAGAAGAGGTCTATGCAAATATCTTGCATAGGAAGCAAGTTCCTCAGCTGAGAAGGAGACCGACCAGGTCTACAAGAACCAATTCAAGTATGACAAGTTCTGGGTAATGGATCGAACATAGTATATGTAAAAGGGGTAGTACCTGACTAGCCTTCCACCCCACAAGAGGTGATACTACTGACTACAAGGCACCAGGTATGTACTAATTGAAGGTACCTTATTCAAAAGAAATTATGATGGTGTCTTGCTCCGATGTTTGAATAAGCCATAGGCAGAAAGAGTTCTTAATGAATTTCATAACAATCTTGTGGGAATACATTTCTCCTCCAAGACTACTTCTTTGAAGAGAATGCAAGTAGGATATTATTGGCCTTCCATGTTTTATGAAGCACACCATTTGGTGCAAAAGTGTATTCAATGCCAATATTTTGTTGGAAAAAGAAAGAACTTTGCCTTGCCCTTGAGCCCGACTGTAACTAAGGAACCCTTTGCTTAATAGGGTTTGGATTTTTTCAGGATGATAAATCCTATTTCCAGTGCTGGCCAAAAGTGGATCCTTACAACTAACTACTTCACAAGGTGGACAAAGGTTGTCGCCCTAAAAAATGCTATAGAAGGAGAGATCGTCAACTTCCTTGAAGAGTTGGTAGCAAGATTTGGTTCACCAAAAATCATCATATCTGACAACACACGAGATTTTTTGGGTTCAAGGATGTCGGATTTCACTCTCAAACATGGGGTTTACCTTAAAAATTTGTTAAATTACTACCCACAAGGAAATGGGTTAGTGGAGTCAACCAACAAAAACCTAATTAGGTTAATCAAGTGCATTGGATCAGAATGATAAAGGGACTGGCACAAACACCTATGACCCACTCTATGAGCCGACCAGATTATGCCTAAGAAAATCTTGAAGACCTCTCCTTATGAATTACTATACAGGAAAGAGGTAGTTTCACCTGTTTCCAAAGAGATCCCTGGCTTGCAACTGTTAAAAGCCTTGGAGCTTGAAGAAAGCGAAAAAATGGAGGTAAGGTTGGTGGAACTCCTAAACCTTGAGGAAGACTGAGAAGAAGCTTATGAAGCCATGATCGATTTCCAATGGACAATAAAAAGATTATTCAACAAAAATAGCTTCAACCCTTATTTCAGGGAAGGAAGCCTAGTACTAAAGTACGATGAGCATGTTGCAAGATCAGGACAACATACAAAATTTGAAGTGCTATGGAAGGGACTCTTCTGTATCAGTGCATGTAAGGAAAAATGCGTATGAGCTAGAAGATATGGAAGATAATTTTTTGGATATTCCAGTAAATGGTATTTATCTAAAACTTTTCCATTAAAATGTGGAAGCTCTTTAATTTTTTTCATAGTTATGTACCATATGTAATTTTTTTGTAAAATATGATTTAATTTTGAGAATAAGCCATGTGAATAGTGTTAGAAGAAACATAAAAGGTACTATATTATATTCATTGAAAAATTTACATTATAGTATGAGCATGAGGCTCTAGGAGAAGCTGAAACTTCTTTTGAAAACCCAAAAAGAGCTATATTATGAAAAGGAAAAAAAAGAGAGGTAATGAGCAAAAATTAGTAAAATTCATAAGCCTCCAACTGCTGCTAAGCAGTTAAAAGTGGCTCTTCATCAATTTATTCTTCTTCTTTTATTTCTTGTTCTTTCATAGGGTGAAAAGGGGGTCAAAAAAACACACACAACCCAACACATCAGGGACCTCAGTCATCATTCCTACGGCAATACACCTAGAATTCAAGGTGCTTTTTCTAGTCGAACCCACTAACATGCTCCATGCAAAACTCCCTCAAAAGGAAGGTGTAGGATTAGACAACGAGCGATGCCTCTTGAGGTCCATGGTTTGAAATTTAGTAAGCAGAGGCAACCAAACCATATCCTCCCCATAGTCAACATGCCTATGAAGGTCCATAGTACTCAAAATTACGTAGTCTTTGTTGAGCGCCCACTTGAACACCACAACAATGAGATGGTCATTCTTCTTCACCAAGCACTTGATTTAGTCACTAGTAATTTCACCCATGAAGGAGTATTGTGGCCTTCATGGAAGGATCCAAATGGGAGTGCCTAGACTAGATGACATGATGGTAGTAAAAGCTAAGGCAAGCGAAATGGGAAATAGCAGGAAAAGATTGCTAAAACAAATGGCTATTTTTGAATGAATATTGTAATAAGGTGTCATAAATATTTATAGAAAAGATGCACCAATGAACCCAACCAACATAAAATCCATTCCTCGTTGGACGGTAATGGAGAAAATATCAAAGCAGTTGGAGGGAAAGAGGAGAATTGTAAAGGAAATCTGGCAAGAGATCGTGAGAAATAAATTTGGACATGGGAGTAAATGCTCATGTTGGCCGATCAACACCATGTGTCTTATGCCAACATCAACACCAAATTGCTTGATTATATAAAAATACGTTGATTAATGTGTTAAGTTCTGACAAATTAAATAGGTATGTCTTTTCAAAGCATGCTTCACATAGCTAAAGGCATGCTTTCCAATGCATTTGGCTTATTTGTGAAAGAGATGGCAAGAAGAATATACTATTTCCATTCTCACGGTGAATTTAGCATTCTTGAGGGATACGGATCCCAAATCCACACATATTGCCTCAGTGGTAGCATTTAGTTGACCAATGGTAATGGAAAATCCTTAACTACATGTACGTGCAAAATAATTAACTACACCCACAAGTAGATTTTTCTAAGTAGCAAAATAGCAAGTGATCGTTTTACCGAAGAAAATCTCAACAACTTCTCGACACAACAATGGTGGAAGCATCAACACCTGGTAGAAAGGTTGGAGCCTCATCCAAAAAGAAAGGTTACATCAATATTTTTGTGAAGGATTCATTTGTAAATGCCCCAGTGCCAAAAGAACATCATTTTGATTATACCAAATTAGTACAACCAGATGAATATGTCAAAAGAGAGGTGGTGTAGGATTTCATAGACAACATTTTCGACCCAAAATTGGAAGCTAACCCTAAAAGCCTTAGGGAAGGGGCACTGCAAAGAATGATTAAACATGGGTCGGCTAAAGGTTTTGCATCACAACTCTAGAATTGTGGTTTTCCATAGTTCATGTTGCCCATTGTACACCCATGCCCAAAGCTGGTAGATGCATGTGCTAAAAGATTCAAAAAGGAGGCAAGGGTTATTGTTGGCAACATGATAAAGGTTATAATTTTTGCAATGATCATTTGGGATATGTTATGTATTCCTACAACTTGGGGCTCTGAGCGCTTTGACGAGGAAGAAATGGAAGGATTCTAGGAAACCAGAACTAGGCAATTGCAATTTTATGAGGATGAAACAAGGGAAAGGCCATAGGGAAATCAGTTTCCTTTCCCTCTGGAACACAAAAAATTTAAACATGATACACAATCTATTTTCTCAATGCTAGCTTGGATTTACAGTTTTGATGATGATGAAGAATTCCATCCTTTCTAGATGGGCTTGGATTTCATGCTTAAGAAAGAGAAAATCCATAAGTATTTTGATTTTTCTGATGCAATAGCTAAAGGCATGCTCAAGAAATTGAGGACTTACAATACTGAATGTAAATTCAGGTATTCTTCTTTCTTGGTTCACTTGATCTTGCACCAAAATTCTGAATTTATGGAAAGAAGTGTGTCATTATTTAGGTTTGATGTAAAGGGTTTATACCAGCCAATTTTAGTCTAGACCCATGTGCTTTCAAAGACATGGGATTACTATTGGTTTATGGATTATTTTATGAGGCTAGTGCTTATAGACTTGTTCCCACACCCTCTGAGCCATTTTTCCCTTGAGGTCATGCAATGGGTGAAAGGCTTGTTGATACTAGTGGATTATTTCTTGGGTGAAAATTGCACTTTTATCAAATTCCATGGTTTTGTCCTAGAGCCCTTCAGGCTACATAAATTTGTAATAGATCGGGTTTTTGCTTTGGAGGCATGCCAATAGGTGACTATTGCTGACAACATTTTATGGCTTTGGGAGGTACAAGAGAGCGCTTTTTCTGACCCCCCTAAATATTGCCAATAGTTAGGTAACACTAGTAAAATATAAGGCACAAGAGGTACTCACTAAAAAACTGGTGTACTTAGTCCTAGTTCCTATCTACGAAAAATGGGACTACAACCCAACAAGGTACCTCCCAAATTTGAATTATGAGAGTTGGGAGTATTTTTAGTCAAGGAGGAATCCGACCCAAGAGGAAAAAATATATGTTGATTTGGCCCACATACCATTCAACCAAGCACCATTGTTGAACTTCTATATCTAGACTATAGAGTATCGGAGAAACCTCCTGATGGGAAAATCCCTCAACATGCAATTAAAATATCTAGGGTGGTTGGAGAGAAATAAAGTAGACTTCTAGATTTTTCAACAAGAAATGGGATGCCCTAATCCAATGTACAAAGACCTTCAACCACATGATGAAAGGTTTAATGAAATTTACGACAAGGAGGATGATATTTAGAATAGTAACCCTGAGACCAACCATGAGATCAAAGAGGAAGATATTTTGCACCATGCTTCCCAGCCACAAGAACCAGATAGAAGAAAATGATAAAAAAAAAGGAATCACAAGTCACGTCCTCCGCTAGTGCTCGAAGCAAAGGAAAAAGAGCCCAACAGTCCCCAAAGAGGTCCACTATGGTTATCAAAGGATAGGTTTCGGTAGGATCAACCGCCAAGGGATCAAAATCTACCAGTTTCAATCATGCAAGACAAAGGAGATGAGTCCAAGATCTAGGCGGATCTAGTGCATCAATTAGAGGAGAAGAAGAAGTGGAGTTTGCTCCGTAAATTCTTTGGACCGCAACGACCCAGGTAAGTTTTTCTCCCTCTCTTCTTTTTTCCTCTGCATCTCTAGTTACTCATCCATCCTCATCTGTGGAGAAAGGTCATCCATCCACAAACTTTGATATTTTGGTCCTAAATGAACCCCCAACCATTTTCAACAATGAACCTTGTGAAGTAACCTCGTACATCAAACGAGCATCATCTACATCAGTTGTGATTGATTCTTTAATCGATCTGTCAAGGGCCCCCATTGAAAGAGATGAAACATCCATGTTTCCCATTACTCTAGGTCCATCCGCTTTTGGGAAAAAAATCTCTCCTTCCACCTACTTCCATTTTTACTCTGATGGGTTTTCCCCTTGCTCAATTTGCATATGGTATCTTGCCATTTTCTATGATAACACTCCCCTTTGCCTCTTCGAAATCCAAAAAATTTGAGGTTTCTCCTTCCATCACCCTATTTGTTATCCCTCCAGGTGCTTCCTTTTCCGCACAAAGAATTGATAGCTCATAGAGTCTCCAAGGTCATTTCGATGCGAAAAAGAAGGTCTGACAAGATAGGAAACAAAATATGCAGGTAAAATGTATCAAGCTGCCAACTACTAAGAATATTGAAGCTTGCTTCAATGAGGAGAAAAATTATTTGTTGATCGCCACCATGAAGCCACTCGTATCCAAGCCTGAGGGAGAGATGCAGATGGAGGATTATGACATCAAAGCCATGAGTCTAGCTTTAAATGAAACTTGCCTACGCGATAAGGTAGTTCTAGCTAAGGCCACCTTGAAAGTGGTATATTTTGATTATGAGAGACTAGACAAGAAATTAAAGAAGCATGAGGTGGAGTTGATAAATTTAAGGGATACTGTGAATAGGCTATAGAAAAAAATCAAGTCCAAAGATGTGGAAATGGCTTGCACAAGGCAAGTACATGATCAACAAGGGGAAGCAACTAAGTTGCTTGAAGAAGCCCAAAATGAACAAATCCAGCTGTATGTTGAGATTGAGAGGTTAAGATTTGAGCTTGCTGTTGAGCACCAAGAAAACACAGAGTACTGATATATCCGAGAAAACATGTAGAAGGATCTAGATAGCATTCGATCTCAGGCTTTTGACAATCTGCAAAAGGCTTGGGCGGAAGCAGAAAGGGAAAAACAAGAGAAGTAGGAAATTGAGTCCGCTCTATAGGCTCATGAACATGAGGTTGGAAGGTTGAACTCTGAATTGGAAAACACCCTCTAGGAGAAAGGCCAGATGGAGGAGAATATGAAAGAAATGGAATCTTGATTCAATTAGGAATTAACTACGGTGTAGGAACTCTCGACATTAAAAAGATTGATATCCTCACATTTAGAGAGGATTATGGTCACAGTTGATACTCTAAGAACCATCTTGCAATTCTTGAGGGATGCTTGGGAATTAAATGAAAAGGTTAGCTTAGTGGATGACCAAATACTACAAATATATGCTCCCCAAGCTGTGGAATCTAAGAATTTGATTTCCAGATTGTACAAGGCCACTGAAGAGGTTTTGAGAGATGCAGGGATTCCTAATTGAAGGGCTACCTTAAGAAGGCCAGATGAATTCATCAACTACAATAAGGTCGCATAAAAAAAAGGAGCACCAATTAGTATTGAATGAGAAGGTGAATCATATTAAAAGGGAGTTCAGTTCATTGCTCGATTCCAGATTACTTGCCTTCTTCTCACCAAATGAAGGAGTGTTGTCAATTGAATGGATCATGGATGCAATTAAACAAATAGCCCAGGCCTCTATATACTCCCAAGTTTAATCCTGGAACCCACTATTAATTAATTCGAGAAAGAGATCTTACCCCTTGCTTGGCTCTATAACCACATCAAAGTTGTCTCATCAAGGTGGGTGGGTGTTTCTTTTAAGGAAATATTTGAGTTGGGTCGAGCATGTGAGATTCTTAAGACTCTTATCTGAGCCACTGATTTGAAACGGGAAGAGAAAAATTCCACCTTCCTCAAACTCTAGGAATTCCTAAAGCTCTAGGTTTGTGCCTCTGCAAGCGAAGGCTCCTTGTGAGTCACCACATTTGTAAAAAAATTCCCTTAATATTTTTTTTTGGTTTTTAGCTCTTATATTTTTTAGATTCGGGATGAATCTGTAATTAAAGTAAAGGTTGCTCCAAAAACACACAATGTGCCACATGGTGGCTACACAACTTTTGTTTATCATCTTCCTTTCGAGAGCAAGTCAGAGCATGTGTTAGCTCGACGGGGATTGTCTCTAAGGCCATTTTCACAAATTTGAGATTCCCTGCTCGCTCGCCACATCACCTCTTTGCTTCAGACAAGTTACGCTTTTAAGGAGTGATCTCTTTGGATGGAATTTTTCTGAGCATGCTAGGTATTTCTTGTTTTCGGGGTGGAACCTTCAAGTCGACACCATCAATATATATAGCCAATCAATCAGATTTTGCTAGGCTATTTTCTAGGATTCGATTATTTTTCAACTACAATATTTGCTAAATATCTAAGGGAAATTAATGAGGCAACTGCGAATTAATGAGCAAGGATTATCGTAATCTAATCAGGATCTACGATCAGATCATGAGATATCAAGTGCAGGCATCTAACAGTATTTGCTTTTGGATGTTGATGGTAGTTTTCTCTTTTCCAGCTATAAATAGATGTTGGCAACATATGTTAAAAAAATTTTAGTTTTTAAGAGTTTTAAGAAGTTAGAAGTTTTTCCTTCAGTTGAAGAGATATTTTACAATAGAATTTTTTACAGAAACATTGCTATTTTCTAGCATGTTATATTTTTTTAACTTGAACTATCATTGGATTAGCATCTGACCTTTGTTTTGAGTTTATTTGATATTAAAATACGATCTGTTTAGAAGAAATTTTTGAAATTGTGCATATTATGGCCTTTGTCAAGTTCCTTCTTTATGTTTTCATTCATGATAAAAACACCATGTTAAGGTTATTTTGATAGTCTACGTAGTTGATCTTCATGCTATAGGATTCTATGATTTAATAATAGCTTTCAAAAATTGGATTATGTCAATTAAAATTCTCCATTTTCTTCAGTTTTTATTTTTCTATATTATGTTGTATCAAGAGAAAGAGTTTTTTGTAATTTATGGATATTTTTGTTAACTTTTGGAGCCTTTTATGCTTGATTGAACCTTAATGAGTGCTTCCTGTGGGGAGATTTGAAAGACTGCACTGTGCTTGTATTTAGCCTTTTTTGCTCATTCTCTTTCCAAAAATGAAGGGTTGTGGCATTCTGTGTCTAATATATCATTCATAAAATTGAATTAAGGTTTGAAATATTGTAAAATATTTGGCACATTTCCATTTTTATGTTTAATATTTGTATTTTCTTCTACCTTTTCTCCCAACTCAAAGAAGAGTCGGTTTTCTATAAAAATCTCGGAGGTATTTAGTGAGGTGCAAATTTGTCCCCCACTCACTAAATTACCATAAGGCTATTGGAGAGGTGCAAGCTTTGATGATCAAAAATACTCTTGTGAACTCTTAGGTTGCTTGCATAAATATTCTTAGATGAGACTATGTGAAATAGCCTTATATTAATGCATAGCTTAAAATTTCATCTCAAAATTCAAATAACACAAGCCGACATCAAATCTAGGCTTCAAAATCACTAAAATACCACCAAGAATAAGTTCAAAAAGGGGTGTTCTAGGTTAAAGAGGACCCATTTTCCACCTTGGACGAATGGGTCCTATCATAGTTAACTAGGACCAATTTAAGGGATTATGAAACATTATGCAAAAAGGGGGTCCTAGGACCTAGGGAGGACCCATTCGTCAGGTGAAAAATGGGTCCTAGGTCACTACCTTAGGACTCAAACCTTGTGAAATTAAGTGTTATGTAACATTATTAATGAGAGTTGGGATTTATCCCAATGCAATAAATTAGGCCTGGATTTGAATTTAAGGGGCCAATTAAGATCTAATTAACCTCAATTAATTAATAAAGCCCCAGATTAGTGTGAAATTGTAAAGAAAAATTTTACAACACCCTAAATAAGGCATCATTAAGTCTATTTTATCATTAATTAATTATTCTTAGTCTAAGCATGAAAAAGGGTTACTTTTTTCAACGCTACAAAGAATAAATCTCAATAATGCATGTCAACAATTCACATATAAGTAATCATGTATTCATAGATGAAAAAACATTTAACTAATGAAAAATACTATGTTTGGAAAAGAAAACATTGATGAAATAAATATGTGCAATAATGAAGATAAATATATCTTGCATTTGAAAAATGAAGCATTTGAAATTTGGAAATAAATTTGAAATATTTAAATTGTCATCATTGCTCTTAATTGGTTGCAATGAGAATTAATGCATACTAATATATATTTAAACCATCACCATCCATTCCCTTCCCACTCTTGATATAATCCTCGTTATTTTGATTAAGAATAATGGTTAATCACAAGCATCATAAAATTGAGATTATTTAAGTACTTCCATTTGAGTGTTTGTTTTAACTTTTACGATGGTTTTTATAATTTAGAAAAATTAGAGTGTATAAAAACAATTTTTAAGTGTGATAAAATATATTATTCATTAGTGGATAGGCATTGCATTAAATGGTGTGAATTTTTTTGAGAGTGTCTGTCTTTAGGCAACAAATATTTATTAAAACCAATGCATACTTTTTCTAAATTTACCTAGTAGAAAAGAGAAGTAAACAAAGATGAAAGAAATACTTTTGTTCAATCCATGAGGTGCTATGTTTTGTGAAAATATTTAATAGGCACATGTTAACATCAAGTTTGGATAACAACCACCATCAAATTCTAAAAGAATAGCATGTATCTAGGTTATTAGATGAAACTTAAACATTCAAAATTATTTCTAGAATAACGAATGCTTGTGGCATTGAATGAATATTTAAAGGTTGTGCTATTACCTATAATATGATGTTTGTACACATATACTTTGAAACTATTTTATATGGATGGAAAGAGATGGTAAATGGCTTGATATTTTATGGATATCTATCTTTCAAGTGCTAGTGAAAAAATGTGGCTTTTTGTATGTGGTAATGGAGAATGTAGTGTGGGGTGATTGTGAGGTCTTAACTAAAAGCTCTATGTTTAACAGTCATTCATATGTCATTTTTAAATAAAACACACAAACCTTAGAAAAAAGTTGCACCATGTTCAAGGTAGATAAAATACTTAACCTGATTAGTTTAGAATCCCAAATAATATTAACCAAATATATTCTCAATTGAAGTGATGGTAGTTATCCAAAGACAATGGATGGAAATTTTTTTTTTACCTATTATTAGTAAAATATTATCAGTTTCAAGTTTAAAAACATGAAAAACATTGGAGAAAAAAATTATCAAAGAAAATCCAATGTTTTTATTGGTTGAAAAGACACTTATTAACAATGTGCTAACAACCACCTACAACTATAGTTCCATGTTTTGGCATGAACTAATAGATAATTTAAGTGGTGTGGAAAGGAGATTTAATAATGAATACTGACTAAAAAAATTAAATGTCCTTAAGATCAATACAAAATTATGACAACATAAATTCAAAAATAAAAAATAATAATTCTAATATCTATATTTTTAGATGATAAAATGAAAGAATGACTACTTATATATAGGCTCTAGAATGCATGAGCCAAGATGTCAAGTGTCCTAGATAACCTTGGTGATTTGAAGGATTGATTCTATATGTAGGAGTAGTGGTGTTGATAGAACTCATCTTGATGAAGTAGAGTAAGCACCTAACTACAATTAGTCAAGGAGTTAAATAAGGTAGAGGTGACATGTGCTCCAATAAATAAATGAGATAACATGTGCTCAAGTATTTTTTAATTTACTTAAATAAATATTAATCACCTAAGTAAACTTAACATAAGATGCAATACATAAACAATTCTTATAAACAATGAAATTCTTAAATTAGAAATAAAAAACTTGAAAATATGAACTAAAATAAAATAAAATCCTAGTTTATGAACTCCAATACAAACCTCAAATAAGAAAGATATGTTGTTTCACCTTGAAGGTATGTGGATGCTAGATCCTATAACATAACACTAGACTTGATTGATGATTGATTGATCTTGGATTTAAACAAAATGGACTTATATGAAGTGGTTGAATTATGAAAATTATGAAGAAGAGACTGTATTTATAGACTTAGGAGATAAGGATAAGATTGGTCACCTAAGTTAACTAAAAAATCAGTGCAATCATTTTAATTGCAAATCAGAAAATTACCAGTTTGATACCAAGAGAGGAAAATATTGAATTATTCAATTTGATAATCAAATAAATGTGAACATGAAGTTTCCTTTTGTATATTGAGCTAGCTAAGGAGAGAAGAAGATGATTTTAAAGATCGAATAAGTTCATTAAATAAAGAAGATTGAGTTTCTAAACAAAGAATAATTTAACTCACTAGTAAAGATGGAGTTGACTAAAGAGAAAAGAGGAGTTAACTGTTAATTGAAAGTGGAAATTATTTTAAAGTGGATAATTAGTTCATATATGATTAAATAACAAAATAATAAAACATTATTTAATTAAATGGATAATGGAATTGATTAAATGAATATTAGTAATTAATGATGGTAATTAAGTGATAAATGTGATGATTAATTAAGTAAAGTGTAATGATAATGGATAATGTGATGACAATCAGGGTTTGATGATTAGGATGAATATTTTATATGTCTACATTTTTCCCCTCTTTGAAGGAATGTTCGAAGTGATATTGTTTCAAAGAAAAGAAAAGTAGTTGAGAAGAAAAAAAGAAATGAAGATGATGAAATTCCTCAATTTGGAAAATTATTAGAAACATGAGATGATTAATGTCCCCTCAAGATATTATTTGTGTGCAAATTGCATGGGTGATCTCTCAAAAGAAGAGAAAATAAAAAATTTTAAAACGAAAAAATGATTATGGATGAAATGATGATTATATGTCATGCTAAATTTGAGATTAGCAACATTTATTTAATTTAGGAATGGATGTTATGCACCAGGGTATATAAGACCAAGGTGCAAATTTATACAGTACGTGGACTAACTCTCAAGCAAATACCAAACAATAGTTTTCCCCAACACTCATACGGCGTCTAACGTTCTTGGTGGATTCATGATGGGAACCATCAAACACAACACATAGAAAAAAAATACCTCGCCCTAGTATATGCCATTCAAAGCACACATGATATGAACTTATCATGACAACCTTGAGTAAGAATAATATGGGTTAAAATATAAGAAAAAAAAGATCAAAAAGATAAAAGATAAACAAAATAAAAAGACATGCAACTTCCAATAAACACACAACAATGCTATCTTATGATAAGGTGTGAAAAGGACTAAAGGAAAAATTTGGATCATGTCTAGCTTTAGGAAGGAGACATCCCGTATAAGAAAAGTATTTGGTTTCGAGAAGGAAAATTCTTGTATAAGAGAAGTGATGGGTGAAATTTTCATGATGGTAAAAGATGGTTTTAACTATAGGTTATCGAGGTTGATGTCAATTTTTGAGGTTTTATGTGAAAAATACATGTTTCAAGTGTGTTGTTTGATGATTTAAAAAAAATATGTTAATCTTTAATGTTTGTTTGCATTTATTTATGGGTGGATATGTTGGGGATGGAATATAATATAAGGACCATGAAAAAAATAGACTAATGTTCAATATACACATAAGCAAGCATGCACAACCTGGTTCAAAGACAAACTTGATCTTTCCCCTAGTCAAGATGGAAACCGATTGATTGATTGATTGATGATGATGATGTTGTTGTTGATATATGAATGAAAAATCTCAAAAACACTACAAGGATTGGGAAAGATATATCTCGATGATGATATTATGATTAAAAGGATCAAGGTTACAATAAGGCTAGGAAAAAAACCAATGGATGTTCTAGATGTTGTGCTTGATTGCATGGATTATGATTGTTACATTTGGATAGGCCACTTTTAGGATTGGATAGATTTTGTGGGGATTTTGGATAGGTGGATTGGACTCTTGAAACCAATGACAAGGGAGAATGAAGTATTGCAACAAGGATGAAAGGATTATTAGGTGGGAGGTAGGATACATAAGAACTATTTAATGGAGGATTTAGGATGTGATCTCCAAGTACTATGTCGCATAAGAACAATTTGTTTTCTCTAAGGTATGAGATTGGATAGTATTGTGTAGGCTATGACATGATATTGGATAATGCATGACCAAAGGATAGACATGCAAGATTTTTCCAAAGCATGTTTTAAATTTGTGCCCTAGTCCATATCAAGATCAAGGTGGGCAGGGAAGATGGTTGGTAATGTTATGAAAAAGGTATAGTAGATGAGACAACTTTCCCCCAAATGTAAGGGTCTAAAAAGATAATTGGTCTAACACATGACGTTTGTTTTCCAAGTTTTCATCATGGTATTTATCCAAAGTGCCATAAGAATGGATTTTACCATTTGATGATTTTTTTTTATTGTCAGTCATGATATTTTTTCACTAGGCTTTCATCATGGTGATTACCCCAAGATGCCATAGAAATGGTTTTCATTAGAAGACAATTTTTCTCTTTCCTATTCTTTGGATTTTTGATTTTTTTTTGGTATTTTCTAGATGGTATGGATGTTTAGATGAACACTAGTTGTTTTGGTTAATTTGATGGTGCTAATATAGATGTTAGCACTATAATATGTTAATAGTGACTTGTACGAAGGAGATATCTTGTCAAGATCATGACACTTATATATAACCCATGATCTGCCATTGTCATCCTTGCTAATACTAGGGTTAGCATTATTTGAATAGTACACCATAATGGAGTGTCATGAGAGTCCTTATAGTAAAGTGTTGCTTTATGACATGACAAATTTGCAAAGTAAGATTTTTCTAATTTAAGTGAGATGTTGGATTATGATGGGTGATTATAAATGTGGATGCATTATTTGGCATTTTAGATGTAGGATTTTTTATTTGCCAAATTTAGATTGGTGGATGATGGAGTTTGGATTTTGGATTGTGATTCTATTTGAAATTGACACTTTTATATGCCTTAGTCAATGGGACTAATAACCATTTTGATGGAGGTGGACACTTGCTATATGTAGGAGACCTCTTTTCTTGTGGCTCCATATTTTTATCAACTATTGGATTGGGATTCTTTGCTTTGCTTGATCCATTTTTCTTTAGGATCCATTTTACTTTATGAGTCCACTTGGATTTATAGATTCGATGGATTTTTGAGATTTTATTTTGAAATTTGGCTTTATAAGACTTTTCTTTTTGTTGGTTCCAATTTGTGGGTTTAAATAATTGGGAATGCTAGTTTATGATGTGTATGGGAGGAGTGTTGGTAGAAAACTTATGCAAGGACTACATTGTTAGAATTGTGAAAAAAGAACAAAACCACGAGCCATAGGATCAAACAAAAAACAAATAAACCTTCCATGCAAGAGATTTCAAACAATATATGCAATATTCCTCAACAAGAAAAAGATACAAAAGCAAGAGAATCTCAAGAAGATTTGAAGGCTCAAGATATAATTACAATGAGGGTTGAGTGATAATAAGAGAAAAACCCTAAATGAGAAAGGGATTAGATCATGAAAAGTGTCAACATCACATGAGATGAGACATAATGATATAATGTTAGCTCAACTAATAAAGAATAAAAGAAATCCTAATTTTAGCTTAAGTGCATGAGAATAAATTAGCCTAATAATCAATTAAATATTAATTAATTGTTAGCTAATGCATGATTAATCTAACACCCCTCCTTAAGATGAACTTAAGGAGTAGCTAAAAACCATAAAAAGAAAATGTGTGATGGGTCCTGACAAACAAGGCCAAATAAGGTACCCATGTACAAATAAAAGATCTCTATAATGTGGAGTAATAGAGAAAACCTCATGGGAAAAAATCCACTCCAAAAATAAATGAAAGCCAAGTGATGGATTGAAGAAGCCTCCAAACAAGACAATGTCCTAAAAAATAGGAACATGTAGAACATCCAGAAGCGTAAAGCTATAGACTGCTATCAAAAGATGACTGATAGAGTGATGAAATGAAGAACCTCAAGAAATAGGAATGCAAGAGTGTCCATATGGTAAATGATCCATCTCACGTAAATGCATGTAACCAACCACTGATATATGCTGCATTTGAAAATAAATAGGAACAAGAACTCGATAGGTAGATCACTCCAAACCATGAAACCAAAGAAGCATTAGCACCAACAATAGAAACCACCCCATAATGATGAAAAAGGGAGAGCCATGACAGGAACACTAAAACTGTGTGAAACCAAGAAGTGCATGTAGGAGAAACAACCTACAAATAAAAGGGCATGCAAACTAATGCACACACACATGAGGCAAGAATCACTGAGATTCACTGTTGTCATGGAAGGGACACTCACTTGACAAAGGTGTGATGGAAAACCAAAGGAAAACATCAATCCCCCATGGCACTTTATATCATAGTGCAAATACAAAAGACACAATATGATGTGCAAAATCCCTAAAAAATTATACGCTAGAATGACACTTTATCTCAGTGCATCTACATAATAAGAAGTGCATACAATGAGAGCCCATAATGTCCAAAAAAGGACTATATGCTAAAAATATATTTCTTTGATAGAAAAATAGGAAACTGGTAGCATCATGATGAAGTACATGAAAAAATATGCACTTTAAAAAAATGTGTCCAAATGTAGAAGATATGGCTCGTTGAAGTCGTGAAAATGAGAACTGAACAACAACAACAATGAGAAAATAGAATTCTAGAAAATCCCCCAAAGTCCAAACTAGAAAACACCTACACCATCACAAAGAGCTCAAAATTTTACCCCGTTTAAAAAAGATTGCACTTAAAAATTCCACCGTATGGCCGAGATATGACCTCTGGAATATAGGGTGAAATTTTGAAAATCCCAACAGAGAGTGGCTAAGTAGGGAAAAAAATGATCTCTTCCAAATTTTTCAAAAAACCACCAAAAATGGGGGTCCTCCAATTTTAGAGGTGCTAATAAAAAAGTTCTCTAGATAGGTTGCATGTGATTTATTTTGCAAAAGATAATATTGCAAAAAACTATTGTTCTTAATTTTAAGGTAGAAAAACAATTAAAATAAACTATTATATTTTTTGTTTAAAAAAATTATATTAAAAAACAATATTTATTTTTATTTAAAAAAAAAAAATCGATTTAAAAAAATATATTGAAAAAGTGGTAGTCCGCATGGGGGCCACCACCTGCCAAAGTGGCAGGGTGGTACCCCATGCGGTACCCTACCCATAGTGGTGGTAGGGCTTGAGGGGTCGCCGACCTACCAATATGGCAAGTAGTGGTACCCCTTCGACTACCCCGCCCCATAATGGGTGATTTTTTTTTTCAATAAATTTTATTTAAAAAGCAATCAAAACATGTGGTGCTTAAAAAGGGCTTTTAATATATATATTTTTTAATTTTGATTTTAATTTTTTTTTTTGTGCAAGAAAATATATTAATATAAAAAAAATTCACCTTGACCTTCATGCTGGGGAGGTCATACGACCTCTCTAGCAATTTTTTTTTACCTCAAATGTTCTTGACATTTATTTTAGCGATTTGATAGACAATCTCAAGGTTTTTGGGCCTTCTGAGTGCAATGGAAACCTCTGTTGGCTCAAAACGCACCAAAATTGCAGCTACCCTCTAGATCTGGAAACAAAGCAACCACTTCAAACCTTCATAGATCTGGCATCAGGAGTTGAAATCGGGTGAAAAAAAAGTCAAATTTGATTTTTTCAATAGCTCTAAATTCAATAGTGAGATTCTTTTCACACCAAAATGCACCAAAAATTTTCCCACCTCCAAAATTTGCAAAAAAATAAAAGGGGATTCAGATATAAAGCCTGCAACCCTTATTGAAGAAAATAAACCTCATAAATCAAGGAGTTAGATGAATCCACACTTTGGTACCATGTTAGAACTGTGAAACAAACACAAAACCATGAGCCATAGGATCAAACAACAAATAAATACACCTTCCATGCAAAAGATTTGCAAACAATATATGCAATATTCCTCAACAAGAAAAAGCTACAGAAGCAAGATACTCTCAAGAATATATGAAAGCTGAAGATATAAATACAATGAGGGTTGAGTGCTTATAAGAGAAAAACCCTAAATGAGAAAGGGATTAGATCATGAAAATTGTAAAAATTACATGAGATGAGACATAATGATCTAATATTAGCTCAACTAATAAAGCATAAAAGAACTCCTAAGTTTAGCTTTAGTATGCGATAATAAATTAGACTAGTAATCAATTAAAGATTAATTAATTATTAGCTAATGCACGATTAATCTAACATACACATGGCCCATATTTTGATGTTTGCAGTAGATGAAGTTGCCCCTAATATCATAGATTTATCACTAACATCATTTTATTTTTCAGATCAATGAATAACCAAGACCTTGATGTCTAGGATTTGTAAAAAAATAGACTAGTTCTAAAATTCCTTCCTCACGTAGGCCTAATGCTCTTCCTTAATATTGCATTCCTTGAAATTTTTTATTTGTGACGGGGTACTATTTTTTTTCAAAAATAAGATGCCAATCCATCTTTGTGTAGTTGAAAACCATTTGTGTTTTCTATTTTCTCATTAGCAAGAAAGCCTAATTTTCCAAAAGTAGATGATCCTAGTTGATAAGATACTAGAGCTTCATCCTTGGTCATGCTTTTTGTACCTTGATCATTTGGGATGTCAATGTGATCCATGGTAGCTTCTTTATATTCTTCTTTGATGTGATACACATGTGTCATTTGTTTGATTATCTATGTATCCAAGGGAAGCAAGTGTCTCATCTTGGGAAATGGAGGTGGTTGGACTATGGATAGGATCAAATTCAATTTTTTGATCATGGATGCCATATATATGGATTGAGGGGATCATATTGTATTTCTTGATCAATGATAGGATATTGATTAAAGATAAGCTCATCTAGGATGACATGATTAAAAATATGATCTTGATCAAAGATTAAATTAACTTGGATATCATAATCTTCTAGAGGGGGTTCTTTGATGGAATTAGAGATAGGATCATGATAAAAATTATAGATTAAATCATGAATGTTATGATCATATATGGGATATTGATCAAATATTTTGAATGGAGTGCATGATGGTGTTTGATCTAGGGTCTCTTTCTCATAGATAGGATCTTGATTTAGCATACGATTAGCTTGAATTCCATGACCACAACTTGATCTTGATGTGTGATGGAGCTTGTTTTGTCATGATTTAGAATTTTATCTTGACATAGATCTAGTGGTTTAGATAATGGATATCATTTTTAATAATTGTAGGATTTTCTTGAGTGGATTTAGGATTTTGAATAGGAATCTCTTGAGTGATCTTAATAAGTGATGAGGGAATGATTGCAATAGATGTTTGGACAACATATGATTAGCATATGATGGGGTTTCTTGACTTTGTTTCCATATTGTAGCTTAAGATACTTTACTATTAGTCCTTGGAGGAAATCCCCAAAGGTGTCCTCATTAAAATGGTTTTTGGATTGGGATGGAGTGAATGATAATGTTTTAGAGGTTGAATATTACAATATAAGGTGAAGGATACAATATTTTTTTGAATTAGTGATGGAGATGAGGATTTGGGATATCGATAGGAGATAGGGATTTGGGATATGATTTTGTGTTGAGGAAAGCTAGGATGGAAGATTTTTTTCCATTGTCAAGGTTAGGATGATGATGAGTCTAGTAGATGTTTACTGGGGATTAATGGTATATATTTTGTTATTGGTTCTTGAATTTGAGGGTAGTGATATGAATCACTAGAATTTATGGGTTGTTGGAAAGTGGTTGTTTTTGTTGGAAAAGTGATTGTTGTTATTGAGGGTAGATGGATAGATGAGTAGAGTTTATGGATTCTTAGATGATAGATGGATGGGTGACTAGGGATTATGGGTTTTTGGTATTGAGAAAACATGGATGGATGATACTTGCTTAATGAAATTTGATCATCATGGGGTTTGTACTATGGTTGATCCACAAGACTCTCATTATCACCATAAGGGTCATATTCAAGTTGATCCAAAAAATTCTCATCATCATCATCGAAGAAGGGGTTTTTAGTTTGACTAAGGATATTATCAAGGTAAGATGAAGGAATGAATATCAATTTTAATTAGGATTAGACAATTTGGTATGATTTGGATGGATTGTATACCCTAGTTCAAGGTAAGGACAAGTTCAATCAAAGAATTTTTATTTTTTTTGTTTCTTTTTTTTGGTTTTTTTGTTTTTTAAATCTTAAACTAAGAAAAAGATAGAATATTAAAAAAATATAAGGCTCAAAAGGATGAGGTCCTCGTTTGGATTCAAGTGGGGATATTTTAAATTTAATAGTAACAGACAAAAATAAAACACCAGTAATCCTAAAATTAAATAGGTGGGAGTGAATCTTAGTGTGGGCCCACACTTGGTACTATCTACTTGTGAATATGTCATGCCAAAAATTCCCACTAGAAAAACTCAACAATTTTTTTAAACTCATTAATTAAACTAATTAACACTCTAAGAGTTTGAGGTGTAACACTAGACATGATTTGATTTGTACCCCTTGTGCAATCACCTCTTAACTTATGTGCGGAGGTTAATTTAACTATTTTATTAAATGGCGAGTAACATAGGGCCTCCTCACAAAACGACCCCTTACACCCTCCTAGGGTTGACTAGATTAGCATAAACATTAGTTTGATTAGGATAAGTCTCGTAAGAATAATTTCTAAAACTAGGGCTTGAAAATTATTAATTTGACATCTTAGGTTCATCTAGTTTAATAAGGGTCATTATCTATTGTTCCCCCAAGGGGATTAAAAAACTCAAGATAGATCCTGATCTAGCTTTTTAAATTTAAAGGTAACATAGTTAGACATTCATGGGTACTATTTATCAAAGTGTTAAGAGCATTAATATATTTCAAAAAAAAATTATACTATATTTATTACCAATTCAAATGTTAACTCCATAATGTACTCCAATTAAACTAGTTATGATTAACTTGAAGGGAGGGGTCATCCCATTCGACAAACTTCCTTGAAGATGTGGGGTAAAATCTGTAGTTAAAGTTGAATAACCATAAAATTTGACACTCAATTTTAACATGACTCAAATAATATATGATTTCCTTCCAATTAGATAAGTTAAGATAGTACATGGGATGAATTATGTGATGACCAAACCATACATTTCTAGCTTGATAATGTATCAACATCTTGCAAATATTCTATTCTCCAAACCTAGGTACTCGATTTGACATGCTTACTTGATATAATTAAAATGAAGGACCCTACTAGGTTTGCATTAATTACTTGATTAATTTTAAACTATATTCATCATCATAATATTTGGCTTAACTATTTCATTTTCACATATAACTATCTGGTTATTTGATACAACACTAAAATTTAGACTACCTCATGGTGTTAATTTAGAGCATTGAATTATTATTCTAGGATGATTTTATGCTCTTGGTGACATTTCTTTTAATTTTTTTATCGTTTCACTTGAAACTCCTTCTTGAAACATTATGTCAATTACTTACACTTTCCATAATTACTTGGTTATTTAATACTCGATGTATATTCACTTTTTTTTATGAATAAGCATATATCTATATTAAATATAAAGATGCAAATACATATTCACAAAAAAAAGGTGGGTGGTAAAAAGGCACACCTCGAGAGTCGCATGGGAAAAGCCCAGAAGTCCAAAGTCACATGGGATGATCCCAAAATAATAGAAATATTACAAACAAAAAATATAAAAGGGCTATTAGGCAGCCATAGCAATGAAAACAGAGGGCAGAGGGTCCCTGCCATTCGGTTTATTTCCCCATACATCAGTGGGGTCTGGAATAATTTCAGGGGGAGCCCACCATCATCATCTTTCTCCTTTTCTTTATCTTTATCCTCATGGCTAGGTGAGATTGCTAAGTCCAAATGTAGGAGCCATTTCACAGTATCCTACCAGCTAGAATTGCCACTAGGAGTATTTCCAGTGGGCCACTTAGAAGTGCCACCATTGCCTCCCACCATCCCTCGAGAGGGCCACCCTAGGTTAGCTCACGGAGGAGGATAATGTTGAAAACTGAGGTGTTTTCTTAGCTTAATACTCTGTAAAACTTTAAGATTGCTGATCTAAATAAGATTTTCTTTTTGTTAAAAATTCTTTGTGGGTGATTATCTTGATTAATCCATTTTACTATTGTAGAATGTAGACAAAAGTTGATAGAAGAACTAGACAGGATAATAGAAATATTACACAAGGTGTACCGTGGAGAAACCATTTCCGGAAAAAAATTCACCAAGAATTATTCTCTATTATTCAAAATTTGAAATACAATAGATCTAATTCTTGCTTGAGAATGCTTCTTCTTGCCTTCACCAATATTCTTCACAACCTGCAATAACAAATGATAATAACTCTCTTCAACTTTCTTGAGATAAATTGGCTTTAATCAACTTTGTAAACTCCAAATGAGTTACAATAACAATGCTCAAGCCCTAACCCTAAAAGATATGCCTATCTCTTGAAAGTAGAGTTGTGTTGTGAAGAACAATGTCAAATCATCTCCTTCATCCATTTGGGTGTCCCAAATTGAATTTATAACTCAACCTTAATTCTGTAAATATCTTAAGGCTTCATCCTTAAAGTTGGTGCCTAGAAGAGGGCCCCACTTAACTAAGCCTTCAGAAATATCTCAACATGCAAAGGCGCTAATTCCAAGAAGCCAACTTGGGCACCCAAAGTGGGTCCAAGATATTTCTTGTTAACTGAAACATTTCTCAACACCATTCATGCAAGAATGGACATCCCCTGTTAATTGAAGGTAGTACCTGTTATTTGTCATGTAACTCAAGTTATTAACCATGCATTCCAAGTTAACTGAAGTCAACTAGCATTCAACTAAAACTAATTGAAGATAATTGAATTGAATTGAACTGAAATGAGCTAAACCTCGTACACATCACCCCCTATTTTATAGGACCTCAACATGCATAAATCAAAATCCCTATTTTGTAGGAACGTAGGATGCATTTATGAAGTGTACTCAATTTACCAACCAGCTAACTAAACTCAAGCTGAGTTGTCACCTACCATATGTGAGCCCATGTGCTCCTATTTTATAAGATCTAATTCCAAGGCATCCACACATGCTTTTAACATTTAGAATTAATTACAAATGTCAATTAACATGATTATTTCATCAAATATTAATCTCTTCCTAATCCTAGTGTTGTTGAACACATTCTAAGGACTTAGGATATATGGTGAAATAAATAATGTTTAGGATTGCAATTAAATGGCATCCTATTTCCAACATTCTCCCACTTGACATTATACATTGCATTTATTCTAAACAAGGAATAATATAACAAGTACAAGACTCAAGGACAATGGCCTTCTTGCACCAACTAATCAATCCATGCTAACATCAAATGCAACATGCATAATCATGAAGCTTCCAAGCAAATGATTAAAACCAAGAGAACTTATTTGTATGGTTTCATAAGATAATCTATAAAATTAATTAAAGTGTTAACTTTCTCAATTAATACCTTTCCCAAGTCTCTATATCCAAACTGCCTCTTTGGAGGTATGCTAAACCACTGAGTGTGTTGAACTCACGTTCAACCAAGGTGTAGGCTCCGTGGTCTTTTCTGTTGAATTTTTTTTTTTTTACAAGTAACCATTCCAACAAATATCTTTTACCAAAAGAGAATTCTAGCCTCACTTAGTTCTCCAAGTAACCATGAGGACCTGTAACTAACCAACCATGCCAAACTCTAAATGCAACACAACAATTTCATGAAGTAATCAAGAAAATGATTAATGTACCCAATACTTAAGAGAAATACACAAGATCAATGTGAAAGCTCTGACCTTGAACATAAACATGACATCCATGATATAACCGTCTCCTCCTAGGAGATCACATGAACCATAACACATATATATATACATCCTAGTCTCAAGAGAACATGTAATATGCCAAAACTCTAATCTAGAATCAAGAGTAAACCATGACATAATAGCAACCAATCTAAACCAAGAACAAACCATATCTCCAATTACATCTACATATGCTAACTGATTGAGAATTAAATTGAAAGAATTTAAATGTTGTGCAACAGATTCACCATCTTTCATTTTTAATGAATACAATTGCCTTTTCAGATACAACTTATTGGTGAGACTCTTAGTTTGATAAATATCTCCTATTCTCTTCCACAATTTATATGCAGTATTTTCATCTGAAACATTCAAGAGAACCACATCAATAAGAGATAACCTAATTTTTCCTCTTTCCTTATTATCTAACTTAGCCCAATCCTCATCTGAAATAGTTGTAGGTGTCTTTGTCTCATTATTAACCGCTAACCACTGATCTCTTTCTTCAAGAAGATCTTCCATTTTTAATTTCCACATTTCATAGTTAGAACCATTGAACCTTTCAATTTCTAACCAAGAATTCATTGTAACAAAACTTAATTCAAAAATCAAAAAATAATAAAAATAATAAAAGACCCCACTAAGCCAAAAACTTCCAATATTTTAAGAGAAAGGCGTCCCAATACTCTACCCAACCTTACCTCTGATACCAAATGTTGACAACTGAGGTGTTTTCTTAGCTTAATACTCTGTAAAACTTTAATATTGCTGATCTAAATAAGCTTTTCCTTTTGTTACAAATTATTTGTGGGTGATTATCTTGATTAATCCATTTTACTATTGTAGAATGTAGACAAAACTTGATAGCAGAACTAGATAGGATAATAGAAAGATTACACAAGGTGTATCGTGGAGAAACCCTTTCGAGAAAAAAATTCACCAATAATTATTATCTATTATTCAAACTCTGAAATACAATAGATCTAAATCTTTGCTTAAGAATGCTTCTTCTTGCCTTCACCAATCTTCTTCACAACTTGCAATAACAACTGATAATTTAACTCTTCAACTTTCTTGAGATTAATAGGCTTTAATCAAATTTTTAAACTCCAAATGAGTTACAATAACAATGCTCAAGACCTAACCCTAAAAGGTATGCCTATCTCTTGAAAGTAGAGTTGTGTCATGAGTCAAATCATCTCCTTCATCCATTTGGGCATCCCAAACTGAAGTCATAACTCAACCTTTATTATGTAAATATCTTAAGGCTTCATCCTCAAAGTTGGTGCCTAGAAGAGGGCCCCACTTAACCAAGCCTTTAGAAATATCTCAACATGCAAAGGAGCTAATTCCAAGAAGTCAACTTGGGCACCCAAAGTGGGTGCAAGATATTTCTTGTTAACTTAAAAATTTCTCAACACCATTCATGCAAGAATGGTCATCCCCTTTTAATTAAAGGTAGTACATGTTATCTATCATGCAACTCAAGTTATTACCCATGCATTCCAAGTTAACTGAAGTCAACTAGCATTCAACTAAAACTAACCGAAGATAACTGAACCATAATTGAATTGAACTTAACTGAATTGAACTGAATTGAACTGAACTGAACTGAATTGAATTGAATTGAACTGAACTGAACTGAACTGAATTGAATTGAATTGAATTGAATTGAACTGAATTGAATTGAATTGAATTGAACTAAACCTAACCTCGTACACATCACCCCCTATTTTATAGGACATCTACATGCATAAATCAAAATCCCTATTTTGTAGGAACCTAGGATGCATTTCAAAAGTGTACTTAATTTACCAACCAGTTAACTAAACTCAAGGTGAGTTGTCACCTACCATATGTGAGCCCATGTGCTCCTATTTTATAGGAGCTAATTCCAAGGCATACACACATTATTTTAACATTTAGAATTAATTATAAATGTTAATTAACATGATTATTTCATCAAATATTAATCTCTTCATAATCCTAGTGTTGTTGAACATATTCTAAGGACTTAGGATATATGGTGAAATAAATAATGTTTAGGATTGCAATTAAAAGGCATCCTATTTCCAACAAAAAATGTGACTGCCAAGGATGGTGAGAGCCATGATGAGGAGGAGCTTGAGAGCAGGGGTGGGATGAACTACTCCACCATCAGCCCCATGGTGGCAACTGACCATGGGAAGAGGTAGGTGAAGAGGGAACCCAAGCCGCAATGTAGGGGGAATTTCCCTAGTGATCCAACAACACTTGGAGGTGAGAAACTTCAAGCACAAATTTGTTCACTTGCACTTGAATATACAAAAGACATGAGAGAAAATATTCTTTTTAGAAAATAAAGAAACATGTTTATCAATCAAGGTGTGAGAAAATATGTAGGCATTTGTATCTTTCCAAATATTGAAGAGGATTTCCACCTTGAAAGTGTGTCAAATTTGGGTATACTTTGCAAGAAGCCGAGGAAAATCACCCTATAGAATCATAAGCCAAGAAAATGGCTCTGGCCTGAATGATCGAAAGAAGTCATGAATCCAATTCCATAGTTGCTAAACTCTAGTACAAAACCAGAAAATATGCTTAAACAACTCTACCTACCCACATAACAGGCAACGAGGGTCCTTGACCCCCAAGTGAACAAGTCAAGACCCCACTAGCAATCCTTGGAAAATAATACATCAAGAAAAGTGGGAAAGATTTGGCTTAACACTTGTAGACCATGTGGTATAAAATATTTTACACCAAACAGACACATAAGACTAGAGATGCCATCTTTGTTTTAAACTATCAACCATAAAAAAATGGGATAAAAGCTACTGATAACCAAGCCAAGGCTTGTAGTTCTTGAAAGGGGTGTCTAGGTACCACTTCTAGTCCTTCCACCAGAGCTTAGTGGCACAAATACCCACCTTATGAAAGAATATTAGTAGGAAGGACATTTACCAAACCGTTAGAGGTGTCACAATCTTGGTTTTGAGACTGTAATGAGCATGGAAAGCCTCCCACAACATGATGTGTATCATGGTTCTGTGAAACAAGTGTTGTAGGGTCTGGATACCTTTCTTGTAAAATCTGAGGGCCTTAAGCCATGTCAACTTGACCAATATATATTCACTTTTAATTGATTAACTACTATAATTTTTATGTATTTGTTATTAAACACAAACACACACATAATTTATTTCTCAACTGCTACTTAGGTCCAATTGAAATAAAAAGAAGTAAATTTTATTTAATTTTCTCAATGACTAGATCAAATTTCTCGATGCAAAATGTTATTTTATTTTATCCTTATAAAAATTATTTATAACAAACCCCGTTGGATAAAATAAAATGTGATAAATACCACTAGTAGTAACAATTCAACTAGCTAACTAAATGAAAAATATCCCAATTTACTTATTGAAATCTCTATAATGGTTAATTTGGGAGAATTAATTTCTTTGATTCTAAATTAACATTTAAAATTTTTCGATCTCAAAGGTGACAAAATTAAATAGTGCCCTTACAAGCTCTCCAGTTTATTGGATGATCTTATGTTTAACTTACACTATACATGCCAAGAGATAAGTCAAAGCTCACTATGCCCTAAATTTTTTGGAACCCTAAAGGGAAATAAAATCATTTTGAATATCTCTATTCTTATGCATAGCTATATTAGTCTCAACATAGAAAGAAGGGTGTTGTAGTAGGAGTATTGGAAACACTGAGGATATCAAACATTAGGGTGGGGCATTGTTTTCACCAATTTATTTGCTCTTGTAGGAGAGACTCAACTTCAGGGTTTCGCCCCTCTCCAAATTTTATTTTAATGATAGTTTTTTTTTATTCTTATATTTATTCAATAGGTTTCAATTAGATGAATAAATAAGTAGATCTGTTTTCTTCTAATGATTTTGTGTAACTTCCAAAATATTTATTTTTGTAACCCCTTAGAGCAGACAACTTATTTTTTGGATCCGACAAGGAGATTACCGAGGCTTGTGAGGATAACAGAGGTATGCATTCAAATATTTAGTTTTTTGTTTTAAAAACATTCAAATACACTTTTTTTTTTCTTTTTTAACTACAGATTAGAGACTTGCATTTTACTGCTACTACTTGAGGAGCTATTAATATATATTTTAAAAACATTCACATAAAATATTTAAAAAATGATTGTTATTATTTTATTTATTTTATTGTGTGTAAAAGGTGGGGGTTAACCCAACCCCTTGGGATCACGACCCCCAGTTGGGGCAGCGTCCTGAGTAGGGACATTCCCATTGAGGTCACATGCCCCTATTGGGGGGCACCCCTTTGGGATGTGGGTTCCTATTGGGGCTACATCCTTAGCAGGGCCCATGCCCTCTATTTTCATTTTTTATATTTTTTATTAAATTTTACATTTTTATAATAATCTTTCTTTTTTCTTTTTTTCTATTTTATTATTATTATTATTATTTTATTAAGTTTAAATTTAAATCCCCGAAATTTAATAACTCTACAAAATACATTGTACTTGTCTGGTAGATAATTGTTTATCATGTAATTTATCATCATTATTATTTTTTGATAATCTAAACAAATATTTATTTATAAGCATTTTTTTCAATCTAAAACAATTTTGTTTGTTTTCTCAACCCTTTTATAATGTTTCTAGTTTTCACCATTTAAGAAAACCATTCTTAAGTAGGTAAACTTTACTCAATTGACCAAATAAATATATTTCAATTTTTTATATATTTTCAAATGGATTTACTTTGTAACCTGGTTATTGACTACAAGGTGAAAGTTTATAATAATTAAATGAAGAACACATTCATTGTGTAAGCAAATACACTACTTTATTTCAAAAAAAGAATAATGAACTAGATTTATTCCATGAGGTTCAACTAAATGTTTTAAATTGAGTGTAGGGTAGATAAAATTTAGTTTGTATATTTATCCATCATGCAATGAACATAATGGTAACATTTATTTTAACTTTATCCTTAATGGTAACTACATATTTGAATGTTTTCATAATAATGAATCAAATATTTAAGACAATTTAACCAACTATATGAAGAGGTTAGATATTAGTTGATGAACAATACATTATTAACATTCATTAAAAGAAAAGAAACTTCATAGTAATCCAACTTTTCCTCTTTGTATGGTTGAAATAAAGTCTTTCATTAGATATAAGAAATATACAAATTTTAATATAGACCTAATTTAGCCTTCATAAAGAAAGATAAATTCTTCTTAATCCTTTGATACAACCTAAAATTATTGATACCACTTGCATATTCATTTAAGAAAAATCATTTTTATTCAACACAGACCCTTATACTTTTTCCATTAAGAGCACAATTCAACATTTCTCTTTCAAGTCTAGGTCCACAAATATGAGCTAAATTTCATACCTTCCTTTGAAACAAGGTGATTAGCATATTTCCATTTCAATTTCATATTACAACATAGTCCTCAAGTAGAAACAACAAGAAGTGATATCCAACACTTTTTCTCTAAAATTTTGTAAAGAATGCATACCAAGGAACAAAGACTTTCTCTCCACCCAACCACACTGGCATCATGATATCTCATGGGCTCTAGCCAAAACCTCAAGGAAAAAGAAGACTATCAAATAATCTTGGTATGAAAACTGAAAAATAGTTTACCAATAATTCCTATTCATCCATTTCGCCCAACAAATATCAAGCCACATATTGAACCAATTTGAACTCCCTTCAACTTTCTTTCAAAACCATAATAAAAGTAACACAAGTTTTTTGCTCAAACTAACTTGATAGCAAAAAAAAAAGAAATTATCTCCATGGATATACTTCTTGAACACCACCACCATGTATGAGGCCTCCTCTAAAATTTCATTCTTCTTCTCTCTACACTAAAAAAAAGGTTTCTCCAAAAGGAGAAGTGGGAAACACTCATTTTCTCTTCACAAAGAAAGTATAAAATAATTCAACTTGAATCATCTTGAATGAGAGAGTGATACATGTCACTCTCTCATTCAATCCTCCAATACACTCTGTAGGAAGTTCTCACAAATGTGTGAGAAATTTTTGGAAGATGAGAAAGGAAGGAGTATACCCCACTCCATCCGAGGAAGTATTCTCATTCGTTAAGGAGAGTATGGAGTAATTGTCCACTCCATCTCTAAAGTCTTATAAATGAGTTTAAGGGTCAAGAAACTCTACCCTTCCCCTAAGGTATTCCAAATTTTCCACTTCCCTTAATGGTGTAAGACTCCATTCTCTTATGGTGTTGTGGGTCATGTTAGCCATTGATGGTTTATGTCGTATAGTTTATATTATTTTATGTTAGATAATAAATATGAGTGACGGTTGTTGCTATACCACTAGATGTTCATATTCTTGATTAATCTTATCTAATGGTTCTTGTGATTTCTTATGATTTCTTGTGATAGCTAGATGAAATTCATTCCTTGTCTACATAAGTATGCAATGATCAAGGTGCTCAATTATTGGTAATATTATTATATATTTAGTGGATTACATTATGTTAGGTGATTACATACCATAGGTGTGTGTAGGTGTGATTATAAATATTATTATTGATATTCATTGTTTACTTATAGTCTAGTATGCATTATAAGTTAAATAGGCTATTGACATAAGTGATGATATTTTGATAACATATAGTATGATCAATTTTTACTTGACTCTAATAGATATCATGTGAGAATGGTGTGTTAAATTATATGTTACTTGTTTAGATTAGTGGATTTAAATTTATTGTTATTACTTTTCATATGCCATTTGTTTCAATCATTATTAATCATGAGTAATATTGACACTCTCTTCTGGTTGAATAAATAGGTAAGAATTATCCAATGATGATTAGGGGGTCACATAATTACTTCTTTTATTAATCCTTTTGAATTTTTGGTCTTGTCAAGGACATGTGATTTAACCTTGTTTTATGTGGTAGGGGTTGTGTGTATGTGAGATTTTTTTCTTTAGCCCCCTTGTGTCATCTTATATATATGATATCTTATTTTATGTTTTATGAAGTCCTTATGTGGTCTTAAATATTTAAAAAGTTTCCTAGGTGGTAGGTCTATGGGATAGGGGTATTTTAATCCCATAAAACCCCTTTAATAAGTCTAAAGCCCACTCTAATTGCTCACTTATGAAAAGTGGTGAAAATTGGAGTTGGCTAGGTGGTTGAGAAGTTATGGAGAGGTAGTTGCTTTTCCTCCTATTTATTCTTTCCCCTTGAGAAGGGAAGGGGCTTCTCTCTTTCTTGGATCTTGATTTTCTCTTGTATTTTTGATGCTGTCTCATTTTGGGGAGTGTAGACACTAAAAAATGTCCTAGGCTTATGATTTTTAAATTCTCCATCATTCCCCTTTTGTCCTAGATAATTAAATAATTTTAATTATTTAATTATTTTCTACAGTCATATTAAATAAATAATTTTAATTATTTAATTAATTAATTTTCTTTTATCTTTATTCCTCCTTGATTAATTAAATAAATTCTATAAATTTAATTACATCACTAATTAAGTCCTCTTCTTTCTAAAATTAAATAAATTCTTATTTATTTAATTTTTGTCCACTTCCCACTATAATTAAATAATTATATTTAATTATTTGGCCCACTCTTTAATTTTGAATTAAATCATTATATTTAATTCAAAAGTTTCCCTTTATAACATTCTTCTACAATTAAATAATATCTTTATAATTTAATTATTTATTAGCCACCTAAATTAAATAATTTTTATTATTTAATTTCTCCTATCACCTCTTTGTCTGTGTTCATTTTAAATAAAATTATTTATTTAAAATAGTCCCACTTTCTAATTTCCCTCTTTTCAGAAAATAATTCAAATCAATTATTTACCGTCATGTGATCCCACCTTTTGAGTTAAATTTAATTTTTAATTCAAAATAGTCTTTGTCTTCCAAAAATCAAATAGTTTCTATTATTATTTGATTCTCTAGCCACCTCTTTTTATGTGTCAATCTTATCTCTTGTCACATGCATTGTCAACCCTTGATTTGATTTTCTAAAAAATCAATCTTGTCCATTCATTTCAAATTTGACCTAATGTTGCCCTAACCCTAATTGTGGGTTGTCATATTGAATCTTATCCATTGATTCTAGGGCACTTGTCAACTTTTAATTTTGGCCATTCACACAAAACTGCATTTTCTATAAAATGGCAATTTTGGTCTGATTTTGTCATCTTGCAACTTCATGATTTTGCAATCTCATACTCTTGCACTCTTGTCATTTTTCAATAGGCATATTTAGATTTCTTTTGGCATAATTTATACATATTTTAGAGGCTTACTAGTTGCATTATAGCATAGTATTGCATGTAGTTACTCAAATCCTTCAACATTTGCTTAGGGCTTTTCATTGTCATTAGATTGCTCATCATAAATCTGAGGGCAACATCATATTTTCAGCAAGTTGAGAAGGTATAATGAAGGTCAACCATGGAGAATGAAGAGATTTTGGTAAGATTGTTTCATTTGTTTTCATTTTATTCCTTTGTACTTCATTATCACTTTGGGTTTTCATGTTTTGCATCTGATTTGCTAACCCTAGGAAAATTCCCTCAATTACATTGGTGAACCTGATATATTTTGACAAATTTGGAATTGTTTTGGAGTTGTATCTTTTTTTTTGCAGGTTTTGTTAGCATTTTATTGTAGGTTTTGCATCATTTTGGGGACAAAACCCTAGTTTTCAAAGATTCAACCATCTCTCTCAAATGATTGCATATTTTTTGACAACTTTTTTTTCAGATTGGGGACAATATCAAGAGCTTCCAGTCCAAAAATCAGATTTTTTGGAACTATTTTTAATGTTTTATAATTTTTTTGCTATTTTTCTTGAAAAATCTATTTTGAGAGAAAATTAGCGATTTTTTCAGATATTTTTTATATTTCTGGTAATCTCTCTAAATTTAATTAGGGTTCTACTTTTTATGTTTTTAATTTGGATGCAAAATAATTAGACAAAAAGAAAATCTTTAAAAATTAGGGTTTCACAAAGATTTTCTTATATCTCACAAATGTTTTTTTGCAGATTTGGAATGATGTCGAGAACCTTCCGTAAAAAAAATCAGTTTTTGGACTTGTTTTGAATTTTTTATAATTTTTTTATGATTTTTCATAAAAAAATAATTTTGGATGCAAAATAGTGAATTTTTCGGATTTCTTTACACTTTTGGAAAGGTCTCAAAATTTTAGTAAAGGTTTTTTCTCTATGTTTTTATTTTGGATGCAATTTTTTTCTTTCCAAAAATCAGATTTGTCTTGACTAGCTAACCCTCTAATATTAGTGATCAATTATCTTGTTAGGGTTTTGGTTTTTTTGTTGGTTTTGTGAATGTGCAAGAAAAATAAACACTTCAAAGGAAAAATTGGATCAAGTGAAAAAAAAAATCTCTAAGTTTTCGTGGGTCCAAGACATCTTTTCAAACTACTAACAAGTGGTTTTGTAGGTGCGATTGTCCAAGGATTTTATTTTGAAACCATTTGTGCTTGTTTTAGATTATCAAACACTTCCATTGGTGCTTTAAAAAGAACGTTTGCTTGTCTGATTTAGATTTAACCAGGGGGTTAAAGAACTTTTCTTGATTGTGCTTGAAGGTGGTAGGTGATTATGCTCTCACCTTGTGCAAACTAGGTGATAAAAAAACTAGACCCATCTATTTTTGTGTCACCTCGATTCAATAATAGAAGTATCCTCTCCCCTTGTGCACTTGTGCAATCCTAGGTGCAAGAGAAACTGTTATTGACTCTAGGAATTGGACCTTCCTTGGTGGGAAAAATTACTCACCCTAAGGAGACTCAAACCGACAACAAAGATTTTTGGCCAAGCTACCCCCAACTGGTATATAAATGTGAATCCTAAGGGAAAGCCTAGGATTATGAGTGCGGATGTGTCATGTCGACCAATTAGTACTCCCAAAAACCCTGTTGAGCGTAACCTCTTCAGGCTGGAGTGCCTCCTAAATGAAGCTTAATCTTGTGCCCCATGTATGGCCACTCGAATGGGTGTCTCGAACTAAACACCTTTGTGTAGTAGCCAAAATCCTTCTATTTGCTAGCACAACAACATTCATTGTGAAGACATCCACATTCTCATAGTTCTTAGTAGAGGTGATCAACCTGCCATGAGAGTTTTGTGGGGGTTGGAAGCTTGGTTGACCTGAGAAGTGAGTGCAATATAAGGGGGATCCCATGCGGGAAGCTTTTGGATTCACACACTAAGAATAAGTGTGGTTGGGGAAACCCATGTGGAATCTAGTGTTGGGAAATCTGCCTCAACTTTCTAACTTTATTTTCCTTGAAGACTTAGGTGATTTCTTCATTTCTGGTCTTTATCGCTATATTGCTGTTGGTCTTTCTTGGTGGTGCGGTTGTGCGGTTTAATGATTTACTTCGGGCCACTCTACTTGGTGTTTGGGCAGTGTTACCGCCCCACCATGGCCATCATCTTCTGGTGGCGAGGTAGCATGGTGAACAACACAGAGGTGACAAGTTGGTGGAGGACAGTTACCGCCTTACCACATGCGGTAAGGCTGCCTGCAGCCTGTGCTGGCAGTTACCACCTTACCCGATGCGGTAAGGTTGGTAGTGGCCTGGCTCGGTGGTTACCACCATACCAAAGGTGGTGGTTCCTCTCACCGCAGTGTCCGCAGTGAGACTGCTAATGGTGGGGTCGACGGTTCCTCTCACCATGGTGTCCGCGGTGAGACCACCAGTGGTGGGCTCGATGATTACCGCCATACTGCAGGCGGTGGTTCCTCTCACCACGGTGACACTGCCAGTGGTCTACCAAGCTGCTTACCACCATACCATGGCATGTCTTGGACTAGGTAGTGGTAGCATGGTTGTGATCAATGGGACAAAGCTCAAAGGAGCTCGGATGGCATACCGCCATATCGCAAGGAGAGATGGTTTGGGTAGCGGTAGCACGGTGTAGCCTTGGGCGAGCTTGGATGAGCTCACCACTGTACTGCAAGTGGGTCGTATGGACTCGGCGGTAGCACGGTAGAAGGAAAATGAGCTCAAAGCTTGGTTGACTGAGATTGACCGGGCTGGACTGACATTCAACAACGTTAGACAAATGAGATGGATACATGTGGCAGGTTATCAACAACTGATTAGCGGAATTCTAGAGTGGTGAATACATTAACTGTAAGGCTTAGATTTGATGGTTGATGGATCTGATCGTGGCAAAGAGAATTAATGCCTAGATGACTTAATGAGTGTTGGCAAGGTGACTTGGTTAGAGGCAATTGGATCTATCTGACAGAGGTAAGGTGCATATTAACTGGCTCCCGATTGGTTGGTGAGATGATGATGTATGACTTGTAACATTCAAATACATTGTTTTTAAGAAACACATAAAGGTGGTGAAGTGTTAGAGTGGTATGCGATGGCATTGTAACTATTAACACTTGGTGTCATAGATCAGATAAGATGTGAACCTGATTTTCCTTGTGGCTGGACTGGCCAAGAGGCTGGCTGAGATAGTCTTTTGAGGAACTAAAGGGAATCTACATGGTATGTCTTTGGAGACATTGTAACTATGTGATGTTTCTATTTTGTGTTGCCTACCTTCTCTAGATGGACAAGATGTATTCTCTTGAAGAGCATAGCTCTAGTTTTGTATTGAAACCATTTTAGTTACTGAATAATACATGTGAGCTAAGTGTTTTGGAGGGTGGGGTTTTTTACCCGAAAGGGTTTTCCCCATGTAAATCTTTGTGTTCATAGTTTTGTCTTTCAATGTTGTTTGATTCTGCAAACTGAATCCGTGCTTGTGTTGAATCTATTATTTGTCAAGCATTTACTTTTCTCAGAGGATCAATGGGGGATCAACTGTGCCTGCTTCCGCTTTATGGCATAGTTGTTTGTGTCTTTGAAGTGATAAAAATGAAAATCACTAAGGCACTGCTATCTGAGATGTTGATCTATTATGAAAAAACTAACTCTATATCCCCAACAAGCAGTATCAAAGCTAGTTGAAGGAGGTCAAGGCTTGATGATACCAACAAGTGGTGTCAAAGCCTTCTCTTGGTTACTAAAGTTCTGGGTATTTCTCCTGTGATGATTTCTTAGCCTAGCAAGCCTGAGGAAATCTTGAGGAATCGATTGGTGATTGATCCTTCGATGAGTGGAATTTCTTGCTTCCTTAATTCAACACAGTTTTGAAAGACACTGGAGTTTCCTGGAGTTGATCATATTGTTGCAATATGGTCTGAGGCTCCTAGCTTGCATCAAATGTTCCTGATGCAAAGGGCATGAGATGTGCTTGTGATTGTGTTGCAGTGAAGCATGGTTTCATACTGGGTGTCTGTGTGAGAGGCTCCCTGGCAGTATGGAGTTTCTTCTGTTGTTGTTCAACCATGGAGTATTGTGCTTGTGCTGGGTGTTCTAACTTAGCACTAAAGGTGGTTTCTCTGTTGCTCTAATTGCATGGAGGCTATGAAGTTGATCCTGGTGGTCTGCAACTTCTGAATAGCCTGACTCTCTCGTATGCTTGTGCATGACTATGGTTTTTGGAACTGGTCTGAAATGGACTTGATGTTTTGTTCTTACCTCTGTCTTGCACTCACATGGTTCAAATTCATGTCTTTGGCTCTGGAGGTTTTCTGTAGATTTTCCTAAAAATTCTATCATGCATATTCATGTTTATTTTCATTGTTCTATTTAACCGTGATGGTTGTGTGTAGACTCCTAAGTCGTCCAGATGAGTAGTTAATATGGAGATGCGTGGGTGTTTTATAAACATTGTGGTTTTGCAGGTTTTACACGGTCAAGAAAAACTTGTGGTGTGTGGAGCTATTGTTTAGCTATTTTCTAGACCCTCACTTCTGGGGTGTGACTAGATGAGATAACTGCAGTTCAACATGGTTTGAGGAGGTGTGATGTCTTCTCTGCATGGGAGTTTTGGTATGAGTTTCTCTTTCAAAATTCTTGTGGTATGTTTTCTGGTTTTCTAGACTATGGTGCTTGAGTTGTGGATGTGATTGAAAAATCAAATCTGTTTCTGATCTGGTGTTTGAGTCATGTTTTTTTGCTTTGGCTATTCTCCTTGATGATCACAGTTTTGTAGTTTCCAATGTGAAGATAGATTTGCAAGTTTTTCATTTGGTTGCATCCATAATTTGTGCAATGTTGTGGGCTTTCCTTACCTACATTTTTTCTTTGAGATAACTCGGAAGTGGATTGTCTATATCCACGAGGTTGTAGCTGTGTGGTGCAGATATGTTAGCTAACCTTATCTGTGGTCACTTGTGCATTGGCGTGGCTATTTTGAGATGAGACGAGGGATGGCGTTTGAGTACCTGAATAGTCCGTGATGGGGACCTGAAGCATGTGAATCATGATGTCATGGAGAGCTTGTTACATTGGCTAGTGTAAGATTTTGACAATGATGGCATGGTCTGCATGATCTGGTAATCTTGGTGTTGTTCGACATTTTTGTCTGTTGGACATGTTGTCATTTTATACTTGGAGATTTTCAGATCAACAGATGTTTGGTCATGATGCTTGTAAATCTCGATGTCACGGTTCAATGGGAGCTTTAGCAATGACTATGGATTCATCACTTGGTGGTGAATGACTTCTCTGGTGTTACAAATGCTTCTTGAGGACTCTTAGATCCTGTTCTTGTAGAAGAGTTCTCTCGCATCTGTATGGTCACTATTTGAAGATGTACAACATCTTGGAGCCATGAAGGACCTTGGTTGTTTTTTGTTGAGATGTTGGTGGTGCTTGACAGGGGATGTTGGCTTAGAGTTTGTTTGCTTGATGTCATGTATACTCTTGCTTGTGCATTAGAGTTTTGGCATGTTGCTTTTCTCTTGAGACCATGGATAGTTCACCTAAAGCATGGTATCTCCTAATGGAGATGTGTAGATCATGATGTCATGATAAGTTCCTGTCCTAGGTTTTGGAGCTTTGATAGTGGTCTGGGGTTTCTCTTTGTTTTGAGTAAATTGGTCACATGCTGGAGGAATTCATGTTTATTGCAGTGATGCAGTTTGGAGCTAGCATGAGATGACAGGTTGTCGGTGCTCATGGATGCATGGAGAATAAGGTGAGGCTGGAATTTTTTTGAGAATATTGCTATTACAACTGAAAGTCCGAGTAGCCTACACCTTGGTTGAATGTGAGTTCAATAGAGACAATGAAGGAAAATGCTCTTGGGTAGGTCACGGTGGCTTGTGTATCTTGGAGGAGCATCCTTTCTTTTCTTCTTGGTATTCTTAGCAATGGTGTTTATTTGAAAGGTATTTTCCCATTATAGCTTTCAGATATGTTATATGCTTTATCTTCCATGGATATGAATCTTGAGTTGTTTTAAATTTTGGAGGATTCATAATGAAAGGTGGATAGCATAGTGCTCTTTGAGGACTGATAGGAGATGGTAATATGGGTTAGTATGATCTTCTTTGAGGTGCTTACATCCATGGGTCTGTTGGATGTGTTTTAAGGATTTTCCCCTTGGGATTTGAAGAAGATCATTCTTGGCACAGCTGGCATTTATAATTGATTGTAGGAGGATGCTACATGTTTTGATTTGCAATTTACCTCTAATTTGGTTTTCTCTTGAATGTTCTCAACTTTAGATATGAGATGCCTTTGTGGAGTCGAGTTGGTCATAGTTTGTGGTCATGTGTTGTCACTTGGGTGATGACACGAAGGTTCCTATGCCTCTTTCTTCAGTCAAATATGGAGAATTTTGGAAGAAATGTGGAAGACAGTTGACAGAATATTTTTTTGTAGCAGGTGGTTGTAGGTGGTGCAGATCAGTGTGGTTGTTCCTCAAAACTACATGGTTCCTCATTTCTTTGTGCATGTGATTGATGGACTTTGTATGCATGGATCACTTGTGATGATGCTTTGTTTGCATTCATTTGGACAATACCCTTGTAGTGGGAGTACCTAAACGTGTGTAGTCTTTCGACTGGTTGACACATGGTGCTTGTGTTTGCTAATGATGGGTGGTTCTGTGATGGCGTGGGTTTACTGATGGTCATACCTTTGAGGTATGGGTGGTTGGATGTTCTTAACATGATCTCTCGGTGCTAGTTTTCAATTGCATGGGTTTGATCAGCTAGATGAGGGCAGTCAAATTGTGGTTGCCTTTTTCGTTGATGGTCTATCTTGTTCTAGATATTGGTTTCTCATTCTATATTTGCATTGAGTGATTTTTTGCTGCTACTGTGTTGCCTTATGCTACCTAAAGGATCAGATGTTTTCTTTCCTGAGACTAGTTCTTTTTCACCTTGGCATGTTCCTATGTTTGGAGTTGTTGCTTGATATGGTGGACATTTTTTGATGTCATTGTAGGGGTCTTGGTTGGAGCGTGGAAGCATGGTGTTGGTCCGTGTTTGGGTGTTTGGAGAAATGTTGAAAGCCTTCATCAAGTGGGAGATTGTTGGGAAATCTACCTCAACTTTCTGGCTTGATTTTCCTTGAAGACAGGTGATTTCTTCATTTCTAGTCTTTACCGCCATACCACTATTGGTCTTTCTTGGTGGCATGGTTGTGTGGTTTACCACTTTACCGTGGGCCACTCCACTTGGTGTTTGGGGAGTGTTACCACCCCACCATGGTGGTCATCTTCTGGTGGTGAGGTAGCACGACGAGTAGTGTAGAGGTGGCAAGCTGGTGGAGGACGATAACAGCCTTACCATGCATGGTGAGTTCAATCACTGTGGTGGTGCGATAAGGTTGCCTACAACCTATGCGGGCGGTTACTGCCTTACTGCATGCGATGAGTTCTCTCACCACGGTGGCACGGTAAGGCCGCCAAGGACCTGGCTTGGTGGTTACAAACATACCGCAAGTGGTGGTTCCTCTCACCGCGATGTCCACGGTGAGACCACCAGTGATGGGCTCGGTGGTTACTACCATACTGCAAGTGGTGGTTCCTCTCATCGTGGTGAGACCACCAACGATGGGCTCGGTGGTTACTGACATACCACAAGTGGTGGTTCCTCTCATTGCGGTGTCCGCAGTGAAACAACTAGCGGTCTAGCAGGTTGCTTACCGCCATACCATGGCATGTCTCAAACCGAGTAATGGTAGCGCAGTGGCAGTTGTAGACATCTAAATTTGACCACTTCCACATGGTCAAAATTGTCAAATCTATTATTCTATTTCGTTAATAATGATTAAATAATTTATTTAATCATTATTTTATTTTCTGCCTAAGATTCCTAAAGTATGTAATTGAATAATTAAATACTTTAACTTACACCTTTTCTTCTCTAAGTTAAATAAATAAAACTATTTTTTTTTAATTTAGTCACTTAACCTTTTTGATTAAAAATCAATTTTTAATTCTTCATTTTCTCTCTCCTTGTCACATTCTCCATAATCCTCTTTTAATCTGAATTAAATTAATTAATCCATGATTAGGATGTGCACCACTTAATCAATATTGGTGTCACATCCTCCATAATCTCCCACTTGCTTCTAATCTCTCATTAATTATCCTAATCTTGTGTTTGCACAACCTTAATCAAGGTCATTAGGCTAATCGGTACCTTGGTCAACTCTCCCCACCCCCCAAGGAATTTTTAATTCCTTTTTATTCATCCAAGGCTCCTCTCTTCCCCATGTGAATTTTTAATTCACTTTTATTCCTCCAAGGAATCTTCTCTTCCCTAGGCAAAATTCTAGAACCTTTGACTTGTCACATCACATGTGCCAAAGTCTTCTAGAACCTTGGACTTGTCACATCATTCACATGTGGCAAATCCCCACCTTTTTGGAAACCCTCTCTTATCTACTAGATTCTTCCAATCATTGTGAATTTTTAATTCACTTTTATTCCTCCAAGGAATCTTTTCATCCCCCAAGGTACCTACAAGGTACTTGTCCTTCTTCCACCTCATGTACCTCTCTTCCACCTCACTGCCACATCATCTCACCCTAGGCCATCTCACATTCTACATATCAAGATGTGAGGGCTTGTGAGTCCTCAACTCACCATAGCCCTTCATCTTGGCTTTGTTGGATTAATCTCAACTATTGAATTCTCTAGAGAATTCAAATTGTTTTATAAATACACCATCCTTTCTCTCATTTGAAAAAATCAACCTTTTTCTATCAAAACTCTTGCAAATTATCCATTTGAGCTTCTCTTGCATTTACCATAGAATTTTGAGCTCACCATTACCATTTCTTCACTCATCTTGCATATCACTTTGCATATTTGATTTAACTTGCCATCGAAAGAGCACACAAAACATCCAAAAATCAAGGGCCAACCAAGGAAGAAGCAACACAAGAGAGGTATAATCACTTATCCACTTATTATCTTACTTTTTTGCAATTTCTTTCCTTAGGCTAATGTTGAGGTGTACTCTTTATGTTATTTCCTTCATTACATTAATAGTTTGTTTAGCATCTCATAATAGGACTTAACATTTTAAGAGATCACAATAGTCAATTGGACAAAGCTCAAAGGAGCTCGGATGGCATATTGCCATATCGTGAGGTGAGATGGTCTGGATAGCGCTAGCACGATGTAGTCATGAGCAAGCTCGGACGAGCTCACCATTGTACCACAACTGGGTTGTATGGACTCGGAGGTAGCGCGATAGAAGGAAAATGAGCTTGGAGCTCGGTTGACCAAGCTTGACCAAGCTTGATCGATAGTCAACAAGGATAGACGAATGAGATGGCAACACGTGGCAGGTTATCAACAAATGATTGGCTGAAGTCTAGAGCAGTGAATGCATTAACTGCAAGGCTCAAATTTGATGGTTGACAGATTCGATTTTGGCAAAGAGAATTAATGCCTAGACGTCTCGATGTGTGTTGGTTGGGTGACTTGGTAGAGGTGATCAGATCTATCTGATAGAGGTAAGGTGCGTATTAAATGGCACCCGATTGGTTCGTGAGGTGATGATGTATGACTTGTAATAGTTGAATATATTATTTTTAAGAGACATAGAAAGTTCGTGAAGTGTTAGAGTGGTATGCGATGACATTGTAACCATTAACACTTGGTGTCATAGATCAGATAAGATGTGAACCTGATTTTACTTGTGGCTGGGTTGGCTGAGATAGTCTTTTGAGGAGCTGAAGGGAATCTACATGGTATGTCTTTGGAGACATTGTAACTATGTGATGTTTATGTTTTGTGTTGCCTGCCTTCTCTAGATGGACAAGATGTATTCTCCTGAAGATCATAGCTTTTGTTTTGTATTATAATGGTTTTAGTTACTGAATAATACATGTGAGCTGAGTGTTTTGGAGGGTGGGGTTTTTTACCCGAAAGGGTTTTCCCCACGTAAATCTGTGTGTTCACAGTTTTGTCTTTCAGTGTTGTTTGATTCTGTAAATTGAATCTATGCTTGTATTGAATCTGTTATTTTTCAATCATTTACTTTTCTTAGACGATCAATGGGGGATCAACTGTTCTTGCTTCTGCTTTATGGCATAGTTGTTTGTGTCTTTGAAGTGATAAAAATGAAAATCACTAAGGCACTGTTGTCTTAGATGCTGATCTATGATGACATAACCAACTCTGTATCCCCAACATCTAGGGAATATTGTCTTTTCCTAACCTAGGATTGTGCTTCTCTTTATTGTGCTTGATCAAAGAAAAAATATTGTGTTTTCCAAGTGTCTTCTCAAACATTCAAACAAATAAACATCCTTGACAAATCTGGAAAACACTTTCAATTTGAAACAAAAAATCAATCCTTTGGTCATTGTCATCCTTGTCATTTTCTCACCTTGTCACTTAATCCTACAAGCAAGTCCTTTGATAATCCAAATTGACACATCGGCCAAAATTTGAATTCTTAAGTGAACCTTTCCTAAAAATAATTTGACATAAGACATACCCTTTTATCACTTTGCATTATCACCTTGGATAAAGCATAGCGTCATGCCATCCACCATCATGTCTTCAAGCCACTTTGATATGCTTGCTAGTAGAATTGAATGCCAATTTCTCAGTAATGGTCAAGACCAACTAGCTAGGGACTTCAAAACACTATACCTCCAATCCAAGTCCAAATACACAACCCATAGTCAACCACCTACACATCCATCTTGCCAATAATTTATAAGTCCTAGTCCTCCATCCATCTACTCTAACTATCAAGAGTCCTTTAACACAAATCCTACCATTAGTCCACAACAAAATTTCACCTATTACCCTTATCCTAACCTTGACAAAGGAAATCAACCATCCATCAATCCATTCCAAGCCCTCACGTCTTATTCTAGTCCTTCATCATATCCTAGTCCTTCATACATGTCCTATCCTAGTCCTTTATCCACATCCAATCCTAGTCCTTCATACACTAACCCTTTCCAAGTATCCAAATTCTATCTTAGTCCTATATCCACCAATCCATTCCAAGTCACTTTGTTTCAACATACATTTAGTCATGAAAACACTTCTACTCATGGTCTCCGAATTCACATCCCATTTAATAAACTTGAAGATACATGTCAAAAGGAAAACCCAAAGAATGACATGATAACTCCCCTTTCATGTGAAGATCAATTTTTTTCATCCCATGACCCCATCCTTAAGTCAATTCAAGAAGTCCTCCTAGACAATCATGACATACAAAATACACCCATCCTTGGTCAAAATTCCATTCATAACCATGTTATCCAAGATGAACCTATCCTTGGTCAAGATCCTAATTTCAATCATGTCATCCAAGACAACCCCATCTTTGACCAAGACACTATCCTTGATCAAGAAGTCCAAAACAATCCAATCCTCGACCTTTATGCCATTCAAGACCAAAAAATTGACGACCTCATCCTAGCTCTAACTATTGACACTTTCCAAAATGAGACACTTGCCTCCATGGGAAACATATATGATCTTCCTATAGAGCAAGAGGCTACTATTCTAGACATATTTGCAAATGATCAAGCTATAGCTAAATTAACTAGACTCTATGACAATGACCATGAAGATAGTTCTGACATTGACTTGGAAGCACCAACAAAATTATCTAAATTCAATATGTCGCAAAATCAGACCACAAATATTAATCAAGTCTCCAACCAACATGCCAATGAAGCTACAACATCTTATCAAGTAGGGTCATCTGTCTTTGTCAAAGCAAGCTTTCTTGCAGATGAGAGGATTCCAAACATTAGTTTCCACATACATAATTATGGGTTCACATCTTGTTTTCAAAAAAACAAATATCCCATCACAAAGAGAATATGTCAAAACATGAATTATCAAGGAAAAGGACTAGGCCTACATGAGAAATGAATTCTAGAACTTGTACAACTTTAGGAAAATTATAGACATCAAGGTCTTGGCTATTCCTCAATCGACAAATCTGGTGTCATGAATAGTCCTTGTCATAAGATTTCTGCCAACACCCCATCCATCCACACCATAAACTGTTACTTCAACATCAATAAACCTTCCATTTGGGACCAACAAAAAAAAAAAGTCTTACAAATCCAAAGTTAAAAGTCAAATGTCAAAGGCCATCGAATCTAAAAACAAGACAAGTGGACAAATGAAGTTAAAATGGTTCCCAAAGAAAAATAGATCAAGCAAAGAAAATATGTCAAATTCAAAAGTCAATCAAGATGTGGAGCCACAAGACAAGAGGACTCCCACATATAATCAATGTCCACCTCCTTCAAAATGGCTATCAAGCAAGACATATAAAAGTGTTGGTTCCAAACACTATCCTAATCCGACACCCAAAGTTTGGGAAATAAAAATTGTTATGTCCAAACATCCAAAAAATCCCTCCATGTCTACCATCATCCGCCATAATCCTATGTCTTGCTTAAATTCCAAAAGCACCATGTCACAAATCTATCACATCTTGGCAGAAACTCTTTATCATAAGGAATCTCATGGAACTCTACCATGATGTGTGTATTTTGATAAGGCCAACTCTAGTATCAAAAAGGATTGCAATGACATCAATCAGCTATATGCAAGCGCTATCATCTTGACAAGGCAACTACTTCAGAAATGTCATTATTGGCATATCATGGCACCCATCTCTACATCGGCACCATCAATAGCTTTAGAACAATCAGTGAGCATCCATGGCATCTTGCCCATATAAAAATTCCAAAAATAAAATAAAATCAAAAATCAAAAAAATTGTCACCTTGATGAAAGCCTGGCAAACAGGTGTCTTGGTGAGACCAAAAAAAATCAAAAAAAGAAGAAGAAAAAAATAGTAAAGAAATTTTTTTTGTCCAATAGTTAAAACCATTCTTATGGAACTTTGGATAAGTACCATGATGAAAAATTGGCAAATAAGCGTCATGTGTAAATAAATTTTCTATGTGGACCACTACACTTGGGGTCAAGTCGTCTCATCTCTCGTACCTTTCCTATGAAATTTAATTGTGACATTCCCTTCTATCCATCTAAGCCTTGTCATTTCCATCCATTGATCTTGACAACGACTAAAATACAAACACAAGTCATGCTTTGGAAAAACTTTTGACATGTCTATTCTTTGGTCATACACTATCATGTCATTGCCTTCATAACATTATCCAAGCCCATACCTTGGCAAAAATAAATTATGCTCATGCGGCATAATCCTCATGTCTCCTATCTTTTACCGAGGCCATCCATTGTCTATTTTGGTTTCCCTTGTCAATGATCCAAATATCCTCCCTCATCCCCTTTGGCCCTAACGAAGTCATTCCAAATTCAAAAATCTCACAACCTAGTGCATCATCCCAAAAATTTCTTGCCTTTGTTCCTAGACCTACTGCAAACCTTGATCCTTTAGTCACATAATTGTCATCTTCACGTTGTTTTAGGATATGTCCTTCCCACGTCAAACAACGTTGTCATTGTCATCGTCTCCTGTCAATTGGTTTCCAACTTGACTAGTAGAAAGATCATAGTTTTTATTGGATTCATGGGTGTAGGCATCATTCACATGCATTTGTCTTGATCCTCACAAAAAAATCCTGAAAAAAGTCGTAAAAATAAAATAAAGTCCTAAAAAATGTCATAAAAATTGAAAAATGTCCTGAAGAAAACACAAAAACATTCAAAAAGTGTCAAAAAAGTCTCAAAACAAAGTCAATGCTTGTCCCATCAGTCTAGTTAGTCACATCAGTCAATCTTTATCCCAATCCAAACTACATAGTCTCTATGCATTTGCTACATATGCAAGACCATTAGTCGATGAGTCCCCAAGACATTAGGTCAGTCCTTTTAGGTTTGTCAAAATAAAAAATCATAAGTCAAACATGGTCACGTCATTCAAATAACGCAAACATAGTCGCACCTGACACAAGATAGTCATTCAAAATTTCAATGTCAAAATTGGTCAAAATCAGACAACATAAGCCAATCAATCATACAGTCAAAATTAGTCAACTTGCCAAAACATTAGTCAAAATGTCAATCTCGTCACTTTTTGGTCCTCTTCAAGATGTGTCCTTCTTGGATTTGGACCTTGTCAAATTGCCTCTTCAGGATGTGTCCTTCCTGACCTTAGGCACTGTCAAACTGTCAAAACTGTCAAACTATCAAATAATTAATCTTCGACAAACAAACATTGGCAATACAATTAAATGGTTGTTAATGTTTGGCTATTTTGTCTTATCTTTTTATTGAATTTTCTTTTGGTCATGTTACTAGCTACCTCGAGGATTTCCCATGAAGGATTTAGAGGTGCGATGATGTCTCATGACCTATTTTGTTTTTCTTTGAATGATGTCTGTGGATTGTCTTGACAAAAAGACTGGGGCAACATGACCCTTAGTATGAGTTAGGAAATTTCTTATCTCCAATTGTCTATTTTGCATGTGGATGACCTTGCACACCTTTGTCTATATCATACCATGGTGTTTTCTATCCATTTGTGTCATTTTTACCACTCAATGATTATTCGAGCAATGTCTATTAGTACCTTGGAAAATGTTGAAGGTTTCTTTTCCCATCCCACCCTTCTTCATGTCCCCTCTAATATTTCATCTAGTTTGCATCTTCATCATCCATATATTTTGCACTAACACTTTCTTTTCTCGTTGTCTTCTAGTCTTCTCGTCCATTTTCAAGAGCACACTCGTGTTCTTGGAACCCAATTGTTCTCTCGAGGGGGCATACTGCTACCCCCCTCGTCATTCTTCCTCATTTTATTTGGCACTAGGGCATGACTTTAACTTGTTTTCTTTGTCACAATGCGATAAACTGCATTATGACAAAGAGGGGCAAAATGTAGACACTAAAATTGTCCTAGGCTTACGATTTCTAAATTCTCCATCATTTTCCCTTTTGTCCTTGATAATTAAATAATTTTAATTATTTAATTAATTCAAATTCTTTTATCTTCATTCCTCCTTGATTAATTAAATAAATTTTATTTATTTAATTACATCACTAATTAAGTCCTCTTCTTTCTAAAATTAAATACATTCTTATTTATTTAATTTTTGTCCACTTTCCACTATAATTAAATAATTATTTCTAATTATTTAATTATTCATCAACCTTTTCTCTCCTAAACTAAATAAATTTTATTTATTTAATTTGGTCCACTCTTGAATTTTGAATTAAATCATTATATTTATTTCAAAAGATTCCCTTTGTAACATTCTTCTATAATTAAATAATATCTTTATTATTTTATTATTCATTAGCCACCTAAATTAAATAGTTTTTATTATTTAGTTTCTCCTATCACCTCTTTGTTTGTGTTCATTTTAAATAAAATTATTTATTTAAAATAGTCCCACTTTCTAATTTCCCTCTTTTTAGTAAATAATTCAAATTAATTATATACTGTCATGTGACCCCACCTTTTGAATTAAATTTAATTTTTAATTCAAAATAGTCTTTGTCCTCCAAAAATCAAATAATCTCTATTATTATTTGATTCTTCAGCCACCTCTTTTTATGTGCCAATCTTATCTCTTGTCACATGCATTGTCAACCCTTGATTTGATTTTCTAAAAAATCAATCTTGTCCATTCATTTCAAATTTGAGCTAATGTTGCCCTAACCCTAATTGTGGGTGGTCATTGAATCTTGTCCATTGATTCTAGGACACTTTCCAACTTTTAATCTTGGCCATTCACACAAAAATTGCATTTTCTATAAAATGGCAATTTTGGTCTGATTTTGTCATCTTGCAAACTCATGATCTTGCAATATCACACTCTTGCACTCTTTTCATTTTGTCATAGGCATATTTAGATTTCGTTTGGCATAATTTAGACATATTTTAGAGGCTTACTATTTGCATTATAGCATAGTATTGCATGTAGTTACTCAAATCCTTCAACATTTGCTTAGGGCTTTTCATTGTCATTAGATTGCTGATCATAAATATGAGGGAAACATCATATTTTTAGCAAGTTGAGAAGGTATAATGGAGGTCAGCCATGGAGAATGAAGATATTTTGGTAAGATTGTTTCATTTGTTTTCATTTTATTCCTTTGCACTTCATTATCACTTTGGGTTTTCATGTTTTACATTTGATTTGCTAACCCTAGGAAAATTCCCTCAGTTACAGGGGGAACTCTTGGTAGAGAATGGAAGGAAGAGGGCTTCAGAAAGAGAGGATTTCACATGATGGATCATTGGATAGCAATTTTTTGTAAGATTGTTCCTTTGTGGATCCTTGTTGATAAAAATGAATGTTTGTGGTGTTTTAATCTTTTTGTAAACATCTATGTTGAAGTTTCTTATACTTTTGGTTTTGAGTTGTGTGTTGGGACTTTCTTGTTTAGTGAGTATAAATCGTTATAAATATGCAATTTATTGTATATGTGAAAAGGGTTGTAAATGTGATTGTTATGGGGAAAGGAAATTGTGGAGTAGTCCATGTGAATAATGGTATGTGTGTGTGCTTGGGAAGAGCTATGTGACCCTTAGAGCTCGAGGGTGGATCGAATGTCAATCCTATGGTTGGGAGGTGAGATTTATGACAATATATTTTTTATTTTTTATCCTTTTTTTTGTTGATTACTCTTTCCAGGTTTGCCTACTGAAGTTGGAACCTATTAGAAAGTTCTTCAGTTCAAGTACAAGAAGGTAAAGATTAGCCTTGTGATTTAGGAAAGGTTCAAGTCCCATGAGGGGAGTTTTGTGAAGACACCATTAATGTGTAGGTGATTCAAGTTATGAATATACTTTACCCTTTTAAAATGGTTGAGTAAACCCAAATGGATGATATTAGGCATTGTTCATTGTTGTTTGAAACCTAAAGGAATGTGCAAGGAACTCCATACATGAATAGTATAAGGAGTTTTGCTGTAAATATTAGATGTCTTTTTCTTAATTGTTGTGTGAAATAGGTTTACAAATTTTAAATCCAAGAAAAAGTAAAATAAAATAAAATAAATACATGATCTTTTTCATTTTCATATTGAGCTACATTGTAATATGAATAGTTAGATCATATATTTAATCTTCTTTAAAAAAATTTATATGTACATATAATGTATTATACACATATATGCATATAATTATTTATACAAAAATTACTTAAAGAATAACCATAAATATCAATATATACATATGTAGACACGAAAAATGGCTTAGGCATGCGACTACATTTTTTATCATATATTCAAGATACCCTCAAGATGATTAAATGATCTTATTCATTTAATTATAACTTAACATTCAAATTCCTCTAATTAATTAAATAGTCTTAACTATTTAACTAATTCATTTTATTATTCTTCTAAAATTGATTGATTAAGTAAATTACACTAATTTATCTTAATTACATCGCTAATGAATTCTAATCCATTCTTTTGATTAATTAAATACGTTACATCAATTTATTTAATTACGTCATTTAATTTATTATTCTTCTTTCAATTAATTAAATAAGTTTCCTGAATTTATTTAATTACACACCATTTAAGTTAACTTCATTATTCTTCTTTTGGCTAATTGAATAAGTTTTCCAAATTTATTTAATTACACACCATCTAGTTAATCTAACTTATTCTTCTCATTAATTAAATATATTTTTTAAATTTATTTAATCATATTTTCCCACATTTAATTAAATAAATGACTGTTTATTTAATTTAATAATTCTATCTTCTCATCTAAAGTGCTTTCATAAATCAAATACTTCACTCAACTATTTAATTACGTGCACACACTTTCTCCACTCAAGAAAGGAATTAATTTAATAATTAATTCTTTTATTTTGAACACGTGTCTTCTATATCTCAAGTAAATATCTCATGCACAATTCGCTCTCTCAGTTCACTCATTCAATTGATTTGTCACCTCTATTGTACTAACGCTCTCTTTCAGTTCACTCACTGAATTGGATTTTTTACCTCCTCATGACTCATAGATTCTCTCATTCAGGGATAACTTTAAGAAACCCCCCCCTCAGCAATGGTGTAAAATACTGGTGAATCTTTCCTTTTATTTGAAAAATATATTAATTTTCCTTGGCGAATCTTATGCACATTATTCAAAAATTTGTAAAATCCTGGTGAATCTTAATGGATAATTGGTAAAAAAAAATATCACATTGGTGAATCCTAGTGAATAATCACTAAAATGGCGAATCTCTCCTTTAAAAATTTGCATACTTGGTCAACATAGTTCCCCCATATTTTTTTTTTTCATATTGAAGTAGGGGCCCAGGGGTGACAGCCATCGGCGGGGTCAAGGGGGCAGAGCCCCCTTGTGGGGGTCGAGGGGGAAACGCCCCCTCGTGGGGTCCGGGGACAGCGGCCCCGACGGGCTCCTGTCGTGATACAGGCGGGGTCGAGGGGCAGAGCCCCTCACCACCAAGCATAAATTCACTATTGAAAATGCATTGGAGCACACACGAATCAAGTGTTTTTAAAAAATCTCACTTGAAAATTGGATGACTGCAAGTTCATTCCGTGAGCGAATATCGGCATGAGTGAACATCATCAGTGGGACACTTAGGGATGTTCTGCCGATGCAACGACACAAAGCTTTGATCGGATGTCTTTTCGGGAGCTTCGCATGAATATTGTAGATTCCCTTCATGATTCTCTGAAATTACACAAGTGGTGTACCTGTGCCTTGGTGGACCCCAGGTGGAGTATGGAAGCCTTATCGGTGTGAGTTAACATCATTGGTGGGATAGTTAGGGATGTCTCGATGATACAATGATTTAATATGCACTTAGTGAATTTCATGACTTAGTGAATTCTGTGACTTTATATGCACGTGCCTTTTAAAAAGGTTGTTGAGTCCTGAAATTTGTTTTGGGCCACATGATCAAATCTAATCATGTGGCACAAAACAAATTTCGGGCCTCAACAACCTTTTTAAAAGGAACGTGCAAATAAAGTCACGGAATTCACTTGTAGCCATTTGATTAAAAAGCTAATCGATGACAATAAATAATAAAACTATTAAAGGCTAAAATATCCCTAAAATGAAATCGTAAATTATTATTAGTGGCGAATATACCAGAAAAATTCATTGTAAGAATATAAAATTAGTGGCGAATATAAGTAATATTTGTAATTTTAGTATAAAATACTGGCGAATCAGATCCAATGATGTGTCATTTAAAGAATAATACATTGGCGAATTAATCAAGATAATTTTTTTTTTTTGTAAAATCCTGATGATTTGGCATCCTTTCTAGCCTGTATTATTTGCCATTTTTAGAGGCCCCAATTTCAAATATTTCCCACTAAATTTATCCCTTCTCTCATTTATACCTCTTGAAATGAATTGATCAAATCACTAAACTATTCAATCAAAGCATGCAATCAGGTCCTCACACACGATCTAAACCATTCAAATCAAATCAATCATAATCACCGAATCTATGAGACTTCTATAAAAAAATATTTTCAACTATATTTTTGGTAACCAGAATCATTGAAGTTTTGTTGTCAAGATACATATAAGTAATATTGCATACTCACGATCTGAGCAGAATTGAAGTGATTTAAAGAAAATTTGAGAAGAATAATGAAGATGAGTCAAGCAAGCATGGGAGTTACATGATATAGTTTCTGATTTATTGAATTCCTTTATAACATATGCACTTCATTATTGATTTGGGATCTTTAGCATAGTTTAGAAAATTAGTGGTTATTGCTATTTGTTATGCTATTTCATTTATTTCTTGATTACATTTGGTGAACCCGACGTGAAGCAACAGGCTTAGAGAAAATTCATACAAACTTTGATTTTTGTAGGTACATGTACAAATTGACACATTTAACAAGTGGAAGGACACATCTGACATAACAAAATGCATCTGAAGAGGGAAATGATGTATCTAAATTATTGTGATACATTTGTGGCTTTCTATGATGCATTTGTTTGGTAAAGATGTGACACATATGACTGGTAAAAATGAATTTTCTGATTTCCAAAATTCTGAGCAGGGATAACTTTAGTGGCGAATCTTCTCCAATTAGCAAATATTTGAAATCGGGACCTCCAAAAATGGCAAATAATACAGGCTAGAAAGGATGGTGAATCGCCAAGTTTTTACAAAAAAATAAAATTATCTCGATTAATTCACCAATGTATTATTTTTGAAACGACACATCGTCAGATCTGATTCGCTAGTAGTTTATACTGTAATTACAAATATTAATTATATTCGCCAGTAATTTTATATTCTTACAATGAATTTTTATGGTATATTCGCTGCTAATAATAATTTACCATTTCATTTTAGGGATATTTTAGCCTTTAATAGCTTTATTATTTATTGTCATTGATTAGCTTTTTAATCAAATGGCTGCAAGTGAACTCCATGACTTTATTTGCTCGTGCCTTTTAAAAAGGTTGTTGAGGCCCGAAATTTGTTTTGGGCCACACGATTAGATTTGATCGTGTGGCCCAAAACAAATTTTGGGACTCAACAACCTTTTTAAAAGGCATGTGCATATAAAGTCACAAAATTCACTAAGTGCATATTAAATCATTGTATCAGTGAGACATCCCTAACTGTCCCACCGATGATGTTAACTCACACCGATAAGGCTTCCATACTCCACCTGGGGTCCACCAAGGCATAGGTACACCACTTGTGTAATTCCGAAGAATCATGAAGGGAATCTACAATATTCACGCGAAGCTCCCGGAAAGACATCCAATCAAAGCTCTGTATCGACAAGACATCCCTAAGTGTCCCATCGATGATGTTCACTCATGCCAATATTTGCTCACGGAATGAACTTGTAGTCGTCCAATTTTCAAGTGAGATTTTTTAAAAACACTTGATCCGTGTGTGCTCCAATGCATTTTCAATAGTGAATTTATGCTTGATGGCGAGGGGCTCTACCCCTCGACCCCTCCTATATCGCGACAGGAGCGTGCCAGGGCCGCTATCCCTGGACCCCGTGAGGGGGCGTTGCCCCCTTGACCCCCACAAGGGGGCTCTTCCCCCTTGACCCCATCGGTGGTTGTCATCCCTGGGCCCCTACTTCAATATTAAAAAAAACAAAAAAAAAATGGGGGAACTGTGCCAACGAAGTAAGCAAATTTTTAAAGGAGAGATTCGCCATTTTAATGAACCGTTTTAGTGATTATTCACTAGGATTCGCCAATGTGATTATTTTTTTTTACCAATTATCCATTAAGATTTGCTAGGATTTTACAAATTTTTGAATAATGTGCATAAGATTCGCCAAGGAAAATTAATATATTTTTCAAATAAAAGGAAAGATTCACTAGGATTTTACACCTTTTGGGGTTCTTAAAGTTATCCCTGATTCTGAGTTTTGATTTTTATAATTAAGGTTTTTTACGACTAATTCGGAGTTTGCGACATGTGATTAGGTGGAACTGACTGAGTTTTTGCAGGATGGTTAATTAGAAGACAAGAATACAAACTATTGATCCATGGTTTTGTAGGATGTTTGATAGAATACAAACAAACATACTTCTAATGTGTGGTTTTGCAGGATGACTGTCAAAGAAATAAGTTTCAAAACTCCATTTTATCATGCTTTCTTTCATGTTTTTGAGTCTTCATATAGGATTTCCATTTATTAATTATATGGTTAATTAATCTTGTTTTGAGTCTTCACATAGTAGTTATTTAATTAGGGTGGATTGACATTTTCTTCTATGCTTGGGAAGGTTGGTAGGATCATATGCTCTCACTTTGGGAAACCTCAGTGATTAGATCGTCAAACCCATCCACTTTTATGTTTACATATTAGAGGGCCTACCTTGGTAGGAAAAAAGTACTCACCCCAAGGGAATGACCCTACTGGAACTGAGCTAATTCCAAGCTACTCCAAACTAGTATATAAATTTGAATGCTATCAAAAATCTGTAGCTTTACGGGTGCAGATGTGTTATATAGACAAGTGATTCCATCAGTGCCTGTATGGTGCATTAAAACCTATAGAGTGTAACCTATGTAGGTTTGGAAACCTCCTTATTGGAGCTAATCTTGCCTCATGTATAACCACTTGAACAGGTGTCCTAATTAAAAGCCATTTGTTTAGATTTCCAAAAACCTTCTATCTGTTGGCGTAGGAGGTTGGACCTTTGAAGCTGTCCCACATACTTGCAGTTCTTATTAGAGATGAAGGTTTTTTCATGGGATATTCATGAGAAATTGAAGCTTGGTTGACCCAAGAAGTGAGTGCATTGCAAGGGGGAGCCAATGTGGCCAATATTCTTAACATTCGCTCTAAATAAGCACAACTAGAGAAATCCAAGAGGGAATCCAACGGATATTGCCATTGCAAGCCATAGGATTGTAATTATCTGATTATTTATTTCAAACACTCTACTTGGTGATTCTTATGTGTGTTTATCCAGATCTTATCAAATGAAAAGATCCAAAAATTTGAGTTTAAAAAAGTGAAAAATTTGTCAAAACCTAGGACTAGGTCACTTCTCAACACATTAGCCACATAGAAAACCACATCTGAGATTCTAAGTTGCAACTGTTTAAAATTGTAATGCATCTAATATTCTGAGTCATAATTGCTGAAACCTAAAATGCATATGACATATTAAATTGCATCTATAAACTGCATAAATGCATTTTAAACTGTAAAGCACATCTATTACTTTTTGTGAGGCATCTGATCTTATGCAGCACATTTGTAGTCTGGAACAACACATCTACCTATCATTGAAAATATTTCAAACAACCAACAAAAAACACAAAAGAATTACTATAAGATTTCATTATCTAGCTTTCTCTAGATGCAGTAAACCTGATTCAAACAAGTTTCTTGCTCATATTTAGGTTAATCTTCAATTTTCATAGATAGTTTAAACATTGCATTACCTAGATCATCCTTAGCATTCTTATGGAAAATCATTGTTCATAATACATTCTAGACCTTAGGGTAGATAAACTGTCTTACCTTGATTGAAAAAATTGATTCAAATACGATTTCCCATGAAAACTCATTTTATAATTTGTCCTTTATCCTCTTAGTGGAATTTCTCAAACTCATCAGTCTAGTTTGAACTCCACCCAGTCGGGCTATCATTTAGCCTTACTCGTATTGATCCTCAAACATCATTGGAAATTCTAATTGAAACCTTGTATCAAACTTGGTTGCTTAGTGTTTCATCCCTTAGTTGTTGACATATAGTTTGCATTATACCTTTGTTTTTGCATGTCATAATTTATACCAAGAAAATACCAAAAACATAGCTTAAATTTAATACCCTAGATATTTGCATCTTAGACGTCATTCTCCTTTGAGCAAGTTCAACTTATGGTCCAAACTAGATTACAAAAGAGATGATTAGATATGGATCCTCCGCGACAACTAGACAATGTTTTCAATCCCACTAGCAAATTTAACCTTGGCAATACACCTCTTCAGGACAATACCAATACCACACATATTGGGTCAACCTCACAACAACCTATGAAATATAATCCATATGGTAACCCATTTTAAAATTTCATCTTGAGAGATGCCAAAGGTCATATCATGGTTGAGGAAATTGAGGCAACAACCTAGGATCCTAAGATCACTAAATTTGTCGATGAACTCATCATGCTTGACCTTGGAAAATTTCTAGCCAAACTAATAGAGGATGGGGTTCAATTACCACCTGGTTTTGACATAAACACGCTACAGTTGGTGCCTTCACTTATAAATGTCTCAAACCAAAACAAGGTAACTACACCATGTACCACATAGAACGTTACACCTCAATATACCTTTTGGAGGAGCTACATAGAGTGCGTATACAATTCACACTACCCCAATACCCTCATTTTTTTTGACATCCATGACATAGGCTTTGACACAATCGACATCAGTCCCTATAATATAGTCTATAGCCAAACCAACATACACTAATCCATTTGTGACCTTGGAAAATATAATGAATACCTCTTTAAAAAATATGAGTGGACGCAAAAGGATAAGAGTCTCAGGTTCAGGACCCCTGCTCATGGTTAATGTCTAGGGTACCTCATATACCATTCCCCAAAACACTACTCCATGGGGACAACAAGGTACACATACATCACCTCAGGTGAACACAACACAACCAAGATTTCAAAAAAAATACCTTTACATCAAACACACCACAACAAAGTATTCATGCACAAACTGGAGGTTAGAACATACAAGGACAACCCAACACGAATCCCTCATATATAAAGATACCTCAGGTACAACAAAAAATGTATCAATACAACTATTAGGTATCTACATAACATTGGGTACCCAACAACATGAGTAGCACATCAAAGCCATAGGTGGATGCCTTAACTACGCAAATTCTTTCCTTAAAAAAAGTTTGGATAGCATGGAAGTAACAACCAAGAAATCATACAACATGCAAGACTTGCATCTGTATCCCTTTGATAGGACTATCTACATGCCACCTTTTCCCCAATATTACACAATCTTGAAATTTTCAAAGTACAAAGGGGTAGGAAATCCAATATAACACATCAGAGAGTTTAGCATGACTTGTGTTGACATTTCATCAGAGAATACATACCTAATGAGGTTATTCCCCAGAACTCTTGTAGGGTTTGCACTTGAGTGGTTTTCATGATTACCTGGAGGCATATGTACATGGTATGAGTTAGCCAATAAATTTATGGACAACTACACCTTTAACATTGAAAGCAATATCACATTAGCTACTTTGTGTATTTTGAAACAAGAAGGAGTTGTTGGAGATTTTCCACCTTTGGTGGACTTATCATGTTATCACTCTATCACTCCCACCTTTCATGGACATATCATGTGATTAGGTTTCCACCTTTTGTGGGTGATCCACTATTTGTGGTGGTTATCACATTATCACTTTCCACTTTAGGAGGAGTGATAAATTTTCATTGTTGTATCATGTCATAAGATTATGACACTTGTCATAATATTATGCACTCTTATGTTCTCACCTTGGCTATATAACCAAGGGGTCTCTCATTGTAAAAGAAATTCCATTATCATTGACATTGAATATAGTTTATTCTTGTCACATTATTTTCTCTCTTCTTTGTGCTTTTTATTTGGTCCATAGATCTTGGCATCCATAGCCAATTCTAACATGGTATCAGAGTATGTTTGATTATAACATGTTATTAGAGTGAGTTGGGTGCCATTGGAGAGTCTTTTTCTGAGGAGAGGTACCAGATTTGGGGAGGGTCCATTTTTGGCTCTTTATTGTAGGTTTATATCAGAGCTTGCTAGAGAAAATCTGAGCTCACCATTGTGTCCAAGAAGGTTTGAGAAAGTCGATTTTTCCTTTTGTTTCATCCAAATCAGACATATGAGGCCAAATCTGTGAGGGTTTGAAGTTGCATTGTGGTTCCCAGATCCAGAAGGTAGCTGCATTTTTGGAGCATTTTAGGTCAAATCCGACCCTGCAATTGCATCAAGAAGGGCCAAAAACCCTAAGATCGATTGTCCAATTGTCCAAATCTAAGCAAGTCATCCAGTGAGGCAAAAATAATTTGCTCGGAGAGCTGTACAACCCCCAGATCACCATCATTACGTCAATGGTACAATTTTGAAAAAATATTGTCGAAATATTTTTGAATTTTTTTTTTTAAATCATTTTGAAAAGAATTGTATTTTTTGATTTGAAATATTAGAAAATTAAAAAAATAAAAAATAAAAAAAAACAAAAGATTTATTATACAGTCCGCAAATTGTATAGCCTGTGGACCTGTACTGTTGCAAAAACCGTGGACGGTACCGCAGGTGCCACGTGGCTTGCAGCCCGCAGCCCTACCACCCCTCTTCCCATAACCAGCGAGTACACAATACATGTCGAAAACTTCTAAAAATCCGGAACCCATCTCCAAAATCTGGCAACAGTCAATGCTGGCATTCAACGCAGAATATTTTGGCAAGTAAATAAAATATTCTGACAAGTTCCCAGCAAAAGCATTTTTTGATAGTGATTCTATCGACTGGTGACGGCCTGTCGACCATCAAATTTAAGACATTGTATTGATGACATCAGCAGGGCATCATCATTTAAAAAAAAAATTGCCCCTTCACCATTGAGCTTTTTGATTTTGCAGTTCAACTTTGAAGGCTCATAACTTGCTCATTTTGGCTCCTTTTTTCGAGCAATATTTTTTGATTTGGGCTAATTTTCCGTGCTCTTTGTAGTGGTGCAATCATTTTTTGGTTTTGGCTTTTGGTGTTTCCAAAATTGCAGAGTCTCATAGGTGTTGCTACTTTGTCCTCATTTTGGGAACTTTGGGAGCTCATATCTTGCTCCTACGGTAACATTTTTGCGTGCCCTTTTTTTGTGAAAGTGCATAATTTTTTGTGTACTTCTCATTGGTATGATCAGATTGATCTCATTTTGTACCAAAAAATTTACTTATATCTATGGCCTATTTTGGCATATGCATGTACCAAGATCAAAGTCCACTTTGTTGTTTTTGGCAGTGGAAACTATAGACGCACTAAGTATAAAGTGTGAAATCAGATATTTCTTGGGAGGTTATTTGATTGAGTGAATTTGGGGGGGTAAATCTTGTGATTGATTCACTTGTGTTGATCATTTGAGGAGCTATCATGGGTTTTTCTATTCATCCTTCTATGGTAATGTTGAATAAGGCTAATTATGAGTTTTGGAAGAAAGGTATCCTGACACATCTCAAGTGGCTTAAGATCTTTCCATACCTCTATGGGCTCATACCTAAACTAGACACACCTTGGAAGCAATCAGTTTGGGGTAATAATAATGATCACATTGTAGGATTACTTGGTACATTTATTGGTGTTGATGTTCCTATGGAGATCTCATATATCGAGTGCCCACTCACACTTTGGACCAAGATTTGGGAGATTTTTGGAGACCATCATATCTCTCCATTCTCAGATGATCCTGTTGCAAATTGTTTAAATCCCCTTGATGATGTTGATAATGTACCCTATGATGATGATACTTTAGAGGAGCTTGAGTGTAACAAATTTCTTGAATGTCCAGTTGACAAAGAGACTTCTCTTCTTGCTTCTCCTCCTCCTATTGAGATCACACCCTCATCTATTGTTGTACCTAATGATGCTTGTGATTTCATAGTTTGGGCTCCTTGTGATTTAGTGCAATAGGACATACATTGTCTTCCAGATATGGCTACTTTGGATGGCTTCTTGATAGGTATTTCAGATTTGTTTGTGGAGTCTCATCTTGCAGATTTGGGGGACACCATTGATGACATTCATCTTCTCTTTGTTGAAGATGCTCCTTCTTTAGTTGTTGTGAGGGAACACTCTGACCCTCTTGTTCATTCTCTACATGATCATTCTTTGTAGTTTGACATGAGCGTGGATACTTTTGGACAAAATTTGGAGGAGGCTTCTTTGTCTTTAGAGGGGATATCTTTCTCTTTGGATCATGTTCTACATTCATCTCTGCTAGATGTTGGATTTCCCTCTTCAGTAGTGTGGCCTAGAATGCCTATTTGCAGTGTGTCAGCTTTCGACATTGCCATGGAGACACTTGAGCATGCTTGAGAGACATCATACATCCTGCATACATCCTTGGTTTTTTTTCTTCCTAAGGGGAAGAATGTTGTTCAAGGAGATTGGATCATCTTCAACATTCAATGTCAAGCTTCTACCATCATTGCAAGAGACTCAACATTGAGGGGGGGCTGCCTTGTCTCTCTTCTACTTCTCTCTTATGGGGGGGTCTTTTTCCTCACATGGGGTTTTTACCTTCTCATGCATCATTGAGAGCATTTATATCTTGTATTTCATCTCTCTTTTGGGGAAGAGTTTTTTCCCACTGGGTTTTATCCTTTTCTCTATTTGTGAGAGATTGCATTGCATTTGTACATGGGTACCTAACATGGTCTAGTTGTCGGGACCCATCTTGCATTGTTTTCTTTTGTGTTCATTCTCCCTAAGTTGCACTTAAGGGGGGGTGTTGGTGTAATTAAATTTTTTGTACCTTGTCGTAGGTCATAATTAAACCTTAGTTAAGTTTACTTAGGGACCACATAGGAGTTGTTGGAGATTTTCCACCTTTGGTGGACTTATCATGTTATCACTCTATCACTCCCACCTTTCATGGACATATCATGTGATTAGGTTTCCACCTTTTGTAGGTGATCCACTATTTGTGGTGGTTATCACATTATCACTTTCCACTTTAGGTGGAGTGATAAATTTTCATTGTTGTCTCATGTCATAAGATTACGACACTTGTCATAATCTTATGAACTCCTATGTTCTCACCTTGGCTATATAACCAAGGGGTCTCTCATTGTAAAAGCAATTCCATTATCATTGACATTGAATACAGTTTTTTCTTGTCACATTATTTTCTCTCTTCTTTGTGCTTTCTATTTGGTCCATAGATCTTGGCATTCATAGCCAGTTCTAACATGGTATCAGAGCATGTTTGATTCTAACAGAAATTCCTTTATCAAATATTTCTAGAGAAGGAGAAAATTGGTGAGCCATTGTCAGATAGAGATCCTTGGGAAATAAAAGGTGGACATGTTTTTTGAAAACCTCCTAAACCCTTTAAAGGATCCCTTGCAAGTTTATTGTTATGCTCACTTTACAGACTTAGTTGAAAAGGGAACCATGATTGAGTAATCACTTTTCACTAAGAGTGCCCTTAAATCCTCTAAGAGTATAAACAATCAAAACACGTTCAATGACAAAAAATAGTATTGGTCTCAAAAAAAAAATGTCATGAATGACAGGGTTATTGACACCAAAGTTGTAAACAAAGATGGTCCTATTGTCACTCTGAGAGGACCATAAACACCAAAAAATACACCACAAGCCCCTACACCAATGACCAATGCTATGCGAAACAATCAGGGACTAGGACAACAAAGAACACCTAGGCAATACATTAGACATGAATACACTCCCCTTGGAGAACCCATTGAGTCCATATTGAAGAAACGTGTTCAATCAGGTGTTATATAATTGTGTGAATCTATGAATTATGTCTCTGAATTTAAACCCTCATGGTTGGATGATAACAATTTTTGTGAATACCACCAAGGTAAGGGACATACAACATATTCTTGTAGACAACTGAAAAATATCATTCAGGACCTTATCGACGAAAAGGTAATCGAGATAGAGGGACAACAAGAACACACTTCCAATAAAGATCACATGATCTACAAGAATCCTCTTCAAGACCATGGTTCAAGGAAAGCCTCTGGTTCAAGTACTAATAACATGACCAAATATGCAGCTACAAGCTATAACTACTCCAAAATCCTCCATATTTGAGATACATATGAAAATTTCAACACCATTAAAATCAAGAAGACCTGAGAGTGTGCTATAAATGCTCGTAGAACTAAAATAACTGTACATGTCCCTTCACCTCCTCAATAGTTCCAAGTTAAAGACCATTTCAACCTGCTAGATTAGTGAGGAAAAACCCCAACACAAATATCCATACTCGATCTGCTACGCACATCACCTGAGCATAGGTCTATCCTAGATAGGATTCTAAAAGAAGTTGTTGTCCAAGATAACCTCGACGCTAACTAGTTTCAAGGTATGGATGGATTCCTAGCAAGCTCTCATCATGTTACCTTCTAAAAAAAATATATTATTCTACCCAAAACATGAACCATAATGGCTCACTACACATTTAAGCCTTCATCCATCAAAATATTATTAAATGAGTTTTGATAGAGGATGAAGCGAGATTGAATGTTTGTTCCCTAAAATTGGTTAAGGCACTGGGTTTCTATGAAGCATATGTAGATAAGACAAATTACATAGTTATAAAAGGTTATGATGATGATGAACAATCTTCTGTAGGTACCATAACACTTCCACTCCGAGTGGAACTAGTAATTTTGGATATGACTTTCCAAGTATTGGATCTGGAAATCCCTTATAATATTCTCCTCTGTCAATCATGGATTCATGCCATGAAGGTTGTTCCCTCCATGTGTCATCAATGCTTGAAATTTCCCTACAATGACATTGAGATTACAATCCAGGATGATCCTGATCCCTTTGAGTATTGCACTAACTTACGAGAAGTCTCTTAATGTTAGGTGCCATTTAACCGTGAAGCCTCGATGCCAAACTCATTCAAGTACATTGATCCCTCCATACTCTATAGGAAATCTAACTCCACTCAGTCATCAACCTCCACATCCTTTGCTTCCACTACTAAATCCTTAGACCCCAAGATCCAAATCCAAAGCAAACTATGTAAATAATACAACATGAACATTTCCTTTTACATTATCACAATGCCAAAATCATTGAAGACATATGGAAAACCATGTTATAACATCGAACCTAAGGTCCTGATTCATTTACCTCCTAAAATTATTTTCATAAAATGGGGAGACCTTGAAAAAGAATATTTTGAAGATATCTCTGACTGGATTTATAAAGATGAAGTGACACAAATTCTAGTACAACAATATGGTTAAGGGTTTTCAATGATGCAAGTAAAAGTTTATGATGGTACTAGTGGGTTAGGCTTAAACAAAACTGGAAGAAGAGAAACCTACATACCTACTAAATGGGGGAAGAATCCTAGGTTAGGGTGGAAACCACTAAGGATTGGTTCCATTAAAACTAAATTTCCTTCAAATAAGGAATTATGTGCTTCTGAATGTATTGAGACATCAAAGGATTCTGACAATGACTTTTATGACAAAAATGATTCTAGCAAATAGGAATGGGAATCCTATGCCCATATGTCTTATGAACTCGATAAATTTTTCCCTAATCTAGACACACCTAGCCCTAGGGTAGCCAACTATATGAACCTCAACATGCGAGACAATACCTGAATCCTCACCTTATCAGCTACTTCCCCATAATTTTCAAGTATTGATGATGGCATTTTGCTAGTCTATTCATAATCGGTTGACTAGGACCAACAAGGTCCTATTTTTTTGGATACCTTTGAGAATGAAAAAGCTCTTGCTGAGTTCATGGGACTAAGAGAAGGAATTCCATGAGGAGACCATAAGGCAGGCTTTGATGTGGCAACATACTTCAGGGAGATGACATCACCCTCTAGTCACAAAAGTAATAATAAAGAGAAAAAGGAAAGGTATTTGGGTGAAAACCTCGAGGTGCCCTCTGATCATAAAAAAATTAAAAAAAGGACGTAGTTGAAGGTAAAAACCTATCAGAGGTGCTTGAGGATGGAGAGTTGAAATTTCTCCCCATCACACAAGAGAAATCATCAATGCTAATTCAAGATACACAAGAGGTCAATATTGGAACACTTGAATATCCTAAGATAGTGTTATTAGCAGCTTCCTTGATAGAAGAAGAAAAATCCAATATCCAAGCATTCTTCACACAACAAAGAGTTAATTTTTCCTAGTCATACATAGACATTCCAAGGTTAGACCATGAGCTAGTCTTACATCACTTTCCATTGCATGTAGATGCTAAATCGGTAAATAAAAAACTCAAAAAAATGCATCCACAAATCACCTTGTTGGTCAAGATAGAACTAAAGAAACTCTTGGATGCTAGCTTCATCAGGTCTATTAATAATGCAAAATGGATCTCCAATCTGGTACCTATCACAAAACCAAATGGGAAAATCCACATATGTATTGACTTCAAATATTTAAACAAGGTGTTCCATAAGGATGACTTTCCTCTCCCCAACATCGATACCATTGTGGATCTTATAACAGGATATGAAATGTTGTCCCTTATGGATGGTTTCTTCAGTTATAATCAAATAAATATTGCTCTAGAAGATCAACATAAAAGAGCTTTCACTTGTCCCTGGGGTACCTATTGCTAGAATTTCATGCCTTTTGGGTTGAAAAATGTAGGAGCTACATGCCAGCGGGTAATGACTACAATATTTCATGACCTAATTCATACCTTAATGGAGGATTATGTTGACAATATACTAGTGAAGTCCTTAACCAGAGTTGTTCATCTAAAGGTGTTAGAATTTTTTTTTCAAAGACTCGAAGCCTACAATGTCTATCTCAATCCAAAGAAGTGTGTCTTTGGGGTAAAATCCAAAAAATTATTAGGATAAATCATCTCACATTGATGCATAGAATTTTATCTCGCCAAAGTAAAAGACACAATCGACATGCCTCCACCAAAGAACATAAGTTAGTTAAGGAAATTACAAGGAAAACAACAATCTATTAGGTGATTTATAGCTCAACTTGCTGACAAATGTCATCAGTTTTAGTACCTATTATGTAAAGGGGCCCCTTTCATATGGACAAAAAAATACCAAGAATCCTTTCAATAGATAAAAGAGTATCTCCTAACACCACCCCTGTTGATGCCACTAATAGATGGGAATCCTCTCATATATATTTATCTACAACCAAAACAACACTGGGGGCATTACTTGCTCACAATGACCACGATGGAAACAATAGAGAAATCTATTATATTAGTAAGAACTTGGTAGGGTATAAACTCAACTAAAATCCTTTTGAACGGGCCTTCCTGATAGTGGTCTTTGCAACACAGAAGTTAAGGCATTACATGTTGAACCACCAAAAAATTCTAGTAGCAAAAATTGATCCACTCAAGTACCTTCTTAGTAAAGCAACATTAACAAAGTGGGTCATGGTCCTTAGTGAATTCTACATCCAATATGTAGAGCGGAAGGTAATCAAAGGAAAAGTAATCATGGATTGACTATCAGACAAACCAACACAAGTAGGACATCCTCTCATAGTTAATTTTCCAGATGAGTCACTTTTCAGTATTGAGACAAGTACTATATGGAATATGTACTTTGAGGGATCCTATACCAATCATGGCTCAGGTGCTAGGGTACTATTTGTCACCCCACAAGGGGAAACAATACCAAAATTCAAAATAGAATTCCCTTGTACAAACAATATTACAGCATATGAAGCTCTATTGACAGGATTATGTATGGTGGTTAGGTGGAAGATCAAAAGTATTCAATTCTTCAAAGATTCAAAGTTAGTCATCAATTAGGTCAATGATGACTATGATACAAAGCATGAGAAATTGACTCCCTATAAGAAAATGGTTGAAAAATTCAAGATTTACTTTGTCAACATCACCTTTTCTTAGATACCCCATATACAAAACAAAGCAGAAGATGCCATGACAACCATCTGATTGCTCTTAGACATACCTAACAATGTATCACAATATGAGTTCTTAGTGGTATAGTTGTTGGTCCCTGATTTCGATGTCCCATAATCTGAAATGGTTTGTGAACTTGTTGGTCCTGAGTCACCTTGGTACCTTGACACTTACAATTACCTCCATTCCCATATTTTACCTGAGACCTTATCCAATAACCAACCTAAGAATTTTATCAAAAAATCCTCTTGTTACACCATAATTGGGGATACCTTATACAAATGAGCCTTTGACAATACCCTAATCCGATGTCTCAATAATACATAAGAAAAAACAACTTTATGTGAAGTGCATGAAGGAATTTGTGGTGCCCACTCTAGTGGTCCTACCTTAGCTAAAAATATTATGCAGCTGGGATACTATTGGACAACTATGGAACATGAGGCATACTGATTTGTCAAAATATGCAAATAATATCAAGTTCATGGTGATCTCATTCATGCTCCATCATAGGAAATAAGGCCTATCACTTCACCTTGGTCCTTTGCTCAATGGGGACTCGACCTCGTGGGAAAAATTCACCCCACTTCCTCAAATGACCATAAATTTATCATAACCGCAACAAAATATTTTACCAAATGGGTAGAGACCATCCCCCTTATCTACATCATCGACAACCAAATTGCAAAGTTAATTCTTAATTATATCATTTTTCGCTATGGTCTCCCACAGTCCATAACCACAAACAAAGGTCATCCCTTCAAAAAATAATACGTCCATGAACTGTGTGAACAATTCCACATCCAACACCATTTTTCTACTCCCTAATACTCGCAAGGCAATGGTCAAGATGATGCATCCAATAAAACCATCATTAAAATATTTAAGAAAACTATCAATGATGTTGGCCATGACTGGAATACTCAAATTAACCCTGCCTTATGGGCATATCAAACAAACATTCATACTCCCACTAGCACCACCCCATTTTCCTTAGTCTTTGGTTCAGAGGCTATTCTCCCCATTGAGGTAGAAGTATCCTCTCTTCAAGTCTACATGAAAGGGTTAATAAATGATGAAGAGTACATAATATATGGGCTACATGAGTTTGAATTATTGGTTGAGCAAAGACAAAAAGCACCGACTCATTTACAAGCATATCAAAACCATCTTTGTAGAAGCTACAACAAGAGGGTCCTAGTTAGACATTTAGACATCAATGACTTGGGACTAATGTTGAATCCTAAAAACTAGGCAGACTGAGATAAACCTAGTAAATTTGAGCCTAACTGGCTAGGCCCTTATGTCATCACAACTTCCTTTCATTCTAGTGCATATCAATTATTTAATCTAGAGGGAGAACCCTTATCTGAGCCTATAAATAGCTTGCACCTACGCAAGTTTTACACATAACTTAAGATAGCTTAGTAAAAATAAAAATATATATGTATCAAAAGAAACCAAAAAAAAAAATAGTAAAGAGAAATAATCCGTCCAATAGTGAAAACCATTTCAATGGCGCTTTGGATAAGTACCATGGTCAAAACCTATAAAATAGGTGCTATGTGTAGAAAATCTTTGCTTCATCATCTATTATCACTTCACATGATATTTTCACCTTTACCCATGTAAATATTCACATTCCTCCATTCCAACACACCCATAATAAGAGTGGTTGCTAGTTCTATGGCTTGAGATCGGTTGATGCTCATAACATACCATGCATAATGCCACTTACCATCCAATCCCAAATAGTACTTGACTAGGGGTAAATACCTAACACCCATTCTTGGTGGAATAAACCTCTAGCTCTTCAGGATCTAACACACTTGGAAAACACAAAAAAAATTCAGAATACGTGTCAAAAATCCCAAAAAAATCCAAATAATTAGAAAACTTCAAAAACAAAGTCAAACATCTATCATGTCAGTCTTTGTCAGTATCAAACTACGTTGCCTCTGCAACTTTACGTAGGCAAGGCCATCTACCAATGTGCCCTTAAGGCATTAGGTTAGTTCCTTCTAGGTTTTTCAAATAACACACAATAAAATCATGACTCAGTTCTTTGTCCATCAAACAAAGTCACTGATCGTGCTGAACTACAAGGTCTCTACATGTACACCGTAGGAAAGGAAATCAATTGATGATCCCTCGAGGCTGCACTAGGTTAGTCCTTTAGGGTTCATCACATTCACTATCACACATGTGAAATATCTTCAAATAAAGAAAATATTTTTTAGTTAGTACTGTCAATCAAAGTCTAGTCAAACTACGTGGTCTCTACATGTACAACATAGGCAAGGCTTAAAATCCCCCGAGGCCTCTAGGATAGGTCCTTAGGTTAGGTTCTTGGTCCAAATCAAAAGCGACACACAATCCAACTGGGGGAAAATCAGAAACAACATCAAATCTATAAAACCAATCAACTAAGGGTCTCCAAGATGTGTCCTTGACATCATTTATGTCAGACAATTTATTCAAGAGATGCAATTTATGAATGAAAAACAAATTTATCAAATCTAGCACTTAAGAGTCTTTAAGATCTTTCCTTCTTGACATCAGGCTCTTTCCTGTGAACTATGGGTCTTCAAGATGTGTCCTTCTTGATGTCAGACCCTGTCATTTCATCTATTCAAGATGTGTCCTTCTTGAATCTCGATCTTGGCAATAATCTAGTTCAACATTTCAATCTTCTTTAGGATGTTTCCTTCCTAAAGAATTCTAGTCAAACAAACAAAGATTCGAGACACATGTCTCGATAAGCATTTTCATCTATTTTTCAGTTATTTGATGATACCACGTGACTTACTATCTCAACGATGTCCTATCACAGGATTTAGAGAAGCAGAAATGTTACTGGGGCATATTTTTATTTTTGACTCATTATCTTATCTTTTCAATATGACCATGTGACTAGCTATTTGAACGATGTCCTATCATAGGATTTAGAGAAGCGACAATGTTACTTGGCCATATATTTCTTTTTGATATGCCATGTTACTAGCCACCTCAACGAGTTCCTATGATGGATTTAGAGGAGCAATAATGTTACATGCACATATCTTATCTATTTGAAATTATCATATTACTAGCGACCTCAAGGATGTCCCGAAAATAAGATTTAGAGGAAGCAACAACGTCTCATGATGATTGTCTTATGTTTTCAAAGTTTTCATGTCACTAGCTACCTCAAGGATGTCTTGACAACATGATTTACAGGAGAAACAACATTTCATGACACATTTTCTTTGGTTTGCTGCTTGTGGTTTGTCTTGACAAAAATACTAGGAACAATTAGGTTTCTTAGTATGAGTCACGACAATTCTTGTCTGCGACTATTTTTTTTTTGGCAAAAGCATGAAATTGTACACTATTGTTCTATCTCATATCATGGTGTTTATTTTATATTGCAATAAACCACCCAATGATGACTCAAATGCAAATGCATAGTATAATGACAACAAAGTAAGGACATATCTTTCTTTCACGCTAACATACATCATCTTCAAGATAAAATTCTTCTTCCATCTCATCAACATGCTATACTATGACACACAAAAATCACCTGCATTCATTATAAAATTAGAGCAACATACATCTTACATGTACGTTTTTCATAAGGAAATAAAAACATCAAAACATCACCATATACATTTGCATAACATGATATATATATAGATAACACAAGGCATACATTGACTATTTAGTATAACTCACATGCATCCATTGCATCATACATCAAGTAAATCAATCATAATTAAAATAATAAATCATCGTCATCACATAACCTTGAAACATAAAGGAATCATCACTGCATCACATAAATAGACACATCATATAATCGCCACCAAAAATGCATCACATATATATATCTCGAGATGTGTCACAATATAATATAAAAAAAATGGAGCTCACAAGCTCTATAATTATATACAGTGTCTACAATATATAATAACATGTCCCTAGGCTACAATATCATTGCTCTGATGAGGAGAATGGGGAGGTGACTAGCCAGGAGTGTGTGATGAACGTTGTGTGGATGGGGGGCCTATCATACGATCCTAGTGTGCGAGGACCTACAACTACACCACTGCTCTGTGATTTGTTTTGGGACCACCAACTGTGTGATCTAATGCTAAGTGCCTAAGAGGCATTGGGAGCCAATCTCTCAAAAGGTACATCCTTCTCATACATATAGCTATAATACTGTTCCCACTCCTGAGCCATGCCTACAGCCTATCCACTGCAAAGAGCGACAAACTCTACAAATCTCTACTTGGTCTCCTATCTCTGGGCTACCGCTAGATCCCTCTCCTGATATGTCTTGTCCCTCTCTATCCTTATCTCATCTCTCTCTGCTATCACAACCCTCATCTGCTCCTTGAGAGATGCTACTCCGACCCTCAAATCAGCCACCTACTGATCTATAGGGCCCTCCTCCTGTATGGGTCTCTCCTCCTCCTCTCCATCCCAACCCTCCAAAATCTGATCTCAGAGCTCTCTCTCCTCATCCACGATATCCTCCTTGGTTTAGTCTTCTACATCCTTATATCCTACCCGTAATAAATCTAGGGCATCCCCCACAACCTCCTCCTCCCCACTAATGACCCCCTCCTCCCCACAAATGAACCCCTCCATCCCACCAACGACCTCCTCTCCATTATCAACCTCCTCCTATCCCTACTCCTTGGCCTCAGATGGGTGACAATGCTCTACCCGACCTCTACCACCTCCTCGACCACCCTTCCCCCCTCGTCCTCCTCTTCATCTCCCGTCATCTCCTCCACCTCTACCACCTTGACCACCTCCTCTACCACCACACCGACCTTGTGGGCCAGTACCTCGATGCTCTATAGGTGCTGCTGATTGGGATATCTATATGGCACAAGCCTATGTTGTGCCAACCAGGCATCATATGCTATTGTCATCCCAAAATCTACAACTCCACCTCTCCATCCCCACTGTAATGGCTTCAGTGGATCATATCTACCTCTAGTGTCGCTATGGGAACCATGGGACCCCACATTGGACCTCCCTAGAAGAGCTAACAAAATCAACTCGACCTCACTTGAACCTCCTCGAACTGTCGAAGCACTCTGTTGGGTAGGTGTCTCTCAATAAGATGAACACTGACAACAATCCTCCCAATCAAATATCATGTGTGGTGTATAAAATATATGAGTGCAAAAGTAATAAATACAACACATTCAATGAAAAATTATATTTGAGAATTCAAATAACAATCTAATCAAATCGAAAGAACAAACTCTCTAATGTTGTCCCATTGTCCTCTATCTCCAAGAATTTTTCAAGTCATTATGGATCTAAGATTTTGTGTATGCACTTGAATTGTCAAATGAAAACCTAGAGAACAAGATGCTGGAAATGCAATAAACCTTTATACATGATTGATTGATGGCTAAACGATATGCTATAGATGATGAGCTAAGATTATGATAATGCTATGATATTGATAATGAAAATGCTATGATGCAACTATAGAAATTAAGATGCAGCTAATGCTAAAGCCATGATTCAACTAAATGATGTAGGGAGGTAAATACTAAAATTCTCAATGCTAATGGTAAGGTGATATGCTCTCTATGATTTTGAAGAGTTTAATTATGCTAAGCTCTCTATATGAAATGTTGTAAATGAGGTTGTATTTATAGATTTCTCTAAGGCATCATCCTATGTGGCAGGATTCAACGGTCTAGATTTGATCTGGAGAGATGGATGATTGAATGTGAAGAGGTTAGAGAGAATAAAGGAGAGTGTTCCCTTTAGTCTAGAACAAACTGGAAAGTGTGGAGAAGAATCAAATGGAGGAGAAAGCCAAGTGTCTCAAAATTGATTAGAATTTATTGAGATAAATGCCAATTAAATATTAAGAGTATTTAATTTCATGAGACACATGATGAGGTGCAAGATGAGAAGTTAGTAGAAATGTGACTAAATTCAAGTTTAGAATTCGAATTTAATAAAAGGGAGTTAATTAAATAAAACTAACTAATTAAAGTTGTTCATTTAATCAAGACATGAAGAAAATGATTTAGAATAAAATAATTTAAAGAAAGTGAACTATAAAAATAATTTTTTTGATTTATTTATAAGTAGAAGAATTCAAGATTTATTAATTAAATAGCTTATATTTAATTAATTTTCTATTTAATTATTTTCTTCTAGACCAATTTTGGGTGTATATGTTTTGCCCCTCTTTGAAGTGATGTGTTTGCGACACATTGCTTCAAAGAAAAAAATTCTAATGGTGTTGAAAAAAATTTACATATGCCCCAAACACTGATTTTTTGAGTGATGATGTATATATGCCCCCTCAGGAGATAAATCAAGAATTTCTTTATTTTGATTTTTTAGGATTTTTGATTTTTTTTTGAAGTTTTCATAATTTTCTAATGATTGTCCAAATTTTGTGATGCTGAAATGATTTATCTCCTGATAAATGATACTAATCCTACCATTTGATTAATTGGTTAATTGACGCCCCTTTTGAAAAAATAGAATAAATCCCACTTAATTACAATTTCAATTACCACTTAAAAAGGTAAAAAGGAGGAAAAGAAGCTCATTTGTTTTCATTTGCATTTGGAGATTGAGTTGATTGAGCACTTGGAGAAAATGGTGATCCTATTCCAAACCCACCGATTCGAGCGAGTTCGATGTCACAATCACCCGACTGTGTATGGACCTCTAGTATAGACCTCTGGTACGTACCCCAAGAAACCATCATTTGAGATTTGAGATTTGTTTTCTCGTGTTTTTGATGTTTTGAAATCTGTCATTTGTGTCTTAGCACATTAGGCATCCGATATAGCGCATAGGGTATTTGTTTCAACATATAATGTATTTTAGCACATAGATGAAGGTTTTTAGCGCATTGAGTATCTAGTTTAACACATATGATAGTGTAGCGCATTTGGGTCATGAATTAGTGCATAAAGTCACTTTTCTAGTGCATATGATCATTTAGCGCATATAGGCTATGATTTAGCACATATGATGAATGATGTGGCACATTCAAAATTTTGGTGCATTGAGACTCTATTTTGGCACATTGATGAAATTTTTTAACACATCCATGATTTCAATGAATAGAAGCATTGTTTCAGCACAATGACACCAAATTGATGAAATATTGATTATTCTCCTAGATTTCGATGTTTGATGATTGCGTCGGCCGATGTGTTGATGATGTTTGATGATGTTGATTGATTGATCTCATGATAGGTGAGAATAAATGATAGTATAGATGATTATTGACCTCATGATAGGTGAGGGTCAATGATAGATTCTCATCAAGATTTGATCAAAATTCATTTGCCCTCCCATCAGTAACAGGCTTAGATAGCCACCTTACAGGTACAGGTGCAAACTTTATAGGGATAGTTGGCACAGGACTAGGCACAGATACAAGCACAGACACATGCATAGGCTCAGGCAGTGGCACAAATCACCTCTTTGACAACAAAGAGAGATACCTTAAGACATAGATGTGAGCAGGCAGAGGCCTTATCAGAGAGATTACAAAGGGTTGTTGAGGGGACCACTACAACAAATATTCTCAAAGTTGTATGACATTCTACCAAGGAGGCCGAGTATTACAGGCTATGGTATTATGAGGTAGTGCCTATAGAGAAAAGTGTCAGTTATGCATAGTATAATAGTGCTAGATCAGGTCAGAGCCACTCACAGATGACTAGCAGAGGTGTGATTGGGCCACCTCCTAGAGATCCATTAGGCAGGGATCCCAGTGTAGGTCCATCAGGTGGTGCAACAGGAGGCTTAGAGAGGCTGGCAACATCCAGAGGGAGAAACAAGTATAAGATGTGCTCTTATTTGATATATTGACACTCGATGATGTATACATTTATTCAATTGAGGACTTTGTGGTACTCTTCCACATTGTTATGATGTATCTCTGCATGTTTGATGGTATCATTGTACACTTCACATTTATTTTGAGATTATATGATATGCAGTGGATACTATCTGTCTATGCATTGTCTATATGGTTTTATGATGGATGCTTGTGATGGATGCATTTGATTTTTGTTCTATTTGCTATTTGATGTTTATATGATTATGCCATTGTTATGTGTATGGATGCAATATGGATTATGAAAATGATTATGAAATGATGGTTATATATATGGATCATGATGCTATGTGTGTTATGTATGATGTTTTTATGCTATATGGGATGGATGTGGTCATGCCAATGAGATGGAATGCACTTTATTTTTTTTGTTTTTCTTGTATGTAAATACATGATCAAATGCATGAATGGATGATTGATGATAATGCTTTCCTAATGTATGCATGATATGATGATGTTTATGCAACTATATGTGAATGATCTTGTTTTTATTAGTACTCAATCCATTGATGAGACAAATAAAATCATTTTAAAATTTTCCAACCTTGGAAAAATCTATAATGCAGATGCAAAACTAATATGGATATAATCTATATTAATCATGCAAATCTAAATATGCAATGTTGTCATTCTTGTTAGCCGATTTTTTGTGCTTGGTATCATCATTGAGCCATTTTAATATGTTAAGTTAGTACAAACATTGATGGTATAATTAGACCATGATGACCTAAATACAACTTCCATGGATTTTTTTATATTGCAAGTTAATACAAGCATCTTGACATAATTGAACCGAGATGACTTGAGTATTTGTTGCGTAAAATAGAAAAGAGTTAATATTTTAATTATGAAAATCAGGAATGTCATCAATGATACTTTGTAGAGCATGTCCCATGATAATTTGCACAGTAGTAATGATTAACTCAAAAACAAAAGACAAAGAAAAATCATACTCCTTTCTAGCTCCTCTAGTCCATGACATCCTTGAGTTTCTCCAGAGAAATGATAACAAAAATCAAGATACAACAGTTGAAAATTCATGCCAAAGTGATTAAACCATGATTCAAAAGAGTATCATCTAGTTAGGTTTTTTTTACTGATATTATTTTTGATTTGGATGGTTGATTTTTTAAAAATTGGTGATCAATGTTGAGTTTTTATCATGATTGTTGTGTTTGATACATTGTCTTACTAATTTCTTGTCTATTGTTGTTAAGCTCAAAGTAGATTGCCCCAGTGAGTTCAATATTTTTCCCCCATTGAGAAACCAACCATTTATTGTGAGTATGCAAAATGATAACCAAGCCAGGATAAGACATGACCATGATGCCCAAATATGTACATGAGGTTCTTAAGATGATCAGGCAAAGTGGTGGCTGAAATTGGATGATCGACACACATGGTAATAGATGGAAAAGATGATCTATCTCAAATAGCACCTGTGCTAGGTTTTCACTACTTGTTTTTATTGCACTTTTTCAGATTTTATGATTTTTTTGTTATCACCAAGACACCTATTTACGCGGTTTTAATCAAGGTAACATTTTTTTTTTTTTTTTGTAAATTTTTGTATTTTTTAGCTTTTTCAAATTTTTTTGTATTTTTCATCTTTTTGACTGTGCACTAGATGAGTTATGTGTAAAACCTCTTGAGATGAAGGTTTTTCATGGGTTCTTCAAATAGGCCCCCTTCTAGCGTAGATAATTGGTATTCTCCAAATTCATAGACTGATACAATGATAAAAGGACCCATCTAATTAGTTTCAAAATTTCCTTTCTTCTCCCTATCCCATTGATTATGAGGATTCTCATTTAGGACCAAGTCACCTACCTAAAATTTTGTTGGTTTGACCTTGTGATTATAGCTTCTTGACATTCTTTGTTGATAGCTTTTTAGGTGATCAACTGCATGCTGACGATGTTCATCCAGTAGTTCCAGCTCCTGCAGTCTAGATACTCGAAAATCTTCCTTTGAAATGATTCCTTTTAATGACACATGGAGTGAAGGTAACTCAACCTAAATTGGTAAAATAACTTTTGATCCATACACAAGGGCATATGGTGTGGCTCCTGTAGGGCTATGGATGCTATTATGGTATACCCATAAAGCAGGGTTTAATTGAACATGCCAGTCATGTCCTGCATCGTTGACAATTTTCTTCAAGATTTTAAAGATAGCTTTGTTTGATGCTTCTGCTTGGCCATTCCCTTGGGAGTAGTAAGGTGTGGAAAATCAATGCTAGATATTGATCTTTCACAAAGCTCTTATACATCCTATTTTTTGAAAGGTCTACCATTGTCAGTGACAATGGAACTAGGGATACTATACCGATAGATAATATAGTTCAAGATGAAAGAGGTAATTTGTTTACCCATGATGGTGGTCAATAGTATGAATTCAATCCACTTTGTGAAATACTCCATGGTTGTGATTATGAATTTATGTCCATTAGATGAAGATGGATGAATCTTACCTACAAGATCAAGTCCCCATTGGTTGTAGCTCTTACGCTAGTGCATGTATAATATTTCCATGGACTTGACATTTCTTGCACTTCTTGAAAAATTGAAAAGATTCTTTCTCCATGTTCAACCAATAATAACCCAAGCGTAGGAGTTTCTTAGCTAGAGTAATAAAAATTGAATGAGTACCACAAATACCCTCATGAAATTATTGTAAGGCTATCTTAGATTTGTTACATTCAATACATCAAAGGAGAGTACCATCAAAACTTCTTTGATAAAGTGTATCAACTATCAGGGTATATTGGCCTGCTTGACGGAAAAAGTTATGTTTTTGGTTTTAGGAGAGATCAGGTGGAAGGGTATTGTCTCTCGGATAAGTATAAATCTTCCCATAGATTGAGGAAGCAACATATACTAGATGGTACACAACCTAGGACTCATGATTTTCATAGGTGGGGTTAAACAATTGTTCCACCATGAATTCATAATGAGTTCATTTTTCTAGTATCTGTAGAAGAGAGGCAATGGTTGCCATGGAATCTACAACTTTGTTGTCTACTCTTGGAATTTGTTCAAATTTGATCTCAACAAAGTAATTTTTGAAGTCATCTACCATTATTTTGTAAAACATCAACTTGTCATCTTTTATCTGATACTCATCATTAACCAGATTTATGATTAGTTGAGAATCTCCATAAACCTGTAACTCTATGATTTTCCATTCCACTGCTACCTTAATACCAATGATTAATGCTTCATACTCAGTTGTGTTGTTAGTGCAAGGAAACATCAACCTGTAATATTTTAGAATGGTGTGTTCCTGAGGACTGACAAATAAGATTCTAGCACTTGATCCATGTTGCGTGTAAGATTCATCAAATTATAATATCCACTATTGTGTTGACACTGTGAGGACATCTGCATCTAGAAACTCAATGTGCATGGGATGGTAATCTTGTAATGGTGCTTCAGCTAACTAGTATGCTATCACTTTCCCCTTGATTTCTTTTCTATCCACATACTGGATGTCAAATTCACTTAATGTCATCGCCCACTTTGCTAGTCTTCTTGTTAGATTGGCTTTGCTAAGTAGATATTTCAATGGATCTATCTCGGCTATCAATTTGATGGTATGTGTTAACATGTAGTGTCACAATTTTTGAGTAGTAAACACCACTTCCAAATAATATTTTTCAATGAATGTGTAGTTAATCTCATAGCCATTCAATGTTCTACTGATGTAATAGATAACCCTTTATTTTCTTGTAGAGTCTTCTTGTGCTATCAAAGCTCCCAAAGATACCTCAATAGTTGCTATGTAGAATAGCAATGGTTTTTCCTCTGTTGGTGGTACCAAGATAGGTGGATTCATCAAATACTATTTCAAATGATTTAAGGTAGCTTCACATTTTTCATCCCATCTGAAAGAAACATTCTTGTGTAGCAAATTAGTAAAAGTATGTCTTTTGTCTACCAATTGCATGATGAATCTTTAGATGGATTGTAATATTCCTTGTAAAGATATGAGTTGGCTAATGTTCTTAGGAGGAGGCATTTTCATGATGGCTTTAACTTTTTCTAGATCTACTTCAATGCCTTTAGCTAAGACTATGTATCCCAAGATTTTTGTTGATGTTATGCCAAATACACACTTCTTTGGTTTTAAATGCACATTGAACTTTTCCAATTGAGTGAATATTTTATCTAAGATTTCTAGATGTCCTTCCCTGGTGAATGATTTGGCTACCAAGTCATCCACATAGTCCTCCATTAAAGTGTGCATCGTGTCATGAAATATTGTTGTCATCACACGCTGATAGGTGGCTCCTGTGTTCTTTAACCAAAAGGCATGATGTTCCAACAGAATGTACCCCATGGGCATGTGAAGGATTTTTTATCTTGATCTTATAGTGCAATCTTGATCTAATTATAGCCTAAAAAACCATCCATAAGTGATAGCATAGCGTTTCTAGCTATTAAATCCAAAATGATGTCTATGTTGGGAAAAGGAAAGTCATCCTTTGGACAAGCCTTGTTGAGATCTTTGAAATCTATGCATATTTTGATACTATTGTTTGGTTTGGAAATTGGTACAATGTTTTAAATCCATTTTGCATAGTCGATTGGTTGGATGAACACCACATCTAATAATTTTTTCAATTCTTGTTTCACCAGTAGGGCAATGTGTGGATGTATTTTCCTCAATTTTTTCTTTACTGGATTCACTCCACGTGGTAGAGATAAGTGATGCATTATTAGATCTAGATTTATTCCTGGCATGTCAACATATGACCAAGAAAATTTGATTTGTCTCTCTTCAAATAATTTGGTGAATCTTTGCTTTTCTTGCTCTATCATGGATGCAACTAGATGTAGGACTTTCACTGCTTCTACAGTACCAATATTTATGGATTGTATAGGATCATCCAATACTAAAGATCTCTCATGATAATGATCAGGAAGAGTGTCAAATATCCCATCATTTAGTGCCTCATAGATGTTTTCACCATTGGATACACTCTTTATGTATTTATTTATTTTTCTTGATCTAATACTACCATTAAATGGTTTTCACCATTAGATCAATTTTTTATATTCATTTTTCAGCTAAGAGATTTCATACTCCCTTGGTTCGAAGATTCGTTATGAGATTCATTGGTAGAACTTGTTTTGGGATTTTCAGAGAAAAGGAAGTTGACAATGGCATGGTCATTTGAAAAGATAGGGATATCAAGAGGCTCAATTTGTTCCCTATCAATGAGTTTGGGATGTATTAAAGGTAAGGGATCATCGGATTGGTGAAGTTCCAAGGTGGTGAGGGTTAGGATGGAGATTTCAAGGTGTTTAGTAGTAACGTCAAGGTATATAATCTTACTTTCCTCTGAATCATCTATTTCGCTCGATGTCTGATCGTCCTCACTAGATCCATCGATATGTTGTGATCCAAATTCAAATAGTCTAGACCCTAAACTTTGTCCCTCTATACATATGGGTGCATACCTCTTTATCACATCAATTTCCTTTTTGTGACAAGATTCTTCAAATAGTGAATCCCTCATTCATTTGAATCTATTTTGGAGCTGGCTTGTAATTGGAGGCTTCTCTCACAAATATGTTGCTTAGTTTCTTCTTTTGTATCTTATTTGTATCCTAGGCCAGTCTTGTCCTTTGCATTGGTTATGATAGGCTATATTGGTTCCATGATACCTTCTTTTCTTTTTTTTACAAGACCTTTTCCTTCGTATCCCATCTTCTCTAGGATTGACAACCAATTAAAAATATCTTTGTCTTTAGATTCATCCACTAGAGTTCTTGCTTTTAAAAATCTACCATCAAAGAGCATGATTGGTTGTGAAGATTGTTGTCTGGATGTTGATGGTTTTCCATAGGATTTTGGAGAAGGTAGTAGTTGTGATAGACATAAGGACTTCTCAAAAGAATATTCACCCATGCCTTTTTCTTTCAATTGAACTTTTTTCTCAAATAGTTTTGACAAAGAATCTAGTTGAATTTCATTGCTTGAGGAAGTATAATCACCAATGCCTTTATCTTTTGATTGGACCTTTTTCTCAGACTGTTCTGACAAAGGGTTTAGTTTTCTTTCATTGCCTGAGGAAGTAGAAGTGATAGCTTCTCTATTATGTGGTACAAAAGTATCTTGGACTATCTTAAGAGTATTACAGTATTAAGGATTGTTGGAATCAACTGAAATGGTGATCTCTTGTCCATTGTAGGGGAATTTCAAACATTGATGGTATGTTTATGGTACTGCTTGCATTTCATGAATCCAAGGTCGACCCAAGGGTATGTTTTATGTCAAGTCTTTGTCTAACACTTGAAAAATTATGTCTTTTTGAACTAGTCCCACTTGAATTGGTAATATAATTAGTCCATGAGAGGATCTTTCTTCATCATCATAGGCTTTGATAGTGATCTTTCTTCTAGTATCTATTTCATTTTCTGAGAATCCTAGTGCATGAACAAGCTTTAAAGTACAAATATTTAGACCAAATCCTCCATCTATTAAAACGTGTTTGACCTGATGTTTATGAATTAGAACCTCAATATGGAGTGATGCATTGTCTGGATGAGTAAGGGATGCATAATCATTTTCTAAAAATTGATAGAAAATGAGGTGTGGTAAAATGTCCCACCATGGCTTCGAATTGAAAAACTTCTAAATTGGTAGGTACTGTGGTGTCCACTAGAGCTTTTTTCCAGAATATCCTTGTGAGCTGGTGAAATTTTGAGAAGTTCTAATATGGATCTTTGCATTGGAATATTTTTCCATTGGTCCACTATGTTATATTGATTTGATGGGACAATGGGTGCTTTGGATGTACTTCCTTTCAATACATACTTAGATTGAGCTCTTGTGGTCATGTTTACTGGCGTGCTGTCTTGTTTGTCTTTGATTTTGATGAATTTAATTTGATTAACAATTGCAACCATGTCTTGTTTGATGTCATTGATTTGATTTGATTTGATGGTGACGTCATTAAGTTGAGTTTCAGTTGTAACAATGTCATTTATTTAATTACTAGTTGTAACAAATTTTTGTTTGTCATTAATTTCAATGTCATAATTTTGATCATCCACTACCAAAATATGAAGAATGGTAGAGTCATAGAAATAGTTCTCACTTTTCCCTTTGGTGTTTGTTGAAGAGGATTCCCCTTTTTCATAGTTGGGTAAAGAATTTTTGAATGCTCCATGGTCAACATTTGTTTGAGGTCCTTCTATCAATATTTCACGTCGATCTATCAAGTCTTGCACCAAATGTTTTAGCTGCATACAATCATTTGTTTTGTGTCCTTTGTTTCTATGAAAATCACAATAATGTGCATCATTCCACCATGGTGGTTTAACTCTGGGTTCCCAATATTGTGCCTCTGGTAATGTTATAAGCTTAGCTGCAAGAAGCTCTTTTAATGTTGATTCAAGTGTTTGTACCAAAGGTGCAAATATTCTTCTATTCGATGGTGTTCGATATGGTCTTGGTTTAGATTTAGTATTGTTTTGATTGGTGTTTTGATTAGTTTTTGATTGGTCTTGGGTGTAATTCTTGATAGATTAAAGACTGGTTTTGCATTATGTGTTTCAGTTGCACCATCATTTCTAACATTCTTGTTTCTTTGCTAGAATTTGGGGTTCTCATTGTTGTTATAATGATTGGAGGAGTTTTTTGAGTTTTTTCCTTCATTGTAGATTTTTAATATTCTTTTTTTACCTAAGGCTTCTTCAATTTTAAGTCTATTTTCAATCATTTTTCAAAGTTGGGTGGACATTGTAATTGCAGCCTATAACTCATCTCATTCTTAAGATTGTCAATAAAAATTTCCTTCTTTTCCTTCTCAAGTATAAGACAAGAATATCTAGAAAATAATTTTCTCCATCTTTGTAAAAATGTGAGGAATGATTCACCATTTTTTTATTTTGCGTTGCAAAGATCTTTCATGGTTATGTCATGTTAGATGTTGTATGAATATTGAGTGATAAAATTATTTACCAGCTCTTCAAATGATCTCATGCCTAGTGGGAGTTGTGAAAACCATTGCATGCATTGAACACCCAAACTTCATGGAAATAATATCATTAAATAAGTCTCTTCATGTGCAAATTCCAAGCTCATGGTGCAAAATTATCTTACATGATCTATAGGATCAGGTTTGCCATTATATTTATCATATTTTGCAAGATCACAGTTTGGTGGAAATGGTATCATGTTTAGACTTCTATCAAAAGGATAAGGGCAGATGTCTTGCAACAAGTATATTTTTGTGGTTCATCTTTTCATGTCTTGAATCTACTGTTGTAGGTTTTGCATTTGTTGGGTCAAAGAATTTATTGGATCTATGGTTCGTGAATCAGCCTCTGTCCTCTTGGGAGATCCTTTTAATTGGTTATCATCAAAATTAGTGGGAAATTTCACACCTTGGTTGGCCAACATCAAAAAATATTTTGCTCCATATTTTTCTAAAATCTTTTCCATAAATTTATGGAATTTAGGGTCTTGTTGAGCTATTTGAATGTCTTCATCAGTGATTTCATCTGTTACAGGTTTGTGGAATCTATGAAAGGGATTTTCTTCACCTTCAACCATGATGTTTTGAGTTTCAAGTTCTTGTCCTTTGAGTTTTTGTTTTTGAGCTCTTGTTAAAATGGGCATACAAGTGCTAAAGGTTTGCTATACTTTGATCTTTGTTTAAGAATGACAAGGAGATACTTGAGTCAAATAGAATGATGGATTATATTGATGAGGCTAAGGTGATAAATTTGATGAAAACATGTTGTTTCATGATGAAGGATGATAGATCCCAATGATGAAACTCAGCTAAAAATTAGAGATAGGTTTGATGATTAGGCACTTTAAGATGGTTTGATCCAAGTTTAGTTAAGAGAATTTCACTTGCAAAGGCTAGTTTCTTCAAGTTTAAAGTGATGGTTGAATGAGGAATGATCTATGCTCAAGAAAGAATGCCTAAATTTGGTTTTAATTGCTTGACAGACATTCAAATTAGATCTTTATTTGTGATTTAGATGGATGCACTAAAATAGGGTCTAGGTGCACTAAAAGATGACACATATGCACTAAAAGATGGCCTGGATGCGTTAGACTATTCCCTAGATGCACTAGAACAGGAAACGTATGCATTGAAAGGTTTAGTGAATACATTGACAAAGACTATGAATGTGTTGGAAGATGAGATAAAAGCGCTAGAAAAGAACCTAGATGCGCTAGACTGCCCCTCTATATGTGCTAGAACATAAATTTGATGTGGTGTAAAATTGAAGTAAATGCACTAGATCATGTGGGCTAAATGCACTAAAAGATGAAGGAAATGCGCCAGAAAAGACCCTATAAGTGCTGAAAAAATGTGATGAATGTGATGAGATAAGCTAGAGATGTGCTAGACTTCCCCTAAATATGGTTCAAGTTATCTGGCGTAAATTCAACTTAGCTCTATTGGAGTATCAAGTAAATGTGCTAGATAGATTTGCAAATGCGCTAGAAGATGGGACAAATGCACCAAAATATGGCTTAAATGTGTTGAAAGGTATGATAGATGCGTTGAAACAAAAACCAGATGAGCTAGAATATGAGCTAAATCCACTAGAAGAGAACTTAGATGCACTGGAATATGAACTAAATGCACTAGAAGGTGGGCTAAATGCACTAAAATAGAGCCTGTATGCGTCAAAAAATGAGGAAAATGCATTGGAACAAAGAGATGATGTGCTAAACTGGAAATGGTCACCATTTTTAAAATTTTGTCTAGTTTTCTTGTTTTCAACTCAATGAATTGGGTGTTTTTTGGATGAAAAATCTTCCGAATAGTGAGTTTTCCTAGTTTCCTTATTTGTGGACCATGTGATATAAGTGTTTTTTAATGGATGGTCTCTTGAAAAATGATTTCAAACACAACAAAAAGTTGTAAAATAGTTTGTTTCACCCTATGAGCTAAACATTAAGTGTATGTTCAAGGATCTGGTCCGATCCCTTTGATTGCCACATGTATTATACAATAGAAAATAGATAAGTCACTTTTCTAATGTCAAGAGTCATTTATAATATCACATCCCACATCTTAGAACTATGCTAGTTCACATAGCTGTGTCACCCCCTAGAGGGTGCCCATTTTTTTTCCTTTCCTGGGTCTTAACCAAAGTCGAATCCTCCACTTTTAGCCAGTAATCTATGGTAGTTATATGGTGAGTATCTTGGAGATAAATTTTTCCCTCCCCTTGCATTGTGAATATTGAAAATGTTTAGAAACTGACTCGACTGGGTACTATACTTAAATTTCTTAGTAAGGGTTTTCATTTAGTGCAACAAATGATAAAATCCATCAAGATACCTCCCAACCTTTAGAACAAAGGCTTTTGGGATGGTTATCAAATGCACATTACTATTGAATGTGACTTTCATCACAATCACATTTGATTATAGTGGGTTGGAATTCTCAGCTTTAGCCATTCCCATTTAGGTCGTTCCCATAAGGTGAGTACTTCTCCCACTATGATAGACCTTCTAAAGGTTCTATTGCAATAAATGAAAGAGTGATACTAGAATTCTGGTCACCCAGTGAAGGGGAGAGCATAGGCCTATCACTTTACAAGTGCAACATACATGGTATTCATTAACCTATTAATTAAACTAGATGCCTAATTTAATCAAAGGAAAAAATAACTCCAGCCCCTGCAAACACCATTAGTAGTTTTAGATAATTGTCTTTAACAATGTTTAAAACACCTACAAAATAGAGAGACATCAATTAGTCCCTAGAATTATGAGTTTCTACAAATAGAGCTAAATGCGCTAAAAGAGAAACCATATGTGCTAAAAGATTCACTAAATGTGCTATTAAACACCCTAAATCTGCTATTCTCGAAAGCATAAAATGAAAACCAAAGTCTTGTATGCGTTAAAGAGAATGTAGATGCACAAAAATATCCCCCAAATACGTTGAAACAAAGACTGAATGTGCTAGAAGAGCTAATAGATGCATTGAAATAAAGACTAGATGCACCAAAAGAGTAGGTGGATGTGCTAAAAGATGCTTCAGGTGTGCTACATTAAAATTCACGATCAAACCTGTGAATGAAAATTTTCTAGAAAATGTTAAAAATAGGGCTAGGCCCCACGGTGGGCACCAAATTTATGTTAAAACAGGGCTAGGCCCCATAGTGGGCACCAAATTTATATGGTGTATAATATATGTAAGTGTAAAAGTAATAAATACAACACAATCAATGGAAAATTATATTAGAGAATTCAAATAAAAATCTAATCAAATTGAAAGAACAAACTCTCTAATGTCATCCCATTGTCCTCTATCTCCAAGTATTTTTCAAGTTATTATGGCTCTTAGATTGTGTGTATGCACATGACTTGTCAAATGAAAAGCTAAAGAATGCGATGCTGGAAATGGAATAAACCTTTCTACATGATTGATTGATGGCTAAATGATATGTTGTAGATGATGAGATAAGATTATGATAATGCTATAATATTGATAACAAAATTTTTGTGATGTAACTACATAAATTAAGATGTTGCTAATGCTAAATCCATGATTCAACTAAATGATGCAAAGAGGTAAATACTAAAATTATCAATGCTAATGCTAAGATGACATGCTCTCTAAAATTATGAAGAGTTTAATTATGCTAAGCTCTCTATATGAAATGTTGTAAATGAGGTTGTATATATAGATTTCTCCAAGGCATCAACCTATGTGGTAGGATTCAACTGTCTGGATTTGATCTAGAGAGATGAACGGTCGAATGTGAAGAGGTTAGAGAGAATCAAGGAGAGTCTTCCCTTTAGTAGAACAAACTGCCAAGTGTGGAGGAGAATCAAATGGAGGAGTCTAAATCCGAGTGTCTCAAAATTGGTTAGAATTTGTTGAGATAAATGCCAATTAAATATTAAGAATATTTAATTTCATGACACATGATGAGGTGGAAGATGAGAAGTTAGTAGAAATGTGACTAAATTCAAATTTAGAATTTGAATTTAATAAAAGGGAGTTAATTAAATAAAACTAACTAATTAAAGTTGTTCATTTAATCAAGGCATGAAGAAAATCATTTAGAATAGAAGAATTTAAAGAAAGTGAACTATATAAATAAATTTGTCATTTTATTTATAAGTAGAATAATTAAAGATTTATTAATTAAATAGATTGTATTTAATTAATTTCTTCTAGACCAATTTTAGGTGTATACATCATGTCTGTCAACAAAAGGGAAAGTGTCAATCCTCATCTCTCCACTGAGCACAGTCCATGTAGGGTCTCCAAATAAACTAAAAAAGTGTATCAATAGCATGTCTCTAGTATCCAATACCCCCAACATGCGACTGAGTAGTAGTCCCAACATATATAAACACATATGGTTATCAGTCATCTAGCTATTGGACGACTAGTGGATGAAAAACAATGATATGCGTCGACACCAAATCATCAATAATGTAGTCCCACAACTCACAGACTACGCCTCCTTGTAAGCCATGTCATTTGGATAAAAATACAACATCACTAGAAGACAAGGGCCCCATGCATATACAACCTACCTCTCCAACATCCCAACCAACATCTCACCCCAACCCATAGAGAACCCATGCCCTCGACTATTTGGCATAACAATCCTAGAAATCAGAGTACACAAAAAATAATTAATAGTTCTCATATCTATTTGCGAGCACATGCCATATGATATCATAGTGCTCGATACCCAGCTATTTGATATCATCATACACATAAAATCAGGTAATCTCACTATATCCCCTTTGTGTATCATAATTCACCCTCTCTCCATTGATCAACAATTTGAGAATCCTATACACATCCTCTAATATAACTATCACTTCTCCTGTGGGTAAATGGAAAGATGAAGTCTTTGAGTGCCACTACTCAGCAAGTATAGTAAGCATCCCTCAGTTTACCTGAATGCTGGGCATAGTTGTAACATGATGTAGAGCAAGACACCATATTAATCGCTACTATGCACTGCTCAACTGATCTCATAATCTATAGGTAGTTTGTCTCGACTCCTGAGTGTATATCAAATCCAAAACAACCTAAAAATGCACAACACAATATCAATGTTAGAAACATGAGGCTAATAAACATGCATCATTCAAAAGATGAAGAAATTTTCATGTTTCATAAGCTCAAAAAAATTTTAATAGCCAGATGCATCATTTTATTTTACAAATGCGGTGCACAATGCAAATGCATCATTCCACTTAACAAATGTGTCACACAAAGAAAATGCATCATACAATCTATCAAATGCGGCTAATAAATACATATGCATCACGTAAAATGCAAATGCGACCCAAAATAACACATGCATCATTTTATCTATCATATGTGACTTAAGAATGAAAATGTGGTTCATTAATCTACATATGCGTTGATTGAAAGAAAATAAAAATCAAGCCTTCACATGTTTCTACAAATGCATCATATCGTAGAAAGATGCATCACATATAAACACATTTATGGTGTACACAAAATGACACATCTGAAAAATAAATTTTAACTACCTGAAAATGCGTGAAAATCAAAATTTCAAAAGATGGATTTGGGGTACATAGTAGCTCTCCTGTGTTGGCTAGTCGTCGGAAGGTCCAGATCTGATATCCATGATGCTTAGTGTAGAGAATGAGAGACATTTTCTCAATGAGCTCTAGAGAAAATATCATGTTTTCTATCTCCAAGGGTGCAAAAGGAATTCACTCCTACCCAGTTTGTATTTATACCTAGGGGTTTTTAGGGTTTTCTTGGAACCCTAATGTATTGGTCGCACTATTGAGACATTACCAATGACCATTTCATGTATTAAAACTTGCTGAAACTGATTTCTTTCACCACCATTGAACTTCTAGCTATCCAATTGCGTAATCAAGACAATTACCAAAATTTTCTAAGTTTTTAAAAAGTTTGTCAATTTTTTTGATGGAGCATACCTTTACCTATTTCATACAATGGCACCACTAGAGCATTGTATTCGAAATTCTTAGACACAAATGCCGAAATTACATTATGTCAAAGAGGGGCAAACTGTAGACACAAAAAATGGCTTAGGCTTGCAGCTACATTTTTCATCATATATTCAAGATACCCGAGTGATGATTAAATGATCTTATTCATTTAATTATAAATTCAAATTCAAATTCCTCTAATTAATTAAATAGTCTTAACCATTTAATTAATTCATTTTATTATTCTTCTAAAATTGATTAATTAAGTAAATAACATTAATTTATCTTAATTATGTCGCTAATGAATTCTAATCCATTCTTTTGATTAATTAAATAAGTTACATTAATTTATTTAATTACGTCATTTAATTTATTATTCCTCTTTCAGTTAATTAAATAAGTTTCCTAAATTTATTTAATTACACACCATTTAAGTTAACTTCATTATTCTTCTTTTGGCTAATTAAATAAGTTTTCCAAATTTATTTAATTACACACCGTCTAGTTAATCTAACCTATTATTCTAATTAATTAAATAAGTTTTCTAAATTTATTTAATCATATTTTCCCACATTTAATTAAATAAATGACTGTTTATTTAACATAATAATTCTATCTTCTCATCTAAAGTGCTTTCATAAATCAAATACTTCACTCAACTATTTAATTACATGCACACACTTTCTCCACTAAAGAAAGGAATTAATTTAATAATAATTCTTTTATTTTGAACAAATGCCTTCTATATCTCAAGTAAATATCTCATGCATAATTCGTTCTCTTAGTTCACTCATCGAATTGATCTATCACCTCTTTCTGACTAATACTCTCTTTTAGTTCCCTCACTGAATTGGATATGTTACCTCCTCGTGACTCACAAACTATCTCAGTTACACCTCTTGAAACGAATTGATCAAATCACTTAACTATTCAATCAAAGCATGCAATTAGGTCCTCACAGGTGATCTGAACCATTCAAATCAAATCAATCTTAATTGTTGAATCTATGAGACTTCTATAAAATAAGATTTTCAACTCTATTTTTGGTAACCACAATCTTTAAAGTTTTGATGTCAAGATACATATAAGCAAATATTGCGTACTCATGATCTGAGGGCAATTGAAGCAATTTAAAGAAAAGTTGAGAAGAATAATGAAGATGATTTAAGTAAGCATGGGAGTTACATGATACAGTTTTTGATTTATTGAATTCATTTATAGCATATGCCCTTCATTATTGATTTGGGATCTTTAGCATAATTTAGGCAATTAGTGGTTGTTTCTATTTGTTATGTTGTTTCATTTATTTCCTCATTACAACATAAACATTATTAGTCCCATGATTCTAATTAAGTGAGTAAAAACAATTACAACATGAAATTCTATTGAAAATATTACTTAAAATTCCTATATTCTTTTTTTTTTTCTCATTTCTTGAAAAATGTAATATTAAATATGCATTTATGATTAGTTTGATTGATGAAGAAAATGAATAAGGGCTTTTGCAAAACCAATAAAAATAATTAAAGGCTTTTGTAAAACCAATAAAAATGACTAAGGGATTTTGTAAAACCAATACATTTATCTAATCTTGAATAGAGAAAACATTGTTTGTTTATATAGTGGCACTTGAACAAACACTACAACTTATTTGCAAATCTAACATAATATTAAGGATGAAACAATATACTTCAAATCTGAAATATTTGTCCAATTTTATCAAATGCAAAATCTAAGCTCTTCGACCCATCATGCATACATTATGTTTTGGATTAAATAATAAACTAAAAAACATATTTAATCTACAAATCTAAATAAAATAAATTTCTGAATTTATTAATATATAAATAATAGTACCTAAATTATTAAATGAACTGTAATTACATACATTAAAAATATTGAGAAAGTTATGTAAAATGAGAAGGGGGCTGCAACAAAAGGGGTTGCCACCCCCCGTCAATGGGAAGGGATTAAGCCTCCAAAAAATCTGCATCATACACACTCTTTGTGGGTGTAAACAACATTTCTCAATTCAATAACATTGAAAAAAAAACTCATCATTTGCTGCCATAAATTTAATTATAGGTTGCAGTTAATAACTAGCAAGAAAATGTATTGGAAAGGTCTGTATTTTCTGGAAAGTAAAATCTGCAACAACTAGGAAGCAACATTGGGGAAAATGGTGTTTCTTCAAGCCTTCAAAATCCTCCAAACTGTCTATATTTAACTATGAGAATGCCTCTTGAAAATTTGAAAACAAAAGTGAAGAAATTGCTGCAACAACAAAAGTTAGAAATTAAAAAGGAAATAAAAAACTTTTCATGGAAAACAAGAGAATTAAAGGAAAGAAATAAGTTAGAGAGTTGGTTGTTTATTAGTAAAATTTAATTCTATTAATTTTTTATTTATTTAAAATAAATAAATTTTAAACCAAATTTACTTGGAAATTATAGATTTCAAATTATTTAATAATTATTTGATTACAAATAAATTTTAATTTAATCACTTGAAATCAAATTTAACCTATATGACTTTAGTCGAATTCCACAAAATTAAAAAAATACATTTTTAAACTTAACCCAATCAATGATCAAAGCTAGATTAGATTTAATAATAATACAAATGTATTTAAACTAAATTTAATATTTGAAAATTAAGTTGATGAACATAGTTTTAAGAGTAATAGAGTTGGAAGTAAAGTAAATCTCAAACCTATCTTAAGAGATAAGGCAAGTGGGTTCCAAAGAGAAATGGTAAAACACATTAACTTGAAATTGGTAAGGAAACCTATTTGTTGAGAAGAATCATCCATGAAATACACCCAACTCATTAAACCTTGGATAATGGAATAATCAAATACGAAAATTTGAGTAGTAAAAATATCAATGAACAAGACTATAGTTTTAAGCATAGAAATATACTTATATCAAGTCTAAGTTGCTATATAAAATGTTAGTGAATTTTGATTCAAACTTAGAATTCAAATTTATACTCAAGTTTAATACCAACTCTATGTTTTTTGATGTAATAGTAAATTCAAGCATAATTGAAAACATTTACCTTAAATTTTATTTTGATTCAAGTATGAATACGATTAAATAACATTTAATTGATGTATCTCTTCAAATTCTCAAACTCATAGTAGTCTAAATATAATATTGCAATAGTAGTTCCTTAATGTCTCTATTAGACAAATAAATGGGGTTAGAAGGAGTAGAATTTGTAAAGGTTATTATATTTTTGTCAAAACCAAAAATAACTAGTTGTCTTAAACACATTTAAGGTGTACATTTGGAGTGAAATTATACACTAGGAAAGTAAAGAAATGTGACAACATAGAGAACTTGATGTCATCAAACTATAGTTTATCCTTAGCACATGAATCCACCATAGAAAAATTAGCAAGTTGAGGAAGAATTTGGTAGTTGTGTATGAGTTAGATTGAGTTAAATTTAGTCATTGGAGAAAGTATAAACTAGTGATATTAATATAGAAGCTGATCTAGATCAAGAAGTTCATTAATAATGATTAACCCCTTTAATCTCTTAATCTCTATACTAAAACTTAGCCACCTTGTTAATGATACCACTTAAGTCAATAGTCTTGATTCTTGTCGTGTGAGGGAAAAAAAATTGGTGGTTGTGTTTTGTTTTGTTGTGCAAAAATTTGGGGCATGATAAATGAGAAATAAATAATGGTCATATTTTAGATATGGCCTAAGATATGGCCATAAATAGGCACCCAACCCATAGGTATTTATCTTAGGGTACCAAAAATGATAAAAATACTTAAAATAAGCCTTTTAAGCCATCTTAAAAAGTTCATGAAAGAAGGCATCCGAAATTCAACTTAATTAAGGCCCTCCAACCCTAATTCTCCACTTACACATTTAACCACATGGTATTAACACTTAATTACCCCACAAAATACCTCATACCTAACCCACACATTGAACTCCTCAAACACAATTAAGAAACAATTCAAAACCTTACTACTTCTTGAGTCTACAAAGGTTCAAGTTATAATTTCTTAAAGAAGTATTTGATTTGGTATGGATGTTTTCTCTTTTCTCCTATTGGTGCACTTATTTTCCTGCACAAAAAGGTTAAGTACAGTTAGACCATAATAATAAATCACATTAGTTGTTAATCTAATCCTCATAACTTTACTTGTGAACCATTTACATAGATAATTACTCATCAAAAAATAATGTGGCATAAAATTCCGTTGTATAATTTCAAGTAATATCTAATAATTCTGATGTGCATACATATTCATAAAATAGAATAATGACAATAAAATATAAAGTAAAAATGAAATACAAAATTCTTACCACACAATCACCTTATTTATCATCTGCAATATATCTAAACATCTATTTAGGAAAATTGTATAACCAATTAGGGTTGTATTAATCACATGTGAGGCAAGGCCTTACAAAATAGATAGCTAGGGATCAATGACTAATAGAAAAGTACAAGACCCTTTACCAAAGGTTTCCAAAAGCTTTACCTTGTTTAATTCTATCTCATCACATGAAAATATTTTGTGAGTAACTTAAGGATACGATCCACATTCCTTATACCACACTAAAAGATGACCAAAGAACTCAATCTAGGTTATACAAGTTATCTAGGGGAATGATCAATATGCCACAAGGGAATGTGAGGCCTAATCTATGAATTTGAAGATGCAGCAATGTCAAACAATTGAGAGAAGAGGTTAACCCACTCTTCTCTTTCACTTCCCCAATGTATAAAGTTCTTAGAGGCTTAGTCCAAATGAAAAAGTTACAAAGTTTCCAAGAGGAATGTATTTTAATTTACACCTTGCTATTATACTATATTGAAACACTAGAGTTGAGGTTATCCTTTAGGGTGATGAAATCCTTATACGGGCCTCCTAAAAATAAAAAAAGGAAGAAGCAATGTTTTTGATTTTCAAGATCACACAAGTGAATGAGAGAAGAGCATATGCACATACCCTTTAGGATTAAAAGGAAATTATTCTTTGATTATCCAAATTGAAATGTGATGTTTTCTATAATATCTTATATAAATTATTTGAAAAGATACAGACATAGACAAGGCACACAAAAAAATAAAATGTCTAAAATATTTTCTTTAATAGCCATCCCGCAAAACCAATTTGTTTGAAGTTTGATATTTTGTACTTTGGCTTGCAAAAATTATTGTTTTTAAATTTTTGTTCTTTAATGATGAGAGGAAGATAAACTTAATTATTAGTTTAAAATAGACAAAATAAGACTTCAAATTGAAAAATGAATTTCACTTTTAAGTCCTTTATGAAAATTTGATAATTTTTTTAAAAACATAAAAAATGAAGTTCATATAGAAAAGAAACACTCACTTTGAATGATTTTACTTGATTTCTATTAGATTATTTTAAAAAATGGATTGATAAAAATATACAACTTGGAACCAAATTTTTGACATCTATTGTAAGAAATTAAAAATACGATAGATAGATCCAAATTTATTAGCATTTTACTAAAGACAAGATTTTAACAACAAATAAACAATTTTAAAAGTAGATTGATGGTTTTAAACAACAAATAAGCAATTTTGAAGTCTTGAACCATTCATGGTTTTTCCTAATACAAGTTTTGACTAAAAATACATGGAATTATCTCATATAGGTGGTTTTTGATTGATAATGTTTTTTGTTGAATGCATAAGACAATTGAGAGGGGGGGTGAATCGGTTGCACCTTAGAAGTTCATAAACCTCATACACATTCAGGTCAACATTCACTCATTAAACCCTTAAATCTATTATGATGATTTAGCATGAAAAGTAAATAAAAAAGAATGAAAAACTTAACACCATACACAAGAGAACACCAGATTTATGTGGAAAACCAAAGAAGGGGAATACCATGGTGAGGATTAGCTCACAATATAAGTAATATCAACACCAAATACAATAGGGCTCACTGCACAAAGAAGAAAGGCCCATTACTAAGAGGCTTATTTCCATAATAGAAAAGAAGATAAAGATAGAGAAGGAATATTACATAGAGAAAAGAATCTCAATGTAACAGAGAATCCACCACAACATCATCAACACCTTCGTAGCATGATTGAAGAATTGTAGACACCTTCTGCTCACTACATCCAATAATCTAACACATGAAAGTTCGCCTGCACTTCTCAATTCCACACTTATAATTTTGTACTTTGCATCATTAACATCTCTTGCATCCATCTCAACATCCTTATTTTGCAAAGATGACTATCATTGCACCAAAAGATCGACTTGTCAATGCCCGATACAACTACTAGATTTATACAAGATCTAAGATCTAGAGGACGTGGCTAAACCATGTCACAAAGCCTGAGCATCATGTTGGCCCAGGCTGAGGAGACCAAGGGTGACACCTTTCAACAATCCCCCCCAACACAAGTGAGGGTTTTGAACTTGTGACCTCGGCTTTGATACCAATTGTTGCAAAGACAGTTGTGGTTGCACTAAAAGATCGACCTATTAATGCCTAATACAACCGCTAGATTTATAAAAGATCCAAGATCCATAGGAGGTGGTTAAACCATTTCATGAAATTTGAGCATCATGCTATCCCATGTCGAGGATAATAAGGGCGACAACTTGCAACACCTTCAATAACTCAACTCATATTTATATCATCTTCAACCTTGAAACCTTCTCCAAGGTCGGCTATACACCTCAAATGTACAAATTCAAATTAGGTTGGCACCAAAACACTTTTGTGGTGGGTAGAAGTAAAATAATACCACATAAAACCTTAGATGGGACCCAAATAAACAACACTATGCTACAAAATGCTTCTATAAACAATAATTATCCATCGCAAGTAGTGTAAACACTAGGTCAACTATTACCCATGTAAACACTATTAAATTTTTAAGTACATGATTCCTCAATCCCAAGGATGAATTGCACACATCACACCATGCTTTAACATGATCTAGAATATTCCATGAACACCCTAAAACCTAAAAAAATCCTGTGTAACAATGTCCACCTAGAGAATGTACACACCCAGTGCACTCAAATAACTTTGTTATACATTGTTAATTGAGAAACTGAATTCAGAGGCACAAAACCTCAAACCACCTTGAATAAATGAGGATAACATCACTATCAAAACTCCTTTAGAATCACAAGACTTGAAACCATTCTATGGAGAAATGTGGAGAAAAGACATTTCTCCTTGACACCTCTGTAATACACAGTTCACACATTGGTGAACCCAACTTCATTTGTATGTTGATCCAACACACAAAATCTTGAATATAAAACCTTTGAAGTACTCTCACCAACATATTTGAATTTTATAGGTATATCTTCAATATAGAAGAAATGAAAAGAAACACAAGAAGACATCTTTGTAACCCCGGACACCACTGCAACACAATGTTATTCTTTTTATCAAATTTTCTCAAAAGAACTTGGAAACCAAGTGTTTGTTGTGGAGCCTGATTAGTCTCCAAGTGGGAGACTATTGATATCTGATGACTAATCATGCAAGTATTGTACACTTGTAACATATCCTTGTTAGGGTTTAGGGTCAGGTTGGGTGCTAAGTGAGCGTTTGGGGGCAAAATTCCCCGATAAAAGGGGTTCAGGGGCACAACCCCCAATTTTTTTTCTTGTTGACACGTCAAGGTTTTCTTGTTAACATGTCAATTGAAAAATGACTTTGTAAAACCATAATTCTAGAAGCTTCCAAAAATCTTGTTATAAGTAGTTGGGATGTAAGTTGTGGTGGGTGTAATTTTTGAGATTGTAATCTATTTTGTATTGGATAATAAAATCATTGGGTGGATGAGTTTCTATGGATGTAACCCATATTGGATGAACCACATTAAATTTATGTGTTGATCTCTTTCATTTTCTTTTTCATTGTTATTTCTGGGTTATTTAATTTGCATATAATTGTTAATGTTTATTGCTCCAATTTTCCTGAACCCTAATAAATGGTATCAAAGCCGTGTGTATTTCAGTTGATTGGTAGGAAACCTCTAGATTTGAGTGGGAGCAATGGAAGAAAGAAAATTCAAGGTTGAGAAGTTCAACGATTAGAATTATCAATTAAGGAAGATGCAGATGGAATATTATTTATGTCAAAAGGATCTATGGTAGTCATTGCAAGGAAAAACAAAGAAAGAGGCTACTATGTCTGATGAAGAATGGGAGATTCTAGATAGAAAGGCACTAGGAGCCATTTGGTTGTGCCTAGCACCATCAGTGGCATTCAATATAATAGAAGCAAAGAAAAAAGGATTTGATGGAATATTTGGGTAAATTATATGAAAAACCCTTATCCTCAAAAAAGGTATTTCTCATGAAGCGTTTGTTCAATCTAAAAATAATTGAAGGTGGATCTATGATAGATAATTTAAATGAGTTTAATATGATTACCAGTCAGTTAACTTCTGTAAAAGTGAATTTTGTTGAAAAGGTGAGAGCTCTCTTGGTTTTATGTTCTTTGCTAGAAAGTTGGAGTAGCTTGCTAATGGTTGTAACTTTGTCTCTAGTTCAAATACATTAAAATTTGATGATGTTGTTGTTATCCTTAGTGAGGAAATGCAACTGAAAATAACAAGTGAGACTTCAAAATTGGTTAATGCTTTGACTATAGAGAACATGAGAAGAACAAAGGAGAGAGGAAAAAGCCCAACAAATTATGGGAAGTCACAATGGAAGTTGAAGAAAGGAAGATTTAAATCTAGAGGAAGATTGGATTGTTGGCACTGTGGAAAGACATGTCACTTGAAGAAGGATTGTTGGTCTCAAAAGGGAAAACAAGGAGATGGAAAACATGATAACAATAATGAAACTAATGTTGCAAGTAATAAATTATAGGATGCTTTAATTTTATGTTTAGATATTGTTAATGATTCTTGGGTAATAGATTGAGGGGCTTCATTTCATGCCACACCCCATAGGAAATATTTTGTAGATTATGTTCAAGGTGATTTTGGATAGGTATATTTGGGTGATGATGAACCCTATTAAATTGTTGGAAAAGCAAAGATAAAAATCAAGTTGCAGAATGGAAATGAATGGTTACTTCAAGAGGTAATTAATGTTCCAAATTTGAGAACAAATTTAATTTTGTAGGCAAATTGGGTAGTGAACGTTATATAGTTACCTTCTTAGAAAAAGTTTGGAAGGACACTGAAGGTGAATTAGTAGTAGCCAAAGGTGAAAAGGTAGGCACATTGTATTTGTGTAATGGTAATACTTATTCTACTTTAGATGTTATAGAAACAACTGCTCCTGAGATAATTATAGAACTTGCTACAAGGAGAAAATAAGAATTGTGGCACCATCGACTTGGGAACATGAGTGAAAAAGGGATGAAGATCCGTCACTCCAGAAATTTTCTACTAGGTCTAAAGAAGATTGACATAGAGTTTTGCAAAAAATGTGTTTATGGAAAGCAAAAAAGAGTTCGGTTTCTGAAAGTTGGGAAAGAGAAGAAGAGTGAGAAATTAGAGCTTGTGCATTTAGATGTATGGGGACTAGCTCAGGTATCTTCTCTTGGTGGATCTTGCTATTATGTTACTTTTATTGATGATGCAACTAGGAAAACATGGGTGTATTTCCTACAAACAAAATCATAAGTATTTGAAACTTTTAAAAAATTGAAAGCTTTGGTTGAGAATGAGATAGGAAAAAAGTTGAAGTGTCTCAGATTTGATAATGGAGGTGAGTATTGCAGCAAAGAATTTGAAAATTACTAGTCATACAATGGAATCTGTAGGAAGAAAAGGGTTCTTTGAACCCCATAAGAAAATGGTGTGTCTAAAAGGATGAATAAGACCATTATGGAGTGTGCAAGGAGCATGAGGTTGCATGTTGGACTACCCTTACACTTTTGGGCAGATGTTGTACATACCTCTATTTATTTAATAAATAGGGGACCTTCAAATATTTTGAATGGTGGCATTCTAGAGGAGGAATGGATGGGTAAAAAGGTAAAATATTCATTTATGAAAACCTTTGGCTGTGAATATTTTATCCATGCTGATATTGAAACTAGAACCAAGCTTGAGGCTAAGTCTAAAAAATTTACCTTCATTGGGTATAGAGTAGATGAATTTGGTTATCAACTATGGGATGATGAAAATCATAAAATCGTTAGGAGTAGAGATTTTATTGTTGGCATATGGATTCTAGTGTTGTCATTGATGGCAACCTAAGTCAATCATCCAATCTATAATTTATTTTTGGTTCATACTAGCAGAACAAAATGAAGAATGTGGCATCTAATTGAAGGCCAAGATGTCAATCTGAATACCTCACTAGACTATTATTTTGAGTAGTGGATCTCAAAGGAATTTGTTTTGATGTTTGTATTACCTTATTCGAGAAGTATATTGATGTGCATTCACTGGTGAATGATCTAGTTGATTTGGTGCATTAATACTTTGGGTTATCTATGCTAGAAGGACGACTTGGAAAAATTAGTAGTTGCAGATGTTTAAGAAGTAATTGGTTAAATACTTTTATGCTTGATCATATTTATTTGGGTCCTCTCTATGTCTTAACTGAATTTGGAGAATGAACATAAAGAATTAGTGGTGGATTTAGCTGACAGTTGAAAAGTATTTTATGTTTTGTGTAAGCGGACATATGAATGATTAAATCCTTGATAGCGGATATATATATGAGATCGGTAGTATAATTTTCATATAGCGAGTGTGTAGAATGTGAAGTATATGAGTGATTAGTGCAAAATTCAATAGGATAGTGGTCTAAATTCATCTATGCATGGATTTGTGATGTGAATTGCAGAAAAGAGCAGAACAAAGGAGAGCAAAGAGAAGAATCAGATAGAAGGTTTAGAATCTGATCCATGAGCCTAACTGAAACTATAAATTGGCATAAGTAGATGCTACTACTTCAGTTCAACCCTTCAGATGGTTTTAATATTAATTTTTTTAATATATTGAGCCTTTATATTGAGCAGTAAGTTCTAGGCAGTGTGCCTAAATGCAAGTGCATGCCCTTTTGTAAGAACTTATATTTGAGCACTCAAATTGTGGATTAACCTCCATCGTGGTTTTTCCCCTAATAGGGTTTCCATGTAAAAATCCTTGTGTTATGGTGTTGTGGATGATTAATTTGTGTGTTTGCATCTTTCTTTGGTTTGATGTTGAAATGGTTTAATTATGAGATTAATAAAGTTCATAGTTGTAGAACATTGATTCATTCCCCCCCCCTCTCAGTGTTCCCTGGAGTCCAACAATTGGTATCAAAACTACTGGTTCCTTGGAAAAATTTTAGCAGCTTGAGATGGATCTTGGAATTTAATGGACTCTAGTAGTCTTCAGCAGTAGCTTGGGGTGGTACTTGATGACCTTGATCAATCTAAAGTAGAAGTCCAAGAATTGAAAAAAATTATTAAGGATGTTGTAAAATTCATTCAGTCATTGAAAGATCATATTGTTAAATCCAAGCAAAAGAGGAGAAATATTTGTGATCAGATTAAGTAGAAAGAAAGTGAAAACATGGATGATGCTCACTTGAATCAAACCTTGAAGGAAATCATTGAAGAATGTGAAAAGCTTTCCAGAAACAATGCTACCCTAAAGCATGAAATGGAATCCATGGTGATGAAGCTAACTAAGGAGATTGAAGAAAGAAAGAAGAATGAGGAGAGTCTTGCCCAATCCTTAAAAGAAAGATTTTAAGAATGCAAAAGAGAAAATGGAGAAGTCATTTAGTTAGAGAGTAAATTGCAACAATCTAGAAGCAATGAAGAAGAACTTGAAAACAACTTATTATTCTCAGGGATGAACTTGCTACTGCAAATGAATACAAAGAGAAGTTTAAGATTAGTCTTGTTAAGCTTGATGAGCTGACTCAAGGAAAAAAGAATGCTAAAGACAAGGGAGGTCTTGGATATGAGAAAGGAGAAAGTTTTGGATCTGAACAAAGAAATCTTAGGCAAGGAAATCAGATGAAGAAAGATGGAAGGTACCTGATAAGATAACAGAATGCTCAAAATTTAAATGGATACTATTTTTCTTGCAATAAATGGCTACTCAGTGTAGAAGTAAAATGAAATCGAGTAATCCATCATTCTCTGGTTAGTGTTTCAATTGCAAAATTTTTTATCATAAATCGATTGAATGTAGAACTATGTCAAACTACTCTAGGAGGAATGTTGAATGTTATACCTATGGAAGATTTGGGCATATTGTTAATCAATGCAGATCAAGAATAAATCAATGGAATGAATAGTATGTACAAGGAACTGATATGTGCTAAAATTTCAAGAAACATGGTCACATTACAAGATTCTGTAGAAACATAAATATGGGCAAAAGAGGTCTGGTATACAAAGGTAGAAATGCATAGAAAAATGATAAAGAAAAAGGAAAAATGATTGTAGATGAAATGAGAGATCAAATGAAGAGGAAATGGGTAAAGAATAATGAATCTAATGCTGGTAATGGCTCTACATCGGAACCTTCTTCTGATAATTCCTCTAAAAATTGATCTCAAGCCATTGGCCTAGGGGGAGTTTTCCAAGAAAATCATTTTTCCCCTATTCGTAAGATGGTACCAGATCACGAGAAGATTTTCAAAAGGTGTAGTAATGATCTACAAAGGTTTTAGAAAAAATTCACAAGAAATTTCAAGAAATCATAGGTCCGTGAAATCATTTTTCTCTCCCTGTCTAAGAAAATAGAGTTTTTGGGAAACCTAGAGAAAAGCATTTATTACAAGCATATAAACTATAAAAGATAAATTTGTAACTCTCGTTTGTCACTTTGCATCAAAGAAGAGAAGAAGTAGAACACTCAGTACCAAAATTTTGAAGAAGTGAATTTAATTCAGCGGTGAATCTTGAAACATATAAGGTATTTCAGTTGTTTTCAGAATTTCCATAGTATTTAGTTTACGGGTGATAAACAAAAAAATTAAAGAATGGAACAAATCAATTTGGATGAATAAAAAAGTGAGAAGATTAGGGCCATGAGAAATATGTTGTTTCCAAATAAATTGAAGTGGTTAAGAGAAGCCAAACACAATAATTTGGATGTTTGGAATGAGTTTTCATACTTCGAGAACATGAAACTCATTAAATTCATTTTGAGTAGATTAAATGATGACATCTTGATTCTGGACAAACCCTACATCATTTTGAAGGAAGTAATTGGAAATTTGACTGGAATATGTAAAGTTGAGGATATACCAAGAAAGAAATCCATCTAGAATAAAGAAGTTGAAATCCTAAATGGAATAATTAGAGATTAAAGGGCACTGATAATCTCGACAATCAAGAACCCTATTACAAAGTACATTGTGCACGAAGTATCATATAAAGTCTTTTTTCAGAAATAAAGAAGGAGAAAATTTGGTTGGTGCAGTCTACATATCATATAAAATGATAATGGAAGGTCAAGACTTCGACCTGCGTGGACTGTTAAATGATCAATTAATGGAAAATGTGAAATTAACAAAATAGACAGGTTACCCTTTTAGGTTTCGTACTTTGTCATATGTCTGGGAATGTATTTTTTGAATTGTATGTCAATGAAAAACAATGTGGCATGGAAATAAAATGAATCAATATGCAAAAAAATATACTCATGCTCTAAGAATTTGGCTAACTATGATCAAGAGTTTGAAAATTTCTTTAAGAGTTTACTTGGAAAGTTTGGTTCAACTAGTATTTATCTTCTAGTAAGAACACTTGAAGTTGGTTCCTCTTCTAGTAAGATGGATAGAAAGAAGAAAAGAGAAAAATTATTTGATGTTTGTACTCCTTTAGAATGCAAGATTCTAAAATCTAAAGGAAAAGGAAAGGAACAAGAAATTGTGGACATACCAGATGAAGAATTCGATGAGGAAACTAAGGACATATAAGGAAAAGAGTAATATTGAGCCGGCTCAAAACAAGAAAAGGAGATATCTAAAGAAAGTGAAGAAGAAGATGACCTAAAGAAAGAGAAGCTACAAAAGCTTATTCACAAGGAAGGTGGAATACAAAAAATTGCCAAATTATGGTCCATCAGACCATCATATGATCAGGATATGATTCTAAGTGTTCTAAGTGCTCATATTGTACATAGTTAGATCAAATTGGAGAATTTATAGAATATTTTACCTAAAGAAATGATTGAATGCATAAAAGAAACAATGAAATATGTATCTCAAGACAAAGAAGGTGAAGTTATCTCACATTTGAAGGGGCAGTTCAGGCTCTCACTTACCAAGTTGAAAAAGAGGATGAATGAGCTAAGGCAATGCATAATTATAGAAAATAACATCTACAACTATTGCATCCATTGGTATCACGTAGTTGGAAAATACAAAGACAAACTGGAGCAAATTGCAATAGAGTTGAATGGGATTGGAAAAAGTTTTGATATGTTTCAGGATCAGGATGGAAAAATCAAGAAGAGAATTCAAGAACTACAATATGAACACACAAAAATTCAATTCACTAAAAACACACTTGTAGACACTTTTTGGAAAGTGAAGGACCTAACCAAATGCAAATTGGAGCAGATGGTTGAGATATTGAGGAAAGGTGAAAAGTTAGAAGATGCCATCACAATTATAGAATCCCTCACTAAGATTGTCAACAGGACATCTAAGAACAACAAAATGATTATAATCATTGGGATTACTATAGATTCTTGGAAGAAATTCCCTCCAAAGATGAAGGAAAATCACAAGATAATTTTCTAAGTTACCATCTTTTTTCTGTTTTGAATCAATTTTGAAGTTTTTGTTATATTTGAAAATGAGGGAGAGAAAGAAACACATATTTTGTCTATTATTGGTGTAGATTTATCATTGATGTCAAAGGGGGAGATAAAGCAGTGAAAAATGTCTCATTAATCCAAGGGGGAGCTATATTTTAGAATTCTAAACTTTGGTAGTGTACTCACATTGATTCTGACACTTAGTCATTTTTCACTAAGTGTTTCCATCAATGCCAAAGGGGGAGATTGTCGGAATATGGATTCTAGTGTTTTCATTGATGGAAACCTAAGTCAAGCATCTGGTCTATAGTTTAGTTTTGGTTCATACTGGAAAAACAGAATGAAGAACATGGCATCCGATTAAAGGCAAAGATGTCGATCTGAATACCTCACTAGACTATTATTTTGAGTTATGGATCTAGAGGAAGGTTTTCTGATGTTTTTATTACCTTATTTGAGAAGTATATTGATGCACATTCATTGGTGAATGATCTAGGTGATTTGATGCATTAATTTTTTGGGTTATATATGCTAGAAGCCCGACTTGGAAAAATTAGCAGTTGCAGATGTTTAAGAAGTAATTTGTTAAATAATTTTATGCTTGATCATGTTTATTTGGGTCCTCTCTATGTCTTAACTGACTTTGGAGGATGCGCATAAATCATTAGTCATGGATTTAGCAGACAGTTGAAAAGTATTTTATGTTTTGTGTAAGCCGACATATGAATGATTAAATCCTTGATAGCAGATATATATATGAGATCAGTAGTATCATTTTCATATAGTGAGTGTGTATTATGTAAAGTATATGAGTGAGTAGTGTGAAATTCAGCATGATAGCTGTCCAAATTCATCTATGCATGGATTTATGATATGAATTGCAAAAAATAGCATAACAAAGCAGAGCGAAGAGTAGAATCAGATAGAAGGTTCAAAATCTGATCCATAAGCCTAACTGTAACTATAAATTGGCATAAGTAGATGCTAATACTTCAGTTCAACCCTTCAGATGGTTTTAATCTAAAATTTTGTAAGGCACTGAGCCTTTATATTAAGTAGTGAGCTCTAGGTAGTGTGCCTAAATGTAAGTGCAATCCCTTTTGTAAAAACTTATATTTGAGTACTCAAATTGTGGATTGACCTCCACTGTGGTTTTTCCCCTAACTGGTTTTCCACGTAAAAATCCTTATGTTATGGTGTTGTGGATGATTACTTTATGTGTTTGCATCTTTCTTTGGTTTAATTCTGAAATGGTTTAATTATTAGATTAATAAAGTTCATATTATAGAAAACTGATTCACTCCCCCCCTCTCAGTGTTCCCTTGAGTCCAATAGTTATATTCAATGAGAAGATTATCTATAAGGATTAGCTATAGGAAAAGAAGCATGAACAAGCCAAAAAGGAATATGTGGTGTGGATGAGATTCTAGAAGATAAAATGGTAGTGGTGTCTGATGCTTAGAAATGCCAAGTTATCCCATGGACTCTTGCAAGTGTTGTATGTTCTACAAGGATAAATATACCTCTAGAAGGATTTTATCCATCATTATATTCTATATTATTAATTGATTCTATTGAACCTAAAGGTTATGAAGAAGCAAAGCAGGTAGATACCAAAAAGTAGTGGGAGCTAGGAATAAAAGAGGAAATGGATTCCTTGTTGTAGAATTAGACTTGTGACTTATTCCAATTATTTGCAAGTTAAAGAGCATTATCAAATAAATGGGTTTATAGGTTGAAGGAAGAATATGGAGGAAAGAAAATAATAAGGCCAGACTCGTGGTAAAAGGTTTTGTAGAGAAAAAGGCATAGATTTTGATGAAATATTTTCTCCGGTTGTAAAGATGACTTCTATTAGAACTATTCTAAGTCTCGTGGCTGTAGAAGAATTGCATCTTGAACAATTAGATGTGAAAATATCATTTCTCCATGGGGATTTGGAAGAGGAAATATACATGCAAAACCCATAGGGATATGAGGTCAAGGGTAAGGAGGAATTTGTGTGCAGGTTAAAAAAGAGTTCGTATGGCCTGAAGCAAGCACCTCATAAATGGTATTTGAAATTTGATAGTTTTATGGCTAAACAAGGTTACAAAAGATGTCATTTTGATTATTGTGTTTATTTTAAGAAATTGGATAATGGTAGCTATAATATCCTCTTGCTTTATGTTGATGACATGCTTGTTGTCAGGTTTAACATGTAGCATATTAATGAACTTAAGAATAAATTAAAAAATTCTTTTTCTATGAAGGCTTTGGATGTAACAAACAAATCCTTAATATGAGGATCACATGGGATAGGACAAACAAAAAATTAATTTTATCTCAAAGTGAGTATGCAGAGAAGGTGTTGAAAAGGTTTAACATGCAGAATGAAAAAGTAGTTAGTACATTTTTGCCTAGTCATTTTAACTTTACTAAGGAGATGTGTCCAAAGACAGAAGAGGAGGAAGACAAAATTTCTAAGATACCATATGCATCAATAGTTGGTAGCTTGATGTATGCAATGGTATGCATAAGGCCAAATATTGCACATGTAGTGGGATTTGTGAGCAAGTATATGGGAAATCCGGAAATGGAACATTGGAATGCAGTAAAATTGATTCTTTGATATTTGAGAGGTACTACTTCAAAGAAACTATGTTTTGGAGGAATAAATTCTACTCTGAAAGGATATAATAACTCTAATCTAGTGGGTGATATTGATAATAAGAGTACTATAGGGTATATTTTTACTATAGGAGGTACTACAGTTAGCTAGATTTCAAGACTGCAAAAGTTTGTTGCACTTTGAACCACTGAAGTTGAGTATGTCATTGCTATAGAAGCTAGCAAGGAGGTTATTTGGTTATAACATTTTCTAGAGGAATTGAGATAATAACAAGAAGATAGCCCTTTTACATTGATAGCAAGAGTTTCATTCATCTTGCTAAGAACTCAGCTATGCATTAAAAAACTAAGCACATATAGCTCAAATACCACTTTATTTAATTAGTTTTGGAAGATGGGCAGTTGAAGCTGGAGAAAATTTACACAAGTGAGAATCTTGCAGATATGTTCACAAAGGTGGTTAAATGGGAGAAACCGATTTTCTCAACCGTTTATGTTGGCCTTCACGATTGATAATGGTGGACATAAGAAACCAGCTAGACTTGTAATCCAATGGGAGTTGTAAGTGTAGTGATATCATCCAAGATGAGTCTCCAAGTGGGAGATTTTTTGGTGCGGAGCCTGATCAGTCTCTAAGTGGGAGATTGTTGATATGTGGTGACTAGTCATGCAAGTACTATACAATCGTAACATATCCTTTCCAAGGTAATTCACTAATTGTAATATGTTTTGCACTGGATAATAAAATCATTAGGTAGCTGAGTTTTTGTGGATGTAGCCCATATTGGGTGAACCACGTTAAATTTTAGTATTGATCTCTTTTGTGTTATTCTTGATTATTATTTATGGGTTATTTAATCTACATATAATTTTTAATGTTTATTGCTCCAATTTTCCTAAACCCTAATACCAAGCACTAGAGACACATCCTCATCATCTTCAAAACTTCCTCATTATCACTAAGACAACTGAAACATAGTAACTCAACCACATATCCATAGACATGAGCTTATCAAAGCAACACCGAAGGTTGACACCAGTCACTTTACTAATGACAACATAATGTAACTAATCAAAGAATGGAGAACATCAATTACTCATACTCTTCCAACAATATCATTCAACAATAGATATTAATGACAACAATAACTGCTCATACTTGCAACAATTTTTACCTTATGTAGGTGGTTTTGATTGGTTTTATGCTTAATACAATGTTTTTTGATTGATTTTCATTTTGATGGTGTTTTCTAACAATAAACCCATGATTTTTAACAATGGCGTGCTCGCCATTTTTTTAATATTATTGTTTGTATCTCAATTTTAAGTGGTTTAAGTGTGGTTTTAATTGATTTAAACATAACTCAATAGATTTATACACAAATCTAATAATTCACAGGTGGTTCTAACAACAAACAACTTTGAACAAAAGGATACATTATTTTTGATAGTTTTGAGTGGTTTAACTCATAAATAGAAATTTCGATAGAAAATGGGCAATTTCCAATTTAAAACACATGAGGCTTTTGAATAATTTTGAGTGGTTTGACTCGTAAATAGAAATTTTGGTAGAAAATGGGTGATTTTTATAGTGTGACTCAAAGATAGTATGGTTTTAACTTGTTATAGGTAATTTTAGTAGTGGTCTCAAACAAGAACCTCGTTACCTAAATAATCAAGGGTAGCTTTAACCAAAATACACATCTTTTTAGTAGAATATAATAGCTTCATAAAAATCAATGCAAATTTCTCATAGAAATCAACTATTTTGACCTAAAACTTAAGGATTTTAACACTAAATTATGGTTTCAAAGAGGGTTTTGATCTAACACTAGTTATGCATTTTCAATTGAAATGCATGCAACTATGGATTGGAAAGATGGTTTTGGACTTGGAAATTAATGATTTTGTTGGTAAAAACCTATGGTATAGCTCAAAATAGGTAGCTTTAGCTTACAAATAGTGGATCTAAACTTGCAAACTACAATTTTGGATAACACAATTTTTTTTTCCTTAAAGTGGTGGTTATGGGTCAAAACCAATGGTTTTTAAGGTTGTAAGGTTATTTTGATGGAAAAAATTATGGTTTTAATAGGGTAAGTGCAGCTTCTTGCCAAAATTCTATGGTTTTGAGGATAGGGATAATTTCTTGTATATAATTCAATCAAAGAGAGTTAGAAAAATATATACAAAAAGTCATATTAACATAAAAAATACTAATGATCAAAACTCTGAGAAAGTCTAGTTGACTATCTTCATTTCTTAGAGAAGCTTACATCCATGTTGATTATTGTTGGAAGAATGAAGATCATATCCCTTGTTAACAGTTTTGTTGTCATCGATGTCAACATGATATATGAGTTGCAACTGAGTCACGTCTATCCAGTATTTTTATGGGGTAATAAAGGACCAACCTTCAATATTTTTCTCTGGAATCCTCTCCGGTAAATAGTTGCTACTTCAGTTTTTGGGAAATGGTCTATAATTGATAATTTTATACATGGACAAGGAATTTTGCACACCGTTGATCGTGGCTATCACCAATATTATTTTTTTTACTAAATTTTCTATTAGGTGACCTACTATTGGCTGACCTATCATAGAGTAGAAGATATAATGGATTAAATTTTGTTTGCATAATCCATGTCGAAAACTATAGCATGCCACACATTTGAAATATTGTTAAGAAGTTTGTCAAGCTAACCTGATTGTTATTTTTGGAAAATCAGCTATATATATACAAGATTCCTTTGTAGAGTTGGAGATAGAGATGAGCATGCACATTGAGCGAACACCAATAAAATATATGTGAAAGAAAAAAGGGTGAAGTGTGATCTGGGTAAGTGCACCAAGATGGTTCCCAAAAGGGGGACTTAAGTGGACAACTTTTTTCTAAAATCAGGAAATACTGACCTTGGACGTGAAATTGAGGATACTTACACTCAAAAGTTTGAGATGGAACAAAAAGAAGGATTCAAGTGCTCCGAGTCTACTTTCTAAAATACTGATTTATTTTGAAAATGGTTGAGATTAAGGGGTTCAAATGAGGGACATACACAAACTCCTGTTATTTTTGTCATAAAAACATAACATAGAAACTCTTGTACGACCCTCGTACGATGAAATTTTTTTTAGTATTTTTAAAATAGATACGGTTAGAAGTTAGCTAATATTATTTAGTTGATGCATGATTTTTCTGATAATTGTTTAATGAATATTTTATTTTTTACTAATTTTTGAAGTGGACACTTGTTGAAAAATAGAATTTTGGCCATGCTACCCCTACAAATTTTGGAAACTAATTGAAATTTTATTAATTTTTTTTCAAAAATTTGTAGAATGGAGTCTAGTTCTTAAAAATGTAATTTATTTGAAAATTCGATAAACGGTTAATTTATATCGAAAAAAACACCAAAAATTGCTTTTTGGCAAAAAAGAGACATACAAACAAAATAAATTATGGATGAAAGGCTTAACATTGTCATAAAGTGAAAAAAATTACATTGTTGGATAGCTAAGAGAGAACCCAACATTACCCATGTGTTTGATTTTTTCGATATTGAACCACATGCAATCCCGGCGGTGAGCACGAACCCGATTATGTGAAAAATTGTATAATTTGCGAAAACACGTCTCTAGTTGTTGAGAATGCTATCCAAGCCTTTGGGTTGGTATTCCAAGGAAAATACCAATCCTGAGGCTTGGGGATTCCCAAATAAAGATATAATGTGAGCGCGTTATAACGCGCTTGTGGTATATACTAGTTTTGACATTTTTTGTGAATGCATTTTTTGCATTTTGTGAATGCATTTTTTGCATTTTGTGAATGCATTGACAAAATGCGAGCGTGTTATAGTGCACTTACGTTTTGGTCTACATTAAAAAAAAAATCTTCTCTTTTTCTTATCTATTTCCTTTTGTTATCTTTCAGGGAAACTATATACATGAAATAAACATTTAAGTAGAAGTTGACATTTACATATGGACATTTACTTTCTTATACTTTAAGTTATATTTCATGTATATAGGCAAGATGTTTGAGAGTGGTTTCAAATCTCTAGGAGTTATAATGCAAATTCTATTTTTTGGAAGATCTTAAAAATTTCAGACTTAGTCAAATTTAAGTAATCAACATGTCAAATTTTAGTAATCTGGAGGTCAAATTTCAGTAATCCGGAGGTCAAATTTTAGTAGTCAGCAAGTTCTATCATCTTTCTCTCTTACTCTCTCCTTCTCTCTACTCTCTATCTCTCCACTCCCTCTCTCTCTCTCCCTTCCTCCCTCTCTCCTCTCTCTCTCTTCTAGTTTTTGGAAGATCTCACAAATTTCAAACATAGTCAAATTTCAATAATCAAGAGTTCAAATATCAGTAATAAAAAAATTGTATTATTTCTATCTCTATCTCACTCATTTCTATCCCTTACACTCTAAACCTCTCTCTCACTATCTATATCCCTTTTTTTGACTCTCTCTCCCTTGATCTCAAGAACTCTCTCTCTCTCTCTCTCTCTCTCTCTCTCTCTCTCTCTCTCTCTCTCTCTAATTCTCTCTACCTCACTTCTCTCTCCCTCCCTCCCTCCTTCCCTCTCTACTTATCTCTATCTCTCTCCCTCTCTCTCTCTCTACCTACCTACCTCTCCCTCCATCACGCCCTACCACTCTCTCTATTTCTCTCTAGCTAACCTCTCTCTCACCTCCCTCTCTCTCCCTCCATACTTCTCTCTCCCTCTCTTCTTCCCTATCTACTCTCTATCTCCCAATCGCTCTCTACCTACCTCTACATCCATCAAACCTTACCACTCTCTCTCTACACCTCTCTATCTCACCTTTCTCTCCCTCCCTCCCTCATTCCCTCTCTACTTCTCTCTATCCTCTCTCTTCCATCTCTACTTATCTTTATCTCCTCTCTCCCTCTCTCTACCTACCTCTCCTTCCACCACTCTTTATTTCTCTCTATCTCACCTCTCTCTCCCTCACTACATCTCTCTCCCTCTCTCCCTCCCTCTCTACTTATCTATATCTCCCCTCTCCCTCTCTACCTAGCTCTCCATCCATCACAACCTACCACTCTCTCTCTATTAATCTCTATCTCACCTCCCACTCTCTCCATCCATACCTCTCTCTCCTTCCCTCTCTACTCTCTACCTCCCTAATCCTTCTCATACCTACCTCTCCATCCATCATCCCTAACACTCTTCTACACCTCTCTATCTTTCTTCTCTCCCTCCCTCCCTCATTCCCTCTCTACTTCTCTCTCTCTACCTCTCCTTCCCTCTCTACTTATCTTTATCTCCCCTATTCCTCTCTCTCTCTCTCACTAGATTGTCTCCCTCCCTAACTTTTCCCATATCTACTCTCCATCTCTCCTCTCCCTCCCTCTCCCTCTCTCTCTCCCACTCTCTCTCACTCACCCCTTACCCTCTTTATCTCTCACTCCCTACTCTTTATCTCACCATTATCTCTTTCCCTCTTTGTAATTCTCTACTTCTCTCTACCTCTTTGTCTTTCTCTAATTATCTTTATCTCCCCTAGCCCTATCTCTCTCTCACTAAATGTCTCTCTCCCTACCTTTTCCACTATCTACTCTCTATCTCTCCTCTCTCTCCCTTTGCCTCTCTCTCTCTCTCTCTCACTCTCTCGATCCTCCCTCACCCTCTTTCTCTCTCACTCTCTTATCTCTATCTCACCATTCTCTCTTTCCCTCTGTATAACTCTCTCCTTCTCTATATGTCACCATTCTCTCTACTTATCTTTATCTCTCATATTCCTCTTTACCTATCCCTTCCTCCCCTATCTTGCCCACCCTCCCTCCTTCCCTCTATCTCTATCTCTCTCTAATTTTCTCTATCTCACCTATCCCTCTCTACCTGCATATCCCTCTATCACTCCCTACCACACTCTCTTTATTGCTCTCTATCTCACCTCTCTCTCACCTCCCTCTCTCTCCCTCCATCTATCCTTCCTATCTACTCTTTATCTCTCATGTCTCTCTACCTCTCCTTCACTCTCTACTTATCTTTATCTCCTCTTTCCCTCCCAACCTCTCTCTCTCTCTCCCCAATCCCTCCCTCCCCCTCTTTCCCTCTCCCCCTATGAGGGTTGAGGGTGTAAGGTTTAGTGTTTAAGGTATAGGGTTGAGGTTATAGGGTTAAGTGTATAGGGAATAGGGTTTAGGGTTTAGGATATTAGGTATAAAGTTGAGGGTATATGGTATAGGGATGAGGGATGAGGGTTTAGGGTTTAAGGTATAGGGTTGAGGGTTGAGGGTTGAGGGATAGTGTTTAGGGTTGAGGGTATAAGGTTAAGTGTATAGGGTATATGGATTATGGTTTAGGATATTGGGTATATAGTTGAGGGTATTGGGTTGAGGATATTAGGTTTAGGGTTGATGGTTTAGGTTTTACGATTTATGTACAAGTTTGAGGGTTGAGGGTTGAGGGTTGAGGTATAATGTTCAAGTTTGAGGGTATGAGGTTCAGCGTATAGGGTATAGGGTATAGGGATTAGGGATTAGGGTTTAGGGTGTAGGGTTAAGGGTATAATTTATAGGGTTAAGGCTTGAGAGTGTAGGGTTTTCCGTTTAAGTATAGGGTTGAGGGATAATGTTTATGTTTTAGGGTATAAGGTTGAGGGTGTAGGGTTTATTGTTTAAGGTATAGGGTTGAGGGTTGAGGGATAGTGTTCAAGGTTGAGGGTATAGGGCTATGTGTATAGGGTATAGGGATTAGGCTTTAGAATAATGGGTATAGGGTTGAGGGTATAGGACTAAGTGTATAGGGTATAGGGATTAGGCTTTAGAATAATGGGTATAGGGTTGAGGATATTGGGTTTAGGATTCATGTTTAGGGTTTAGGGTTTAGTGTACAAGGTTGAATGTAGGGTTTAGGGTTTAAGTATAGGGTTGGGGGATGATGTTCATGGCTTAGGTTATAAGGTTGAGTGTATAAGGTATAAAGATGATGGTTGAAGGTGTAGGGTTGAGGTATAGTGTTCAAGGTTGGGGGTGTAGGATTAAGTGTATAGGGTATAGGGATTAGGGTTTAGGGTTTAAGGTTTAGGGTACAAGGTTTAATGTAAGATTTAGTGTTTAATTATAAGGTTAAGGG